>OY998240.1:55758794-56447782 GCA_963922005.1 Cornus suecica | reverse complement strand
TGAGGGTAGCAAGTGTAGTATGATACTCTCTTTGAATTGGATCAGAAGGATATAAGTTTGAGATCCTACGCGGAAGACTACTATAGGTTGAGTTTTGTCTGAATATCACTGTTAGTTTCGTTTCTCACCTTGCGGGTCATCTAGGGTGTTCTCTCTTAGTTTTGAGCAGTCTGACTTATTTAATTGGCAATTGACAAGCTTCGGTGTAATCTTTGTTAGGAGATCTCAAATTTACAAATGATGGCCCAAATGGGCCTACAAACATAGAATTAAGGAGAAGATATTGACATCTTCGGGTTGGCCTTCAACTGACTAAAATAATGGACGGGATTGTTTCAGGAACCAGATGGCTATGTACTGAATTATGAATATAGGGAAGTGATTAAGACATTATTTGCTCTGGCATTAGATAAGCGGCTATGAATGTGATTGAGACATTTGCTTTGGCATAAGATTAGTGGATATCAACTTTCATGTTGATACCTGTTTAGGAAGTTCTTTTCAAAACAAATTATGCCCAACTGCCTAACTGACTATCTAGATTTCCTAGAGAAATTGTATAATGTTTTCACGTTGAATATAGTCCAAGTGCGGATGAAAAAATCAAGCTAGAGTCTACGGAAACAGAAATAGAATACCTGATTCAAATTCTTCCTTCGTCAAATATCTGTTAAAGATCATTTGAGCAAGATAATTAGAAATCAACACCGGTTGAGTGAAACCCTGACCGCATGCAATATTCTACTTATGTTGTAGTATTCACAAATTGTGTGGTCACCATATAATGTGCTTCATTAATTTATTTTAGGGAACATCAAGAACCTCGTTCGAGCCAATTTTAGAGAAAGATGAGCTGAGGAAGAATAGCCAGGCAGATTAGGTTTCAGACCACCATTCAGTTTCTTTTTTTTACTTGGATGAAACAGTCAGTTTTTTCTTCCCAGCACTATGTTGTACTGGAACCAGAATTGGGTTTTGTCGATTTCTTCTTCCTTCGTACCTGACAAAACTCTTACAGACTATCACCATGGTTGGATTAGGAATGAGTAATTTTGAATCCATAAACATGATCATCTCCCCTGCGGATTTTGATAGTTTTTTTATAAGAAACTCAACTCATATACTGCCTCAACTGAGGCTTGAACCCTTGACCTCCCATTTGGGAGCAAAGACAAGTTTCCCTGGCCATTAGGCCTTTGGTGATTTCGATAGTTCTACGACACAAAATGTGGAGTTTTGCCACAGACAATGGTGGGATCTCATATCCTTCATTGCATTTACCTTTTCAATGTAGAGTCACATTCCTGCAACAGCTTCCATTTTCTTGTGCTTCCATTGATTGTATGCTTGGACACAAGCTTTCTGTTTTCGTCCAAAACTGACACGATTGTTTATGAATATTCTGCATCCTCTGAGAGGAAGCTCGTGTGTTCAATGAACACGATATATAAGACTCATCTATTCTTGAAAGAAGCCTGACAATCAAGGTCATGTGATACTGTGAAAGCTTTGATGAAATCTGATATTGAAATTTGAACTTGAAGTGAGCTTTTTCCAACTCTCGTCTCCATCTTGCCACTTCATGTAATCATCAGATTTATTGAATTGAAAGCTTTCTGTGACTGTATATCAATTATCAAAGTTGATATTTTCATCAGATTTAGAACCTCCAATATTTAAAAAAATAGTTAATTTAAAAGTCTAAATCATGTTAGAATTTTCAAAATTTTATAATACATTGGGCATTTAAATATTTTTTCTTATAAATTTAGGTCTATATTGGGATATTGGACTAGATCATTAAGCTTTTGGATATTTCATATTTCATATGAAGAGCTTAATCGTAATATAAAATCATAGCAGAATCGTAAAAATTTTGTAAGATTCAAAGATTTTACGAGTTAAATTTCAGGATTCTGAAAATTATGATTTATAATGTGACTCACATAAATCATTGCATTTTTTTCATTCTAATTGTTAAATATGCTTTTTGTTTACCATATGTTTGATAGCTTCTTTTTATGGGAATTTTTCCTGCTCTCTTTTACAAATACCATTGCAATTTTCAGAAATGGAAACTTGAATGGTCCTCTAATATATGATTGAAGCCTGTGCACCCCCAAAAAAGAAGGGCTAATTATATTTCACTTTTTCTTTGGACCTCAACTATTTGTTCAGGAAAAGATCCAACCATCACACCAGCTCAATCTTCACATACCTAAACCGGAAACAATAGTGGAATTTTTTTTCTGTGGATTCATTTGTCTCCCTCAGTCCCACATAGGACACATTGAAATCTTTATGCTATTACCAGATATTGGAACAGTTAACTATCGGATTTTTAAAATATATGTGCTTCTGTGGGAAGAAAGTGCCGTTAGACTTGTTTAATTAAAAAATAAAAACCATAAAAATAATTTTTATATTTTCGTAAATTTCGGCATCGGTGGTTAATAATCTCACCCTTTCTGATAAAGGGGCATGACCAGTTTTTAACCAATTTCGCTAAACTTTGAGCGAATAAATAAATAAAGAAAATGAAAATTTAATTCAATTATTATTTGTTTAGTAAAATTAATTTGATCACTTCATAGATAATCATCAAATATTTATAGAAATCTATTTTTGCTTATCGAGATATGAAGAAAGAAAAAAAAAGGGAACATGCAGTAGAAAACGAAAAAACTAATAAAGTTCATTTACTGCATGTTCTTCTTTTTTTTTTAACATGTGAGAATTTACAAAACTGTATCTGAGATATATATAATTGTTTAAGGAATTTATTTTGGTAACGGTCAATTTTTAATGTTTAAGTAGGTATTAATTTCAAAAAATAGAATCTCACTAATTGAAAGGAAAAGGTTGATTAGTACAAAAATCTGAACTTATGGGGAAGTATTTCTCAAAAGTGGAACTTCTTTATTTTATTTATTTTTTATTAGAAACTGAAAAGATATTAAAAACCGTTGAAATCGAATAGCAAATTCGAATGCACTAAATTAGGTAATCTTCTTTTGGCATATAATTCCTATTCTATGGGATAATTACATTTATCTTCCTTCAAAATTTGTCAAATTACATCAAAATACTATATCCTTTAGCTAATTATAATTTTTTTTCCTTTAAGCTACGGACAATAATATTCGATAGCTGGAAATATGAAATTTAACCCATGTGATTTTTGTATGATGATAAATATTTTTTACAAATAAACAAAGGTATTATAGTAATTTTATCACTGAAAAAATGCCGAAGATAATTGTGAGAAATATTTGTTACAAAATATAAATCAGAGGAAAAGTAATAACAATTATAAAAACTAAAGAGACGCCAACTTACTTTGACAAATCTCGGGAGGTAACTGTAATTATTCCTTCTATCAAAACTTCATATCTACCGTTAGAATGACATATTTACCCCTCGGCCGGAGTCCGAAAGTGAAACTACTTTGAAAATTAACGGCTAAAATTGGGAAATAGATAAGGAATCGATGAGCTTTACACGTCTGGTGTTTAATCCTTATCCAATTTATCTAGTGCAATTTAAATAATCTGTTTTGTTTTTATCCAAATCCATTCTTTCACGTAATGACCAAATTCCCCAAATTAACCTCCTTAAACCCTCCTATATATATATATACACACACACATACCCCCCCCCCCCCCCCCCCCTGTATTTATATTAGTTTGGTAGGGTCTGGTTTTTGTATGCCGTAGCCATCACAGCGATCTATACTAAGTCATTCCGTAAGAGCTCTCTCCCTCTTTATGAGTACACATACACACACATACACATAGATTTTGATATATATTTCGTTTTTGTGAAGTTTCAAGAGTGAAAGTTTTCAAGATCATCTATAAATTTGGACTCAAGAATATAGCATTGTATGGGTGGTACAAGTCAAGTATGTTCATTTAACTTCATAATCCATAGGAATTTACAGTTGTAAATTTCATATTTTCAACAAAATTAAAACTTTTTTATTTCAAACTTTTCTTTGATTGATTTCAACTTGTTAGAATCCCCAAAACAATGTTGAGGAGGGTAATACCTCTCTACAAGCCCTTGGCTTATTGCTATGATTGTTATTGAATTATTTTAATCTCTTTTGGTGATTATTTAATTATTTAGTGATTGATGTTTATTTGTGCTTTTCTAATGTAGGTTGTTGAGGTATTTTGCATGAGATGGGTAAAATGAAGGGGAGAAATTGCTTTCTATTTCTTTTTTGTTTAATTGTGATCTTCTTTCCACTGGTAAGTTCTCTTTGCCCTCTTTTTGCATAGTACGTTTATGAATTATTTGTGTACTTATATATATATATATATATATATATGATGTAGTAAATCTTCTGTTGTAATTTATACTTTGATTGATATCATATGGTGTGATTCTTGCATGTAGATTATGGCAAAGGGTCCACCCACATGCCCTGCTAATGAAGGTACTGAATGCAAGGCTAGTGAGACTGATGAGTGGAAAGGGGAATTTTTTCCTGGTATCCCCACAATTAAGTATGAGGTAAGAAGTCAATGTCTGTTTGCTTTAAAAGGGAAAAACAAGAAATAGAAAATTGATCTTGGAAATTTTTGAAGATAATGCATTTGGTTATTTAACTGCACAGGTTTGTAATTTTATTTTTGTGATATAATTCTGATGCCTTGCGTTGTATCATTTTATATATTTTTTAGGGTCCTTCTAGCAAGAATCCGCTTACATTTAAATGGTATAATGCTGAAGAAGAAATTCTTGGGAAAAAAATGAAGGTAATTTAGAATTGTCGCTTTTTTGTGTGTGTCTGTGTGGGTGGGTGTGCATTTGAAAGGTAATGCTCACCAACGAATTTATTTTTACCCACAGGATTGGATGCGATTCAGTATTGCATTCTGGCACACATTCCGTGGGACAGGAGGCGACCCATTTGGTGCACCTACAAAGAACTGGCCGTGGGAAGATGGCACCAATTCGTTGGCTATGGCCAAGAGGAGGAGTGAGATCAATCCTAGTTCTGCACTCTTCTTCTGTTAATTCAGACTGTTATGCGGTTATAAGTAACTTTTTTTTTCTTATTAACTGGGCAGTGAGAGCTAACTTTGAGTTCTTAAACAAGCTTGGAGTGGACCGGTGGTGCTTTCACGATAGGGATATTGCTCCAGATGCTGAAACCCTAAAGGTAAGCAGATATTAGATGTTATGGTATGTTTTGTGCCTTCAAGTGGAATGGGAAATGGTTCATAGCATTTTTTGATACCTTGGAATTGGAATAAGCATCTTAAGTTGTTGAACTAAATGGTTCGAATAATCTTGCTAAAAATAGCTTTGTTTCAGAAACTCTTGCCTGAATGTTCTTGTTATTTTCCTTTCTTCCTTAATTCACAATCGGCACTATTATGTCTTTATGAGCTATATGAGCTATTAAGTTTCTTATGAAGAAGTTCATGGTAGTATTTTATGTCTTGTACAGGAAACAAATGCAAATTTGGATGAGGTGGTAGCCCTTGCCAAAGAGCTTCAGGTAATTTTACAATGTCAACCTGGCCAATGGCAATATACATATTGTTGAAGGATAAAATATTTAAGTTACACCCTCTCTAACAGCTTTAGTTTTTAGAGTAGATGGGTAGTTAATATGGTATCAGAGCCAAATGTTTCGTGTTCGAACCTCGCCACCACTCTTTGTTGAAAAATTATTGTTTCACGCGTTGGACCAAAAAGAAGGCTACACGTGAGGGGGCGTGTTGTAGGATATAATATTTAAGTTACACCCTCTCTAAAAGCAGATGGGTAGTTAACACATATATTCAAGCAGGACTTGATGTGTTTTAATTGTCTGTGATTCTAATTCAGACCACCACGAGTTCTGGGGCTACATTTCCTATTCAAATATATATATTTATTTTATTTTCATGGTTTAAGTGTGCATGTTTATCACCTTAGACTGACCAATTTTAATGTTTTCTATCCTGCCTCTCTTTTTGTAAGATTACTATCTTATCTAATTAATTTTGTGACTGTACAGGGGACCAAAATTCTTCCCTTGTGGGGTACAGCTCAGTTGTTTTTGCATCCTCGTTACATGCATGGTGGTGCCACTAGGTACTTATTGCTATTTTTATTTTGGGCTGGAATAATGTGATTATTCTGATTGCATCCTAATCGGGATTCATGATGATTGGGCATTTTGATTACAGCTCTGAACTAGGAGTATATGCATATGCCGCAGCGCAAGTCAAGAAAGCCATGGAGGTGGGTGATTTTTGTTTGCATCCTTTAAACCCAAAATGGTTGATTTCATGTAAGCATAACTAGCGCTTGGAACATCAATACTCTAATGAATGCTAATTCTGCTAAATTGCACATGCTACAGGTTACACATTATCTAGGGGGAGAAAACTATGTTTTCTGGGGTGGTCGTGAGGGTTATCAGACCCTTCTAAACACAGATATGGAAAGAGAGCTTGATCATATGGTAGGCTCACCAGCTACTTGTCTTAGACTCTAAATTACAGAATAAAATTAAAAATTTCCCTATGTATTTTGTGAGAGCTGTCTTGTATCTTGTTATTAATGTTTAATTTTGAAAATTTATTGTGCGAGAAGATACTTGTATAGCAAGAATTTTTATCATGTGATCTGTTGTCCAACATCTTCAATCTTGTTTTTCTTTATTTTCTTCTCTTTTACTTCCATTTACTTTAACTCTTTATCCATTCACAGGCAAGGTTTATGGAAGCTGCTGTTGCCTATAAGAAGAAAATTGGATTCAACGGTACTTTTATGTTCATTTTGTCTTGCACAATGTATGACTATACGAGCAGTATGGATTTGTCGTGTGAAAAATAAATAACTTCATGCAACTAATCATTACTATGATGCGAGTCTATAATCTATTTTGACAGATAATATGCATAGTTTGTTTTACAATTGGATTTCTTCTCTTTTAGTCTCCATAATTATTATTCTCATTACTTTCCGAAATTCGTAGTAAGTGATTTTTTCTTTGTTTCCTTTCTTTTCTCCCCTTTTTCTTTGCAGGGACACTACTTATTGAGCCCAAGCCTCAAGAACCCACCAAACACCAGTATGCTTTTGGCCTATATCTTGTTCTTGATAAGTAAGGCTCATATTTATGGTTGTCATATATTGCAATTTATGTAAGGTATGACTGGGATGCTGCAACTACAGCTAATTTCTTGCGGAAATATGGCCTTATAGGTAATTCCTCATTCTCGTGATTCTCTATGTACTTTATCTTGCCCATATCTGTTTGGGCAAGAAAAATATATGGTGTTTGGTGTACACCAGCCCTGCTTTCTATTTTATCACCCCTCTTCCGGCCTTTACTTGGAATAACCTATTTTAAATGGAGATCAATATTCTGATAACTGGTTAGAGGAACGAAATAAGTCCCAGAACCTTAGGTTCTTTCCAAAACATGATGCACTTTTTTTGTTATCCATCACGAAAACACGAGAAATGTAGTAAATAGCACGAGGCTTGCAATTCAATGCAATGGTGAGGTGTCCATAGAATTGTTGACATACCCTTCACTATGAATGCGGGATGGCCTTGTCATCTTTACTGAATAAGATTGCCATAAAAAATATAGGTATATATATACGCAGATCAGTTGGTCAATTGTTTGACCAATCGGACTTGCAAAAGTTCACAAACACATACAAATGGTGATTAGTTGGTTATACGTGGCTGGGGAATGTTATTAAAACTTAAGAGTGCTAGAGATATACATAAGTTTTACTCTATGGCAAATGTGTGGAGTGCGTTCACCTAACTCGATTGCAAGTAGCATAACCGAAGGAACCCTTTCTGTCTAGTATCATCATCGTGAGATTTATGTTTCACTACTCTTGTGGTCTATTAATCTTTCATCTGTTTAGCTACCTGTGCGGGTGGTGATGATGTTTTGGCCTTTAAGTTCTCCTTATTCAGCTCTTTCTTGAAATTCATACTTGATCTTGCTCGGCTGCTTTAGATGTCAACAATACAGATAGCTCTGATCATTCATGAGCTTGGTTATCTGTTTAATTACAGCATCGTAATAATGATCCTACCCTCATTATCACATTTAAACAAACTATGTGGACTCTAATTTCTCATAAAATTGTCTCAAATTATTATTATTTTCAAGGGATCTACATTATTCAACTTACCAAAATGTATCAACTATTAGTGGTTGTAAGTATGATGTTATAGTCAGTCTATGATAGGATTAAAACCTGTTATCATCTAGTGAGGAAAAATCCTAGATTCCTTATTACTCCATTAAGTTTTATTCAAATTCATCATTCCCCCCCAGCCGCTTGATCTTACTCTGGGTTATATATCATATCATGATCTTGCTATTGATCATCCTGATAGTAGTTTAGAATTCTTGTCTATTAACTCCATCGACTTTGCCCTTTGTTTGGTTAAGCAGTTCATATCCTATATTGATGGCCTGTTTTCAAAGTGGTTTTTGTTGAAGCATGTTGCCAGTCACAACTAATGATCATGCATCAAATACTGAGTGTAATTTTGTCATCCTCGACCTCGTTGTTGACTTCTGTTGCAGGAGAATTTAAGCTTAACATCGAATGCAACCATGCCACCCTATCCGGTCACAGGTCTGTGATGTTCTGTCTCCCAACTCTCGATTATACTCAGGTTATGTTCACTTGCTTGTAATTTATCTCAAGAGCGACCATCCAGAGGTCTGGAAACAGATGGACCATACCGAGTCCGTCCATATGGAATTTTAGTTATGGATCTTATCCTTCATTTGCAATGTAGATCCAATATTTTGAAGTTATAACATATCAATTTATAAATGAGATACAGGGTTACACGAAAGTACCAAAAAAAAAAAAAAAAAAAAAAAAGAGGAAGAAAGATATGCTGCTTCAGAGGATTCATATATACGGGTTGTGAGTATAACAATATACTTTTATGAGATCTACGATGAGGACAATTTTGGATTTATATATGTACAGTTATTATAGTGTTAAAATTATATGAAGTCTTTTATGAGGATAATTTTGTGTTTTATCAACTCCTTTTCAATATTTAGATCTATAATGTTTTAAACTGTACTCCGTTATACAAAGATCTCTCTTTATTTTACTATTTAACAATGAAATACGAATTGGGACACAGGCATAATACTCTTTACCATTCTATAACACTGTTTTGCTTTGCAGCTGCCATCATGATCTAGAAACTGCAAGAATCAATGGTTTGCTGGGAAATATTGATGCAAACACTGGCGATCCTCAAATCGGTACTTCATTGGAAACTTGCTTTCCCAAATTTTACTTGATCGGAATTATGCTTTTCCCAGAATTTTTTAACCTTTTCATCTGCAATTAAAGACTTGCCGTAGTATTGTCCTTCAATTTATGTTTTGACAAAAATCTTTTATCATTACTTCAGGCTGGGATACAGATCAGTTCCTAATGGATATAGGGGAAGCAACCATGGTTATGCTCAGTGTTGTCAGAAATGTATGTGGAATTATGGTTTTTGTTCACTTCATCAAAGAAGCTGTTGATGGACTTATTTAACTGGTCATTTTATCCTTTTTTTTTCTTAATCACAGGGAGGGCTAGCACCAGGAGGATTCAACTTTGATGCCAAATTGTCAGTTCCTTTCTTTCATTTTATAGACTTTTTTTTTTTCATTTGCATTCGGCAAGTGCCTGATCAATTTAGGTTTTAAATTTCAACATAAAGCAACCTATTGTCTTCTTTCGCTATCAAATTAGATAATGAACATCTGGTAATTTTTGTAATCGGGTTTAATGGTGTGATGAAGTGAGAATTTTGCTGCTGATTATGGTTTTGAAGGATGACTATACTTACTTTATGCCTTTATCTATTTAGGCGAAGGGAAAGCACAGACGTTGAGGACATTTTTATCGCACACATTGCTGGGATGGATACCCTAGCCCGTGGACTAAGAAATGTTGCCAAACTGACTTCGGTAATATATGTGCTCCCTGATCAATTTAATTCCACTTCAAATATATTCATTTAAATTTGTTTGATGATTGTACCTCTAAAATGGTTTTTCTTGCCACTAAAAAAATAAAAAAGGATGGTTCTTTGGCTGATCTTGTTCGCAAGCGATATCAGAGTTTTGATAACGAAATTGGGGCTACGATAGAGGTAATATTGCTTCTAGCACCATTTCTTCCTATTGTTTTAAAATGTCCTCTTTT
The DNA here is from genome assembly GCA_963922005.1 of Cornus suecica. NCBI lineage: Eukaryota > Viridiplantae > Streptophyta > Magnoliopsida > Cornales > Cornaceae > Cornus > Cornus suecica. The sequence continues at coordinate 56,437,565 of OY998240.1, read as the reverse complement.
GCATCTTATGCGTAGTACAATCACACGTGCTCCAACAGGCTGGCAAGGCTGATTTTGAAATGCTTGAGAAGAAGGCCATGGAATGGGGAGAACCTAAAGTTCCTTCTGCTAAACAGGTAATTCAGAGTATTGACATACATCTTTACTGCGCTTCCAGCGAAACAGTTGCTTCAAAAATCAGAAAATTTTATATTTGATGAGTGGGATGAGAATAGTGGAACTTTAAAAGAAACAGCTGATTGCGACGGGCTTAATGAGGGAGGAAACAAACATATCTAAATATATATACATATATATCTCTGAATGCTACTTCTATTTCTCCCCTACCACCTCCGGTAAACAACCCAAAGCTATAAATCGAAGTGTTTTTGCTTTTGCCTGAGCATGTCTGCAGTTTTGCTTTTTGTGTTTGAAGTAGGCTCTCTTGGACTTCCCTCTCTGAAATTTTGGTTTAAAATATTCTATCCCATGCTGTGTCATCGCAGCGTTAGAAACAAACTCAATCATTTTCTTAGGATGGTCAACCTTGTGCAGTTATGTTTTTTGTTACCAAAACTTTCGATTTCTTTAACAAGTAGGTGGAGCTGTGATCATAAGCACGTCTGGAATGTGTTTCTAGCTGTCATCTAATATCAAGTAGTCTTGTATTATGAGTAATTGTCTGTGTGGTGTCGAGTTAATTTGACATTCACTCTGTTTAAATTGTTGCAGGAACTGGCGGAGATGATTTTCCAGTCCGCGCTGTAGATCATCACTTTGGACATGAGTACAAGTTTTATTTCTTTTTTCTTAGTTGCCGAATTATGTACTTTATCAAATAATAATGCATTAGTTGCACCCAAGTTGTCAATTAATGCAGTTAAATAGTGTCACAAGCGATAGTGTTGCAAAGATTTTATCATCTCTCTCTCTCTATATGTATATATATACTAGGCCTACCCATGGTGCGTTGGTCATGCTTAGGGCCATTTTGGTGGTGCATCAAAACAGCATTTTTTTAGTCATTTTTAGTTACCGGAAGCGTAGCAAAACCCTTGGAGCCAATTTTTCTTGGGAATAGTGTCATTTGAACCCCCTTGACTCCGTTGATATATTCTCGAAGTTTCGGTTCCGAAAAATATCGTTTATGCCCTCCGGAATATATTTTTTGCTCAAACTTGCTCCCTCTTAATTACTTTAAGCTTGATTTAAATTTAACGAAACTTGTTGATATCTTTGTTTGATCACGTTAATTTTTCTAAACTTATGCGACCACATGGTTATTGTCAAGCCAAAAATAAATAATACTCACACTATCACAAGCAAATTTGTAATATGTATATATTTATATAGTTTAATACAATTAAAATTCAATTAAATCTTGGTGATAGAATTCATACATAAATAAGTGTTTCCTTCCAAATATGATTTTACTTGAATTAGAGTTATAGAATTCAATAAAATATCGTAGTTATAATCCAAGTATAAATTGGATTTGAATTATAGAATTTAATTAAATTTTGTAGTTATAATTTGAGTAGAAATTGGATTGAAAAATTTCATATAAAACTTTGACTATAAATACATAAATATAGTCTTCTGGCAGGAAATGCCATAGGCTTAGTTTGGTGATCTTTGAAGAATTGGAATACTAGTATCTTATATGTTTACTGGAGTCCATTTGTACCCTTTGACCTTTCAAAGTAAATGGGGGCTAAGTCTTTCAAAAATAAATAAAAGAAAATGTCATTGCATGGTGAGAAGGGTAGTCTGTTCTTCAGATCATTTCTTTTGTTTTAACGGGATGTTACAGAAGTGGACATTTCTTTTGTTGCAAAGGTGAATTATTAATGGATATGATTGTTCCATGACTTTGATGATTTTATATTAGAAATTAATTCGGTAATCCTCTAACCATCCGAATTCAAAGAAGATATTGGATATTCGGGGATAAATTTCCATGGTACCCTAAGCCAATTATAAGAATTTATCACTTGCAGGTGATAAACACCATTTATCCTAATTGATTTATGATGTCACGTCCTGTGATAATCAATAATTTTCTCCGAATTCAATAGCTAAGTAAAATCCAATTCGATAATACGGACTTTACAAAATATTGATAATTTATTTTCGAATGGGATAATTGCAATTTTCTTCTTTCGAAATTTATCAAATTACGTCGGCATCCCTTCTGTTTTGTAATTATCTTTACAAAATATTGATAATTTATTTTTCAATGGGATAATTGCAATTTTCTTCTTTCAAAATTTATCAAATTACGCCGGTATCCCTTTTGTTTTGTAATTATAATTACAGTTTCCTTCTCTGTAATGGATTTTTGTTAATTAAAATTACATTTATACCCATACTTTTGAAATTACTTTCACAAAAAGGAGGGATGTTATAGTAATTAGCATTGAAAATTTGATGACTACAGGGGAAGAAATAATAATTATTCATATTAAGTGGAGTTTGGAAATCTCACATTGCTAGTAATACTAAGGGTGTGTTTGGAAAGCCTATTTTTTGTATTTGTTTTCTGTCTTCAAATATAAAAACTGTTTTTGTATTTGTCTTTGTTTTTTTCAGCAAAAAACTAAAAATAAAAAAGCGTTTGGATGAAAATTTGTATTGAAAAATAAAATGGTATTGGTGGGCGGCGGTGACCGGCGGCGACGGGGGCGGTGGTGGTGGTGGTGGGTGACTGGCGACGGACGGAGGCTGCGGTGGGGCCCGGCGGCGACCGGAGGTGGTGGGGGCCGGCGGCGGCGACCGGTGGCGGGGGGTGGTGGTGGGTGGTGGCGGTGGTGGAGATGGTACCCTAAACAGTGAAAAAACTCAAAAAATAACTAAAAGTTGTATTTGGTGTTTTCACCACTTTTACACACTATTCACAGAAAACAGTTTTCTTGGGAAAAAAAAGTGAACAGTAAACGCGTTTGTCAAACGTGTTTTTTTTTTTAACTGGGTGAATAGTAAAAAAAAAAATTGTTTTCTCGTATCCAAACGGACCCTAAGTCTTTCCGAGTCTCTATGACCAATCTTGCTAACCAAATAGTTGAACAAACAGTTTTGATTCAAACTTTCAAAAGTTTGAATTTTCAACTTATCAATATGATAAAATGGAATGATGAGTTCTTAATGATAAATCAATCACTAGAACAAAGCCAATGTTTTAGCCAGCTTACAAGAGTTATTAAAATAAGATTTTGCAAGCCCTCATTTTGAACAGATTAACCAGATCTATCTTTATGAGTACATGAAATTTTTACTCACTAAAAACCAATTCGCCCTATTCTCAAAAATGATAGAGGATCAATTCAAAAAAAATCTAGAGATCTTAATGAATTACAAAGATTCAATTGAGCTCGAAAATGGTTTCCCAAAAATTATTCTTTTTTGTGAAAATCCATGGACACAAGACGTTATTGATTGGGGCTTAACAAACCGAGCTACATTCCAGAGCCTTGCGTCAGAACAATGGTACCACTTTCCTCACGTGATTAAAACAATGATCCCTTTCTTCATTTCGCACTGGAAATGTTAGATATGGTGACTCCTTTCCTTGCAGGGAAAGTTAAACTTAGCCACCAAACTATCTCTATTTGACTAGGATCTTGTTATATTTGGTGACTCCTTTGTTAAGGGGGAATATAACTTAGCCATCAAGCAATCACAGTTATGGTAGGAGATCAATTCCTAATTGGATTGATTGATTGATTTGTCCTCCACTCTAGACTCTCCTATAAATATAGGTGTAGCCTATTGTATTCGGTGTACCAGGCAGAGAGCCAGATTAGGCCGGCGCTAGAGGGCCAGATTAGGCCGACACCAGAGGGCTGGTACCGGTGTGAGTGAAACACCTAATGCGAGTAAAGCACATGCGGTGCGTAGAGAGTACACAGAAATAGAGAGAGAGTTAGGAATAATATACGTTTATATTATTCCGGTGATACAGGCGTGAGTATACACAGTGTGTGTGCGTGTGTGATCTGCGAATCACCCCCTTGTAATCCTCTCAGTAATTTTTTAGTGAAATGGTGCTCTCCGTGGACGTAGGCTTATTTGGCTGAACCATGTATATATTCTTGTGTCGATTGTTTGGTGTGTTTGTGTGCGTTTTCTGATTTGCAGGTGTGCACGGCTTCGTACATAGGGTGTGCGAACCCTAACAAGTGGTATCAGAGCCCCAGGTTGGAGCAAATCACGAAGCCCGACGATCTGGTCCAGATCTGATTTTTTCGAGTGCCCTAAATCAGAAACCGACCACACCAGGAACTTTGGTTCGACGAGAAAGTTCCTCACGCGCCCCCACGCGCCGCCTGAAGTTCAGGCCAGTTTTTTGACTCCGTCGAGCAGCAGTTTCGGTTCAGGCGTGATTTTCCGGAGCATCGTTTATCAGAACGAGGCTTATAATATATATACGGAAATATAATTCGAAGCCCGACGTTTTGGTACAAGAATCAGCCCAATCAGAGTTGGGACGCGCCCGCACGCACCCAGAGAAGATACTGACTTCGTGATTAAATTTCTGTCTTTTGTGCAAATTTGTTTTGGCCCGTTCGAAGTCGTTTTTGACCCGTTTTGGACGCAGTCAGAGGCGTTCTTAAGATTTTGAACCGCCCCCGACGCAACCGTATACTCGGTTTTACGTAATTAGACTCCGAATATCTCTAATAGGCTCAGTGGGAGCTATGGGAGAAGAAAAGACAGTAATGATCAACAAAGGTTGCAAGGCAAAAAAAGTCAGACGCGATAGCGATCGCAAGACGGAGAGGTCAGACATAACAGAGGTCACATTGTCTCCACCAGACCAAATATTGCTCATGCAGTGGGAGCTATCAGCATAGTCATGATGACTAAAGTGGGTCTTCAGGCTTGAAGACAGGAATGAGAGCATCGTAATGCACTGATCATTGATGGAGTTGATTGATTGGATGGAAAGTCGTCAAGTGGGAGATTGTTAGATATGGTGACTCCTTTCCTTGCAGGGAAAGTTAAACTTAGCCACCAAGCTATCTCTATTTGACTAGGATCTTGTTATATTTGGTGACTCCTTTGTTAAGGGGGAATATAACTTAGTCATCAAGCAATCACAGTTATGGTAGGAGATCAATTCCTAATTGGATTGATTGACTTGTCCTCCACTCTAGACTCTCCTATAAATATAGGTGTAGCCTATTGTATTCGGTGTACCAGGCAGAGAGCCAGATTAGGCCGGCGCCAGAGGGCCAGATTAGGCCGACGCCAGAGGGCTGGTACCGATGTGAGTGAAACACCTAGTGCGAGTAAAGCACATGCGGTACGTAGAGAGTACACATAAATAGACAGAGAGTTAGGAATAATATACGTTTATATTATTCCGGTGATACAGGCGTGAGTATACACAATGTGTGTGCGTGTGTGATCTGCGAATCACCCCCTTGTAATCCTCTCATTGATTTTTTAGTGAAATGGTGCTCTCCGTGGACGTAGGTTTATTTGGCTGAACCACGTATATATTCTTGTGTCGATTGTTTGGTGTGTTTGTGTGCGTTTTCTGATTTGCAGGTGTGCACGGCTTCGTACATAGGGTGTGCGAACCCTAACAGGAAATGGCCAAGATATCTGATCTTTTGGATCAGTAGTTCTATAGGTTGGAGAAAAAAGACTAGATTCTTTCAGCCTTATCAAATTTGGTATCTCAAAACAACTAATGACGAATAATTCATTCAACATTTGGTTGAGAACATTGAAGAAAAAATTAGAGGATTAAATCCAATGCAATATTTTGTTAAAAACTTAATCCAGCTTAAACATACTGCCCAAACCATCAAAAGAGTATGAAATACCACCCTTCATGATCACTGATGGAAGGAGGTTATTTATTACTCAAATCACATTTTCATATGATCTAACTTCAGAACATTTGGTTGAAGCGAATATCTTCCTAAACAGGATCATAAAATATGATATTGATCTACCCTCAAAATTGTTAACAGAAGCAGAAGACACAGAGAATACTGTCTCCAGCAATTTGCGCAAAGTCCGGGAGACAATGATATTGACTTGGATGACATCAAGATGCACAATCTCAATAATGCAATGGAAGATTAGACCCATATCTTCCTATCCTACACTTTTTCTTGTACGACTGCAATTATATCCAACACACGACAATGTTAAGTATGCGACCAAAAGTCCCACATGGGTTAAAAGTGGGAAGGATTATGGGTATATAAAAGGATGTACATATCTCAATTGGTGTGAGGCCTTTGGGGAAAGCCCAAGAGCAAAACCGTGCGGGATGGGGCCCAAAGCGGACAATATCACACCATTGTTGAGATATGTGGGGCCCGTAATGCCCAACAATTGGTATCAGAGCCCAGGTTGCGATTCGTGGTGATAACCAGTCGAAGTGGGCTAGCGTTGTATCGACCAGTGGTGGCGGTGGAGGCCGGGAATGGCCAAGTCGTATGTGCGGCGGAGGTCGGTGATGGTCAAGTCGTATGTGGTGGCGTCGTATCAACTAGCGGGAGTGGACTGGTAGCCATGTGGAGAATCCTCGAAATGTCGAACGGAGGTGAGCCCTCGGATTAACTCACGATGGACGGATGAATGATCGTTTGAGGGGAGGCTCGGACCATGAGATGTGGTCCTTTGTTCGAGGGGAGGATTGTCAAGTATGCAACCAAAAGTCCCACATGGGTTAAAAGTGGGAAGGATTATGGGTATATAAAAGGATGTACATATCTCAATTGGTGTGAGGCCTTTTGGGGAAAGCCCAAGAGCAAAACCGTGCGGGATGGGCCCAAAGCGGACAATATCACACCATTGTTGAGATATGTGGGACCCGCAATGCCCAACAGACAACAAAATATGGTAGAGAAAAATTAAAAAAGAATCTCAAAATATGGAAAAGACTGTATCAAAGCACTGTGCAGTACTGTAGTAACACTGTAGGGCAGGCAAAAAACACTATAGCAAACTGTAGATTTTTTGACTTTTTTTGCAATTTTTCTCTACGTATGAAGACATCCTTTCTTTTGTATAATTTTCCTTTCTTCTTCACTTTGTCTTGTAAAAAGAATACCAGCCTAATTTGACAGATCTCGAGAAAAAAATAACTGTAATCATCATGGAAGATGCCCTATCTTGTATGGCTTTTAGGGCTCGTTTGGAAAGAGATTTGTCTGGTCTTGTCTTGTCTGGTTTTGTCTGGTTTTGTCTGGTCTTGTCTTGAATCTAAAACTCTGTTTGGTAAGCGGTCTGGTCTTTCTGGTCTGGTTTGAGAAAACAAAAACTTTATATATATATATATATTAGTTTATATATTATTTTATGTATATAAATTTATATATTATTAAATATATATATTTATAATATATTATATATATTTCATAATATATTTAAAAATATTATATATATATATATAATATATATATTTAATAAAATTATTTTATATATATTATTATAAAATAATAATATATATTATTCTATATATTATTAATATATATTATTTTTTAATTTTATATATATTTATATATATATATTTTTTGAATTTATATATTATTATATATATGTTATTTTTGAATTTATATATTATTTTTATATATATTTAATATATATATATATATATATATGTTTAATAATATTATTCTATATATATTATTAAAAAATAAAAAATATATATTATTCTATATATGTTAATATATATAATTTTTTAATTTTATATATATATATATATATATATATATATTTAATAATATTATTTTATTAATATGGGTATAAAATAAAAATATATATATTATTTTTCTAATTATATATATATATATACATATATATATATATATATATATATTATTTTTATATATATTTAATAATATTATTTTATTAATATTATTATAAAATAAAAAATATATATTATTATATATATATTAATATATTATTTTTTAATTTTATATATTATTTTATATATATTTATATATATTATTTTATATTATTATTATAAAATAAAAAATATATATTATTCTATATATATTAATATATATATATATATATATTTAATAATATTATTATAAAATAAATTATTAATATATATTATTCTATGTATATTATTTTTTAATTTTATATATATTTATATATATATATATATATATAGGACAGAGAGAGAAAAAAAAAGTCAAAAAATGTGGGCTAAACCAAGAAAGATCAACTTTTTTTTGGTCTTTCATCACTTATAAAAAGAAGGATTTGGTTTTAATAGGTTTTGAAATGTTTTGTCTTAAAAACCTAAAACTAACTTAGCCAAACATAAATTAGTTTCTAAAACAAAAACAAAACAAAACAAAACAAAACCCCTAAAGACTAACAAACAAACAGGTCCTTAGCCTCTGTGTTTGGTAATACATGTTTGCTGTAAAAAAAAAAAAAAAATCAATTCCTTTTCGAATATATATTGAAAATTTGAAAATGAAAGGAACACCTTTATTGGTATACCATCCAGCTAAAGGTCCAGCGCCAACGGCCCAACCCGAATCTGAAACGTAAGTCACCCTGTCTGGCCCACTATTTTGATCTGGGCCGGGCCTAATAAAGACCCACTTTCACCATTGAGTGACACATGGCAGTTGGCAGCCGTTATTGAGAAGAAGATTCTAGAAGGAACTTGCTGACAATGCATCCTTATCTCTTAACCTTATCGTATACAAAGAGTTTTAATTTCCAAAAGATATGTTTATTTAGGCACAGCCCAATTAAATGTACCGAATTAATGTTTAGTTCAATTCAATTCATATTGTAATGTCCAGAAAACCAAATTTCATTACAGCTTGTGTGGTTTGGCCCTAGAATGGCAAAAAATGGACAGCAAGTCACCATATTCAACTGATTACTTGACGCCACATTTCCTTCACTTTCTTGGCAGTCAATCAGGACTCAGCACCCTCAAAATTTGAGTGTTGTCCAAAGGGACATTTGGATAGAACCCAAGTGAAGGAACTAAAATCTATCTCTTTATGTAGCTGAATATGGATATTATAGATTCAATATAACTAAACTTTGGTGGCAAAAATAGATAGACCAAAAGACCAAACCAGCTCACGTACCCAACTCATTTTCAAATTTTCCGTGATTTGATTAAACAAATTTAGGTCACATTCTTCCCTATCCAATTGATCTTAGCACCTTACAAGGTCAGTGCGCTGTATCATTGTTCGCCCACGATATCATGTGAAATCATGTCTGCTATCTATCTATTGTGCATGCATTAACTTTGGGATATAGTCCTTTGAAATACTAAAAATCTTTGTAGCACATGATGTATAAAACAATTTAAATAATAATTTCTATTTCGCTCTAACGATACAACGAACTCGATCAATATTGGTGTTACAGGTGAATTCGGAAAAATATGAACCAAACATATCAAAACTATATTGTGAAATAAATATACAGTTATTAACATGTTACATGAATGTTGTTGCCAAAAAAAAAAAAAAAAAATTATACTATATATATATATTTTTTTATTTTTCTTTTCTTTTTAAATGAATAATCATGTTTACATTTTAACATATTACATGCATACCGTTGAATTAATAATACCTTTATATGATAACATATAAGGGTGCAAATTAATGAATTGAGTCATTCGTGAACAAGTTCGACTTGACTCGTTAAGAGCTCAATTCGGGTTCGTTGGATTAGCAAATGAACTAAGCTTGAATAGACATTTTATGCTCGTTTAATAAATGAACAGAACCTGAACATTTTGAAGATCAGCTCGTAAACGATTCATTTAGCTAGTATAATAAGATTATCTCATAATCACTAAGAGACGATGTCGGTATTGAAAAAATCGCGAAGTGGGCTGTTAAATTATAGGACTGATACAGTCACTTTATGTTATATGATTTGTTTTCAAAGAGATGTTAATGCATTTTTAAATATAAAAAAATGTTTGAGCAAGTACGACAAATTTATAAGAAAGGTCAATATAATTTTCATTTTATGCATTTGAAATAAAAAAATTGTGAGTTTTTTTTTTCCTAAATGAATTAAGTTTTCCAAAAATTAAATGATAAAAGTGTCATCGGACACATGCTTAATTCTTTTTTGTTTCTAAAAAAATGTAAAATAGTCTATTCAAATTTTAAGAAAAGTAATACAATTACTTTTAAATTACAATACATTACCTATATTTTTAGAAATGGACCTTAGTTTAACTTTGCAATTGGGATAACATGATGTTACACTAACGGAAGACAATTTAATCCGATTCAGGTGGTTTCAATCCGTTCCGCCCCATTAGGGGCCGATTTAGTAAATTTATAAACTGGTTTGGGACAGGTTTGGAATTAGAAATCAAAACTTGAAGCGGGTTTGGAAAAACCCGCCCCGCCCCAACCTGTTTTAATATTTAATATTTAAATTTAATATTTTATTATGTATTTCATCTTTTAATATATATTTTTAAGTTAGATGTATAATATCTTTTTAAGTTAGACTAGGAAAAACATGTACTTTGCATAGAATTAAAATTTTATGATGAATGAGAAGGTTTTTAAAAAAAATCGATGCATCATTTTATTGAAAATACACGTAATGTTGTTGTATTTTATTAATAATAAAATATATCAAAAACAATAATAAAAAATATATATATAATAAGAGAAGCACATTTTTCTTTTTTCATGCCAAATATACTATTATAAGAGCAATTTGTTTTTTTTTTCTGTATTAGTTTTATATGCACGTTTCACCAAAACAAAAGTTCTACACAAGAAACTACTTATGTTCAAAATTTTCTTAAGTAAAAGACATCATTAAAAACAGTAATTTTTAATGGAGCCTCAATCTTTGACAAAGAATTAATTTTTTTAACGAAAACTAAATATATTACATAATCAATCTATTGGTATATAAACATATTTAAATAACAACAAAAAGTACACTTTATTATTATTTAAAAATAGATTACCTCTATATGTGAGAAAACAACATGTGTACGCATACTGAAATTCTAGGGCCAAACCACACAAGCTCCGTAAATATTAGATAAGACATGTACACATTTTTTGGTAATAAACTTGCGAGACATGCACGATGAAAAAATTACGCAATCAACATTTTAGTACAACATTTTTTGTCTACTAACCGGCCAATTGAAAATTTTAATACACACACAAAGATGAGAGACATGTACATAAATAACTGTGTATAGAAAAGAAAAAAAAAATTAACAAATATTAAGATCGCAAGTTTATTACCAAAATAATAAAAAAATTACGCAATCAACCTCCCTCTAATATTAGATAAGACATGTACAATGAAAAATCAAAATCACACCAATTGGGTATTATTAAAAATAAAAAATTAAGTTCAAAATTTAGCAAATACTAATGATAACCAATGAAATTTGTTTGTTCAGACAGTGTGGTAATGGTCGATATCACCGATTAAAACCCATCAAGAAGTGATAATGATATTAGTAATTTTTTAATGGATTAATTTCAAGAAACCCCCCTATACTATCTAGTTTAATCAACTAATTTTCACTGTATCCACTTTGCACCCTATATTATTCAATTTCATCATTATGCCCCATCACCTCACATTTTGAGTCAAAATGTCTAAATTACCCTCAATAGTATAAGGGAGTTTAGTGAAATCAACCATTTAAAAAAATTATTTGTTAGAAAATCAATTATATTTTTCGCAAAAATTATAAATTCAAAAATATATATATATTTTTCGCAAAAAAAATTATTTTTCTGAGGGAGTATATTATTTTCCAAAATATGAATTATTTCGGAAAAATTAATATATATTTTTTGCAAAAAAGTTATTTTTCGGAAAAAAAAATCATATTTTGGAATATAATAGTATATATTTTTCGAAAAAAATCATATTTTGAAACATAATAGTATATATTTTTCAAAAAAAAAAATATTTTTCGGAAAACATCACATTTTGGAACATAATATATGTTTTTCGCAAAAAAAATATTTTTCCGAAAAAATTCATATTTTGGAACATAATATATATTTTTCAGAAACAATCATATTTTGGAACATAATATATATATATTTCGAAAAAATAAATTCGGAAAAAATTATTTTTCGGAAAAAATTCATATTTTTGAACATAATATATATTTTTCGCAAAAAAAATATTTTTTGGAAAATATCATATTTTGGAACATAATATATATTTTTCGCAAAAATATTATTTTTTGGAAAAAATTCATATTTTGGAACATAATATATATTTTTTCGCAAAAAACATATTTTTCAGAAAAAGAAATCATATTTTGGAACATAATATATATTTTTCGTAAAAAAAATCATATTTTGGAACATAATATATATTTTTCGGAAAAATCAAATTTCCGAAATATATATATATTTTTTGAAATTTATAGTTTTTACGAAAAATATAATTTATTTTTGAAAAATAATTTTTTTAAGGGTTGATTTTACTAAACACTCTTATACTATTAAGGGATGGTAGTTTAGACATTTTGACTCAAAATGTGAGGAGGATGGGGCATAATAATAAAATTAGATAATATAGAGGGTAAAATGAACACAATAAGAATTAGTTGATTAAATTAAATAATATTGGGGCTTTCTTGAAATAAATCATTTTTTAATACCTTGATAGGTGAACAAAAATGGACAATTGTGACTTGTGAGCAATCTGCTTATACAACAAATTTTCCAAATTACCTTTGAACACTAATCATAAGATGCCATTAATTCAATTTGTGAGACACCAATGATTTCACAAAGAAAAGTTGCCCTATGTATATTGACACACCGACAAGTAGAATTGCAAATGAACGGACAGGAACCCAACTGTGCAATGTTCAAATTCGATTTATCTATTAAATAAAATTAAAAATTATGTTTAGATTCAGTTTATTTATGAAATGAATAAGCCCAAATCAAAAGTTAGTTTTAGCGAGTCGAACCCAAATTTATTCATAAATAATTCGATTCAATTTCAACATATATTTATTTGGTCAATAGTCGCCTAAATTGAGTTGTTCCATATTTGTTTTCTTTACAAATTTTCATTTTTCGAATACCATATTTGTTTAGAGGTTGTTTATTTTATTTTCTCCATTTTCTTATGACTAGTACAAAAGTTTTCGAAATAATTTTTTTTTAGTGATAAGAAACTCACACACCATATTCATAATGCCTTCTAAGAGGCTCGAATCACCCTCACCTCCCCAATTGGAGAGTAAGATTATACCATTGCAACACATGTACGCTGGTATTCGAAATAATTTCAATGAAATGCTTGCATGCATCCTATAATTTTCATAAACTTTCTTCGTAATTTTTTCAAAGTTGACACATTTGTTTGAGAATTCCAAGATAATCTTAGTATTTTACTTAGACGAGCATGTTCATGAGCTGGCGAGCCGAACTGAACAATGTTCAAGCTCGGCTCATTTATATAACGAGCCTAAAAAATGTGATCAACCTCGGTTTATTTGCTAGACGAACGAACACGAGTCGGTCTCTTAACGGGTCGAACTCAGACACAGACCTATGTACAATTCAGTGGGGGTGGTGGCTCCCACTGAATTTTTCATTTTTTGCTTTTTATACCTCAAAATCTGTAATAATTCTGATTATACCTTCACTGGAATTCTTATTTTATGATTATGCCCCCACTAAAAGTTGATAAATCTCTTATCTAACACCATTAAAAAAAAAAATTAAAAATATGCCCTCACTAATATAAATTTCTGGATTCGTCACTGGTCGAACCCGAGCAACTCGGTTCATTTACAACCCAAATCATAAGATGCCATTAATTCAATTTGTGAGACACCAATGATTTCACAAAGAAAAGTTGCCCTATGTATATTGACACACCGACAAGTAGAATTGTAAATGAACGAAGTGGAATCCAACTTTGCAATGTTCAAATTCGATTCATTTATTAAATGAAATTAAAAATTATGTTCAGACTCGATTTATTTATGAAACGAATGAGCCCAAATCAAAAGTTAGTTTTAGCGAGTCGAGCCCGAGTCTGTTCATAAATAATTCGATTCAATTTCAACATATATTTATTTGGTCAATAGTCGCCTAAATTGAGTTGTTCCATATTTGTTTTTTTTACAAATTTTCATTTTTCGAATACCATATTTATTTAGAGGTTGTTTATTTTATTTTCTCCATTTTGTTATGACTAGTACAAAAGTTTTTGAAATAATTTTTTTTTTTTAATGATAAGAAACTCACACACCATATTCATAATGCCTCCTAAGAGGCTCGAATCACCATCACCTCCCCAATTGGAGAGTGAATTTATAGCATTGCAACACATGTGCGCTGGTATTCGAAATAATTTCAATGAAATGCTCTTATACATCCTATAATTTTCATAAACTCTCTTCGTAATTTTTTCAAAGTTGACACATTTGTTTGAGAATTGCAAGATAATCTTAGTATTTTACTTAGAGGGGCATGTTCACGAGCTGGCGAGCCGAACTGAACAATGTTCAAGCTCGGCTCATTTATATAACGAGCCTAAAAAATGTGATCAACCTCGGTTTATTTGCTAGACGAACGAATACGAGCCGGTCTCTTAACGGGTCGAGCCCAAACACAGACCTATGTACAATTCAGTGGGGGTGGTGGCTCCCACTGAATTTTTCATTTTTTGCTTTTTATACCTCAAAATCTGTAATAATTCTGATTATACCTTCACTGGAATTCTTATTTTATGATTATGCCCCAACTAAAAGTTGATAAATCTCTTATCTAACACCATTAAAAAAAAAAATTAAAAATATGCCCCCACTAATATAAATTTCTGGATTCGTCACTGGTCGAACCCGAGCAACTCGGTTCATTTACAACCCAAATCATAAGATGCCATTAATTCAATTTGTGAGACACCAATGATTTCACAAAGAAAAGTTGCCCTATGTATATTGACACACCAACAAGTAGAATTTAAAATGAACGGAGTGGAACCCAACTTTGCAATGTTCAAATTCGATTCATTTATTAAATGAAATTAAAAATTATGTTCAGACTCGATATATTTATGAAACGATTGAGCCCAAATCAAAAGATAGTTTTAGCGAGTCGGGCCCGAGTTTGTTCATAAATAATTCGATTCAATTCCAACATATATTTATTTGGTCAATAGTCGCCTAAATTGAGTTGTTCCATATTTATTTTTTTACAAATTTTTATTTTTCGAATACCATATTTATTTAGAGGTTGTTTATTTTATTTTCTCCATTTTTTTATGACTAATACAAAAGTTTTCGAAATAAATTTTTTTTTTAATGATAAGAAACTCACACACCATATTCATAATGTCTCCTAAGAGGCTCGAATCACCATCACCTCCCTAATTGGAGAGTGAATTTATAGCATTGCAACACATGTGCGCTGGTATTCGAAATAATTTCAATGAAATGCTCGCATACATCCTATAATTTTCATAAACTCTCTTCGTAATTTTTTCAAAGTTGACACATTTGTTTGAGAATTGCAAGATAATCTTAGTATTTTACTTAGACGGGCATGTTCACGAGCTGGCGAGCCGAACTGAACAATGTTCAAGCTCGGCTCATTTATATAACGAGCCTAAAAAATGTGATCAACCTCGGTTTATTTGCTAGACGAACGAATACGAGCCGGTCTCTTAACGGGTCGAGCCCAGACACAGACCTATGTACAATTCAGTGGGGGTGGTGGCTCCACTGAATTTTTCATTTTTTGCTTTTTATACCTCAAAATCTGTAATAATTCTGATTATACCTTCACTGAAATTCTTATTTTATGATTATGCCCCCACTAAAAGTTGATAAATCTCTTATCTAACACCATTATAAATTTTTTTTAAAAAATATGCCCCCACTAATATAAATTTCTGGATTCGTCACTGGTCGAGCCCGAACAACTCGGTTCATTTATAACCCAAATTTATTGTTACATTCTCTATGTACCATT
The DNA here is from genome assembly GCA_963922005.1 of Cornus suecica. NCBI lineage: Eukaryota > Viridiplantae > Streptophyta > Magnoliopsida > Cornales > Cornaceae > Cornus > Cornus suecica. The sequence continues at coordinate 56,421,609 of OY998240.1, read as the reverse complement.
CAGTTGGGGTGGTGGCTCCCACTGAATTTTTCATTTTTTGCTTTTTATACCTCAAAATCTGTAATAATTCTGATTATACCTTCACTGAAATTCTTATTTTATGATTATGCCCCCACTAAAAGTTGATAAATCTCTTATCTAACACCATTATAAAAAAAATTTAAAAAATATGCCCCCACTAATATAAATTTCCGGATTCGTCACTGGTCGAGCCCGAACAACTCGGTTCGTTTAGAACCCAAATTTATTGTTACATTCTCTATGTACAGTCCCCCCCCCCCCCCCCCTCCTCTTCATTCTCTATGTACGTAGACCTGTCAATGGATCGGATCCGTTAAATCTAAATCCAATTTGTTAAGAAATCGGATTATCGGATTCGGATCCTAATCGGGTTATCGGATTTTATTTTCAATCCATATCCGGTTAATATCGGATTCGGATCATAATCGGATTATTGATAAGGATGACAATAACTCCCAATCCGCGATTCGAATCCGATAATTCGACAGATTTTCACTTAATTAATTCATATTCGAATTTCTTCATTATAGAATATCTGATCCGAATATTTAATTAAAAAATACAAAAATCAATAAATACTAAAATACTAAAATTATTCATACTTTTAATAATTGTATTTATGATCTATCATTATTAATAAATAATAAAATAATAAAATAATTAACAACTAACATTTATATACATGTACAATATTAAATATATACACATATATATAAATATATATATGTATATTTTAGTGGGGGCATATTATTATCGAATTGGATTAGGCTAATCCAAATCCAATTTGTTAAGGAATCGGATTATCGGATTCAGATCATATTCGGATTATCGGATTTTTTTTGCAATCCAAATCCAACTAATCGGATCGGATTCGGATCAAAATCCAATCCATTAACAAATATATATGTACGTGAGCTATCTACTTTTAATACTATTCAAATAATTTGAATTTTCCCAATTTGCCCTCTAAATAATACTAGTAAACAAAATGCACATAGTGCAACAAGGTACACCGACCGACCATTTCTGCTGCCAAAATCTAACAGCGACCACCATTGATTTCACAAATGCTAGTAAACGACAGAACTTAGGGTTTACAAGGGTATTTTCGTCCAGAAATACACCAGGCTCACGCACTGGATGACGTGTATATATATATATAGATAAGGGCCTTAACAAACAACCCCTGTGATTTCAGATTATTGACAAACACCCCTGAGGTGTCAAATAACCCCCTGTAATTTTCTCCGTTATCAAACAACCCCCACTCCATTAACAAATATTTCCCTGTCGTTAAAAATTAATATTTTATGCCCAAAATATCCCTAAAATAAATTTGTAACTAAATTAAGATTTTTTAGTAAATTACAAATTATTATTCTTTTAACTAAATTAAGATTTTTAAGTAAATTCTAAATTATTTTTTTGTTTTTTATTTAAGTTTAATTATTTGTTTAAATTCAAATCTAAAAAAAATTATTACTTCCCCCGTCTCAAATTATAAGTCTTTTTTTGGGGAATTCAATTTTTTAAGAAGATGACTTTTTATTGTAGTGTTAGTGAATAAAATACCAACTTTACATGTGGTCCACTATAGTGATGTGATCGTTTATAAAATATATGTTTTATAACTTTAATACTTGAAGGTTAAACTGGTAAATTAATCAAATAAAATGCTTTGATTTTTCAAAGTGGACACTAATTTTGGGACGGAGGGAGTACAAATTATTAAAAAAACCCATTATTGATAATAATATATTTTAAATAATATTTTTATTTTTTTAAGTGAATAGATACATAGAAATTTTAAAAGGGTTTTGCCATTGTAGATGCATTAAAGTTATAAAATATATACTTTATAAACGATCACATCATTATAGTGGGACCACGAGTAAAGTTGGTATTTTATTCACTAACACTACAATAAAAGTCATCTTAAAAAATTGAATTCCCCAAAAAGGGACTTATAATTTGAGATGGAGGGAGTAATATATTTTTTCATATTTGAATTTAAATAAATAAGTAAACTTAAACAAAAAAAGAATTTGTAATTTACTCAAAATCTTAATTTAGTTAAAAGAATAATAATTTGTAATTTACTAAAAAATCTTAATTTAGTTACCAATTTATTTTAGGGGTATTTTGAGCATAAAATATATATTTTTAACGACATGGAGGTATTTGTTAACGAAGTGGGGAATGTTTGTTAACGGAGAAAAGTATAGGGGGTTATCTGACATCTCAGGGAATGTTTGTCAATAATCTAAAATTATAGGGGGTTATTTGTTAATGGCCCTATAGATAAAGAACTATTATTAGAAAAATCCTCTATACTTTTCAAATTATTAAAAAAAAATAATGTGGTTTCAAAAATTCCCCTATAGTTCCAATTTAATCAAATACCCTATGTTAGAGACAGAGTACGAAAATACCCTCTAAAATTTTAATTTTAATTTCAATTAAACTCTAATTTCTTTCATTTATTTAAACTAAACTCTAATTCATTTCATTTATCACTAACCCACTTTCTCTCACTCATTTACTCCAAAACTCTAATTCCTTCCATTTATCACAAACTCACAGTCAATTTAAATTCTAATTTTAACCCAATTTAACTCTAATTTCTTTCATTTATTACAAACTCACTTTCAATTTAAATCTCAATTTCAACCCAATTTCAATTTATAATTATATATCTCTCTATATCACTATATATATATAATCCCAATTTCAATTGAAATTGAGATTTAAATTGAAAGTGGGTTTGTGATAAATGGAAGAAATTAGAGTTGAATTTGGTTGAAATTGAGATTTATATTGAAAGTGGGTTTATGGTAAATGGAAATAATTAGAGTTTTTGAGTAAATAGGTGAGAGAAAGTGGGTTTGTGATAAATGAAAGGAATTAAAGTTTAATTGGTATAAATGGAAAGAATTAGAGTTTAATTGAAATTGAAATTTAAATAGAATGAATTAGAGTTTTAGAGTGTATTTTCACAATCTTATAGAAGACATGAGGATATTTTGATTAAATTGAAAATAATAGGGGAGTTTTTGAAATTTTTTTAAACAATTTGAAAACATATGGTTTTTCTTATAATAGCCCATAGATATACTATACCGTATTACTCGATTCTTGGGTTACCCTTTCCGGAACCGGACTAGTCACTTGCAGACAATTATTCTCCGTATTATTTCTATATTTAACAATAATATATATTTTAGTATAATATAATTAATTATTTGGTAAAGAGCGTAAAGATTGTGACAGATTAAATAATCTAAGTTGATAATGACATATAGATTTGGTTTGTCATTAATTAAGGATGGTCGGTTTTTAAAATATGTTAAAGAATTTTTAGAAGGATCAAAAGCTCTTTTGAGGGAGGTCTAGAAGAGCCACCTAAGACACCGATTTGGCACCACACTTGGCCCAATCATATTTTAGATTTTGATATTTCGGATTATGTTAGGTACTTAATTAGTTAAACAAAGTTTCAGTTGATCATTAAACATAAAGTAAAATATACTTATATATTCAAACAAAATAAGGATTGGGGAAGAATTAAATACATGGATGCAATTGAGCATAGATAGAACATGAAAAAGTGTTAGACATGAGATTACTCAACATATCTAGTTTTTTTTTTTCTTCTTCTTTTTTTTACCAACTCAACATATCTCGTTGATATACCAAGAGTTTCCACTAAAGAGAGTAATGATTTTCTATTAAAATAAATAAATATTAAGTCTGTACTAGTAAAGGAGTACTTCTCTTCAAAGTAGTGGTGCAAAGAAAATAAACCATAATAATAATGCTAATGCTAATAAATGAATAAATCAATGATTTTTAGTACATTATTCACTTAGACCCCATTAAAAGTAAAGGACATTGTAAAATAATAATTCTCAACAAAAATAGCTCACTTGGGATTTCAATGAAAGGAAAATCATTATCTACTTAAACCATTTCCCCCCTCAAAACTTCAAAGAGAAGTGAGAAAGTTTGCCAGAGACAAACTTTTCATGATAAATCTTATAATATTCCTGAAATTCCATTGGAGGAATTCAACTGAACTGGCATGAGCATATACAAAAATTCTAATAAAGGAGATCAATGTAGAGGTAGTACGAGTACAACATAAGTTTCAAGTAACAAAAAAAAATTTATTTTTACCAAAAGCATAATGGCCAATCAATACCGGATCCTAATAATCAAATGGGAGGTTCAAGATTCAAGCCTCGGTGGAGGCAGAGTGTGTAAGTAATACTTAACTTTAAAAAATAAATTATAATAATTAAAGTATTTATGTGTAATACCCCGTATTTTTATTATTTATATTGATTGGTTAAATTTAATTTAATTAATTAATTATAAGTTAATTAAATGGACTATAGTATATTTTTGAGTTAATTATTTGGGCTTATTAGCTAATGGGCTATATTATGTTTTTGGGCCCATCGGAAGGATTAAATAAATAAATATATATATAATATATATTTATATAACTAAAATAAACCCTAAGTTAGGAATACGTTTCTGTCAGACTAGTCGAGGGAGATAACATAATCGCAGTCGCGTAGAAGAGAGAGGAGAGAGAGAGCATCGAGCAGCCTACAGTTCCTGCGTGATTTAGCCCAACGATCAGGCAAGTAGAATGTTCTTCTCTTCCCCTTTGAACCTATAATTCTAGAATCTATATATTTTAGTTATGGTGATTTTGTGTATATGTATAAATTAATATTATTCTTGGATCCTTTTCTGTGCACCATACCTGTATAGAATGTAGGTGTTATTTTATTTTCGTATAGTAATTAGGATGGTTTGACCTATCAATTAATAATATATCATGTGGGTGTATATAGCTTCGGAGGATTTTTATAATTGAATTCGTGTACGAAATATAAATTCGAAATAACAAGGTGGGAGTGGTGTTCGTTAGATGCGAATCAACGCAGTTTGTATGATGTATTAATGGTTCCTACAGGCTTTGGACACGTTACATAGGTGGGGCACATGAATCTGAGATATGAATATAGATATATGTAGCATTACTTTGTGGGTATGATTATATATTTATATTAGTTGTGTAGGAAATTGATTTTTGTCTTGACAATTTAATGGTAGATGGTCACATGCATGCCTACAGATATATAACTGTACCGCTATTCGTGGCGATGACATATGTTAGCTAGGTATAGACATGTAGCTTGGATTAGAGTAGTTAATCATTACACTAGCATTCTTACATGTACACATATTTATAAATATAACTTGGAGAATTAAATTACTCCTGGTGCATTGTCATAGGTAATAGGTATATACATGCATAGTTCTGTGTATGTAAATAATTAATATTAAATTCTTATCCGTGGATTATTTTTGCATAATTACAGTTTTATTCCAAACCAATTTTGGTGCCTAAGTACATGGCAACACTGATACTGTTATAGTAATTGGATAAAACAAATAATTGAATAAATTATATATATTATTTACTTATGTTGGTGTTGAGATCAAATCTAATAAATTCTCCGGATACGGAATAAATAATATTTATTAATTATTTTGTTTTACTTTAATGAGGAATGGAGGAAACCACGATGAACTGACTAATAAGCCAGTCTCATCTGTACCATAGTCGACTAGTCATGACAATGATAAGTTGTCGGGTACGTGGTTATGGTTAGGCATGGATAAGTTGCCTATTGGAATGTGAATTAATTATGGTTGCACTTTATTTGATTTGCCTATTGACCAGTGATTTTGATTTTGGTTGCGCTTTATTTGTTTTATGTATCGACTTGTTATTTGATTATGATTGTAATCTATTTATTATGCCTATTTTCTGGAGGATATATATATTTAAGTGTGGTACTTATAGGAATTATAATATTACTCTTATATTTATAATGGGTAGATGATAGGATTTTTGGTACTCTGTTTTGGATCATGTAGAGTCTACTCTGCTCGTGGGTCTGACCCACCTTTGTTGTTTCAGGTTCTCGGCAATTTCAGCCACATGGTTGAGGTCGCTTATCATTCATTCACAAGTTCATCCATTTTGACTTCAATTCAGTGTAGGGACCCAATTTAGTTATATTTTTTTAGACACTTGTTTTCATTAAGGTTTAGGGGTCCATAGATATGGATTCCCGAGTTGTACCCTTTGGGAGTTTTGATTTCTGAGTTTATTTATTCATGTGAATTAAACTTTTGAGACTCTGTTATTTCTTAAATATGTCTTTTGCTTCTGTGTTCATTTATTATCGGGTGTTGATGCGCCCTAGTTTTCGGTATAGGCCTGGCCAACCTATGCACGAAAATTAGGGGGTATCACATTATGTGTTTAATAGATATTACTTAGACATGGTATGAAATTTGTGTCTAACACTTTTGTTTTGGACATGTGACTAGATTTATGGCATGTTTGGTAACCATTTATATTTGTCGTTTATTGTTTATGAAAAACATGATTAGTGTCTATGTGTTCTGTCTATCGTTTGATAACCGTTTAATGATGATGGGTTGTGGCGGCAAGATGTGGAGGTGATGCCCAGTGCTGGTGGGGTGGTGGAGGCGATGATCAATAGTGGTGGTTGACGGTGGTGGTGATCAATGGCGGGTGAAAGAGATGGTTTGTGGTGATGGAAGTGATGGCCAGGGGTGGTGAGCGGTGGCCGATAGTGGTGGTTGACGGTAGTCGGTGGAGAAGATGATTGGTAATGGTGATCGGTGGTGGTGGGCGGTGGTTGATAGTGGTGGGCGGTGGTTGATAGTGGTGATTGATGGTGGCCGATGGAGGAGATGATGGGTAATGGTGGTGGGTTGTGGAGGGGATAGGCAGTTGTGGTAAAAGATTGTGATGAATATAATATATAGTGATAATATTTCATAAATATAAACAGAAAATGATAAATATCGTTTTGGTGTTTATAAAATTATGCCTTAGTTACATTTAATTTTAAAATGTTTATACTTTTTATAAACAAAATTGAATTTAACAAACATGTTTTTCTCTATATCTATTTATATAAACAACAAATAATAAACATAAATAGTTACCAAACCACCACTCGGCCTACATTGGGAGACAGGGGAACTGGTTCAACTTGACATGACAAACACCTATGATTGTTTGAACCACACGTTCTTATTCATAATTCTCCTCAAATTTTGATTCAACCAAGAAATGGTAAACTATATCAAAGCATTATCAATAGGCCTTATATCTCCGTCTGTCCTGATATTGAGGCAAGCCCGCTACCCCCTACATTGAGGTAATCCTGATTGTCTTATTGATTCTCTTGTTGAAGATGAATCAATGTTTTTCCGTAAAGAGTTTGTCTTTTTCTGGGTGAAGTTATTCCTCTCTGCCCGAGGTACAGAAGGAGGGGCAACATCTCTTAATCAACAACCGATCTTTGCAACTTATTTATGTTAGGAAACGAGAGTCCCCACTGAGCGGTCTGTCTATTGATGCACCGGATGCTTGTCCGAAAACTTTGTTATCTCTATCTTTTGAATAATTAACTCCCAGGTACTCTTCCCCAACCAATAGCTCGCTGGTGGCATGGATAGGTCAATTGAATCTGACTAAACTTGACAGGTCCGGACTTGCCTTTCCTCATCTTTAATGGATGGGAACACATCGAATGAAAAGGATGTTGAATGAATTGTAAGATGACAACGATTGCCTTGTGATAAAACCGAATAGACGAACATGAACAAGCTAAAGAAAGGTGCGAGAGTCCTATTTTCACTAATAATTCCCCAAATACCTTTTGATCCGCTAGCTGGTGGTCTTCTCAAATCCCATTTGGGAAAGGGAAGGAGAGTGGCAAGTTAAAGGCGAAGTGAGTGAAGTAAGTCCTGCCATTGGTATATGGATACTCGCACGAATCGGATTTTTTTAGGAATGTATCGCGAGAGAATTGGATTTGGTTTTGATTAGACAATGTGACTATTTGATACTGGTAGGAGAAGAACCCGACTCGGTATTCTTAAAAAAAATAGTCCAATATATTCATGCTCCTTGTCAACCTTACTTTGAGGCTCTTTGTCGTATTTTGCGCTATTTGAAAGAAGCGTAAGCTCACTCGACCATTGGAAGAGGAAGCGCGATATTGCTTAGGTCAATCCATTATACTATCTTATCTTAAATAAGTGGAATACATAAAATGAATATTTAGTCTTATTCAAATGCACATCTTTTTAATATTTGATATATCCCACACCTAAAATAATAGATTGAACTTACATATCCGAAAATAATTGAACATAGATTACAAATACTGGCAGGGAAATTCTACTGTAGTCGGGTCATGTTGTACCCATGTTGTACAAAGAACGACATTGTTTAGGTTTAATACAACTAATGTTGTTAACCCACGGTTAATTCTATTTCCTTAACAACCTAAAACTAAATTTTTTATATTTTCAACACAATAAAATTAATCTTCAACAACAATTAACTATAAATTCTCAACAAAATAAAACTTTGTATAATAGAATTTAAAAAGTGATAAAATTTGTTCAATATCTTAAATCTAATTTCAACACAACTCAAACTCTGCATCAACACCCATAAACCCTAATTATCAACAATATTTCATACTGGAATAAAAACTTGGCCGGTGAAGATAAATTACAAATATTAAATGATGGGGGTGTAAAGATTAATTACATTGAGAATTGGATTTATGGTGTGAATTTAAATAATAAATTTGTTGATAGCAAAGATTAAAGAAGTGTTGAGTTAAAGATTAAAGAAGTGTTGATTTAAAAATTAAATATGTTGAGACTTAGATTTATGTCATCGACTTAGGGATTAAATATGTTGAAATAGATATTTTATGTTGTTTAATTAAATAATAAATGATGTTGAGAGAAAATATGTTAAAAATTAAATTTATGTCATTGAAATGGAGATTAAATATGTTGATGGAGATATTTTATAACATTGAATTAAATAATAAATTTGTTGATTACAAAGATTAAAGGGCGTCGAAGTAAAGATTTAATGTGTTGAGAATTAGATTTATAGCGTTGACTTATAGATTAATTATGTTACAAGAGAGATTTTATGAAATTCAATTAAATAATAATCTTATTTATAGCAAAGATTAAAGGTTGTTGAAGGAAAATATAATGAAAATATAATTTATGGCTTTGGATTAAATATTAAATATGTTGAAAGAGATATTTTGTAATATTAAATTAAGAAATAAATATTTTTTTACAGTGTTCAAAAGATGTTGAATCAAAGATTTAATGTGTTGAGAATTAGATTTATAACTTTGACTTAAAGATTAAGTATATTGAAAGATAAATTTTATGTAGTTTTAAGTAATAAATTACAAACATTAAATGGTGGTAGTGAAAATATTAATTAGATTTAGAATTAGATTTATGGTGTGAACTTAAATAATAATTTTTTTTATAACAAAGATTAAAGAAGTGTTGAGTTAAAAATTAAATATGTTGATACTTAGATTTATGTCATTGACTTAGGGATTAAATATGTTGAAAGAGATATATTATGTAGTTTAATTAAATAATAAAGGAGTTGAGATAAAATATGTTAAAAATTAAATTTATGTCATTGAAATGGATATTAAATATATTGATATAGAGATTTTATAATATTGAATTAAATAAGAAATTTGTTTATTACAAAGATTAAAGGGCGTTGAAGCAAATATGTAATGTGTTGAGAATTAGATTTATAACATTGACTTAAAGATTAAATATGTTGAAAGAGAGATTTTATGATGGTTAATTAAATAATAATCTTATTCATATATAGCAAAGATTAAAGGTTGTTGAGAGAAAATATGTTAAAAATTTATTTTAGGGCATTGGATTATAAATTAATATGTTGAAAGAGATATTTTACGACATTAAATTAAAAATATATATATTACAAGGTTTAAAGTGTGTTGAAGCAAAGATTTAATGTGTTGAGAATTAGATTTATAACGTTGACTTAAAGATTAAATACGTTGAAAGAGAAATTTTATGTAGTATATACACTAAATAATAAATTTGTTGATAACAATGATTAAAGAATATTAAGTTAAAAATTAAATATGTTGAAACTCAGATTTATAGCATCAATTTAGGATTAAATATATTGAAAGATATATTTTATGGCGTTCAATTATAATAAATATTTCGATTACAATGATTAAAAGGTGTTGATGTAAAGATTAAATATGTTGAAAATTAGATTTATGGTGTTGACTTAAAGATTAAACATGTTAAAATGGAATTAAAAAAATAAAAATTGTTTACAAAATTTAAAAGTGTTGACATAAAGATAAAATATATTGAGAATTAGATTTATGGTGTTGACTTAGAGATTAAATATATTGAATGATATAGTTTAATTCGTTTAACTAAATAATAAACATACTAGAAAATTAACTTTCAATTATAAATAATTTAAGTAAATTTATGTTCTTGGCCAAAATTGTATGTATAAATATATATATATACATTAGTAAAAATATAATTATATATATACATAACAACACTGCATATATATGTAGATATACAATTTGTCACATTAACAAATATCAACAAACAACGAATATGGTGAAATGAAAATAATTTTAATGAATATATTATGTGAATGAAATAAATCACAAATAACACTGTGAGCAAGGGAAATGATTTATGAGTTAGACTACTGTTGCGAAAAAATGAATTGTTAATCACATTAAATTTGTAAAAGCTAAAAACATAATAAACAATATAAGAAACCATAGACAGTCGTTAATTTTGTTTTCAAAATTTTTAAAAATAATGTCATTCCTTGTACAACAAGACCCGACTACGGATCTCGTTACTTGTACAAATACATGAAGTACCTATATTATATATTTCAATCTCCTCTCTACTCTCACATCTTTGACCTGGTTTGTACAAAATTTTACCTTATCCATACCACCAGTTAGTTTCAGGATCATTTGCAAAACATTAAACTTGTACGGTTTTACTCTTAAAATGTGACAAAAACAAAAACAAAAATTATATATATATATATATAAAGTAAATTAAGATGGTAACAATCTCGTGCTCCATCTGTGTAATGGCTGTAGCCTTGCAGCTTTACAACTTGAAACGAAGAACATGTCGCCCCATCACAGTGAAGATTTTGATTTTATCAGACAGGCCACATGGGCCCTACGTCGGCACAGACAACTGACAACTACTTAACACTAATAAAATATCATTTTATTGTCATGTGGCCAATACCTGTCCACGTGTTCACCCCGCACTCGTCAGCAACTAGATTTCCCCAACTCTGACTCAGCCTAAGTAGATAGATACAAACCCAACCCCAACCCAATACCAAATCAAAATCAAGAGCTCTTAAGCTCAACTAGCTCTACACATACTGTGTGCATTATTACACACACGTATTACACGCACTAGTATTCAATTATTGATGGGGATGGAAGAAGGCGGTGGGAAGAGTTTTCCGGCGGGGTGGAGCATGGCGGCGAAGGCGTGTGACTCGTGCAAGGTGGGGGTGGCGCTGCTGTTCTGCCGGGCCGACTCGGCCTTCATGTGCATGGTCTGCGACTCCAAGATCCACGGCGCCAACAGGCTGGCCTCACGCCACGAGCGCGTTTGGATGTGCGACGTGTGCGAGCAGGCGCCGGCGGCAGTCACGTGCAAGGCAGACGCCGCAGCACTCTGCGTCACGTGCGACCGCGACATCCACTCCGCCAACCCCCTCGCCCGCCGCCACGACCGCGCCCCCGTCGTCCCCTTCTACGACACCGCCGAGTCCGTCGTCAAGTCCACCGCCGCCGCGGCGTTCCTCCTCCCCGACGCCGCCGTAGCCGACGACAACCAAAATTCCCACTCTGCCCTAGTAGATACTGAAGTCCCTGCCTCCTGGATCGATCTCCTCCCCAACCCTAATCCCAAAATCCTCTCCGAAGCTCCGGACATCAAGTCCATTGAACTATTGTTCTCCGATTCCGATCAATTTCTGAATTTGGATTACACAATCCCCTTCAACCCCCACTGCGCCGATAGCGTAGTTCCAGTTCAAACCGTCAAAGCTCCTCTCCCGCCAAAGATGATGAATCACTCACCGGACAACTGTTTCGAAATCGATTTCACTCAATCCAAGGTACATTTCACACCTAAATTATACTGTTTTAAATTATTGATTCGTTGTATCGTTCTGTACGAATTATCTGATTGTTATCGTCTTTGGAATGTACTCATACTGTAATAAATTAATTAAACAATCGATTTAATTAATTGTGGTTTTACAGATGTCATCGTCGTCGATGGAGGTGGGAGTGGTACCGGAAGGGAGCTCGATGTCGGAGATGTCGTACTCATTTGGTCAGACGATGAGCAGCAGCATGGAATTGGGCGGGTCGGGGATGAGTCAGGTGTCGCAGACGCCGTCGGGGCTGGACAGGGAGGCTAGGGTTATGAGGTACAGGGAGAAGAGAAAGAACAGGAAGTTCGAGAAGACGATCCGGTACGCGTCTCGGAAGGCCTACGCCGAGACTCGGCCGAGGATCAAAGGCCGGTTCGCTAAGCGTACCGAGATCGACTCGGAGGTGGATCCGATGCTGTTCAGCTCAGGCTCCTCAAGGTTCATGGTGGATGCGGGATACGGCGTCGTTCCGTCGTTCTGATTGCGATTTGACTCTAGTAATAGTACCGCTGCTCTACGTTTCAACTGTAATATTTGCTTATTAGTATTGTGGAATAATCGTACGGTGGTTGTTCTTATGCTTTTGAATTTTGGAGATGGTGGAGCTGTTCTGACCGTTGATCTGAAGGAGTATGGTATTCATGTGTTTTTGGAGGTGATTATTATGCTGCTAAAAAAAGCCCAACTACTTTTTGTTGGAGGGCTTATTGTAAGTTTAAGTCAACCTTTCCTTTTTCTCAATAGTAGATCTGTTTCTCAATTCTCATTGGTTTGACCCACCCGATTTTACTTTTTCTATGGATCATTTTCTTAACTTGTTGTATTTGAATATTGAATAACTTCTGAGAATCTGTTTCAAGCAGAGAGGTTTGGTTGGGGATCCCACCAATGTTACAGCAATAGAAAAACGTACTAGCATTTACAAAATATAAGTCTCGAAAATTAATTGTCCAACCAATGTTTTGTCATGGGATTCCAACTCTTTTTATGTCATTGACCCACTTACATATATATGGCGCAATGATTTTAAAAATGTGCAAATTTTTTTTTTATTGATTTTTAAACACCTCTATACTTTATAAGAAGTGAAAATAATCCTGTAAGTGCTATTTTTCACTCACCTCAAAGATGTTTTATTTAGGTTCCAATGGCCGTATTTATATCCTTAATCTCATACAAGTTTTTTCTATTTTATTGGGTCATGCTCCTTATTACATGGAGTCATGATCCACTTAATAAATAACTTCCCACTACTTCTTGATAGTGGGTTGTTATTACCCATTCTCTAAGGGATGATGGGCCCATTATACTACTTGGACATTGGATTGTGGGCTAATTACTTATTTAATTGTACATGGGCTTAACTAATCTTGGGCCTAATAAATGGACCTGGGCCTATGATTTTCACTATCTACACTAGCCCCATTCGGGTCTGGCATACGATTCGTGGGCTTGGCCCGAATTCAACTGAATCGGTTAATGACAGCCGTTTTTGATGACGTCAGCGTCATTATTATGAAGAGACGTATGATTTCAAACTTTATAGTGGCGGCTGCCGGTTCACTGTATTTGAGGCATTGGGAATCGGCGCACCTCTTCAGCCTTTTAATGATGTCTGTTGGTATGCCGTGTGTATATAAATTCTTGTGTGGCCTCATTTTCATTCTTTATCATTTTCAAATCTTGTAAGCAATCTTTAGCAGTGTTCGAACTTTGACCGCCGATTGTACTTTGGTTGCCGGAGGTTCTTCCTTCTTCTCGCCGGTTCTCTGTGTAAGTTGTCATTTTCATCATGTCTGATAGTAGTGCCACAAGATCCACCGAGGGGATGATTCCTCAAGAATATGGGGGATCTGAGGTTCCCAGCCCCCCTTCTGCAAATCCATCTTCTTCATCCTCTCCTCCTCCTTCTTTGCCCATACATAGTTGTCGGGACCTATCTGGCTTGGGAGCAACTGTTTCGGAGGTAAATAATCAGGCAGATGCCGCTGATACTGTTCTTGTTGGGACTTCTGTCATATCCAACCCGGTAGGGACCGATGCCCCTGGAGGCGTTCCCGTTGGACCCTCTACTGAATCAGCCCCTTTCGTGGCAGAACCACTTGAAGCTCGTAAAAGAAGATCTGTGAACCTTAAAAGTCCGAGGAGGGACTGTAAGATCCCAAAAGAGGTGATCTTGATGGAGTATGATCCTTCTTTTGACTTCAGATTGGGCGACGGAGTGGGTCCAGATGAGGTGCTGTTGTCGGCCCTTCAGATAAAGATGCTTCGATTTCCTCTTCATCCTCTTTTTCATTTTATTTTCTTCACCCTAGGAATAGCCCCTCTGCAAGTCAATCCAAACTTCTTCAGGATAGTTTCCATGTTAATCCTGATTAACAGAGAGAAAAAGCTATTCTTGGGTCTGGCAGATCTTCTGCTTAGCTACAAAATTGTGGGTCTGAAAGATTGTGAGGGGATGTACAACTTCTACCCATTCAAGGGTCGGGCGATCTGTCATGGGACCGAGAAAACAGAGAAGTACTGGAAGGAGAAGATGGTTTTGGTAAAGGGGGCTTGGTTTTACCCCTATTCTAGGAGATGGCCGATCCCTAGTGTTTTCAAGCATCTAGCCCTTCTTCCTTTTTGATTTATCCATAAAGAATCTTGCCTCTGTTCCGGGTGTGATCAACTCAGGGCGGATTTTGTTTATAAGTCTTTAGGTTATAGGGATACAGATATAGTGGCTCAGGATGTAGAAGCCCGTATTTCTTTATTAAAGTCCAAGGTCTGGTCGGACCGTATGTCATGCGCTGACCTGCTTACTCCTGCCAATTTGCAGGGTATATCCAGGTTAGGAGCCGAGTACAAGATCATGATGGATCCGATCAAACCAGTGATTGAGGATGATGATGATGACATGGAGGAGATGGCTGCTCCTTCAACTAGTCAAGGGCAAGTGCCTCTGGATTCTAATCCTCAGGCTGCGACGGTCGGCCCGGTGGGCGATGCTTTTGGGTCTACACTTGTGCAGACCACTATCCCTGAGCTGCTTCAACCCTCTTCCGCCCGAACCAGACCGGTGGGGGAAGAAAGACCCAGTAAGAAAAGGAAGCACAAGGGGGAGAAGAGTTCTACTTCTTCTGACCAGTCCACCTCCAACCTCACATCCATGTCTGCCATGATAACTCGGGCGCAGGGACTCTAGACGCCGGAGGAGCTTGAGGCGCAGAGAGATGCTGACCCTGATCGCATTGTGCGTAAAACTCCGGGGTTGTTGTTGGGGGTATGTCTTTGCTTGATCACATATTTTATTCCTGCTTTTGCTTATATTGCTGAACCATTTTGCCTTGCATCTTCCTTTTTAGGCTCTCTTCAGTGTCAATGCCTTATGCCTCACCCACGAGGAAGGTGTGAAGGAGCTGGAACATCTGAAGGCAGACTTAGCTGAGAGGGACGATCGGGAGAAGGAGCTGAAAGCCCAGCTAGGGGACCTCCCTTCTAGGGTTGCTCAACTAGAGGAAGAACTGACTCAATCACAAGAGCTGAATGCTAAGTTATCCAGTGAAAAGGAGAAGCTAGCATCAGATCATGAGGCTCTTCAACACCAGTTCGACATCTCCCAATCTGCCCTGGAAATGTGCAAGAAAGGAGGGCTTGACATGCATCAACATTATTCAAGGATGAATAATATAGTGGCTGGTGAATTTTGGAGGAAGGGCTTCATTGCTGGAGAGAAGGACCCGGCAAGGAGGAAGATCAAAGATCCTGATGCCATGGATAGGAAGTTAGGGGTGCAACCACCATATGCCAGCCCCGAACCTAGCTATGCTCAGAATCTTTTTACTGAGTTCCTTAAAGGGTATCTTCCTGCCGACCCTCTCAATCCCTCAATAGAGTTTTTCCCTCCGACCACCCATGTCGATTCCTTAGGGAAAGACTTTAGTGGTCCAAGCTAGCTTAGGCTCTTTTATTTTGCAACGCTGTAATTTGTAATATGTCCTTCGGGCAATTTTGTAATATAAGACATCGATTTCTGCTTTTCAATGGATATTTTTATTTGCTTCTGTTGATGTGAATCAAGCTGACTAGTCTCTACTTTAATACTTTCTCCTGTGTAAGTGTGAATTGGGCTTATAAGCCTCTGTCATTTCACTACTGGGAAATATTTTAATTTCATTCCTCTGGGAGAGTGAATCAGGCTTATGAGCCTCTGTCATTTCACCACTTAGGAAATTTTTTTTAATTTCATTCCTCTGGGAGAGTGAATCAGGCTTATCAGCCTCTGTCATTTCACCACTTGGGAATTTTTTTTTTTAATTTCGTTCCTCTGGGAGAGTGAATCAGGCTTATAAGCCTCTCTCATCTCATTACTCAGGAATTACCTTTAGTCTTATTCCTCTGAAAGAGTGAATCAGGCTTATGAGCCTCTGTCATTTCACTACTTAGGAAATATTTTAATTTCATTATATTTGATTGCAAGAAGGATGACCATCTTTTATTATAATTGAGAAATTAAAAAGATAACAACATCTGACTGATTCAGGATAACAAACATGGAATTGTTTTTTTTTAAAGACATCAATAAAGCTAGGCTCAGATGCCTCTGTTTAATTATTCTGAAAAACGAAATAAATATCAAGGATAGTACCTCTTCAGTCGTGAGGCATTCTGTGAATTGGGTACCATATTGCCGTCATTATTCATGAGGCGGTAAGCTCCATGTCCTATGACCTCTGTGACTGTGCATAGTCCTTCCCAATTTTCCCTGAGCTTTCCGATTAGCCCGATCTTCTTTCGTAATACCATATCGCCCACCTGGAATTCTCGTCTTTTGACTTTTTTGTTGAAGGTGTTCCTGACCCTTTGGTGGTAGGCTGCTAGCCTGATGGCAGCTTGTTCTCATTTTTCTTCGAGCAGATCGAGTCCATCAACCAGCTGTTGGTCGTTCAGTTCTTCCTGATACAGCTCTGTTCTGGCTGTTGGCACTATTTGCTCTGTTGGAATGACTGCTTTTGTCCCATAGCCATTGAGAATGGTGTTTCTCCTGTAGGGATTCTTGATGTTGTTCTGTAAGACCATAATACCTCTGGAAGCTTGTCTGGCCACACTCCCTTATGCTCTTCTAGCTTCTTCTTCAGGGTATTCAATATGGTTCTGTTGGATCTTTCGGCCTGGCCGTTTCCTTGAGGGTATGCGACCGATGAGGTTCTCAACTGGATCCCATGTTCGTTACAGAATTGTCTGGTCCACTGATTATCCAGATTTAATCCTTTGTCGATCACTATCACCCTCGGCACTCCGAACCTACAGATGATATTGGTCCATATGAATTTGATTACGTGCCTGTGAGTGATGGTGGAGTAAGATTCTGCCTCGACCCACTTTGTGAAATAATCAGTTGCTATTAGTGCTTAATTTACTGATCTGAGAGCCATGGGAAGTGGTCCAACTGCATCAATCCCCCATTGCGCAAATGGGTGCGGGCTGAATATGGGGTTAAGCAGTTCTGGTGGCGGATGGATGAAATCCCCATGGAACTGACACTTTCTGCATCTTCTGACAAAGGCTTCAGTATCATGGGAAAGATAAGGCCAAAAATATCCTTGGCTTAGTACTTTATGGGCCAAAGCTCGTCCCCTTGAGTGATTTCCGCATGACCCTTCATGGATTTCCTTCATTATGGCCGATGCCTCTGAAGGTGTGAGGCATCGAAGGTAGGGTCCCTCAAAAGATCTTCTATATAGCTGGCCGTGTAGCAAGGCATATCTGGCCGACTTCATGCGAATTTTCCGAGCCTCTGCTTTATCATCAGGAAGTGTACCATTCCTGAGGTATTCTGCTATGGGGTCCATCCAGCTCGGCTCCCAAGGTATTGCGCACACCACATCTGAATGGTGGATGCTCGGGACATCAAGATAATCGATTGGGGTGACCCTGGTCAGGTCTTGATCATTGACTGAAGCCATGTTGGCCAATCGATCCGCATTTTCATTTTCCTCCCTGGGGATCTGACTGAGGGAATACTGCTCCAGTCTGTCTAGCTCCATCTGAGCCAGCTTCTTATAGGGCTGCAACTTTTCTCCTGCGTCGTACTCGTCTTGAACTTGTTTTACCACCAGCTGTGAGTCACTGAAAATACGGAGCTTCTTAATACAGAGGCTCTGAGCTAGTCGCAGCCCAGCTAGGAGTGCCTTGTACTCAACTTCGTTATTGGTGGCGGGAAACTCCAGGCGCACTGACTGCTGGATTCGGGTCCCATCTGGTGTTATAATTTCGAGCCCAATTCCAGAACCAGCTGAACCAACTGATCCGTCTACATAGAGCGTCCATTCGGGTTCGTCTGGATCTTGGAGGATTGATTCTGGCTCTGCCTCTAGGAGAAAATCAGCTAAGGCTTGACCTTTGATAGCTGTTCGTGGCACATATGTGATGTCAAATGTCCCGAGTTCCAACGCCCATCTGGTTATTCTTCCCATCAGATCGGGTTTGGACATGATGGATCTCATCGGCATGGTGGTTGGCACCACGATTGGATGAGTTTCAAAATAGTGCCTCAGTCGTCTCTTTGCGTTGATTAGAGAAAGAACAGCTCGCTCTGCCATGGTGTATCTGGTTTCCGCATCAGATAGGGACTTGCTGCTGAAGAAGACTGGTTTCTGGCACTTTTTGTCATCTTTTACGAGTGCTGCGCTGGTTGAGGTTGCTGATATGGCAAGGTACAAATGCAATGGTTCTCCTAGATTTGGTGAGGTGAGGATCGGTGGATTTTGGAGATACTACTTCAATTTCTGGAGGGCCTCTGCCTGCTCTGGCCCCCATATGTTGCCTTTTCCGCCTTTAATTGCCTGAAAAAATGGTCTGCATCGGTCTGTCAGTCGGGATACGAACCTGCTCAGTGCGGCTACCCTTTCTGTTAGAATCTGGACCTCTTTTTGCGTTTTTGGCTCTTCGTAGCTTATCAAAGTCTTGACTTGCGATGGGCTGGCTTCGATTCCTCTTCGGTTGACTATATGTCCGAGGAACTGTCCGGATGAGACTCCGAAAGAACATTTGGCTGGATTAAGCTTCATCCCGTACCTTCGGAGTGCATCGAACACTTCTTCCAGGTGCTTGAGGTGGTCGCCTTTCCTCCTGCTTTTTACCACCGTGTCATCTATGTAGGCCTCAACCGTTTTGCCCATCTGACTTTTGAATATCCTTCTAACAAGCCTTTGATAGGTGGCACCTGCATTTTTAAGTCCGAAAGGCATTACTCGGTAGCAGTACGTACCTTCTTCGGTAATGAAGGCTGTTTTCTCCTCATCAGCCTGAATCATCGGGATCTGATTGTATCCGGAGTACGCATCAAGAAAAGAGAGTCTTTCATATCCCGAGGTGGCATCTACCATCTGATCAATTTTCGGCAGGGGGAAGCAATCCTTCGGGCAAGCTTTGTTTAAGTTTGTGAAGTCCACGCAGACTCTCCATTTCCCGTTCTTCTTTCTGACTACCACCACGTTTGACAACCATGATGGGTACTTCACTTCCCTTATGAATCCAGCTTCTAGCAGCTTTCCCACTTCCTCGGATATGATCTGGTTCCTTTCTATCCCGAAGCTCCTCTGTTTCTGCCTTACCGGTCTGACATTTGGATCAACATTCAAGTTATGCTGAGCAACCAAAGGATCAATGCCCGGCATGTCGAGATGAGACCAGGTGAACACGTCTTAGTTTAGTTGAAGGAAATGAATCAACCTGTCCTTTTCTTCTTTCTGGAGGTATGATCCGATGAACGTGACTCTGGTGTGATCCGTCTGACAAACTTTCACCTCTTCTAGGGGTTCCGTTGTTGACTGAGTCTCCTGACCCTCTGGGGAAGGGTCTGACTGTAGTTGCTATTTCTCGTTGTACAGGGACTCTTCTGGCGCTTCCAACACTTGTTTATTTTTCTGGTTCAGGTCATTCATGGATACTGAGTAGCATTCCTTCGCTGTTACCTGGTCTCCAGGAATATCTGTCATGTCCACTCCATTCGGGTCAAGACAACGTATGACCTGATGGAGTGTCGAAGGAACACCTTGCATCCGATGGATCCACCCTCGTCCCATCAGTAGATTGTACGATGGTTTGACGTCCACCACGACGAAAACTTCTCTCAGGGTTCGGCGTGCCGCTGATACTGACAAATGGACTACGCCTATTGGCTCAACGCGTCGTCCGTCAAAGCCGACCAGAGGAATCTGAGCCGGGTGGAGCTGCGATACATCGATGCCGATTTTGTCGAAGGCCCATTTTGTCATGATATTGGTGCTGCTTCCTGGGTCAATCATTACGCGTTTGATCAGACAATTGGCTACCAGAAGAGTGATTACCAGAGGATCTTCGTGAGGCGTCTGGATATTCTGCATATCGGCCTTTGAGAACATGATCATTGATTCTCCTTGAAGGAGGGTTGTTTGGCAAACTTCGCCGACTCGCCTGAGTTTGTGTGCATTTCTAAGCTTTGACCTTCTGCTTCCTTCGGCCTCCAACGCCTCTTCACCTCCTTGGATCATGTGGATAACCCTAACCGGTTGTCCTGATGTAGTGCTGTTTGGCTGTGTCCTGTGTGGTTTGTCTGGTCTCGGCTGATCCTTCATTATGTAATCTGCAAGCTCTCCTTTGGCGATCATTGCCTCTACCTGTCTTCGGAGATTTCTGCAGTTATTTGTATGATGACCATACTCGTTGTGGAAGGCGCATTGCTTGGTCATGTCCCTCAGCTCCATCGGTTGTCTGATCGGTGGAGGTGGTCTGAAAATCCCTTTGTTTTTGTTTTCTTGGAAGAGCTTTCCAAGGCTGGTTTTGAGCAGAGTGGTTCTTTCTTCCGTCCATTGACGCTTGTCTAAATTTTTGGATGATGAGGTTTGCCGAGGTGGATCGGGTCGTTGAGGCCTCTGATCCTTCATCCTTTCTTTGGATTTTGACTCCACCGTTACCAGAGAGGCTCTTCTGTGTCTCACTGCTTCCTCCTCTTCTATTCTGAGATACCCTTGTGCTCTGGAGTTGAGCTCACCGATGTTGACAGGGGGTCGTTTTACTAGTGAAGAGTGGAATTTCGTGCCAGGGATGACCTCCATACGGAATGCTTCTACCGCTGACAATTGATCGCAGTCATCGATAGAAGACATTTCGACGTTGAATCTGGATAAGAAGTTCTTGAGGCTCTCCCCTTTTTCCTGGGTCATGGTGAAAAGGCTTGATATCGTTTTCCTCTGCCTCCGATTGCTGAAGTATTGACCAATAAAACGTCTGCAAAGATCATTCCAACTGCTGATGGATCCAGAAGTCTGCTTCCTGAACCACAGAAGTGGTGCCTCCGTCAAACTGGTTGAAAAGACTTTGCACAAGAGTGCTTGGTTTCTCCCATAAACAGTCATTTTGGTCTGGACTTGGTAGATGTGATCAAGTGGATCTTTTGTACCATCATATAGTGTAAAAGTTGGCAGTACAAACTTCTTCGGGAATTTCGCTGCTTCAATTTCTTCTGTGAATGGAGACTGAGTCATATCCGTTGTCGCATGGATGGCCAGATCATCAGGGGTCTGCAATTTCAAATCTTTCATCACTTCTCTCTGGATTTTGGCAGCTATTTCGTGCAGGTCGTTCTGAGTCGGGACCTGCATCCTTGGCATTCCCCCTGTTATGGGGCGAGAGGATTCTTCTTCTTCCCTCGGGACTTTATCTCCTCGGGCGGCGAATGCGTCTTGCTCGTGATGAGAGTTGAAGGGCTCTGGCTCATCTGCGCACTCTGCTGGATTGGGATTTTGGAGAGGAAAAGGGCCCTGAGTCACTCGATGGAGCAATTCAGCATTCTGCTGCTCGAGGGCTGCATTTTTCTGCTCCATAGCCTCCAACCTCCTCATGACTTCTTCGAACCTGATTTCATTGTTTGTTGACCGTGTGGACACCATTTTTTTTTTTTTGAAAAAATAAATTTGTTGCAAGTGGAAAAATATTACGCTTCCCACAGACGACGCCAAATGTAAGTGCTATTTTTCACTCACCTCAAAGATGTTTTATTTAGGCTCCAATGGCCGTATTTATATCCTTAATCTCATACAAGTTTTTCCTATTTTATTGGGTCATGCTCCTTATTACATGGAGTCATGATCCACTTAATAAATAACTTCCTACTACTTCTTGATAGTGGGTTGTTATTACCCATTCTCTAAGGGATGATGGGCCCATTATACTACTTGGACATTGGATTGTGGGCTAATTACTTATTTACTTGTACATGGGCTTAACTAATCTTGGGCCTAATAAATGGACATGGGCCTATGATTTTCACTATCTACAAATCCCTTCAAGCCCTTTTTCGGTGATTGTGATGAGGGTTTTCTGTACATTTTTGAAATCATAGGGGTGTTTTGCACTAGTCACGTGACTGAATTTAGTAAAAAAAATGAACTGAACAGTGTTATAGGGGTCAAAATCCACACTTTTGGAATAATAACCAAATTTATTTGCACAAAATAAATTAGAAGAGAATTTTTTACACATTTTTAAAATTATAAGGTTGTTTTGAGTCATTCACCGATATATATTTATAGCAGGAACCTTTATATACATGTATAGAGGCCAATACAGATATATTTCATGATATCTTATATTATTTACCAGATTTTGGTAAAAAAATATTGACAATATGGTAATCATACAACCACTGTTTCATGATATCTTCTATTATTTACCAGATTTTGGTAAAAAATTATTGACAATATGGTAATCATACAACCACTGTTCAAACGGTTGGGACTGCTTATTATTTATAGGGTTATTTGCGTAAAATCTCCTCTAGTTTTATACTATGTACGTAAAATTCCCATTTATAGGGTTATTTGCGTAAAATCTCCTCTAGTTTTATACTATGTACGTAAAATTCCCATTTATAGGGTTATTTGCGTAAAATCTCCTCTAGTTTTATACTATGTACGTAAAATTCCCATTTATTATAAAATATGTGTATAAATTCATTATGTTTTTAAAATATTGCAACTTACCTCATTCTCCTTTAAAATAATATGAAATTCCTAAATACCCCTTCTAACCTAATAAAAATAACAACTATTGAATTAATAATAAATAATGTATAATAAAATGATGAAGAAATAAAACAATCAAATAAAAATAAATTTGTTTTTGAAAGAAACCGGATTAATTTTTTTTAATCATACATAAATAAAAATAAAAAGTTTTTAAAGAATATGCTTATTTTGATTTTCATTTTTTTTAACATTTTTGAAAATAAAATTGTAATTCTTTTATTGATGTTTTTCTTAAATATATTTTTAGTTTTTGTTTTAGTTTTTGTAATTTTAATTTATTTTTTTTTAAAAAAACTAAATTGGATTAAATTGTTTAATCAAATGTTAAAAAATAGGATTTTTTTTTTCAAAATAATCTTAATATTTTTGAAAAAAATATTGTTCTTTTTCCTTTTCCTCTCTTCATCAATAGCAAAAACCCTACACTCTAAAATCGATGGATCAACAGGAAAAAAAAAGAAGAAACTTTTCTTTTCTCTCTTAAGAACCAACATAGTTGAAAGGTTTGATCTTTTAGACCCATCTTGAATTTTTCCTGAAGAACCCTTTTTGAATATGGTCTTATCTCAGTCTGTGACCCAAGTTTTCAGATTTGTTGATATTTTTCACAAATAGGTAGAATTCTCAATAAGTTCTTGGATATGTTGAGAAATCCATGACCTATCTTGATTTCTTTCTAATTGTTATCTATTAAGCTTAATTAGAAAAACCTAATTTGTCAATTATTTCCATAAGTAATTTTGTGTTCTTCAATTATTGAATTTCTATGTATATTCGGTTCACTGTTCTTACTGTATTGTTCAGAATCTGGATATTCATATAGATACATTTGAGTTCTTTAATGTCAGTAACAGTAATGAAACCCTCTATCTCGGAACCATCACAGAGTATTTTTTAGAATCCGGTGTTGGATTTACTGGAACCATTTTGAATAGTTTCATATCTCATAAAGTAGAAGACATAGTGAAGTTCTCAAATTTCTCAATTAACCCTTTTGGGATTTCAAAAATCTAGATGAGTTGTTGGATATAGAGATAACCCTATCTTGATTTCATACATGATTGTTCTTTACTAACTTATATTAAACAACACATTTACCAATAATATATCAACAACACGAGATTAATTGTCTCACCCCAATTTTGCGGCAAGAGTTGAAAAATTTGGAGAAAAACGCTGACAGCAGAAAGACAATAGAAAATTTGTATATATGTGTATAAGTGTGTCTAGAGTGAGGGAGAGTGAGGGATCTTGTCTTCTTCATCATTTGTTGAGTTGATCCACCATTTTAGCGGTGTAGGGTTTTTAATGGATTTACTGATAAAGAGAGGAAAAACGAAAAATAAAAAGAACAAATATTTTAGATTCGGGTTTAACCCATGATAGTGGATAATACCCATTATTATTTTTTAATTAACATTGAACATGTATTTTAATATTATTGGTCCAAATAAGAGATGAGGATCAAGTCGGTCCTCACCGGTGAGGACCCAAACATTATCCTATTTATATAAGAGAATAACAAAAAGACATTTGATGTCAAAGTGTGATAAAATGAATTAATCTCGTGAGAACATTATTAGACACAAAAAACTCGTTTGTCTAGGATTGATATTGGTATTGTGATAGTTATATTTATGACAATCTTCTAAATCAAGTGTTTATTTAACAAAAAGTTTATAAATAAGTTACGTTTTGACCATTAAGAAGTGTAATCTTTGTCCATCAAGAATGAACAGGTGTTTTGTGATATCACACATCGTTCGGATATAGGAATGGTGATATATTTATATGTATATATATGTCTTTAATTGATATGAGATATTTTGGGAAAAAACCTAAAAGCAAAATTAATTGTGCAGGCTGTAGTAAAATTTATTAAAATAGTAGTGTGCATATAAATTTTATTTAAGGCAAGTAAGGTGTAGGGGTTCGCAAGTTTTAGATGATGCGAAGATAGTTTCTACACAAGGACTTCAGTAAAATAACGGCAATGATGCTTTTATTGCTTTACAGAGAAAATGGAGGAAAAGATAGCAAGTACAAGTGATTGAGAAATTCTCTCTCTCTCTAGGAATTTCTCTCTTAGTCTCCGAAAATCCCCTTCAAATGAGCTCTCGCACCTTTATTTATAGACGTGAGTGCTCAGTAATCCTCGCGGATTTGTATTGCCACGTCAGCATCTGTCTCGCGACCTGGCTCCTGCGTACCAATTCGCGATATAAGTACCTTGCACAGTATCATCTCGCGCACTTGCCTACATGAAACGGATTCGCGTAATCTCATGCGCGGATTTATTCAGTGCGCCATAAATACCTTGCACAGTGTTATCTCGCATTCGACTATGCAAAATGGATTCGCATAATCTCATGCATAGGTCATGTTGTGCGCCATGCCCCGTGATCCGCACCTATTTCATCGCGGATCTGATTTATCCTTAGCCAAGGATGCCGTTATAGCTTTGCTGGATCATGACCAATCATGCATGTCTTGGTCATGTCCCTGAATACTATCGGCCTCTCTAAGGTACTCTTGCTTAAGATGGTGTAAATAAGGTCGCGACCCACTATTTACTCATCCCCAGCTTTTCCCCTAGATTCCGAGTAGTACTCCCTACGCGAGCAGCATATAGGGTTATGAGTTTCTGATGCGAGCTATAAAATACATCAGCCCCTTATACCTCCCTCTGTATAATGCAAGCTCTCGCGTAAAATCATATTTGGGCTATTTCCCCAAGTAATCAATTATTTGGGTCAATCTCCCAAATAATCTTTTACTTTGGCCGGTTTTCCCAAATATTCCAATCTTGGGCCATATCCCAGATAATTAAAGCTTGGGCCATATCCCAAATAAATAAGCTTTGGGCCATATCCCAAATAAATAAGCCTTGCGGATTAATTTTTTTATCACGAGTTACCACCTGGGCCATATCCCAAATAAATAAGCCTTGCGGATTAATTTTTTTATCGCGAGTTACCACCTTTACATAAGGGATGGGGAGAACCATTTTAGAAGAATGAACTCTTCGAATAACTAGGTTATTGAAATTTGAAAACGGCAAAAAAAATAAAAAAAATTGAGGAATAAAAACAATAAAAATCCTCCATCGTTTTTGGAACTTAATTACTTTGAAGTTTCAATGATGATTTCTAAATCAGTTGACGGTTTACTTCCTTGTCACTCAAGCTATCTTACTCTTTGCTAACCCAAGGGCTGAGGAGCCCATATTAAAGGTGAGTAGTTTGACGCTGATCGTTTCAAAAAATTATTTTAAGAGAGCCGGCGACATAAATAATTTTTATTGAGGGGAGAGAGTGAAAACAATTTAATTTTTTTGCCTATCACAATAAATACATAAATACAAAATCATATTCACTCATTATTTTTTGGAAGAATACAACAAATTTTATAGATGAATAAAATTTGCTTCCATGACTAAAGTCTGATTATTAGTAAATAACCAAAATCAATTCTTTATAATAAAATGAACCAGACAACCTGATATTTACTTCAATAAAAGAAGTTTTTAACCAATAAATTATTGGTTATATTAATTAAACATAACATGACCAATAGGTATTTTAAATCGATCTTCTTAGGACCTAGACCCCGAATAAATCATCTTTTGATAATGTTCGAACCCACACTATATACACTGAATACGGTTCATTCAGACATCGAATATTCGTCCTTCCAACCATCTTCGCTATGTCTGCGGAAATAACATAACATGACTATGTAAAAAATCAAACCGTTGGAAGTAAATTTATTTATTTATTTAATTTTTTGAAAGGTAAGTAAATTTATTTTTGTTAAAAGTTTAGTGGGGGCATATTCTATAAAAAAAAAAAAGAAGAGAGAATATACGGATACATATAGAAAGAACAAACAAGTTTTTTTTTCCTCCTAAAATTAAGCCTAGCTTGTCCTATAATGACTGCATTAATTACGTGTTAATGTCTTCATGGCTGTAGTATATAATGAAATGAATACAAATTATATTGGCTGTAGTCTTATTCTAGGTGATAACTCTGTCTTAGATATGAGCATCCATTAATTAGTTTGATTTTGCTCAAGAGTTCCCTTTATTTTATGTCGTATTACTATATATTTCCCTTCTTCTTGAAGTGATTGGAATGTTGTAGTAGTGACATTTTAATTAATACATCTAGGAACTTCTCAACAATAAAATATAGGATTTAATAAATTAACTCTTCCTATATTTAGATTATCCCTATATTTTTTAATTTCATCTTTTTGGCCCTCACCCTCACATTTAAGTCAAAGTGGTTAGGGTTAATTTCATTTACATTCCTAAAAATTGCTTTATCTTTAATCAGATCCCCTCAGGTTTGAAAAAATTCATTCAGATCCCTTTTTTTTGACACACATCATTTACACCCATAATGTCACTTAGTACCTAAACTACCCTCAATGTTGAGATATATGGTGTTTGTAAACAAGGACAAAATTTGTTTACCACCCTCAAATTTTATTATCTATATCCAATATTTTTCCTCTTTTAACATTATTATCTAGTTATATAAATAAATTTTTTTTTTCAACCAATACATCAAAGTCTCAAATGAAAAATAAAAAATCTAATTGATAGTTAAATTTAAAAAGTGAACTGTAAAGTCTGGTATTTTTAAGTCATAATTAAAAATTTTATTCTATTTTTATTTTTCTTTATTCAGTGTTTTTGTGATTACGTGCTTAATATATTTATGTGCTTAACATGACTTGATTTATTTGTAATTAAATTTGTAAGTTGCATGTTATGTTTTCATTTTTTGAATAATGAAAAGTATTGAAAACTATTTCGGAAAATAAATGACCAAGAGGTAAATTAGTATTTTCACATGTGGAAGACTTAGTAAAGTTTGTAGAGAAATGACTAAATGTTGGTGTGTGTGCGGCATTGTAGTAAATATGATAGGAAGACATATGTGAGTTGGTAGATTGGGGACACAATGACATTCTTGTAAATAAAGGTTAACTCCAGGGGTATACTTGAAAAGTGAGTGTTGATACAATTTAGTGTTGTCTTGATGAGGACCCTTGGATCAACTCTCTCTTGCCAACTCTCTTCCTAGCCTTTGGATGGGATTTCTATACACACAAACCATATCTCTATCTCTCATTTGCCTACTGTAGGCCTATATTTTGGGCATGACCTATCAAACAAGAGCTTAAAAATCAATTTGGTCCAAAACCCAAAATAACATAAATTAACCCAGAAGAAGAATGGAGCCCAAAAGTAGAAAAAACTCATATCAGGTTAAAAATCGCAACGGCTGACAATTTCAAATCAGGCAATAAATCTAATTTAAACAGTAGATCAGTTTTATATGCATTCATGCCCATTATAAATGTATTTAATCTCCATTTGTCACTATTTTATAATGGTAGAACCAAATTCATGTATAAAGGAGCTTCGAAAGATCAAATAAAGGATCCAATTTCTATCTATTTTCTCTAGTTCTTCAAGTTTTATTATTTTCCTGTCATTTTTCTTAGCACTGTTATTCTTTTAAATTTATAAAAGTTGTCAATTCGTTAGGCGGCAACGAACGGATTCACACTTTTTGGCACCGTCTGTGGGAACGAAAGTTCCAATCAGAAACTATCAGATCAATGGTAGGAGAATCCACGACGCAATAAAGAGACACATATGCCATCCTTCAACGATTGGAAGCTCTCGAAAAAGAAAATCAAGAATTAAGGGAAAGGCTAAATCAATCAGAATGTCTACAGCCACTAGTAGGAGGACGACGAAATGGCCCCAATGCTGAAAAAGAGGATAACCAGCAGGAGGCAAGTTCAACGAACCGCATTCACACCCAATAGATGGGAGATGAGGTCGAGCCGAACGCTAAAAATCAAGTGATACCGCTCGACATGGTGGCCAGGCTTCAGAAGATCGTGGATAAGCAGGTGGAGGATCTCAGAACGCAATCACCAACAGATCTAGCAGTCGAGATGACAACAAGAATGATAAAATCACCGTTCAGCGTTGAAATCCAACAAGCAAGAAAACCAGATAAATTCTGGATGTCAAAATTTATCATGTTTGATGGGACACAGGATCCCATTGAACATCTTTTTCATATAGAACAGATGATGACACTTGACATGGTAGATGACACACTGATGTGCAAGGTTTTTTCCACGAGTTTGATTGGTCCAACCCTGTTGTGGTTCCGACAATTGCCGGGTGGTTCAATCGATTGCTTCCAAACTTTGATGGAAAGGTTTTTAGCTCAATACTTTGGCAATTGGAAGAAAAAACGAACTATTTCTAACCTATTCACGATTAGGTAAGTGAATGGAGAAACTTTGAAGAATTTCCTGTCAATATTCAATTTAGAAATGGGAATGATACCAGGTTACGATCAACCAACAACGGTGGAGGCTTTCAAGGTGGCTATCGAGCAAGGAACTAGTTTTCATAGGTCCCTAGTGAAGTCAACACCCCTCAATATTTAAGGTTGGAAGAGGATGAACAGATAAGGGGTCATCCTTCAACATTGTTAATGTGGAAGACAAATCGAAAGAACGAATAATCAAGAAAACCGATAACACGAGTAGCTCCCGAACGACTCCGGTCAGACAACAGGAGAAGAGACCAAGGTATGAGGGACCAGAAACTTCACTCAGAACGACCCTAGCAAAGCCATACAACAAGAATAAATCAAAAGACATCTTTCGTTCACCATTACCGATGAGAACACCACCGGAACAACAGGATCGTTTGAAGCATTGCGCATTCCACAATGATTTCGGCCATTTAACTAATGAATGCAAACATTTATGGAAGCAAGTTGATACCTTAATAGCTAGGGGAGATTTGAAGGAGTACGTGGATAGGGGAACGAGAAACTTCGATCGCCCGAAAACCAACAAGGTTGTGGACGGGCAACCGGTGAAAATCATAGACACAATCCATGGAAAACTTGAGGAAGATGAAGAAAGTAGTTCCGTTCAGCGTTCATGAATGCGGAATGCGAACAAGATCCGAAGAATTGAAGAGGTGAATGTAATTCGTAACCATCCAATGCCAACCATATCATTCACCCAAGAGGACTTGAAGCGGCTACCACATGAGGATCCACTAGTAATTTCGATCATAATTTCAAATTATTTAGTTAAACGGGTACTTGTTGATCCAGGGAGTAGCACGAACGTCTTGACCAAGTCAGCCTTTGAAAAAATTGGCATCAACACGGAATTGATCAGACCGATTGCAAATTCGTTGGCAGGCTTTCATCGGAGGAGGGTCTATCCAATTGGAGTACTGACTCTACCAGTAACGGCCGCAAAATGAACCTTGATGGAAAATTTTGTGTTGGTGGACGTGCAACCCTCCTACAACTTGATCATGGGAAGAGGCTGGATTCACCGAATGCAGGGAGTTCCTTCAACTCTACATCAAGTGATGCGATGCATTGATCCTTCAGGGAATGGATTCGTTGACATCCAAGGAGATCAGGTGGTGGCAAAGGAGTACTATGCCATCGTCACCAAAAG
Organism: Cornus suecica; assembly: GCA_963922005.1. Classification (NCBI taxonomy): domain Eukaryota; kingdom Viridiplantae; phylum Streptophyta; class Magnoliopsida; order Cornales; family Cornaceae; genus Cornus; species Cornus suecica. The sequence continues at coordinate 56,390,814 of OY998240.1, read as the reverse complement.
AAATGTGTTCCACGTTACAATACCCAAGTATAGGTAGTCAAGTTATAATATAGTCTTGGTGAGTCCAAGTGTCGAACGTCAAGGAGAGTCGGAAAGATGTATGAAAAATGAATTTTATTTTTATCCTTGAATTGATTTGATTGATTGATTTTGGTTGTGTTCTTGAATTAAATTAAATACTAAGGCATTGGAAATACCTTTAAAATGTCGAAACCAAGTGTACCACATTTTCAAATAAGTAATAAAAGTTAACTAATACAATCATCATATGTTAATTATATTTGCATGGCAAGAAAGGGGTCGCTTGGTAGGATAATCCATACTAATAACGCAACTCTCCAAATCATGCCTATAAGCAATAAATAATTGACATACTAAATGAATTATATAAGTTAACTAATAGAAGCATTACATATTCATTATAAATGTTATGGCAAGAAAGTGGTCGCTAATAAAGCAACTCTCTAAATCATGCCTATATTAGCAATAATAATAAACATACTAATGATCTAGTAAATCCCATTAAATAAGTATTATTATTAATTACATATGAATCATAAGAATTATGAACTATAATAATGTAATTACATTCAAAGTATTCATTATACCTATGTAAGATCAAGAACACCATATAAAGTGAGTTGAACATTACTTATATCATTGTATGACATAATGAATCTTAGATGTAATTACATAAGTGTATTCATTGATTCAAAGAACTCAATATACATGGCATAAAGAGGTAAATAATCATTAAATAAAATTATTAGATTCATATATTATAAATAATACTAACCTTGAAGCATTAAATATTTGGATATGCAAACACTTGGTTCTTCATATTAAATTCATTCCCTAGCCTTAGTTAGAGAATTCCTCTTCCATTACAAATGTATAAATCACTATGTTTCTCTTCACTCCTTTCCTTGGTGTCTTACAAATAAAAGTCTACCTCTATTTATAGGGAAAATATGGAATCAAATGACAACTATAAAAGAGAAATTGGATTTCTTTTTGTTTGAATATTCATTACTTTCCACCCCATTGTCTTCTTTTCTCATGTGCCTTTGTTTCTTCCATGTGCCTTTGTTTCTTGAAATGGATCAGATTTACTCTTGTAAAATCATAATCCAATGAATGTGGTGAATCTTCAAGAAGATGTAAAATTCACATCACCCTTTGGTAAACCCGAACCCGTATTGATTTCTGCATAATCCTGCAGTTTTGAAACCGATTTGCAATTGCCATAACGCCTTCATTTTAAATCGAAATATGGTCATTCTTGTGCTCAAATTGAAGGTCTCTGAATCAACTTTCCAATGGTACCAATTTCATTTCCAAAATCAAAACATAGAATTATTTATAAGTGTTTAAGTAAAGGGTGGTTAGGATGAATACATTTCATGTATAGTTGATGACCCAATTTGCATGGAATTGATTGAATTCTTTATGAAGACCTGGAAAATAAGATAAACACAAAAATATCATAAAACTTGAATAAAATATATCACTATAGAAGTAAAAGACGTAAATTAAGGGGTTTAAATATATAATATTTGACACTTATCACCATCGTCACCAAAAACTTGAAAGGCAAGAAGGACGAGCGCCCCTTATAGCAATTACCGAAGGCGACTGATCGGTCTGATGATGATCGGAAGACGGAGGAGGATACTGTGGCAGTAGATCTGATCGTTGGGAAGAAAGGAAGGACCACCAGGATCAGAATAAATCTCAGTTCGGGGAAAAGGAAAGATTTGGTCACTATGCTAAGATCGAATGCAGATGTTTTCGCTTGGGAGCACAACGACATGCCAGGGATTGATCCACAAACCATGATGCACACTCTGAGCATTCGTCCTGGAGCACAACCAGTACAACAATAACCAAGAAGGATTGGAACTGAACGGGGTAAATTCATAGCTGAAGAGGTTGATCGGTTGTTAGAAGCTGGCTTTATAAGAGAAGTTCACTATCCAGATTGGTTGTCCAATGTTGTTTTCGTTTAGAAGAAGAATGAGAAGTTCTGAATGTGTGTGGACTTCACCAATTTAAACAAAGCTTTCCCGAAAGATAGTTTTCCGCTACCGAAGATAGATCGCATGATTGATGCGACTACCGGGTTCGATCGACTCACTTTCCTTGATGCTTATTCAAGGTACAATTAAATCCCAATGAACCCAAAATATGAATACAAAATGACATTTATAACTGAAAGAGGGACTTATTGCTACAAGGTTATGCCGTTCGGACTAAAAAATGCAGGTGCAACCTATCAGCGGCTAATCGACAAGATCTTCAAAACTCAGATCGGAGACACGGTTGAGGCTTATATAGATGATATGGTTGTCAAAAGCAGACACAAAACTGATCACCTGAACATTTAGAAGATGTATTCGCCTCACTACGGTTGCATAAGATGAAGTTGAATTAGGAGAAGTGTACCTTTGGTGTCTTTTCAAGATAGTTCTTGGGGCACATAGTTAACAAAGAATGAATCAAGGTAAGTCCCGCACAAGTCCAAGCGTTGATCGAGATGAAGGCACCAGAAACACCAAAATAAATTCAGGTGCTTACATGACGAGTAGCAGCTCTGAGTAGGTTCATATCAAAGTTATCAGACAGATGCAAGCCGTTCTTTGACGTACTGAAGTCTAGGAAGACGATGATTTGGGGAGAGAAATAGTAGGAAGCTTTTGATCAGCTGAAATTCTATATAGCGAAACCGCCGATCCTAACGGCCCCCCAGGGATCATGAGATTCTAACTTTATATCTAGCAGGCTCACCGAACGCTGTGAGTTCAACTTTGGTAAGAGATGATGGAAGCAGGCAGTACCCCATTTATTATGCAAGCAAGACGTCGCTCGATGCAGAAAAAAGATATTCAAGAACGGAGAAAATAATTTTGGCCTTGGTCCAAGCTAAACGGAAGTGTCGGCATTATTTTGAATCTTATTCGATCAGGGTCCCTACAACATTCTTGATCAAAGCAATTTTGGCAAAACCAAAATTTTCTGGACGAACGACGAAATGGGCGATAGAGCTGAGCATGTTCGATCTCAACTATGAGCCACGAACGTCGGTAAAAGGGCAAGCTGTGGAGGATTTTGTCCTCGAATATGAAGCGGCCGAAGATGAAACTGAAGGTGAAAATCCGTGGTGGATGCTTTATGTGGATGGATATGTGAATAGTCTGGGGGCAGGCGCGGGGATTGAATTAATATCCCCAGAAGACACCAACTTGCAACAGTCAATCAAGTTATGCTTTGAAAGTTCGAACAACGAGGTTGAATACGAAGTAGTGTTGGCAGGCTTAAGGTTGGCAAAAGAGCTCCAAATCCGCAAGCTAATAGTGTTCAGCGACTCACAACTGATCATAAATCAGGTTGTGGGAAATTACAACACAAAAGAAGAAAGGATGACGGAATACAAACAGGCTGTCCAAGAGGAAGTATAAATCTTTCAAGTCTTAACTTTTAAACAAATTCCAAGGACAAACAATCATGTAGCAGATCATATAGCAAATCAAGCATCATCAGATAGGTAAGATTTGATCAGGGTAATTCCGGTGGATAAACTACACACCCCATTGATCGGTAAAAAGGAAGAGGTGCACGTAATTCCTTATAAACCAAACTGGATTGATCCGATACTTTAGTATTTACAGGCAGGGGTTCTGCCGAAAGATCGAAGGGAAACGAACAAAGTGAGATCAGCTTATGCCAAATACTCGGTGATCGATGGATTTTTATATCGCAGATCGATGACTGGACCTTACTTGCGATGTTTGACCCTGGGCGAGGCAGGGGAGATACTCAGGCAGTTGTATGATGGAATATGTGGAGGACATATCGGGGGCATATCGCTGTCGCACAGAGCAATAGCACAAGGTTACTTTTGGCTGTACATGATCCAAGATACGGAAGAGTTCGCGAGAAGGTGCGATAAGTGTCAAAGACATTCACACATAATTCATCAGCTAGCAGAACTCCTAAGAGCGATGGCAGCCCCCGTTCCATTTGCCAGATGGGGGATGGATGCGGTTGGGCCGTTAACAAAGGCCACGTCAAATCAGAAACATGTGCTTCAAGCCACAAATTATTTCACTAAGTGGGTTGAGGTAAAAACGTATGTAAGAATAACGCACACTCAGGTGATTGATTTCATTTTAAATCATATAATCTATAGGTTCAGAGTGCCAAAGTATATAATGATGGACAACGGCACAAACCTTGACAATCAACACGTTCAGAAGTTGCTAGACGAGTACGACATTAACCAGAACTTATCATCGGTCAGCTACCCGCAAACAAACGGTCAAGCTGAGATAACAAACTGAACAATCTTTGCTGGGATAGAAAGAAAACTGGAAGGGATTCAAGAAAAGGGGCGCTGGTTGGAAGAATTGCCTAGAGTGCTTTGGAGCTACCGAATGACCCCCCGAAAGCCAACTGGATTAACACCATTTGCGATGACATCGGTGTCGAGGCAATTATTCAAATTGAATTGGAAGTTACAATGACTAGAACATAGCTATTTGATCCTGAACAGAATAAAGCGGTTTTTAGAATCGAAGGTGATTTCATAGATGAGAAAAGGGAAATGGCTTCAATAAGATTAGCGGAGTATCAGCAAAGGCTAATGAGGAGTTACAACAGAAGAGTGAAAGCAAGATCCTTCCAAGTAGGGGATCAAGTACTTTGGGTACTGGCCAGAAGATCAAATAAACTAGATCCAACATGGGATGGGTTGTACACAATAACTGAAGTGATCGAAAAAGGGACTTACAGACTGGCTGATTGACACAAAAATCAGATTGAACGAGCATGGAATGTTATTCATCTTAAGAGGTATTTTCAATAAGATTTATTCTTACAAAGTAAACTTTACATTATAGCTCTAAGTTTGTTCAAACATTTGTCAGTATTATTTTGTTTCTACAAGATCCATATCAAATCAATAAAGAATATGCATTCAGATTCCTAGTTCGATCCTATAATGAAATCCTACTTATACCCTACGATCACAGAAGATAATTCAAAACAAATGAAAAGCCTAAGTAAAATGCACTTGGCTAAATATATAAGCCATCACGGAAAAATAAAAGACCATCTCAAAGATGACACTACCATAGTTCCTATTTCATAACAATATGCATAGGGGTGTGTTCCAAAAATCTGTGCTTCAGAGCACAGTAACTTGTTCAAAAATTTAGCACATTTGTGCCATCACAAGCCTGTTCAAAATGCTTACCACAGAAGCAACAAAAAATAAATATTGTTTACAGACCATATGATAAGATTGTTCAAAACAAAACCTCTAAAAACTTAAGAGGTCGAGGGGGTGTCATTCGGAACTCCTCCTTCAGCATTAGACTTTTTGATGTTTAAGGAAGGAATGGTGGGATCATTAGACACTTCACCGGTGACATTTGCATTAGAAGAAACTGCAGAAATAGGATCAGGGCGTTTAACCGGAAAGGTCCCATGTAACAGAAACTGGGCAAAGTCCTTCTCATCTTTGCTCAGTTCAGGCTCTGCGTAAGGATGAACGACACCACAAGTAACGTCATGAGCCTCCGGATCATTATATGAACGCTCAGAAGGCTCCAGAAACATTTGGCCATGGCAAAACCTGAATCCGTCACATAATTTAACATCAAAAATATTTACGTAACATCGGTGCATGTCCATACCACCTCTTCGACAAAGCTCTAAACCAGATTTCAACACAGCATTTGAAGTTTCAAGATTATGGACTTGCTTTTCCAGTTCAGCAATCCGATCAACATCAGTTCTATGGATCTTTCTCAGACTTTCCAATTCATTTTCTACAATCTTCTTCTCTTTTTCAGTAAGAGTGACACACTTCTTAGCCCTTAGGTAAACAACATCAACACTTTTTCTTTTATACTCCCCCACCTCAACAACTTTACAGAGATCCAGAACATCAAAAATAGATTGGAAAGAGGTAAAAATGATCGATAAGTACTTCAAAATGTAAAAATTACTTTGAAAAAACTTGTAAGTTACCTCCAAAATAGAAACAGGGGCCCTGGCCAAAAGCTCGTTCTGATCAACATGCTGTTGAAAAAGCTCGTCTTTCAGTGGCCACATCCTGCGAGCTAGTGCCAACAGTGAATCTGGATCAGACATAGCCAGCGAATGCCAATTCAGAACTCTTGCATCACTTTTTATGAAATTAGGGATCCAACTTCCTTCAGGATCGAACTTTGGAGGCAAGCAATAATCAGGGATAGTATAGCCGCTCACATATTTAGCCTTCCTCAACATTTTTTCATTATGTTCTGTGTCATTTTTCTTGACATGTTCTGAAGAAGGGCCAAGTTTTAATTTTTTCTGAAGAGGAGACCATCATCTGTGTTCGTCCTTATCAAAAGACCCTTTGCTCTCTTTGGATTTTCGATTAGATCGATCACTTTTCCTTTTCCTTTATCAGCAGCAAAAGTGACCGGGGCAGGTGATTTTTGCGCCACAAAACGTTTAGAAGCTGGTGGTGGAATTTCCATTATGGTGGCTTTTGTGGCACTTGCAGCAATATATTTCAAATTTTTAGAAGTTAAAAGAGTTTTACTTGAAGGGAGGGTAGAAAAGACCTTCTCGTTCAGATACTCAAGACGAATGGCTACAAATATAGCGAACGAACGATCAAAAACAAATTAGTGTGCAGTTCAAGTAAAATAAGAAAAACATAAAAAATAAAAAGGGGCACTTGCTAGGATTTTGGAATCCACACTTGTATTTTTTACAAAGGCCGAAAGACCTTGGTAGAGGGTAGGGGCCGGATGCATCCACCCTCCAGTTTCCCCCAAATTTTACCACTTTGTCTTTCCATTCCTTTTTAAAAGAAGGGTTTCCATCACAAATTTTTAGAGTTGAACAAGGGTGCAGATGGTACTGACCAGGATTTTTCCTGATATGATCGACTTTGTAGCAAAACAAGAAATCAGCCAAACCCAAATTCAAGTCTCGTTCACGATTTAGAATGAGCATTACAGACAGAACCCTAAAAAAATTAGGGTTCACTTGCAAAGGTATGAGCCCTAAATTGAATAAAACATAATGATAAAAAGGATGAAGGGGAAATCTAAGTACGACTAGATGATTCGGAAAAAAAAGGGTCTCATTTGCACCAACTTCTTCATACGACTTGAAATTCAAATCGGCGGAGTACTCAGAAATCGAAACGTCATCAGGAATTTTGAATTCTATCTTACACCTATCTGCTAAAGGAAGTTTAAGCAGTTATTTACTAGTAAGCTTCTTCAATTTCGGTTTGCTAGAGCTGGGGGCAACACAAGAAGAGGAAACAGCGGGAGTTTCATTCACCACCACATTCAGAGATTGAGTGAAACTACTATCGTTACTCATAGTAGTAGATTATAGAAGGAAAACAAGAAGAAAGGAAAATGAGACTAACCTTAGGAATTTTTGCCGAAATCTTCAAAAGCTTTAGAGAAAGAAAATCTCGCCCTTGTAGTTGAGTTTGCTCGGAGAAGATGAAGCGAAAATGATAAAATTTAAGAGACAATTAGAAGAAGCTTCAAATTCCCACCCTATTTCAAAAATGAAATAGGCTTGGGAATTGGAGGTAAAGTGTATGCCCATATTTCGTGCATGACCCATCAGATAAGAGCTTAAAAATCAATTTGATCCAAAACCTAAAATATCATAAATTAACCTAGTAGAAGAATGAAGTCCAAAGTAGAAAGAGCCCATATCAGGTTAAAAATCACAACGGCTAACAATTTTAAATCAGGCAACAAATCTAATTAAACTAGTAGATCAGTTTTATATGCATTCATGCCCATTATAAATGTATTTAATCTCCATTTGTCATTCTTTTATAATGATAAAACCAAATTCATGTATAAAGGAGCTTCGAAAGATCAAAGAAATGATCCAATTTCTATCTATTTTCTTTAGTTCTTCAAGTTTCATTATTTTCCTGTCATTTTTCTTAGCACTATTATTCTGTTAAATTTATAAAAGTTGTCAATTCGTTCGGCGGCAATGAACGGGTTCACACCTACCACTTCATTATATTATTCACTCATCTCACCAAGAACACACACAAATCTCTACATACAAATTTCCGCCACCTTGTTTCTCCATGGATTTTGGCTTCGAGTTTTTCTCTCTTTTACTCTTCATGCTTGGTGGATGGTGAGCACTTGTGGTGGTCCCTTGGTGTGGTGTTCTTGAACTCATTTGTGGTAAGCTTTCCCTCTCTTTCTAGGATTTTGTTTACAAGGACCCTAGCTTTCAAGTTCTTGAGTTTCATTATGCTACTATTGATTTTGCTCTCCCATTTGTTCATTCTTGTGGAAGGTTGAGCTTTATTTCCAACCATCAAGTGAGTTCCACTTGTGGTAGCTCTTGTTTCACTTGTGGTAACTTTTGTAGTATCTTGTGAAGAAACCATTGGTGAGTCACAATTTCATACTCTCTTGAGTTCATTTTTCATGAAACCCTAGTTTAGCTATCATTAGGGTTTGGTTTAATTCATGTGTTTGGAGCCACTTTTGGTAATTATACTTGTTGTGACACCATTTTTAATCTTGCTTTCATTAAATGGTGTATTGAATAGAATTGTGGTGAATTGTGCAACTGAACTCACTTTTGGAAGCATACTTGAATTGATAGTTTTGCTTGGACCTCTTTTGGCACTCTTGAATTAACTTGCTTGGATTGAGGTATGGGTAAAACGAGTTATTTTAATTTTTGTACGAGGATGTGTGTGTCTATGTATATATAAGCGATGTATATGTACGAGTTGTGTCTTGACAACGTAGACGAGAAACTAGGGCCTTGAAAAACATGATTGTGTGATAATAATGCTTATTGTGGAAAGTTGCTTATATGTGTGTAATTATGAGCATGTTGGCATTTTGGACATAATATATTGCAAAATGATGTAAACACATGTATTATGATGAAACATGATTTAATTAAGACATAATTGCATATTGAGTGCACCTTTTGCGTTATAATTCAATTGGTGTCAGTTTATGCGGGTCGTGTAATCATGTGTGAGTAGACTTGTGTCGGATAGTCGCAACAATTGGCCAGGAGGTGTCTCCAACCTTCGGAACTAGTAAGTCTGAAAATTATGATATAAGGTAGGTCATCCCATCCTCATAGTCGCGGGTTGTCTCGTGCATTCGATCTTCGGATCTTTAGTCGCGGGTCGTATCATGCAACCGACCTTCCCTATGAAAGTGTCAATTCTCATAAGGGGATAATTGGTGTGACACTCTATCTTTGTCACGGGTCGTCTCGTGAATGGTTAGAGTGTGTCTCCTTGAACTTAGTGGACAGGGTGTATACCATGAGGTGTGTTGAGTCACATTGCATTTAAATTATCGTAAATGAAATTATGATATTTATGTTGATGCATGATATACTCTTGAATGACTATGATATGAGCATGTTGGGGGAATTGATTGTTAGATTCGATGGGGTCTTGGATTGACGTGAGAACCATGTGGGAAAAGAGACCGACCTAGGATTAGTAGCATGAACCTTGGGCGGGTTGTACCACTCGGACTACCGAGATTGAGGCGATGACGCTTCCTCTACTGGGTTAGTGAGCTCACCCCACGACTTTATATAATTTTCTGGTGATGATCCCGTTACGGGAGGCGTGTAGTCCCTTGATGGACTCATAGTATTTATTTTGTCCTTTTTGCACTTATGGAGGCGGACTACGTTGTTTTATTTTGTAGAGCATCGATGATATATATATATATATATATATGTGTGTATATATGCTCTCTTTTGTGAACTTGTACTCAAATGATTTTAAACTTTTCTTTTGACGGCTAGCATGTTAATTGTGTAGTTTATGTTGATGTACATCCCTTGGAGCGATATGGCGGAGATTTTATTTTTTTGGTGCACTTTGGTGCCAACCATGTAAAACTATTTCATTTTGTGGGGAAAAATTTGATATGTATTGCCTTGTGGCGTTCTAAATGATGAAATCTATGAATTTATTCACTTTTGAGTAATTACAGAATTGAAGAGTAATTCTTGTAGTTCTTTGATGATTTTTCGGAAAACGACATTTTTCTCGATTTATGAAATAACCCTTTTTAATCATTAAAGAAAAATCCATTTTCGCCTACCCCCGTGATCCCGGAATAAATCTCATGTTTTAGAAATGGTTTTAAATTCATCTTTTGTGAGAAATTTGGTTTTGAAAACTCGGAGTATCATAAAGGAGACCGGGGGCAAAACGAAGAATTTATGAAACATTGGAAAACATTTTTTTTCATTTTTCAAACTGAAGGATTTTCGAGTACTCGAAATTACCATTTCGAGTACTCCGTGAAACTTGAGTGGCGCGGCATGGCGCGGAGAACCCTCTGATTGTACGCTATGGAGTGCGCCTTAGCACGGTCACCGAGTACTCGGTGCGCAACTCGGTGGAAGCTGTTTCATATACCTCTATTCCTTTTGTTTCCATTCTCTCCCATGTGTTGTACCACTTCTCTCACCATACTTTGGGGCGTATATTAGTGGTCTTGAGAAGGGTTTTGATAGGTCGAAAGATCGGGTTGGATCTACCTTTTTGGCTTCCGCATTCATTCTTTTCGTGGTTACTTTATCGTTTACGTCACCCTTGGGGCTCTTAGGCTCCGTTGTTGGAGTTAGGAATTTCGGGGCGTGACATGAACTCTAAACGAAAAATATATATATATTTCGGAGTAAATTATAATTTTAAATGTAGAAAAATAAATGAATGGATAATGTCTAAAGTATATGTATATAATTATTTTATAGTTCACTTTTTAAATAAAATTTTATTATCTCGATCCAACATATTCTCACTTTAAATATTATTATCCAGTTATATAAAATATATATTTTTCCCAACTAATACATCAAAGTCTTAATCAAAAAACAAAAAATCTAATTGGTAGTTAAATTTAATAAGTGAACTATAAACAAAAAATATATATATGTATTTCAGAGTAAATTATAATTTTAAAAGTAGCAAAATAATTGAGTTAATAATGTCCGATATATATATATATATATATTTTTCGTTTATAGTTCACTTTTTAAACGAAAATAAATCGTTTATAGTTCACTTTTTACTTTCTTTTCCTTGGATGCTTAATTTTTGTTTGAGACTTTTATGTATTGGTTGGGAAAAATAAATTATTTATGTAACTAGATAGTAATGTTAAAAGTGAAAAAAATATTGGATAAAGATAATAAAATTTGAGGGTAATAAAGAAATTGAGTCCTTGTTTCCAAACTCCACCTATATCAACATTAGGGGGGTATAAATGATGTGTGTCAGAAAAAATAAGGGGTCTGAATGAAGTTTTTCAAATCTGAGGGGTTTAATTAAAGATAAAGCAAAATTTAGGGGTGTAAATGAAATTAACCTTAACCATTTTGACTGAGATGTGTAAGGATGACAAAAAACCCGCCCCGTGGGGCCCCTCCCCACCTTGATTTAATCGGGTTAGGGGACTCGATTAAATAAATGGGGGCGAGTATGGGGGTGGGGGGAAATCTCCGGTTGGTAATCGGTGTGGTATGGGGAAGGGTCGTCCTGCCCCGCCTCGATTATACTACTTCTTTTACTAATATATTTTTAATATTATTATATATTATTAATATATACCCTTTATATAAAATAATTCCTTCATTTTTTTTTATATTTCAGTCAATACTAGTCCTCTTATCCTTTCACTCTTTTACTCTTTTAGTCTTAATTTCATATCAATTATATTAAAAATTATATGGTTTACTTTGTTTATTGTATAATAATAATATATCCAAAGTATAAATTAAGAAATTACACATTACATTCATTTGTATAATTTTTTTTTAAGTGTGAAAAATTGTCTCGCCCTCGCCCCCGCCCCCAGCCTTACCCCGCCCCACACCGCCCCGTTTAATAATCGGGTTTGGGGTGGGTATGGGGTTAGCAAAATTAAACAAGGATGGGGATGGGGGTGCGATCCCCGCCCCATCCAATTGCCATCCCTAGAGATGTGAAGGTTAGGGGCAAGTTGATGAAATTGAAAAGTATAGAGGGCAATCCGAATATAAGAAGAGTTAATTAATTAAATTCATTGGTATACGAGAATTTTATAAAATTAACCCTAAAACATATAAACAGTTATCAATGTCAAGTAAAACCTTTATTTTATTTTCCCATGGATTATATATGCCACATGACACTATTTGATATTGTCTTTGCTTAATTTACCCTAACTTCTGATGCATTGTTGCAATGTCGACCCTATACTAGGAATCTCTCCTTCCCACACGCCCTTGAATTTGGAACCTTGTATTTTTTTAGTGGTATCGCATAAAAAATTATATATAATGTGATTCGATTGACTTCAGAAATATATAATAGGGTAATTTGCACTAACACCCCCTGAAATTTAGGTCAATTTCACCTTTGTGCTGGTCAACAAAATTTTTGCACTAACACCCCCTGAGGTTTGGTTTCTCTTGCAATGACACCCCCTGGGCCAATAAAATGACCAGAATACCCTTGAGAGAAATATATGTAATGTGAAATGACCTTTATGCCCCAACCCCAAATATATAAAATTTCGAAAAACATATATATAAATTCGAAAAAATATATAAAATTCGAAAACAAATATTTAAATTTTGAAAAATATATATAGAATTAGAAAAATATATATATAAATTTTGAAAAACATATATAAATTTCAATATATATATATATAAAATTAAAAAATATATATAAAATTTGAAATATATATATAATTCGAAAATATATATAAATTTTGAAAAATATTTAAATTCGAATATATATATATTTCAAATTTTTTTATAAAATTCAAAAAATATATATTTTCAAAAACAAATTCAAAAAATTATATAATTTCGAAAAACATATATAAATTTCAAAAAATATATATAAAATTCAAAAAATATATAAAATTTGAAATATATATATAATTCGAATATATATATAATTTGAATATATATAAATTCAAATATATATATAATTTGAATATATATAAATTCAAATATATATATATTTCAAAAAAAGATATAAAATTCAAAATATATATATATATTCAAAAACAAAATTCAAAAATATATATAATTTTAGAAAAATATATATATATTGGTAAAATGTCATATCTTTTCTAATGAAGTGAATCAAATTACTTACCACCAACATCAATTAGTGACCTTCTTATATATATATTTTTCCAAAATGTATATATTTGTTCTGAAATTTATATGATGTTTTTGAAATTTATATAATATATCCGAATTTTATAAAAACAATTCGAAATTTATATATATTTTTTCAAAATTTTTATTTTTTTGAATTATATATATATTTCAAATTTTATATATATTTTTTGAAATTTATATATGTTTTTCGAAATTATATAATTTTTTGAATTTTGTTTTTGAAAATATATATATTTTGAATTATATATATATATTTTTGAAAGATATATATATATTCGAATTTAAATATTTTTCAAAATTTATATATATTTCAAATTTTATATATTGTTTTGAATTATATATATATATATATATATATATATATATATATATATATATATATTGAAATTTATATATGTTTTTCGAAATTTATATATATATGTTTCTAATTTTATATATATTTCAAAATTTAAATATTTTTTTTCGAATTTTATATATATTTTTCAAAATTTTATATATTTGGGGTTGGGGCATAAAGGTCATTTCACATTACATATATTTCTCTCATGGGTAGGGCTTCAAACAAACCGAGCCGAGCCGAGCTTTGGAATGTTCAAGCTCGGTTCATTTACTAAATGAGCCTAGAAAATGTGTTCAAGCTTGACTCATTTGCTTAACGAACGAGCCCGAGTCGAACGCCAGATTTAACGAGTCGAGCCCGAGCTTGTTCACGAACGACTTGTTTCAGTGCAACTTATATTAATCTTCCTAATAGTTGTCTGGATTGAGTTGTTGCATTTCTGTTTTAACATATTTCCACTAGTATAATTTTTTATGAATGAATTTTATATTATGACTGCTTAATTTCTATAATCTTTTCACAATAATCTTCATAATTTGTTCAATTTGAACACTTTCTTTTGTCAAATATGATATAATTTTATTATTTAACTTAGACGAGCCTGTTCACGAGCTTGGTGAGTCGAGCTTAGTAATGTTCAAGCTCAGCTCGTTTACTAAACGAGCCTAAAAATTGTGCTCAGGCTCGGTTCGTTTACTAAACGAACGAGCACGAGCCAAACCCGAGCCTACTCACGAACGACTCAGCTCATTTGCAGCCCTACTCAAGGGTATTCTAGTGATTTTATTGGCCCAGGGGGTGTCATTGCAAGAGAAATCAAACCTCAGGGGGTGTGAGTGCAATTTTTTTATTAAACAACATAAAAATAGTATTGACCTAAACCTAAAGGGATGTTAGTGTAAATTACCCTATATAATAAATATGTGCGTTATTGTATGTAACCTAATTGCGTAAAACAATATAAATAGCATGTAGTTTAGAATCATTGATTTAGGGGTTAAGTGCATTAAACCCCATTTTCTTTCTTCTCTCTCAACTAATTTCCTGAATTATGTTTTTGACTGTAAACCCTCCAAACTATTACTATTTTTGCAATTCACTCCTTCCCGTCATAACACTGTTAGTTACAATTAGGATAATTTGTACTCAGATCTCCTGAGGTTTTGATCAATTGCACTCGCTTCCTGAGATTTCATTTTCTTTGCAATGATACCCCTGAAGGGAAGAAATGATCGGAATGCCCTTGTGTTGTCTCCCTTATTTCATGAGACAAATATCTAGGTGGTCAAATTACCTCCATACCCCAAGATGAAAACCCTATAATGTATATATATCTATAACAACTATTCTTATAAATATTTTCATATTTTTTTAAAAAAATATTAATTAATTAATATAGATTAATTGAAATGTAACTCTAATGGATATTTCATAAGATATAGAGTAAATATATAAGACAAATATATTTCGGCAATGGAAAATAATATAACTTAAAATACAGAAATCAGTATATATTTATCTATCTATATATATACTACTAATAAAAACACAAAGACTGTCTAATATTATGATTCATTATTACCCTTTACAATATAAAAAATTATAATAAGTAAAATTTGTCATTATTTAAAGTGTAAGGGCTTAAATTAAATTTACAAAAAAAGTAATAAATAATAAACCATTTTTTCATATTTTTATAAAAATATAAAAAATTACAATAAGTAAAGTTTGTTATTATTTTACAGTGTAAGAGCTTAAATTAATTTTACACAAAGAATAATAAATTATAAACAAAGAATAATAATAAATAGTAAATTAATTTTATACATGTATTAGCTTCTAAAATACAAAAAAAAATATATATAATGATAAATAAAGTGTATTATTATTATTATTTAATGTAAGCCACAGTATTAGTTTTATGGAAAAATAAAAAAATGATAACTTTTGGGGTCTATATTACAAAAATGACAATTTTAAAAAAAATAATTTAAAGAAAGGTGATAATATTTCAAAAATCATTATATCCAAAGTACTTGAAATTTTTTTCAAATTGAGTTTAAGACACAAGGGTTGCTTGGTCCATGAATTTAGCCAACATGTCTTTTATAGTAAAGGAAGGGCACAAGAGTCATTTTATGGAATTTTCACCCATTCAGGGGGTGTCATTGCAAGGAAAATAAAATCTTAGGGGGTGAATGCAATTGATCGAAATCTCAAGGGACCTGAGTGTAAATTATCCTAATTTTAACTAATGGTGTTATGACAGAATGTGGTTAAATGTAACACTTAAATAATTTAGGGGGACAATACTTACTTCAGGGGGGTTAATTGAGAAAGAGAAGAAAGAAGAAGGGAGTTTAATGCACTTAACCTTGATTTAGATAGTGTAATCCTTTTCTTTTTATTAAAATCGAAGAAAATGAATGCGGGAGTTGTTCACTTATTCTAGAAAGAAAAAAGAAAAACAAAACAAAACAAAAGAAGAGAGACACGTGAATAATGTTGGGCAATGCCCTTTTCGATTCTCTTTCATGTTTTTATTGTGACCTTCCCTTATAAAGCTTCACATAAATGTTAGCCAATAATACTAGTCCAAAAGATCTCATATATGTTGAGAAATGGTATATGTCTAGGTTGTGTATATATATAGCAAATATAAAATTTAGATGAGAGAGTCAATATATAGATGGGAGCACACATTGACTCAAGATTTATGTGAGAGAAGATTTTTTCCACTTGGGAAAGGGAAAAGTAGAGACAGACAGAGAGAAGTTATTGGTTGCACATGGTTAATACATGAGCACTTGAGGCAGTGATAATCTCAGTTGGGCTCAGATTTAGACTAAGAAAGATGGTCCCAACCTCATCTTGTTCACGTGCACCACCATCCCCTGGTGGGCCTCCATGTCAACAACCATTATCCAGGTGGTCCTTTCCACACAAGTTCCTCCAGAAAATCTCATTTTTCCTTAACAAAAAGTGAAACATGTATCAGACATTCAAGATTGATAATTACATGGGTTACATCACCGGTTTATATAGTCATAGGGAGGACGGAGCCAATTTATTTTTTTATTGGGGATCAATCTTAAAATTTTTTTTTTGGCGCCAAGTACTACGGAGCCAGGAAAATTATCTAGAGGGTTAATATAATTTTTACAACTTCATTGGTAAAATTTATATTTTTTTAGGTTACCAAAGGAATTTTTTTAAAATTTGGAGGGGTCATATGCAATTTTTATAAAGATATCTACAATAATATATAATTTTTGAGGCAAAAAAAATTGAAAAAAATTGGGGAGAGACCATGACCCCCTAGTCAAAGAGTGGCTCCGCCCCGTCGCCAAGATAGAGCTTATAGTGAGAGAGAGATTTAAAATTCTGTTTGTGTAAAATAAATTAGAGTTCAATTAAACAAATGAGTTGTGGGTTATGTTTTAATTAAATTACTCCCTCTGTCCTAATTTATAAGGTCCTTTTAGAGAATCAAACTTTTTAAGATGTCGTATTGGTAATGAATGAAATACCAACTTTACTCTTGGTCCCACCATAATGATGTGATAATTTATTGTGTAGATAATTTATAATTTCAATGCATGATGAGTAAATTAGTAAAGTGGTATGATAAAATGCTTATCAAATGAGACACTTATAAATAAAAGTGAACACTTATTTTGGGACAGACGGAGTAAAAGTTATTGTGGGATGAGTTAAATGAATTTTGAGATGTTGCTTGTGACCTTGTGGGTTATGTTTTAATTAAATTAGATCTTATTGTGGGTTTGGTTAAATGAGTTTTGGGATATTGGCTGTAATCTTATGAGATGTATTTTAATTAAATTAAGTGCCCGTTTGGGAGGATTTTTCGATTTGAAAAGTCCTTTTAATAAAAAGTCTGTTACAAAAATACGGTCATATAAAGTCCTTTAAAATAAAAAACATGTTTGGTAAATATTCATTTGGTAAGTTCTTTTGAATCCAAAAAGCCTTTCATGTGTTTGGTGACAAAATTTTGCTAGGTCTTTCACAATCAAAATAATTTCCACTTTACAATATTATCCTATTTCTTAAAGATTACTATCTGTTAAACTCATAATAAAACAAAGAAAATTAACATTAATTTTAATAATGGTATCATTCACATAACTCTTCAAAATTTATGAATACTATTTTTAAATACATAAATGGTTAATCAAAACACAATTATTATAAATTATATGTCCAAAATGTTTTATGACTACAATCTATGCCTTCCCTTAAAATTATAAATTATATAATTTTTATTGCATCTACAATCTCTTTCTTCCCTTAAAATTCACCACAAAATAAAGAACAAAACCCAGAAAAAAACATATAATTTAGAGACATAAAAAAAATCAAGACCTCACCTTTCTCTTTCCTTTGTTTTCTCAGTAGTCAAACAAAATTTTGAAACAACACATATTTAAGTGTGGTATGATGAATTGGTGGACATACATATGAACACGATTTTTGTGCTCCTCATCAGATGTTAGCAGCATATCAATACACACATATGTATAACTTGTTATTTGACAACTCAGATTCTCACTCTCGTCATCCATTATAAGAAATCACAAACCTAAAAATATAACATTTATATATATATATATATGTATATATATATACTCACACATACACATGATGTATATATAAATATATACAATAGACTCCTAATGAGTTGAGAATTATATCATGAATGGTAGTCTACCGCATCTATCGTTTGTATATTTTTTTTCCTCAATTTCATATATTAATAAATATTGGATAATATTTAAAACCCTAATTATGATAGAACTCTTAACAATTACTAACCTATCGAATTGGAAGATTACGCAAGTCTTCAATTTCGCATATCAATGATATTAGATAATGTTCAAAACCCTAACTATGAAGATTTCGGTCACCTCAAAATTAATTTTACAAAATTCTGAAGAGAAAACTTGCTTAGATTACGATATGAGTTAATGAAAAAATATATATCTATCCAGTAAGAATGTTGGAACTCTCTCTCTTTTCGATCATAAAATAATTGGAGGTCAAATATGTCCATTCTAAATAATACTTAAATTGCATTTTTACTTCTCAAACATGATTTTGAAAAACAAGTTTTACAAGCTTCTTTGAAACGGACGTCTTATGACTTTTACGTTGTCAAAAGTCCTTATTTATTATTTCACCAAACATCCAAATATTTTTAAAACGGACTTTTTAGACTTGGAAGCCCATTTGGAGGTGTTGAAAAGCTCCCCCAAACAAACCCTAAAAGTTATTGTGGTCTGAGTTAATTGGGCTTTGGTATATTGGTTGTGGCCTTGTGGACTTTTAGTTTTGTTTTAAATGCCTAGATTATAAGAAGGAAATTATGATTTCTTTAAATAGTTTATTAAACTAATTTATATATTATATATAATTTCAAGGTATTTTTATTTTTTAGAATAATAATTTTATCTAATATTTGAAATTGAGGGGCAATAAGCAAAAATTAAATTTTTTTAATAAGGGTCAAATCTTTTTTTTGTTGTTGCTATAATCTCTTAATATAATTTGTATTACTATTAAAAATATTTAAAAAGTTAAAATTTCAAAGGGGTCAATTGACCCCTATCCCCCGCACAAGGCTTTGTGCCTATTAGGGATGGTCGTGGGGCGGTTTTCTCAAAATCAATAACCAAAATCGTAAAAATTCTCATCACCCATAACCATATAAAAGTTTCACCCTTACTCCCATAACCGCCACGCACCGTCACCCATGTCCCTCATAATCGCCCCATTAAATCGTGTATTTTTAATTTTTTTTTTCCTAAAAACAAGTTATAAATAATAAACAATTTACCATATCAATATGATCTATAATCAAAACAAACAATTATCCAATTAATTTAATTGCAATAATTTCTAAAACAGAAATAAATTTAATAATTTTAAACCAACAAATAATTCAAATCTAGATCAACAAACTTTGATAAGAGTTTACAAATTTAATAACATATAACAAACCACATAAAATATTAGTTAAGAATAAGACATCAAATAATTAGGTTTAGGGTTTTATATGTACATACATATATAGAGAGATGGTAGGTAAGTAATAAATTAGTTTATTTAAAGATATTAGTGTAATTTTATATAAAATGTTGTATATATATATATATATATATATATAATTTATGTAATTTTGATATTAAAAATTATAAAAGAATTATATAATTATTATGCAGTTTGGGGCGGGTTGGTTCCCCAATGGGGGAATCCCTAAAACCATCTCCCGCCCCATAACCATCGGGTTTTTTTCCAACCCCTATAACCACCCCATTTTTAAATGGGACGGTTAGGGCGGTTCCCCGGGGGGGGGGGGGGGGGGGGGAGGTTTTTACCCATCACTATTTATGTCCATCAGGGTGTGCTAAAAATATGTGTTAAGAATGCACCCTTATGACGGATTAGGTTTTACTTATCGCAAGTGCATGAGTGAATTGTAGTATAGAAATGGCTTGTGAAAGGTTATCGATCCCATAGAGACTAAGTCGTATTCTGAATTCTCGTAAAATAATACTCTTGAATTGTTAGAAAAATATAGTTTGTTGGTTTTGAGATTGATTAACTAATTAACTAATAAAATAAATAAAGATAAATTAAGACGAGAACAATAAAAATACAATTTAGGGTTTCCATACTCCACCATTAACCACATAATATAATTCTTCATTTACTCAATTGCAAGAGGGCGATCCATAAACTGTGGATCAGGTCGTACCGTAAATAGCTAAATACAATCCCAAAAAGAATTACCGTCAACTGGATTGCGATAACCCATCTCATGACTAAATTGACTAGTACATGCCAATTAAATTACTCTAATCTACTCCTAATGCATGACAATAAACCAAATCATGTCTATATCAACTCGCCAAGGCATGACATATGTCAACCTATGGTTTCGAGTTTTTTTTACCATCATTGTTGTAGAAAATCACAATTTGTTTAGAATAATCATGATTGTGTAAGAAAATATATTAATTCAATCTAAGACAAGAATTAAGAATAAATATAAGATCTTGTGTCAAGAATAAAAACAGTTACACATCTATAATCAATTATCACAGTATGGTCACAGCTTCCCCTCGTTACAATTGAATACAAATAAAAGAACTACATTCTAGGTCTTGAATGACTCATCCCTCTAAATGATATGAATATGAAAATTGGTTAGAAAGAAGTCTCAAAATAGAATTTTCGGACCAAGCCCAGATACACCTTTTCGCTCGCCGGTTTTTCTCGACTCTTCAATCCTCATTCTCTAAGAATTTTTTGTCCGGGTGCAACTAAAACTCGATTCATCCTCTTCGGACGAAATATCTCTTCAAATTGTAACAGACACTGGAAAAATGATTTTGGTGTGGTTCGGCTTCCTTTCCGACTCATAGCTTTGTTATTCGTGCTCTTCATAACCACGTATGGTTCCATCTCCTCTATGAACTCTTCCGGGTCAGAATAATATTCATTAGCATTATCCATACTAAACCTCCTCAAAGTAGAAAGAATAAAAAAAGAATAGAAGAAGAATATCCAATCTAATGTTCACTCCTTGAGAATTGTGAATTATGAATTGTGTCTACCCTATGGATGTATTTATAGATGAATGGGGTATAATTAGATGAGAAAAATGATTCAAACCCCTTAATTAACTAAGAAAGGAGAAGCAATAACTAATCCATCTTCTATTTGCAGTTTTCTTGTTAGATTAGGATTACTTTAAAAATTATACAAAAATTCGACGCAAATTCCTAAAAATAACTTAAACAAATCTAAATACAAGTATAAGTACAAATCAGGCCAAAACATCCCCAAAAGGGTTTGATTTTTAAAATTTTCTGGCCTAACCACGAACTATCCTACGCTTGGGCGTATGGTAGGGCAAAATATATATATATTTTTAAAACAAGAAATATCACGACATGCTTTCTAATAACCAACACACCCCCAAACATAAACGCACACATGTCCTTATAGTGCAAAAATAAAATCACATATACTTAAGGCAGTAAACATAGGGAGGCACGAATATCAGTAAAAGTGGTCAAAAATTGTCATTTTATATAAAATCAAAAATATCACAAACAGTTAGAGATGATCGTTAAAGCGGTCACAAAAGATCGAATACTGACTCTCCGCTCTACGATTAATCTCTATTGTGAATAGCTAAAACAAGAAAATCCTAAAAACAAAATAAAATAAATAAAACTAAACTACAACTACAAAGCATCATCCAGATGTGGCTGTGGTGATGGAACGGTCACTCCCATATGTCTCATCATAAAATCCATCAACTCACGGTGCTTACACCGTCGGACCTGCCTCTCCTCAGTGAATGAGTATTGTAATCCCTTAATACTACCAATCAACTGGTCGTACTGAGTCTGAGTCATCATAACAGCACCCCCAGCCGGGGCTTGTGGCATATCATCGCCTATAATTGCCTCCTCAGCCTGTGGCACCTCCACTTCATGTATCTCATCCTCAGCCTGTGGCATCTCTACATCATCCTCCTGTGCACCCGACAGTAAAACTCCTTTGAATCTGCATCGGAGAGCAAATGTCTCTAGACCCTTCTTGAGCCACCCCTTATTCCACGCTCCCTTGTTCCACACAACTAACGGTGCAAACATATCCTCAGCATCCATCTGTAATCCCTAATCAAATATCAACTTCATCACAAGGCTGGGAATAATCATCTGAAACTTGGCAGTCCCGACCTTGTTCTCTCGACGCAAGTGAATAAATATCGGAATAAAGTCTGCCAAAGGGTGAGTGGAATAGAGTACCAGTGACCAAACTCGAAAGCATAATGCAACGCCGGAAATGACGGGTAACACATGGTCTGATGGCTATGTGGTAATACATTGGACCAGACTATGACATCCCAAAGCCATAACATCGGATGATAGTTGGAATTCTTGGTCCCATTACACTTATTGTCAGCCCACTACCCCTCAGTCTACAGTCTCACCATATCATAAAGTGGTGAAAGTGGGTTTTGACATAGATAGGAACCGCTCCTCTAGCTCCGCAGGGCACTCGTGCGGAATACCCCAAGTAACATCAATACTCTCGGGAGTAATCTCAAACTCGTGCCCCTACACCACTGTCACTAGTCGAGTCCCTATGGTGTAATGCCTCATATGAAGCCATAACTTGCTAAACATGTCAGCGCAAATATGTGGTGTAGCTGGGGCTAGGATCAGCAATAATCTGCACTCCTTCAGTATGCCTATAGTCCAATGTGGAACTAGCTCTATCCGCCCAAGTGGTGCAATAACAAAAGTGTGCTCCTGTCAGAACCCCTTCTTCAACGCCTGAGTCATCAGCGTCTCTTTGGAGACTGTTGAATGCTTCCATTTGTAAGAAACGAGATCACCCTCGTCACCATCAACTGCCGGCTCGGGATACAACACCTCGCCATGCTCAGCATCCTTTAACTCTGCCTTCTACTCTGCCTGCCCATCCTCACTATCACCACTCTCAGAAGTCTGCTCATCGGATGACTTCGACTCATGTGGTAGTGGTGATGGCTCAGGGACTAGAGCCTGTGCCCAGGGTCGTGCTGGTGCCCTCTGTGCAGCAGGTGGAACTGTCATCCGGCCAAATCTCAAATCTAACTCAATGCCCTCCGTCAGTGCCATCGGCCTCTCAGACTCCTCATCTGACGAATCTGATGCAACATACATCGTTCTCGGCGCCCAAGTACTATGGCGTACAGGCCGCGTACTCTCCAGGGGTGGTGACCATGATCTATCTCTCTGCACTGCCATCCCCGATGTAGATGCTCCCTCAGCCTCCTTCCCCGCTCCTTTTACGCGAGCCATTCCTACAGAATTTGGATTTTTATGAAAAATGAGCGAAAACTATCCGGACACCGAATCAAATGAAAAACTATATCTAAATTATTCTAATACGACGATTAAACAAGACCTCTTCTCAAAAAATTGATATTCAACCCGTATCTGAAGTCGGAAACCCAACTTTTTTGAAAATGCATTAAAACACGATTTCGATCGGTCTCGTTCATCAATACTAGTTTAGAATAGTTATATTAAGTAATCAAAACCAAAATAATGGATCAAAACTTTCCGAATCGCGCGAAATAGCAAATTCCCCAAAATTGGATTCCGGAGACTTTTTGAGTTCTTCACGTGAATCCGTACACACCGCTCACAAATCTGATGATTTGCTACTTGGGAATGATAGGAAATATTGATATTTGGCTTTAGGAACAAACGGGAGTCGATTTGGTGGAGAGGAGAGGGAGAAAAATGAAATTTGAAAATGAAAAGCCGCGGGACTGTTATATATAGTCCCATGACCTACGATTGGGTGTTGGTCACTCTACACTTAGGCGTAGGTGCTAAAGATGGATTTTTGGCTTCGGCAACTTTGTTACTCATTCTTGATTTTTTGAACACTCGAACCTCCCCTATACACACGTATTGACATGATTGACCTCAATTTGTCAAAATTCGGCGCTTTGTGGACGAAAATACCCCTCTAAATGATGATGACTATTTCGGACTCGATCTTAATTTTTTTTCAAAAATCGAATTAAACTCCTATTGTATAACTATAAACTAAGATCAAAAGCTACTCTTTATCACTTAGTCCCAATGTTTACCATCATTGGCTTGATGTTACCACCTCTCAGTATTCAAGATTAAAATCATCTGGCTCTGGAGCCGGTTTTGTTAAATCAATCGTGTCAACGACGCTCTCTGTCGGCACAACTTCTATATAATGCTTCAAACGCTGACCATTCACCACAAATCACTTTATGTTGTCAGGGTCGTCAAGTTCCACCGCTTCATGGGGGTAAACCTTAGTAATTCTGTACGGCCCGTCCCATCTTGACTGGAGCTTACCAGGAAATAATTTGAGTCTTGAATTAAACAACTATACTTTCTGGATGACCTCAAAGCTTTTCTTTCTGATATGTCTATCATGGAATGCTTTGGTTCAGGCTTTATATATTCTAAAATTCTCATATGCATTATTCCTCAACTCCCCAAGCTCTGCGAGTTGGAGTTTCCTCTGAGCACCCGATCTTTTGATATCAAAATTCAATCTTCTGATCGCCCAATATGCTTTGTGCTTGAGTTCCACAGAATGATGACACTCCTTACCATAGACCAATCTGTATGGTGACATACTAATCGGTGTCTTGTAAGCGGCCTTGTATGCCCACAGTGCATCATTTAACCTTCTCGGCCAATTCTTCAAATTAGGATCCACATTCTTTTCAATAATGTTATTGTTCTCCCTGTTTGAAACCTCTACTTGAACACTCATCTGTGAGTGATATGGCATTCCAATTCTATGAGTGACACCATACTTCTTGCACAAGGCCGGAAGAAACTGGTTGTCGAAGTGGCTGTCGACGTCATTGATCAACACTCATGGCATACCAAATCTAGAAAATATATTAGATTTAACAAACTCCTCAACCACAATATGATTCGCATGCGACATGGCAACAACCTCTACCCATTTAGAAACGTAATCAACTCCTACTAATATGTACTGCTTATCGCCGACTTTTGGAAATGGTCCCATGAAGTCAATGCTCCAAACGTCAAACAACTCAACCACCAAAATAGGATTTAGTGGCATCATGTCTCGTCGAGATATGGATCCCAACTTTTGACATATTTGACAACATTTGCAAAACTCGAACGTATCCTTAAATATGGTGGGCCAATAAAAACTGCTTTGTAGGACTTTGTGAGCTATTTTCTGAGCACCAAAATGCCCTCCACACTCTAGCGTATGACAGAATGTCAGTATGCCTTGAACTTCACTTTCTGAAACACATTTACGAATTATCTGATTTGGGCAATATTTGTACAATCGCGGATTGTCCCAGGTATACAATTTTATTTGGCTGAAGAAACGATCTTTCTCATGCTTAGACCATCCATTAGGAATTCTACCTGTGGCTTTATAGTTGACAATATTTGCATACCACAGTATCTGTTCCATAACAGCCATACTTAGTAGATGTTGATCCGGGAACTCATCCTTAAGAGGAGGGTCATCCTTTGTGGACTCAATGAAAATTCTTGACAAATGATTAACTACAACATTCTCCGTACCCTTTTTATCTTTAATCTCCAAATCAAATTCTTGTAGCAACATAATCCATCGAATCAGTCTAGGCTTAGAGTCTTTCTTTGTTAGCAAATGCCTTAGTACGGCATGATCTGAGTACACGACCACCTTGGTTCCTAACAAATATGACCTGAATTTATCCAAGGCGAACACTATTGCCAGCAACTCCTTCTCGGTAGTTGTGTAATTCATTTGAGCTTTGTTTAGAGTTCTACTGGCATAGTAAATCACATATGGCAACTTGTCTTTTCTCTGCCCTAACACAACTCCGATTGCATAATCTGAAGCATCACACATCAGCTCGAACGATTGAGACCAATCCGGTGGATAGATAATTGGGGCAGATGAGAGTTTAGTACGCAATTCCTCAAAGGCATGAAGACATTCTTCATTAAAAACAAAGACTAAATCTTTAGCCAGTAAAGTGCATAATGGCTGGACGATTTTGCTAAAATCTTTGATAAACCTTCTGTAAAACCCGACATGGCCCAGAAAAGAGCGTATCTTCTTCCGAGATCTGGGAAGAGGTGATTTTGAAATCAGCTTGACTTTTTCCTGATTGACCTCCATCCCTTGCTTAGATATAATGTGGCCAAGTATTAGTCCCTCTTGAACCATAAAATGGGTCTTCTCCCAACTAAGAATTAAATTGGTCCCTTTACACCTTTCAAATACTAGTGTTAAATGTCTTAAACAGTCTTCAAAGGTTGCCCCAAACACTGAGAAGTCATCCATGAACACTTCTAGAAACGTTTCTACCATATCAGAGAAGATAGACATCGTAAACCTCTAGAATTTTGCTGGCGCATTGCATAAACCAAAAGGCATCCGTTTGTATGCGAATGTGCCATATGGATAAGTGAAAGTGGTTTTCTCCTAATCTGCGGGATCAATTGCCACTTGATTATAGCTGGAATAACCATCCAAAAAGTAGTAGTAGCTTTGTCTGGCTAATCTTTCCAGGATTTGATCGATGAATGTTAATGGAAAATTATCATTCTTGGTGTTAGAGTTGAGCTTTCTATAGTTGATACACACATGCCACCCCGTGGTCGTGTGTTGAGGAATTAGCTCACCCTTTTCATTGGGCACCACTGTAATTCCAGACTTCTTTGGGACCTCTTGAGTTGGGCTTACCCACTTACTATCAGAGATCGGGTAAATGATTCCCGCATCCAGTAACTTTACTACTTTCTTTCTTACTACCTCCATCATGTTCGGATTTAATCTTCATTGCATTTCCCTTGACGGTTTCGCCTCATCTTCTAAATAAATTCAATGTATGCAAATTGATGGATGAATCCCTTTCAAATCAACCACACTCCATCCAATTGCTTCTTTATTCTTGGTCAAGACCTCAATCAGACTCGATTCCTGTTTTGCTGTCAATTTTGATGAAATAATTATAGGAAGAGTTTCGTCGGGTCCCAAGAAAACATACTTTAGTTTTTCTGGCAACTCCTTAAGTTCTAAAACAGGCGGAGTTGTAAGTGATGGAACTGGGGGAGTACTTGAGACTATTGGGAGTGGTTCCACTGGCTCTTGCGTCCAAGGTTGCGCATATAACGCAGTCTCAATTAATCTAAACAACAAAGTAAATTGGTTTGTGATTCAGAGGGAGAGAAAACTAGGATTTCCTCACTCCACCACTAACCGCATAACATAGTCCAAATTCTAATTCAATTGTATGAGGGTGATCCATTGATTATGAATCAGGTCGCATTGCGCTAGCAGTTTGATCCTAAAAATGATTACTCTCAACCGAATCGCGACAACCCATCTCAAGACTAAACTGATTAGTGCATGTCGACTACTAACAAAGCAATAAATTAAAGCAGTAAATTAAAGAAATAAATTAAAGCATGAAAATAAACTAAGGCATGTCTATATTAGTTTGTCAGGGCATGGCCTGTGTCAACCTAGGGTTTCAAGTTTTATGACCACCATTGTGTAGAAAATCATAGATTAAGCATCCGAGTTCCAGCCCATAGTGAATAATTGTGATTGTGTAAAATAAATATAATCAAAATGTCTAAGATAAGAATCAATTCAAATATATAAACTTGTATCACGAATAAAAACGGTTTCTTATCTAACACAATCATCACAGTATAGTCACAGTTTCCCCTCTCTACAATTTAAAACAAAATCAGAACTACATTACTTGGCTAGGGTTTTGCGAGAAAACCCTAGATACCGAATTAGTTGATCGTGGCTGAGAGAATCTACATTGTTGGTGTAGAAACATTCTCCATGACCTTCTTCTCTGGATTTCTAGGTCTTCAATGGTGGTTTTCTTTAATGGAAGAAAACTCTATAAATGAACGTGTATCTCCAAAACAAAACTAAAAATAACCCTAAAAACATATATCTTTCTAAACCCTAATCCTCTCATATTTATAGACAAGTGAGGGAAACCCTAATGGTTGCCCTTTTCTGTAATTTCATAATACATCAATAATCTCATAAAATCAGATATAAATATGTGTATAAGCTTGTACGTATAGGTCTGGAATCACTGATCACTTGAAATATCGAAGTAGGGACAAAATTGGAAAATTCTAAAACAACTCTAAAACAACTTCAGCATGTCGAGGGATCACGTGACCATCATATGGGACCTACGCTTGGGCGTAGGTCTAGAACGTAGGGTCCAAAACCACAACGTAACTTAAGAGCATAGGTTGAGTCCAATTTGCCCATTTTTCTCTCTGGTGATGTAGGTATCATGCACTTTTGTTATAAAAACCCCTCTTTTCGTATTTGAGCTAGACTAGTCACCTTTGACACCCGATACTTTTCGGTGAAGTAATAATGTCTGAAATTGACATTTTTACCCTTCTGGTGAGATAATGATGTCGTGAAATGACCATTTTACCCTATGGTAACTCTTTTTTACTCTGGCGTAGCTCTTGATTCATTTCTTGAGATAGAAACGAACACGAACTCAATTAATTCACCGAAATTAGCTATATTTTTTCATTAGGATCCTGAAAGATGCTTACACACATAAACACGATAAAAATACCAAGTAATGGAATGCAAAGACATAATAAACGCAAGATAGGGGCAAAAAATGACCAATGTTGAGCACCTATCACTATCCAACACCCTTCTTCTCTGCGACACTTCCACCACATGGTGGAGCAAGTTTGGGAAGAAAATTAGTCCACGGTGTCCATTATGAACACTCAGCAACAAGCAAGACATCAAGCACATAATAATCGTCACATACCTTCTCTCATCTGTCATGCTCTATATTCATCCCATGTTTAGCTCCTATGTCCAACGATTCTTCTGTCACCAAATAAGGTAATGTGTCCTTCACCACCTTATCAATCCCATAAATTACATAGTACTCATCTCTCCTTATTTATCTTCAAAACACAGCTCATTGAGACATTGGATAAATATTGTTTTAGGTTCAAGTGGTGTCTCTTCTGGCTCTTGTGGTAAAGGAATGGATTGCGCACTCTCGTCATATGAAATGTCACTCTTACTTTCAAAACATTCCTCTATTTCACTATACCCATTCTCCTCATCTTCAAAATAATCTACACTTGATTCTGGACTTCCTCCATTCTCATTAAAGTATCAACTAGTTGCTCTATTTGGGTTTCTACCTTAGTCAAGGCTTGAGAATGAGAGTTTATCACTTGGATGGCTGCCTGAAAATGGTTAGATTGATTTTGTAACTCTCTCAAGGCGCTCATCACCTCGTCTTCAAAACCAGGTGGTTGGGTATTATTGGACTTAAAATCCTGAGTACTGAATGGTTGATGTTTTCAATATTTAGAAAGTATGAATTGTCTCGGTTATATATGATCTCCTCACAATTTCAAGGGGTATCGATTTTGCTCAAAGATGCTAGGAAGTTTTCTCTAGAGAAGATTGACTCCAGACTTCCTCTCATTTCACTCAAATTTGCTAAGCATTTATCATAAGAAAATGGCTCCGGACACAAATATGCACTTGACTCTTCAAATTGGAATTGATTCGATGGATAATAATCTTGACTATACGGTCGATACCCTAATCCATGATCAAAATATCGTGGATCCTCATTAAAGCTTTGATATTAATTTCCTATACCTGGTTGTTGGTATTGAAAATTGGGATGATTTCTCCAATCAAGGTTATATGAATTATAATATGGAGCACTCGCCGAATTGGTATAACCATTATACATTTATTTTTCTAACAATAAAAAAATCGAGGTTTTGAGGTCCTAAACGATGTGTTTTGGCCGAAATCAACTGGGCTCACTATTTATAGTGAGTTTTGTCCAATGAACCTTTTCCACTTAAAAACCTCTCATCTTTTGTGAAAATCGGACTTTCTGATAGTTTATACGAAAATTGCAGATTTTAAAAAAAAATAAAAACTAACTACTCTAAATATGGACAAAAAATAAAGCTAAATTATGCGTAAATTTAAGATGCACTAGAATTCATAAGTGGTCCAACGATGCAATCGTCACTGCTCCGCCGATTCCCTTTGCGCTTTTCAGTGTATCTCGCGAAAACAAAAAAGCCAACTTTAGATATAATACAAACAATTAAAGTATACTAAATTACTAAAATTTAGAATATCCGTTAGTCCTCGACAATGGCGCCAAAAACTTGATGTCCGTTAGAGTGTGCTAAAAATATGTGTTAAGAGTGCACCATTTGATGGCTTAGGTTTTACCTATCGCAAGCGCACGAGTCAATTGTAGTATAGAAACGTCTTGTGAAAGGTTATCGGTCCCACATAGACTAAGTCATATTCTGAATTCTCGTAAAATAATACTCTCGAATTGCTAGAAAAATATAGTTTGTTGGTTTTGAGATTGATTAACTAATTAACTAATAAAGCAAGTAAAAATAAATTAAGACAAGAACAATAGAAATAAAATCTAGGGTTTCCATACTCCACCACTAACCACATAATATAATTCTCCCTTTACTCAATTGCAAGAAGGCAATTCATAAACTGTGAATCAGGTCATACCACAAATAGTAAAATATACCCCAAAAAGGATTACCGTCAACCGGATTGCGATAACCCATCTCATGACTGAACTGACTAGTACATGCCAATTAAATTACTCTAATCTACTCCTAATACATGAAAATAAACTAAATCATGTCTATATATGTAACACCCCGTGTTATTTTCCCAAATTTCTGGAATTATTTTTGATTTATTTTTTGTTGTGACGTCACTTGTTCTTGACGTCATGGTTATTCTTGGTATTTCACGTGTAAATTTTTCGCGCTTACGTCTGGATTCAACGGGATGACTTGACGATTGTCTCTTTGATGACTTCATGGAGTTTCTTTGGTGATTACTAGACTTGACGGTGACGTCTAGTGTTTCAAACTTGGTGAAACGTTTACGTGGGTTCTTGTGTCGACTATGTGGTCCTGTTTCGATGTTTGACGTTTAGTGTTTCAGACTTGGTGAAACGTTTACGGGAATTCTTTAATGTCGTCTAAGTAAATTCATTTTAAAGCTTGGTGTTTGGTGCTTCGACTGTGTGGTGACATGCCCAGTATGTCTGGCGTTTAAGGTTTCAACTCAGTTGCTCGAGTTCGACATTTAATGCTTCAGGGGTTCAACATTTTATGTCCCCTTGTAAGTGGATTTGTACGTGCCTTATTTAGCTGGCGTGCTTAGGAGTATTTATAGTCTGTTTATTCATTTTCTCTATCTTTGTATGTACGTGCTTTATTTGTTTGACATATTTTGTACTACGTGTTTCTACGTGCCCCTATGTGTTGATGTGGCTTTACGTGCCTTATTTGTTTGACTTATGTGCTTAGGGGTATTTACACTCCCTTGTTTATTTTGTTTTCGTGTTTATACTTACGTGACGCATAGTTTTAAACTTTTTGGGTTGACTTTTGGCATTTTCCTATTTTAGGAGTTTCGGTGGGTTATGTACGTAACCGGTGTTTTACTGATTGAGTTTTTACCCCAAGGTAGTTATACTTGTTATAGTAATTATTGGGCATTCTGTTTATATTTATGAGCTCGTGTGATTTTATTTAGGGCTTCCCGGTATATTTTCAGGTTTTGTTGTACGTATATATATGTTTAATTATAATTAAATATATATATGGGGGTAATTGTATATATATGAATTTATGTAATTATATATATAATTATTGGATATTATGTGTGTGGTGGGTATTGAGAGACATGACATCAGTTATCTCGTTTTCTTCCATGCGTAGGACAATTTCCTCTATCTACCATCTTCATCGACATCATCTTCTACTCTTCTAATGGTTTGATAAGAGAGAGAGAGAGAGTCAATGCTGTTGAGAGTAAATCGCAGGTAAGGGATCAGCTGTGATCGTGGTGACTCCAGGTGGTGTCGACGACTCATGGTGGCTTAAGGCTTCGTGTTGTAGCGCGATGGTGGAGGTTCACGTAAGAGGAGGCGAGCCGGATTAGGGTGCTGATCAAGGCCGAAGGGAGATACGATTTGGTGAGGGGTTCAGCCGGGACCTAGGGTTTGGTCGCCGATCTGGTGGTCGGCTGACAGAGGAGGATGGCGGCGACATGGAGGTCGCTGGTGGTGGCGACGCTGGTTCGCGTCGTGATGGCACGTGACGAGAAGGGCTAAGTTCAACCGGACTGAATTGGGTCGACTCAATGGCGATTCTTGCTTAGTTTGGCACGAAAATTTGGGGATAGCTTGCTCTCGATGTCGTACACGATATATCCGAATTGGATGCGGAACCGTTGAGCGGTTTGCCGGTAATTTCATATTATAGGTACGATTTTTCATATATGTGTGTGTGTTCATGTGTATGTTTGTGTGTGATAATATGTGTGTGTGTTTTTTGGCCCTGAACATGTTTTTTTGGGTATGAAAATAAGAATAAGAACAATAAATGGTTCTTTTTTTTTGGTTCTCAGAACAAAAACAAAAACAATGGTTACCAAATGGGGCCATAATATAAAATATGTCTAAAACATGTACATATAGGTGTTGGGGTCAAACTCAAAGTCATCCGGGTAAAAACGGATCAATCCGAGTCAAACTAGGATTTTGGCCCGAATATAAAATTTTTAGCTTTTTCTTGTAGGACACCTCTCACTCTTTTCATCATATCTGGATCTACACACATTGTATGGAGGCATGTAATATATCTTTCGAAAGTTGACTTCAATTTCTTGATGATAGACTTAAGAATCACCCCATTTGGATAATTTTTGACCGAGATATGACTGAAAAATTGTGTTGAAAACACTGTTCATGCCGCAGCTACGCTTCAAGCATAGCCTAGCTACGCTCCAAGTGTAGGGAGCTACGCTTCAAGCATAAAAATGGCACTTCTAGCCACTTTAGATACTAGAAGCGTAGGGCATGCATAACAAAATCCCCGGAACCAAATTGTTTTGATAATTTCTCCGTTTGAACCCCCTCGACTCCCTCGATATGATTCTTGAAGGTGCGGTTCCGAAAAATGACATTTTCGCTCTCCTGGAGACACTTTTATCTTGAAAACACCTCTTTTGCTCTCTCTTTTGGATAGACACCAGCACTTCTCTAGTTAATTTACCAAAGTTAGCTCGTAATCTTTATTAAGCTTCTGAAACACGATTAAACACACAAATGGGATAAAAATACCAAATAACGGAATGTAAGGGCATATTTAATGCATGATAGGGGCCTAAAATGAACAATATTGAACACCTATCACCTATATAGTCCTAGTTCACCGCACCTTCCAAAAATATTATGAGTCGCATGTGAAATTACCTAGGAGATAGTGAAAATAAATCTAGGGGGTGAATAGGTTTTGTATGGATTTAATGACTAATTAAAAATTAATTATGGAATAGTCAATATTAATCCAATTCTCTAACAAGATAAATCATGCGAAAATCAATATAAGTGCGAAAAATAAATCAAGAGACGACACGAGAATCAAAAATCTTTTTAAAACTTCTAATTAAAAAATCACGGGTATCACCAATACCGATGCACTATGAATCAAAAATTGTATAGACTCTATGAAGACTGGACTTACAATAACTCTGTCTGTCGTTCTTCACTCGACGTATGAAAGTCTTGATCCACTCGCGGTCTTCGCTCCGATCTCTGTACTCTGACTGTTTCGCTTATCAACGAATCAATGCAAACTTGTTGCAACTGGTGGTGTGATGAATTTTCAGTAACTAGATCATTCAATTATGCATAAAGATCTCGAGCATTGAAACACAATCGAATAACCTCCCAAAGCTAGAGAAAACCTTGATATAGAATGATCAAACAACCTCTCTCTCTCTCTGTGCAAACGAATTTGATCTATGAAAGAATTGCAGAACTCTCTCCAAAAATCACAAAAGTCACCCCAGGATCTGTATTAAGCCCTTTTATTTATAGAGAGGGGAGTCCTGCTTTGAGTAAACTTGTTTTCTTTTTGAACTAGGGTTCATTCCTTGTCGTCTCCTCTTGTAATTATGAGTGAATCTATCCAACTTGGGTGTAAATATACCTTATACATGTGATAGGATGTCTTGGAATGCACACAAAGTCAAAACGGGTGAAAACAAGTTGAATTGCACCAAACTAAAAACTGCAGGTCGGTGGTTTGCGCATATGTGCATGTGAGTTGCACATATGCGCACCCACTTGCGTAAAAAAGCATTTTTGAAGTCTCTTTTGCTACTGAATGCGCCCACTTGTGCACGGAAACGTCCGATTTTGAGTTTTTACAATATTTGGTATTTTTTAATGTCTTTTACTCTTGTGGCACACTTACTAACTTAGATGGATAATTTAACCCTCATTTTATCGTTTTGTCCCATCATATTGCTTCCACTTCACTTCTCTTGCATTCTTTGCTACTTTTAGCTTGAAGAAGCTTGTCGATGTCTTTTGACGCATTTACTTGGCCACTTTAATTTGCCTAAATCTACCCGACCTCACAATTCACTCAACATGATTATTGACTAGAATATGCCAAAACTGACAAGTGTACTTTTAATCTCCCCATTGACATTTCTGAGACAAAACCATGATTTACAATGATATTCCCAGGAAAAATAAAATAATATATATACTTATGAACACATACCCACAAACATAGACAAACTATTACCTTAATCTCATGACGATTTACCAATCCTGCAACCACAACATTAAACAACATACAGTGAAAATAAAGTGTGAAAAATAACTAGTAGGCATAAACAAATATAATGACCATAAAAATTATTTCTCTATTAAGCCTCTCCCCTTGAGAATATGCTCCCCGTCAACTAAAACTCTCTCCCCCTGAACTAACACACTCTCCCCCTTTTTTGAAACTGAAATGCCAAGAAAAGAATGTACATCATAAACCGTTGAGAGAGACATAGAAAAATACATAGGGAAAAAAATGACGAGGAAACTAGAGAATCTAAGCCAATCACACAATATTCAGATACAGGTCTCTAAAAGAACATATCCAGATTCTCGAGTAACAAAAATCTCTACAATGCATGACCTTAATACTAATGCATGAATGCAAAATGCATGTACTGTCATGAAAGAACACTACTATATTTTTGTTTTAGAATCATGTGAGCAGGCAGTAGAGACAATGAACTAATCATTAACACAACCACATTCTCGAAATCGACTTAGCCATTATACACATGGTAGTGAAAGAAATCAGCATAATTACCTTATAGACTAAAGAATTCACTAGTCATGTTTTTCATAGTATTCGAATATATGAAAGTATACAGGTGCAATACACCTCAATTCTAATAATCTCCTCAACAACCCTAATGATAAATAAGCCTAGAAACCTATGCTAGAAGGCAAAGTTTTAACTTCAACCTTATTGCCAGTTAATAAAAACATTATAGCACAAAACAAATTAGTATTAGCATAAAGGAATTCCAATATAGACATTTTATCTTTATTTCTCCTCAAACTTTCTAGTGGTTCATAACGGCCATTGGGCCAATGATGATAAAACACTACTTGAACTTAATAATCCAAACCAAGTAGGCTCGATTTCATTCTTTCTATGTATTATTTCCTTTCTCTCCTTTTTATGTGAACATTCACTGTTTTGTGGCAAGATGCCCGATTACTCGGGTTAAAAATTAGAGATAATCACTTCCGCCTTTTGACGCGAATACTCATTGCTTACTAAGGAAAAAGACCCGGTTACTCAGTAGAAGGATCATAGCTCCACGGGGATTAAACAAACGATTATGTAAAGTATTTTTTTTAAACATTACCCCAATACTCATATGCAGGCAACAGGTATACCAAAGTATAGATCAATCTAGCCCAGTATATGAATCGAAAAATCACTTCGGGCTGTGTAAAAAAGCCTAAACATTTCAGTTAGCATTACAATCACCTCAATCCAAAGTAAACCAAACACCCAAGATTAAGAATTTTAACATAAAATATTTAAACATGTCAAGTGAACAACACAAATTCTTATGTCAGACTAACACCTCCACTTCCAATAAGCATAAAAAGAAAAGTAAATTTGAGAATAAAGTGAAATATGACATCACTTTGTACTCTAGTCAAGCTCAACATTCCAATGATTTACTTTTACGAATTTTTTTTTTTTTTTTCACAATGCATGCATGAACAAATAAATATGCATGTCAATGTATCTGAAAATTACATAGACGATTAATGAAAATAGCCTAGAGAGGGGTGAATAGGCTTTTTGTGGATTTATTGACAAATTAAAGATAATTGCAGAAACGTAAATTTTAATCAAATTCTCTAATAAGCTAAATCATGAAAAGATTAATCTAAGTGCAGAACATGAATGAATAGAGACGCACGATATTTTTACGTGGAAAACCTTGGAAAAACTCCAAGTAAAAACCATTAATATGCTCGGGTATCGATGCACTATGAATTAAACAGTACACAAACTCTATGAAGTTTTAAACTTACAAATCCTTCCAGATTTGCCTTTCTCCACTCAATGTCTAACAACCTTGAATTACTCGTGCTCCACGAAGCTCTTGCTCCGCTCCGTACTTTGATGACTCCACTTCTCAACGGATCAATGAACCACAAAGCATCCTGCTCTAATCTCCGCACTCAGACGACTCCATTTTTCAAACAGATCTAAGCAACCACGTTGCACACGATGTGTTGATTTTTCAGTAACTAGGTCATTCAATTGTGTATAAGACCGTCGATGTAGA
Source organism: Cornus suecica (assembly GCA_963922005.1). Classification (NCBI taxonomy): domain Eukaryota; kingdom Viridiplantae; phylum Streptophyta; class Magnoliopsida; order Cornales; family Cornaceae; genus Cornus; species Cornus suecica. Next base: position 56,353,877 of record OY998240.1, on the reverse strand, counting down.
CCGTCGAAGTAGAAACACAATTGAACAAATCCTAAACAAGAGAGAACTAGAAGATATAGAACCACTCAATGATTTTCTCTTTCTCTTTTTATCTCTGTAAAAGAATATGACTTTGTAGAAAACTTGCAGAGATCTCTTAAAAACTCTAGGGCTCCAAGGCTGTTTCACATCTATAGAAGACCTTGTTATTTATAGACAATGCTTAGGAAAAACCCTAATCTTCCCCTTTTTCGTAATTTCATAGCAAACTAAGTAAAACCCTATTCTCTGAAGAATAATATGTGTATGACACGTATCTCAATGCATAAAATCGCAACCGCCTCAAAGGAGAACAAATCGAGGGCAAAACGAGAATTTCTAGAACTTAAATTTGCCAAACCCCTACACTTCACTATGCTTGAAACATAAAATGCATAATTAAATTTACATGCGTAGCTCATGCATCAAAACAGCACGTTCTAACCACTTTTAGCTACTAGATGCATAGGCCATGCGTAACAAAAACCCTTGGAACCAACTTTTCTCGAGACTAATAGCATTTGAACCCCCTCGACTCACTTGTAATAATTCTTGAAGTTGCGGTTTAAAAAAATGACGTTTCAGTCCTACGGGAGACACTTTTTACTCAAACTTGCTTCCTCTTCAATTATGTTGTTTTCTTCACTTCTTTAAACTTGATTTGATTTTGACAAAGCTTGTTAATGCCTATTAAATCTTCTCAACTCCACAATTCACTTAACATGACAATTCACTCAACATGGTTATTGTCTAGAATATGTTAAACACAAGCTACTATAAATGTTCTTATATTCTTCCCCTTGGTATTTTTGAGACAAAACCATGTTTTACAAATATATCATCACAAATAATAAAATAGTATCTATACCTATGAACATACACCAACAAACATAGACATAGAATATCATATTGCCCTTATGACGATCTTCCAATCTTACAATCACAACACTAAACAACATACTATTAAAAACAAGTGTGGAAAATAAATATAAACTAATATAATGACATTAAGAATAACATAACAACAATGCAAGCATAATGATCATCATTGACACTCTCTCCTTCTCCCCCTAAGACTATATTCCCCCTCAATTAAATATTTCTCCTTCTTAACTAAACAATCTCTCCCCCTTACTTAATACTTCTCCCCATTTTTGTCACTGAAATGACAAACAAAGATATAACACTCAAAGCAAAGGGGAAAACCTCAAAATGAAAATATAGTAAAAGATCGCAAAGGACTCTCTAAAGAATCTAAACCAAACACTAAATACTAAGATAAAGTACTTTATAAGATTATATCCGGATTCTCGAGTAACATAAATCTCTACAATGCATAAACTTACGACTAATGCATGAATGCAAAATGCAAAACAAGAAAAAATATTTTTGTTCTTAGAAACATGTGAGCAGGGCTGTAAAGATAAAAAAAACTAACCATTAACACATCATATCCACATATTTGACTTAGCTACTATACACATGATAGTGAAAAAAATCAGCACACATACCTTGTAGTTATAAGTAGTCACAAGTCAAGGTTTACGTAACATTTGCATATACAAAAAAAATTCAGGTGCAACTGGGCCCGAGCTTCTTCCATGGGATTTATGCTCATTAGTTTTTTCCCCTTTTGACGCGAACACTCTGTTACTTTGTGGTAGAAGGCCCGGTTACTCAGATCGAGGAACTACTTTTTACATTTTTATATTTTTATTATCTCATTCTTTCCTCTTCCAACATTACAAAAACATTCATAAGTATGCAACATGTATTTTAAAGCACAGATCAATCTAGAATAGCTCATGAACCTACATATTACTTCGGATTAGATGAGAAAGACTAAAAGTTTTAACAAGTATTACAGTCATCTTCGAAGTGAAACAAACACCCAAAGTTAATGAGTTTTTTAAAACATAGTACTTAAACATGTCAGGTGAACAACTCATATCCTTGGTCAGACAAACAAATTCAATTCTCATAAGCATAATAAGAAACATAAATATGAGAATAAAGTGAAACATAACAACCATTTGTACCCTTAGCCAAGCTCAACATGCTAAGAATTTTTTATTTTATAATTTTTATGGAATTTTTGTCATAATATATGCATGCTAGAATAATCTTAATAATAGCAAAATGTGATGCATGCATAATGATAAACAAAAAATAAATAAAATGAATAAAAATATATATGATAATGTATCAATTCTAGAATAAAAGATAATGCCAGATATTCCTAGAATGATACATATGAAACCATCTATCATAATGATAACATTCCACTAGATTTTCTAAGATGCACATGCTTTTGAAAATCTAATGGTTTTGTAGAGATATATGTTGACTGAGAATCTGTGGATATATACTCAAGACCTTTCTCAGAATTAGAGTCACGCGCTCTACATGCAGTATGAGCAACCAAACAATGTAGTTCATATTTCCTAACCCACATTTGTTTAATTTTTGGTGCTCTATTTGCCAACCTAGACAACTTCTTCACTCAACACCCGAATTTCATTTTCAATACTGGGTCTTTTTTGAGTTTTATACTTCCACTCTGAATTCAAAGTTTCTCTTCTTAACTTTGAACACATAGATCGAATGTGACCTTTCACTCCACTATGATGACATACTGGGATAAACCTTTGAAAACCATTGTTCCAACCCTTATTAAATCTAGAGGTAAGGGAAGTATTCTCAATAGGTCTTCTGACGTAAGATTGAGCATTGAGATTCCTATCAGACTTACCTTGAGAAGAACTCGATGCTACTTGAGAAGCCCTAACAAAGGTTATTTTGGAAACGATGTTTGAATCACTCAATGTTCCCTTGAATCCCAACCCCTTTGTATTTCTTATAGATTTTCCCACACTCAACATATGATTCAGCTTAAGAGTTTCACTAGACCATTTTTGGATAATTGAGTTAGCATCATTCAAATCATTTTCTAATCCCTCAATCCTTGTAAATTTCTCACTCAATTCCAATTTTAGAGTGCTTAATTCCTCATTGATACCATCTACCCTCTTTAAAGCCTGAGTCTTTTCTTATTCAGACTTGGTCAACTCTTCTTTTAAGGATTGTCTCTCCTTATCACCATTTTTAAATTGAACCATAAATTTCGAGTACACTTTGCTAACATGTACGGAAGTTTCATACAGTTTATTGTATGAATCTTCATATGAGTCCACACGATCTTCATTATCTTTAGAATAATCATCCTCAGAGATTTCCCAACTTGCAACAATTTCACCGACCTCCTTACTTTGTGCAGTAAACACGGTGAAATTCTCAGACTCATCAGCTACGCCAAACTCAGCAGAGTCATTAGTTGTTCCATCATCTAATCCATTATTCCAAGTAACAACTAGACCTTTTATCCTTTTTTTCTTATTGGCACACTCAGCCGCTATGCGACCGAACTCTTGACACTCAAAACATTGAGATTTATTATTTTTATGGTCAATCTTCTCATTCCGATTTTGGACTTTTCTATTTTTAGAATCATGTGATTTATATCCAAATTTTTGTCCTTTAATCAATTCTTGACCATGAGAAGATTTTAAAAACTTATGAAACTACTTCATGATTATATTAAATTATCTTGATCTACTCTCACCCTCTTCATCAGACTCACTAGGAACCTCCTTAGTGATTTTAAAGCTATGCTTTTCTCTTTTGTTCCGCTCGACTTCTTAGAGGATTAAGCACACATCTTCATCTCATAAGATTTTAAGTTCCCATCCAACTCTTCAAGTTTAATTTCCTTGAAACTCATGATTTCAGATATGACGGTGACCTTGGACCTAAGAATTTTATTCACTATGGTAGTCTCGGGAATAAGCTCTCTTAGATTGTGACAACTTGTTACTATGTCAGTTAACCTAGACTCAAAGTCACCAAAAAATTCATCCTCCTCCATTCTAAGCTGTTCAAATTTAGAATTTAGAATTTGGAGTTTCGATTGCTTAACTTTTGAAGTTCCTTCATGAGTTACTTGGAGAATATCCCAAGCTTCTTTGGCAAATTTTAACTTTTGAATTTCCTTCATGAGTTACATGGAAAGACTCCAAGAAAAAATCACGGATACGTTCGGGTATCGATGCACTATGAAGTAAATAGTACATAGACTCTATAAATTTTTAGACTTATAAATCCCTCAAGATCTGCCTTTCTCCACTCGATGTCTGACAACCTTGAATCACTTGTACTCCATGAAGCTCTCGCTTTGCTCCGTACTCTGACGGATCTGCTTCTCAATGGATCAATGAACCACAAAGCCTCCTGCTCTAATCTCTGTACTTAGACGACTTTGTTTCTCAAACGGATCTAAGCAACCACGTTGCACAAGTTGTGTTGAATTTTTAGTAACTAGTTCATTCAATTGTGCATAAGATCATCGATGTAGAAACACAATTGAACAAGCCCTAAACAAGAGAGAACTAGAAGATATATAACCACTCAATGATTTTTTTTCTCTCTCTCTTTCTCTGTAGAAAACTTGCAGAGATCTCTAAAAAACTATAAGGCTCCAAGGTTGTATAACATCTGTAGAAGACCTTGATATTTACAGACAATGCCTAGGAGAAACCCTAATCTTCCCCTTTTTCGTAATTTCACCCCAAATCAAGTAAAAACCTATTCTCTAATGAATAATATATGTATGACACATATCTTAATGTGTAAAATCGCAACCACCTCAAAGGAGAACAAATCGAGGGCAAAACGAGAATTTACAGAACTTAAATTCGCCAGACCCTTATGCTTCACCACGCTTGAAGCGTAGCCTAGTGTATGCTTCAAGCGTAGGAAAATGCGTAATTAAATTTGTATGCGTAGCTCATGCATCAAAACAACACTTTCTAGCCACTTTTACCTACTGGATGCGTAGACCATGCTTAGCAAAACCTTGGAACTAACTTTTCTCAGGACTAATGTCATTTGAACCCCCTCGACTCACTTGTAACGATTCTTGAAGTTTTTTTTTCTTTGAATGGTAAGGAGTAAATTTAATAAATAAATGTGGCACAAATCCTTACAAAAAGCTAAGTTGCATACCCCGGATAACAATATGGAATCCAAATTTCCACTAAATGAAAAAGAAAATAAGTTGAATGAGAATGATTCTTGAAGTTACGGCTTAAAAAAATGACGTTTCAGTCCTCTGGGAGACACTTTTTACTCAAACTTGATTCTTTTTCAATGGTCTTGTTTTTTTCACTTCTTTAGACTTGATTTGAATTTGACGAAGCTTGTCAATGCCTATTAAATCTTCCCGACTCCACAATTCACTCAACATGATTATTGTCTAGAACATGCCAAACACAAGCTGCTACAAATGTTCTTACAGTATCAATTCTAGAAAAAATATTACAATGTGTTCCTAGAATGATAAATATGAAGACATTTATTCTAAAGAAAACAAGTCAATAAATTTTCTAAGACTTACATGTTCTAGAAAATATAATGATGTGCGCACTCCTTTCATAACACAATTTTCAGAAGAATCAATAATTAAACATTTACCGGGAATGAAATTGAAATTATGGCTATTTTTACATATCTGGATAACGCTAAGCAAATTAGCCTTTAGGCCTTCAACATAAAAAACATCTTCCATTCCAGGTAGACCAGAAGCAACACTGGTGCCCTTTCCTCAAATTTTAGATTTTTTTTCTACACCAAAATAAACGGTCCCATCATGACTATCCTTGAAAAAATAAAACAAAGACTTATCTCAAGTCATGTGCATAGAACATCCACTATCTAATTACCAAGAAGTAGAGTCATGTGCTCTAAGTGCAATATGTGCTATAAAACAATGTAGCTCACATTTCCTAACATATGCCTGTTTAATTTTCGAAGCTCTACTCGCCTGCTTTGACATATTCTTTACCTCTTCACTTAACACCTGAATTTGATCTTGAATAATAGGTCTTTTTTTAGTAACTTGTTTTGTCATTGATTTAAAAAAATTTCCTCTTAATTTAGAGCACATGGGTCGAATGCGACATTTCATATCATAGTGTTGGCATATAGGAATAAAACTTTGAAATCTATTACTTGAACCCTTATGATACTTAGAGGTAAACTGATGATTACTGATAGGAGGCAAATGTTGTACATTCTAGGCTCCTAACTCGGTGTTGTTAAGTTTTATCATCACATTATTTGGTATTTTTATGCGGTTTGTGTGTTTAAGTGTGTTTCAGGATCTTAATGAGGAAAATGAGCTAATTTCGGTGAATTAACCGAAGTCATGTTTGTTACCTACTTAAAAGAGAAGAAAAATGAAGAAAAACAGAGTTTGGAACCAAGAGACGCATTTCGAAAGGCAAAACGAACATTAAGTTAAGTCTTATTTATTGATATATGTGCCATAAGAACAAACGGTGTTCGAAAATACGAAGAATATCGGATTTTGATATTTTGGGTCGAAGTTGGGCGCATACAATAGGGGGAAAACAATAGCAAACTTTGAACGGCAATAACTCCGCCAAAACAGCTTCAAATTGAATAATTCTTGAGCCTAAATTCAAGATCTTGAAGTTAGATTTCCAACGAGATAAAGAACGCCTCAATCGGAGTTACGTAACTCGAGTTATGACCAAAAGAGTGAGACGTGTCTATAATAAAAAGCTGAAAAACTGCAAATTCGGCCAAACATGTCAGTTTGACCCGAATTGATCCGTTTTGAACCGGGTTGACTTTGTGTGCACTCCAAGACATCCTAGAATGTTTATAATGCATATTTGCACCAAATTTGGGTAGATTCACTCCCAATTGCAAGAGGAGTACATAAAGAGGAATCCTAGTTGTAAAGGAGGTGAGTATAAGTTGAACTAGAACTTTTCATATCTTTGCCTATAAATATCAATGTCTAGACCAGAATTAAGGGGACTCCCACTACATAATTTCCAGAGATTTTCTCTGGAGATTCTCATAATGCAAAGGAAAGAGTCATTCAAGACCTAAAGATCCGAAGAAGAATACCATGGAGGGTGATTCTACTTCAACGATGCATATATTTTCCACCATGAACAATAAATTCGGTGTCTAGGATTTTCTAAGAAAACCCTAACCAAGTAATGTAGTTTATTTAGTTGTTTCAATTGTAACAAGGAGAAACTGAAGACCACACATGTGATGATTATGTAGATAAGAGACCGTAGTTATTTAATATAAGGAATTTTATATTTATTCTACTCATGTCTTAGACTGAATGAATGCATTATCTCAATCAATTGTGTTTATTCAATATGGGTTGGAACTCATATGCTTAAATTATGATTTTCTACACAATGGTTCTTAACACTCGAAACCCTAGGTTTACACAAGCCATGCCTCGATGAGGTGATATGGACATGCTTTAGATTAATTTCATGTTGTAGGAGTAGATTAGAGTAACGTAGTTTGCATGTACTAATCACACTTTTTCCGGAGATGGGTTGTAGCGAATCCGGTTGATGGTATCTCTTTGGGGATTATAACTGATTATTTGCAGTTTAATCTGATTCACATGTGATGGATCGCTCTCTTACAAGCGATCAAGTAGATAACTACATTATGCTGTTAGTGGTGGAGTATGAAAACCCTAGTTTTTATCTCTACTGCTCTTGTCTCAATTTATCTTTACTTGCTTTATTAGTTAATTAGTTGATAATAAAAATCCAAAACCATACTTTCATATGAATTCAAGAGTATTACTTTACGAGAGTTCAAAGTACGCCTTAGTCCCTTGGGTTCGATAACCTTTCTCAAGCCGAACTATACTACAGTACAATTCGTGCATTTGTGAGAGGTAAAACTAGGTCACTGTAAGAGTCCGTTCTTAATCACTATTTTAAACCCTAGTTCGACTGCATTAATTACTCTCAATGGGTTTTCAGACATAAGATTGATCATTTGGATTCTTGGTATAAGGAATACTTTTTATATCGGAATTATCTTAAGAGGAACTAGATGCTCAATGGGAAACTTTTACAAAGGTTGTTTTGGGAATTATATTTGAATTATTAGTTGTCCTATTGAACCCCAAGACCTTTGTATTTCCTACAGATTTTCCCAGACTCAACATCTGATCAAACTTAAGAGTTCTATTTGACAATTTATGAAGAAGTTAAGTTAACATCTATCAATTCTTTTTCCAAATCCCCAATTTTTGTAGATCTTTCACTTAACTATGATCTTAGAGTGTTTAATTTCCTATTGAGATCATCTACACTTTTCAAAGTATGATTTTCTTTCTTATTCAGACTTAATTGATTTCTGAGACAATTGAGTTTTTAGGGTCTGAAGTTGATTTAGGAATAGGGATGCATTGGTTAATTCTTATCTTAAGGATTATCTTTCTTTGTCAATACTACAACATTTAACCAACAATTTTGAAAGAATTTTGTTAATTTGTGTAGACTTTTCAATAATTTTGTGTAAGTAGTTTGACCAACTTTTTTTCCCACCTTTAACTCTTTCCTTCACTGGCCTTCAACCCCCACCACCTCCACCTATGTCTTGCCCCCCTCTTCCCCTCACTTGGGCTGCTGTTGCTTTTCCTCAATCCAAAATTAACCTGGATTTTATTGAACCCATGATTGTTAATGGTGTATGTGTTGTAGACCTTCACCATACTATAAGAATTGAAGGTTCGATGGAATGGAGAAACTGTCTTGTTGGTTTTTTCCTTTCCAAAAGACTTCATTTTAATTTGGTTTGTTCCATTGCTAAAAGGTTTTGGACCGGTAAAGGACTCATTGAAACCATTGGATGATAAAGGAATGTTCTTGTTTAAGTTCATATCTGAGTGGGATTGTAAAGTTATTTTGGATGAAGGACCTTAGATGTTCTCCAATAGGCATCTTATGCTCAAACTATGGTAATTAAACATGCAACTCAATAAGGAAACTTGCTCCAGTGTACCTTTATGGATTAAATTTTATAATGTCCTTTTGGAGTTTTGGAATAGCAAGTCGTGGGAGTTTTTAATAGGTTTATGCAAGCTCCTAATCAAGACCATCAGAACGTTGCATTTAGGATCCTAAGATATCTCAAGCGCACTCCAAGAAAAGGAGTTTCAGTACATTTGCTAGTGCCATCGGGGTTCCCATTTATGCTGATGAGATGACATTAACAAAAAATAGAATCTCATATGCTAGAATGTGTGGAGTTTAATGCTTGTAAACCCATTGTCAATGTCGTTCAGCTCAAAGTGGGAGAAAACAAATTCAAAAATATTGAAGTGGAGTACCAATAGTTACCCCAGAGGTGCTACCTTTGTTGATATTTTTGACACAATGATGCTAAATGCACTAGACAAACAAAGGTGTGGATGCCTAAGTTGCAATCAAAGACTCATGTTCAGGATGCTCAAGAGAACTAGTCCCTTGTCTCTTCTAAGTCCAAGGCTTGCCTTATCAATCCTGGGTCCAAGGAACCTTCCCCCCCCCCCCCCCTCCCTAGGATGGATCCTTATCCTTGTTACTGATGTCTCTAATGACAACATTGGCTTTGTTTCCCCCTACTTTTCCCTTTTATCTTATTCATACTACTTCTGTCCCCCCTTATACTTGTGTTTTACTCCAGTCTTTACCCCTCATTCTTCTCCTCTTTCCTCTAACAAATTTCATGTGCTCTCATGCCCTGGTGTTGTGTCTTTGTGTGAGGTTCTTTCACCCTGCTAGTCACCTTCCCATGTCAGTGGTTCAACTTTTTCTTCTAACTCTATTGTATCTATTTTCCCTTTGGCTACAGTCTCTGAACCCTCAAATGACATGATTCATTCAAAGATGACTAACATAAGACTATCTCCCAGAGGAAGGAAAAGGTTGAAGAAGGCTGATAGTAAGGTTACTGATAGGTGTCAAATATTAGTCATTTTAACCCTTAACTCACGATTGTTACATTTTTTATTCCATTATTTGGTATTTTTATTGTGTTTGTGTGTTAAAGCATGTTTCAGGAGCTTAATAAAGAAATGGAGCTAACTTCGATGAATTAACTGAAGAGCGTGTTCTTTCTACCCAAGAGGAGAGTCAAAGAGGCGATCGAGACGAAAAATGTCTCCCGGAGGGCAAAAATGACATTTCCAGAAGCCGTCATCTTTAGCAAAAATTATCGTGGGTTTAAGACGGTCGTTTTGGTCCATTCACGGAGAAAATTAATTTTCCATATAATATGTAACACCCCGTGTTATTTTCCTATTTCCTGAAATTAATTCAAATTTAATTTCAGTAATGACATCACTTGTTCTTGACGCATTGTTTATCCTTGGTATTTCGCGTGTAAATTTTTTGTGTTTACTTTTATATTCGACTGGATGACTTTACGGTTTCTCTTTGACGAGTTCGTGAATTGTTGTTACCGACTACGCGGTATCATTTCGACATTTAATGTTTAGTACTTCGACTGGACGACGACACATTTTAATGAATCGGTTTTGTTTGGTGTTCCGGCGTTTGGGTTCCTACCCCGGTATATTTAATTGGGATTGTTTATTTGGAGTCTTGTGGACTTACGGGTTGACGCGATATTATTTGGAGGCTTCCGATAATTGTTGGGACTTATTGTATATATATATATTTAATTATATATATTGTAGTGGGGTTATTTTTCAATTATGGATGAATGGAGGGTCATTTGTGCAATTAGGTTATATATGTATGTGTATATACAGAAATGCTACATCACTCTCCTTCTCTTCACGCAACCACCTGCTACACTTTTTCTCCTCACAACCAGACCTGCGTTTCCATCTTCATCACCATTGTTGTCAGCGAGCGAGAGAGAGAGAGAGAGAGAGATGAATCGCGTGCAGAGTCGTCGGCTGGACAACGACAACAACAACGGCAAGAGGTGGCGGCAACGAGCTAGGTCGGCGAGCTTGCGGTGGTCGCCGGTTGGGCTAGACAGCGGCGCAGGAGGCCGTGGCGGCGATGTGGTGGCGTGATGACGCTGGTTTGCGTAGCAGCAACGCAACAAGGGAGTTCCGGCCGGCGTTTCGGTCGACTTCCGGTGGTCGGTTAAGGCCTATTTTTGGTGAGTAGCTTCGTATCTACATAGTATTCATCATACTTTAATTATGTATTTTTCCGTTGAACGGTTTGCCCGAAAATCGGGTTTATAGGTTATAGTTTTCATTTGGGTTATTTTAGATTTACCTAAATTAATTAACCTATTGCTAATGGGCTTCGTATATATCGTATAAATTGTCGAGACGGACATTTCGATATATTCAAAATATTTTTCGAACGACTTTGGTCAGCGGGCTCCATATTCGGGCGCCGACACTGTGTTGTTTCGGGCTGTTTGGTAAACGTAAAATTAGGTGAGAAATTTTATTTCTCACTCCGTATCGTTGACGTAGTTTGGGGTGTGCAAACCCTTAATTATTTTAATATAGATATATTAAATTAATGATTTAAATATCTATAATTAGCTTAGGAGCGATGTAGGACATACAAAATAATTTGCAAAATTAATTAAAATTATTTCCTACGAACTAAACAAATTTATATTTTAATTGAATGGGAATAGGTGGCTTATAAATTCCCTTGAGAATAAGGTATTTTGTAAATGTTGGACGTGAGAAACTTAGACGTTATGCTAGGTTCCCTTTGTGATACGTGAATTAATTGCTTTAATTATTTTAAAGGTATGTGAAGAGGAATTGGAGTATTTTCTTAAAGAATTAAAGAAAATATATTGTTTAAAACATGAATCTGCTTCCTCACGATTTAAATGTCTTTATTGTATTTTTTAAAGCATGTAAAGAGATTTCGATATTTATGTTGGTATTATCATGTGGTCATTTTCATAAATATGATGCATGACATATTTATGTTGAGACATGATTTTATTGCGTACACCATGTATTGTGAGACATAGGTGTTGGTGCATGTAGTGCATGTGTTCACTATTTGCAGAGAAAATTCAATTGGTGTGGTCTGCTTCCGTTTGCGTGCGGGTAGACGTTTGTGTTTGGATCGTCGAAACAACTGGGCAGGGGGGGCTTCTTGCACCCACATAACTAAAAAACTAAGAAATGCAGACTATAGAGGATGACATATCGTCCAAGGCCCCATTTGCTTGACTTGGGGTCGTGGTGCACGTCTTCCTATTGAAAGTGTAAGTGTCAAAAGCACTTTGGAATGACGATTCGATGAGTCTACATTCCCTAGTAAGCTTGCAGACTCAGGGGAATGGTGGAGAATGATCCGTGTACCCTTGGGAAGGGTGTGTTTTTGTGTGTGTGTACCACAGGCGGTCTGTGAGTACCTTGCATTGCATATCATTATATGATTTCATTGATATGTATATATGATGTTGGAGCATGTCATTTATGAATATTGTAAAATAAATTCATATTTTTATAAATGCTCAACTGGAAATGAATAACATGAAAACATGACTTTAAATGTTGTAATTATTAAAGTATAAATGAAACGTACCTCTTTATACTTGTTGTTATATACCTTAGTACCCTTGGGGAAGGTTATGTGTATTGGCATAGTGATCTATGTGGCTAGTTGAGGTTAGTGGTGGACCGTAGACTTGATGTTGAGATGATACCTTAGAGAATGTGGGTAAGGGTTTTGTGATTGTGGTTAGTCGTGTGAACTGTTGGAGATTTGAGGTTAGGGATTGACTTTAGTATCAATTGAGATTTGAGGCCTTAGAGAAAGCGGGTTTGAGATTGTGTACTTAGTGGAAGTTGTTGTATAGACCTTTAGGTACCTTTCACATTTTGAGAAATGAGTATCAATTGTATTAGTGATTTGATTGAGTTAAAAGAGGTTATAGTTGATGTGATCTTATTAAGTACGTGAGGTACTGTAGCTTGACAGTCTTGGTTCTCGTGCTTAGTTCATTCCCATAAGCATTCCTTGTACTGTGTTTTGTACACTAGTACGTGGTCGTTGACTTGTATGTCATTCCTAGATTCGTTGGTTACGGCGTGGTGCCGAACCTCTTCCTCGTGGTGTCATTGATTTTGTGGAGTTGGAAACAGATAGTTGTGTTCCGTGAGTCCAACGTATTGTTCTTCCTTCATTGTCCTTTCGGGACATTATAAGAATCCGTGTAATTATGTTCATTCTTATTTGGCTGTTTTTCGAAAACGGTGTTTTCTAAGTTTTGAAATAAACTCTTTGTATTTAAAAGGAAAAATCCATTTTCGCCTACCCCCGTAGAAATGAAAAGTATTAGTACTTTATAAAATGATCTTAGGATCTTCTTTAAAAAGATTTTCAACTTTTAAAAGCTGGTGATGGCAACTGACGGAGACCGGGGGCAAGACGGTCATTTTACTATGTGATTTCTTAAAAAGAAAACTATTTTATTACTTTTCTTGGGATTTTGAGATTTCGAGACTTTTTTCTCCAAAATGTCTACCTGTAGTGTTTTGAAAGGTGGTTCATGTTTCACCTTTTCTTCGGATCATTTCTAAGTCTCGGGTTTGAGGCTTGTTGTTGTTCAGTGCACACATATAGTGTTGTCTTTCCCCTCTTATTGGTTGTTGGTGTCACCACCTAGGTGATTTGAGTTTTCGTATGTTAGGGGCATGGATACCAAATGGATTGGTTCGAGTTTTAAAAACTTTTTTCTTAAAAACTATTGAATCTCTGGGATTCATCTTTTTATTACTTCCACTCTCGGCCATTCGCTTTTGGTTTCCTTGTTCGGGTGTTCTTAACCTTGACGTTGTTGTCACGGTTATATGTTGGTTTAGTATTGGGACTTCTTTTCCCTTGCTTGGTTTCCTTGTTCAGGTGTTTTTCCCTAAACACTTGTGGTATTCTTAACCTTAACATTGTTGTCTCGGTTATCTGTTGGTTAGCATTGGGAATTCTTTTCCTTTGCTTTGTTTTGGTGACCCTTAGGTTGTTTCTGGTGAGTTGAGTTCATGTGTTCTCCGTGAGTTGATTGGTTGGTTTTCCTTATCTATAGTGAGAGTGTTAGAGATATGATCAATCCTATTGATGATAGTGTTATGAGGTTAATATGATGATGTGATTTATGGTATTGATGAAGAGATATGATTTATGTGATCCAATTCTTGAGAGGTAGATTTTCTCTAGGAATGGGACAATGTTTCTTATATATATATATATTGTACATATATATATATAGATGATGATTGTGTCAGTACGCAAGGATGTGAGTATTTTTCCTCCCGTGTTCTCGGGGAGTGAGTTATGAGTATTCCTTGGTACTAGTGGTGGATTTGTTTCCTGTGGATATTAGAGGTTAGTGTGTTTCCTTCTGTTGGGTTTTGTGGTTAGCGTGGTGAGCATTTGATGACTTGTTAGATTGGATTTGGATGTCGTGTACCTAGTGTATGTTGGTGAGAGTAGTGTAGACTACCGGTATGGGTTCTTGGAGTACGAGTCTTAGTTGTACCTTATAGACTCTTGTTGTGTATTTATATATATATTCCCGATACATATATATGTATACTCGTTTACGGTAGCCTATGAGCGCGTGCCTTGGGTTTGCGTGGATGGGGTTTGTTGGGCTATATATATCTTGCTAGATAGTTTAGCATTACCTAAACTGCCAGAAGATGTGGTAGTTAGACTATCTTTTCCCACTGAGCTTATTTGCTCACAGGGGAATTTCATTTGCCCCCTGGTATTCCACGCCAGGTTGCAGGAAATGTTACGGATACGGCAACATGCGGTGCAATGACAGTTTTCTCTTATTTTCCTTGTTACAGGTTTTGGGAGTTGCTCAGGGTGATGCGGTTACGGTTGCAGCATGACTGGTTTGGGGACAATAGTTTTCTGTTGTTAGTTTCTCTACCCATTTGTATGGGATTGTCATGTATTTCTTTTGGGAGTCAGTCTGTTGGCATATCCCTATTGGTGTATCATTTATTTCCTGTCTTTATTATTTCAGGATGTTATTGTATCTATTCTGCACAGCTAGGTGCATTTCTGTATTCTTATTCGAGCATTTGTGGCTCTGTTGATTACAAAGGATTTGGAGGGGTTTGGGTTTCTTTCCACTACCTCGGCCCTAGTAGGATTGATTAATGTGGGGCTTGGAAGCCATTGTTATTATCGAACTGTTATTGGCAGGTTATTGTGTTGTGGTTTTGTGTCCGGATGTTCCATTTACAAACGGAACTCTGCCGGATTTTCGTTAGATTCCACTGCCTTGTTTAATCATTCATTTGGGTATGAAATATACCATTTATATCATTAATCCATACGTTTTCATGGTTAATGATATCTTAGTTCGTCACTCATATTATGGATCACATCCTAGATTCCTTGGATGTCCCGGTTCGGGAGTCTTAGGAATTTAGGAGCGTGTTTGTTGGTATCAGAGGATACTATTGAGTTTCTAGTATTCGTTTTGGCATGGAGTATATTCTTCATTGTTATTCCATGTGTTTCCTTATTATTGTTGACTTTTAGGGGCGTGACTGCATGGTATCAGGGCATTTTTACCCTTTTGTAGGTGTTTGATGCCTTCAATCATTAGTTCTCATTTCTTTTTTACTTCCGTACTCATTCCCTTAGCTCTTAGGCTCGGGTTTCTGAGTCCTAGGAATTTGGGGCGTGACATAATACCTATGCTTTTGCCTACACTTCCAGTTTTAAAGTGGCTGGAAAACACAATTCTATGCTTGGACCTACGCCTAGAGGGTACGCTTGGACCTACGCTTGAAGTGTAGGCCTGGTACGTTCCAAGCGTAGGTGCGAAAACTTTTGGTGGTTTTTTGTGGATTTTTCCTATTTCACCCCTAGCTCAATTGAAAGACGTGTTTGCGACTCCAAACCTCTAAATACATATATATACACTTATATATATGAGAAGTTAGGGTTTACATGAGTTTTAGAGTGAAAAGACTGAAAAGGGCCTCTCTATGCCATTGCTTATATATATATGATCATACATCAGAGTTAGAGAGTTGGTTTTTGGGGAGACGTTCATTCATTCAGACTAGTTACTGTTGAGAGTCATATTCAAACCTAGAGATCCGAAGAAGAAGACCATGGAGAGCGTTTCTACATCAATGATGTAGTCACCTTCCACCATGGTTAACTAACTCAGTATCTATGGTTTTCTAGCGAAACCCTAGCCAAGTCATGTAGTTCTTTCATTGTTTTTAATTGTAACGAATAAAAATGTTGACCATACTGTGATGATTGTAGTAGTTAAGAGACCGTACAAATTTGCAATATAAAATTATATGTTTGTTCTAAATTCTTGTCTTAGATGAAATGAATATATTATTTTGCACAACTATAATTATTCAATATGACCAGAAACACGGATGCTTAATTATGATTTTCTACACAATGGTGGTAATGAAACTTGAAACCCTTGGTTGACACAGGTCGTGCCTTGGCGATTTAATATAGACATGCTTTAGTTTATTTTCATACAGTAGGAATAGATTAGAGTAATATAATTGTGATGTACTAGTTAGGTCAATCATGAGACGGGTTGTCGCAATCTGGTTGATGGTACTATTTTTTGGGGTCGTATTTAGCTATTTGCGGTACGACCTGATTCACAGTTATGGATCGCCCTCGTACAATTGATACAGTGATGAACTATATAATGCGGTTAGTGGTGGAGTGATGAAAATCCTAGTTTTCTCTCTCATCTGAATCACAACCAATTTAATTTGCTTTCTAGATAATCATTAATTAAAATAGATAATTTGGTATTTGACCACCCAAACAAACATTTTCAGAAAATATAATTCAGTGTTTTTGAAAGATTAAAGTGGACAACCTCAGTCTCTGTGGGATCGATATCCCTTACTCAAGTCATTTGCTATTCTACAATTGATACGTGCACTCGCATAACGTAAAACCTAGAGTCGTTAAAGTGTTATTTTTAACTACATATTTTTACACACCTGACATCGCATCACTTGCTAAGGAAAAAACTAGTGCTTCTAAGGAAGATTACCTCAGAGTCTTTGAGGATTTATAGTCCCCACCGTTGTCATTATGTAGTTTGGTGCTTGGAACATCAGAAGGATGAACAACCCCTCAAAGCATAAGTACATTAGAATTTTTATGAAGGATAACAAACTTGATTTTGTGGGATAATTGAAACAAAATTTAAATTACTTAATGAGCCTTCTATCCATAAGGCTATCTCCCAATGGCCTCTCATCAGTAACTCTTTAAAGGCCCATCTTGGCAGGATTTGGGTTATGTGGAACCCTGTTAGAGTTATGATTGATTGTCTTTTCAATTTGACCAGCTTATTCACTATTCAATCACTCACTTAGCTTCTGGTAATAACTTCTTTGCTACCTTTGTTTATGGAAAAAATATTTTTGAAGAAATATGAGCCATTTTGAGTGACTTAATAGCTTTGAAGCCTCTGTCCCCTACACCTTGGACATTATTGGGTGACTTCAATGTTATAAGAGGTGTACATGAGAAGGAGGGGGCAGTGATGTTTGGACTCATGCTAAGAATGAGTTCAATGATTTTATCCTTGAAAGGGAATTGGATGGCCTTTGTTATACTGGGAATTTCTACACTTGGTCTAATAAAGTTCCTAGGGATGGGTTTATTACTCAAAAGCTTGATAGAATAATGGTTAATGCTCAATGGATGATTTTTTCCCCTGTTATCCATTGAGCATTAACCAGTTTTATACCCCCTCTTATCTCTAACCATAGTCCTATGGTGGTCTCTTTTGGTCAAAAAGAGAGAAGGAAATTCCCTTTTAGATTCTTCAATGCATGGTGTGATCACCCTAATTTCCTTGGGATTGTGGAAAATGTTTGGTGTATGGAAGTCCCTACCACACCAATGTATCAAGTTGCCACTAAATTGAAATAGTTGAAACCACTTTTTAAAGAGATAAACCACAAATCTTTCTGGGATATCAGTAATAAGGTCATTCAGGTTAAAAATGACCTTATCTCTTGCCAATCTTCTTTGGATAGTGATCCATGAATAGTGTGTTAAGGGACAAGGAAAAAACCATCTCTATTATGTATACCAGCTTAAGCAAGATTGAAGAACAAATACTTCATCAAAAGTCCATAGCCCATTGCTTGCTTAGGGGGACCAAAATTCTAGTTATTTCCATAAGTGTATACTGGACAGATAAAACAAGAAGAGAATCACAAATGTTCTTCTTCCTAATGGAAACTTATCTACTAGAAGTGAGGACATCAAAGGAGCATTCACTTCCCATTTTCAAGGATTGTTTGGTAGTAATCCTTGTTACTACCCAGGTATATCTCTACTGGCCTAGTTTGTAAACAAAAAAATTGACCTGACATGTGTTGACAATCTAAGTGTTATTTCTTCTAATATTGATATCAAGAATTTTATTTTTTCCATCAAGTGCAATAAATCTCTTGGACCTGATGGATACAATTCACTTTTTGTTTTTCAAAAAATGTTGGCATATTGTTGGAAATGACATCACAAAAGCTATAAAGTTTTCTTTTTTTAGAATGGTCAGTTATTGAAGCAAATCAACTCTACTTACATTGCCCTCATTCCAAAAATCCCAAACCCTTAGTCATCAACTGACTACAAGCCTATTTCATGTTCCAATGTCATCTACAAAAGTATTTCTAAACTACTTACTAACAAATTGAAACCATTTTACCTTCTCTCATTGATAAGACTCAAAATGCCCTTATCAAAAGAAGAAGGATTGAAGATAATATTATTTTGGCATAGGAGCTTATTAGAGGGTACTACAATATTTAAATCCTCCTAGGTGGACTTTCATAAAGCTTATGAATGCCTTGATTGGCAGTTCCTTATTGATGTCCTTCATACCATGGGATTCCCAACCATTTTTAGTTCTTGGGTTAGGACTTGGATCTCATCTGCCACATTTTTTTATTGTCCATCAATGGTGAACTTTGTGGATTTCTTAAAAGTATTATGGGGCTGAGACAAGGGGATCATTTATCTCCCTACCTCTTTGTCATATCCATGGATGTCATCTCCTTAATTACCAATACCATGACCTGTAACAACCTATTTTCTCATCACTGGAGATGTTCTACCCTCAAATTAACCTATCTATCATTTGATAATGATATTCTCATGTTTTTTAAGGAGATATCAATTTAGCATCCACCATAAAAAAATGTTATCGCCACATTTTCAAACCTATCTGGGCTTAACCCTAACCCCTCTAAATGTCAACTGTTTTGTTTAGGCCTACAACCCCTTCCTGTTGATGAGATTAAAGACCTTTTCAAATTTCCCATTGCTAGGTTACCCATTAAATATCTTAGAATCCCTCTCATTTCTACCAAACTCACTTCAACTTACTATAAAGGACTTATTTAAAGCATGCTTGCAAAGGTTTCCAAATGGACAACTATAGCTTTGTCATTTACTAGAGGCTAGAACTAATTAAGTCAACCCTTTTATCCATTCACATATACTGGTCTAGCCTTTTCATTCTTCCAAAAAAGATATGTGGGATGATTTAGGATGTGTTGAATAATTTTTTATAGTCTGGCCCTAGCATGGATAAGTTTAAAGCAAAGGTTCACTGGGATCATATTTGCACACATAAGGAAGCTGGAGGGCTGGGTATTCAAGAGATCGGAGTATGGAATCAAGCATCAGTTCTCATGGACTTTGTTCTTAAGTCTGGAAAGAAATATTTGGAAATGGTGGGTTATGAAGAACCTAATCAAGAGAAAAAGTTTTTGGGACTTAAAAATTCCTAGTGAATGTTCATGGTTTTGTAAAAAGCTACTCCAATGAAGACAGACAACTAAACCTCTTGTGAAGCACATAGCTGGCAATGGTGAATCTACAAAATTGTGTTTTGACAATTAGCTGCCACGTGGCCTAATCTCTAAGGTATTTCAAAATTCTCATCTTAAGCAAAATTGACATCACAACAATCAGACATTGATTTCTTTAATCATATCCAATGGTCAGTGGGCTTGGCCAAAGAGACTATCAAACCTTTTAGCACCACATGTTGACCTTGCTAACCTCCATCAACCAAATATTAACATTTAAAGCTTTTAGCACCTAGGGCCGGTCTAGCATAAGAAAATCACAAAATGATACCTACCACATTTAATAAATGTTGCGTATGTGTAACATTGATAATTTGGCTCATTAAATCCTGCTTCAGTCTATTTGTATAGAAATAATACGTCAATACATTTAAGTGATTTTCAGTGTTTTTGATGAATTTACGAAACCGTTACGGTCCGTTTGGCGACATGAAATTGGAATTCAGACCTCCAATTTCAAATTTATTGTTTGAATGCAACAAAATATATTGGAATTGGAATTTCACCTCAATTACAAATACACCAATTCCATAACTTGAATTCCACATGAGAAGTTGTAATTTCTAATTTCACATCTTCTCACAACTTTTCCAAACCTTGGCCTTGTAAATACTTTCTCTTTAACAACAAAATTTTTCCAACCACAAACATAGATACATATATATACATAAATACCTTGTATATATATATATGCCTATATATATATTTATATATAAATATATACACACATGCTTACATATAAAAATATATATAGACATATATATACATCCGTATGCATATATATACAAATATGAATACACATACACATAAATATATTTACACGTAAATACATACATATAAATTCACATATATATACACATCCACGTACATACATGCATATACACACAGATACACATGTATATACTCATACATACATACGCATATATATTCATACATATGCTTGCATACTTATACATATATACATACATATATATATTTATCTATATTGTTTAATTTAATTTCACATTTATAATTTTTTTTACGTTCAAAATAGGTTTGGGATTGAAATTCAATAACACTTAAATTCCAAGACACATCCAAACAATGTATTTGGAATTGCATTTGGGGAATTAAAATATCATGAAATTCTAATTCCAATTCAATTACAAATCCGCGCAATCAAACGGACCCACAGTTCTAAATCAATTAGATTATTTTTTTTGTAATGTTAACAGTTAAAATGAAATCATTTATATCCCATCACGAAAAATAGGGAAATTTCACACATTAAAAATTTTGAAAATATTTCAACATAAACAAATTCAAAAGACTTCGTATGAAGTTTAACAGATTCATCATGAAGTTTGATGCATTATGCTGATTAATAAAAAAAGCTAAAATTTGATCCCATTTGTGTCTTAAGCAATACATCATATTCCTAGACGTACCACGTGGAATCAAATGTTTTGCACTTCGATCCAAAATTTTAAGCGAATAGGTGAAATTAATATTCACCTATTTATACACCCAATCACTTACTCATCAAGATTACAAGACCCTCTAACTTAGACCACCTTGCCTCTTAGACCTTGAACCTGGACTCCATCCAAACGGGCGCTTGATACACCAGATCAAGTATTGGGTTTGGCTCTCATGCCAATTATAACTGGTCCGATCCAAAAATTTAATGTAATAGGTAAGGTTTAACGATATACACGTAATCACTTTCTCATGGATTGGATGGCCCCTCTAACACTTTAGACCTAAATTCAAACATGTTCAAATTTAGAACCCACCCTAAACCCTATTTAACCGATTTGTTTTGTTCTTTATTCCAAATTTCTAATATCTTAATGATATTAATCTCGAATTGACTATATTAAGTAGTGAATATTTTACAATTTCCATTTTTTTCACTTTAATCCCGAATGCTTTCCATAATTTCCTGAAATTTTTATCCCAAAGTGAACATGGGCTTGACTCAGGCTAGTAAATGTAAGGCCTAAAACATGGGCTTGACAGAGGGCCCACGGATGGACTTGGTAGTTTGAGATGCAAAGTGATAAACTTCACTAAAAAAAGTCTTCAATGACTCGATATATCTACAAGCTTGTTACATCTAGAATTATAGATACGAAAGTAAGGGGTTTTGTTGTGCTGTAGTTTTGGTGCGGTGAAAAATAGAAAAGTTGAAGCACATGCTTTTGTTGTGTTGTGCTGTTAGTTTAAATTGGAAATATGTTTTGTATTGATATTTTTTTTATAAGAATATTTATTAATTTTAATTAATTTTACTTTTATTTATTTTTTATTATCATTTATTTATTCATCTTTATATTTATTTAGTTTTTATAATAATTTATTTTTTATTTCTTAGTATATATTTTTTATTTTATTATATTTACATACTATTTTTTATTTTTCATTATTTATTGTAATTATTTATTTATTATTATTTTAATGTATTATTTATTTTATTGTATTTATTATGTATTAATATATTTATTATTTATTCACTTTATTTTTTTTATTATTTATTCATTTATTTGTATTTAATTTATAAGTATATTAGTTTCATTTATTATTTATTTACTCATCATTATTTATAATTATTATTTTATTTTATTTATACTCGTCTAGGCCTAAAATATTACTTCCACTAAACCATTGCCGATTGCTATACAAAGCAAATGAATGTCCCAAAATTGGGACTTTCAAATTTGACCATTTTGAGAGTTTTGTTTTGACATTGTTGAAAGCAAAACAACCATCACCAAACATACTTTGTTCTCAAAATTGTTGACAATAATGAAGCAGAATCAAAAGCTTATACCAAACAACCCCTAGAGAGAATGTATTTGAAGCTATTCGCCATTTCATAGGTTTGGTTTTTTAAACTCTTTACACACATCCATTTTACATAGATTTTCACTGACACTACTCTTGATTTTCTGTCACTTCTTGTTCACAAACAGTTAGACTAACGCATTACATTTTTCTAAACCCCATAACTCATAACAAAGTTCTCCTGTACACCGGTTCGGAGCCATGATTTCATTTTAGGAGGGATCATGGTTTGCCATTCCGGTAATAGTTTAACTGATTCAGATAATACCAATTTTAAAATTGAATATTAAATGAATATCTTTGTCTCTACACATTTCAAAAAACTTATGAAAGGAGAATACATAATATGGTGGATGATACAAGGACCCATGAGAGGGACCTAAAATATAAAGATAAAAAAAAGAAGGGAAATAATACGAATTTTTTTAGGAAGAAGATAGAAAAATAAGAAGAGGGGAAATGACTGAATTTCAATTTTTTTTTAGATATACAGAGAATAAATAACTTTAAAGAGTGGAAGAGAAAAGAATGTAATAGTACTAAATAGTTGTAGACACTATAAAGGGTTAAATGTAATAAACTCCCCTAAACTATGATTAGATTTGCAACTAACCCCCCTGAATTATAAATTATGCAACAAACCCCCCTAAACTATCACATTTGTTGCAAAATGCCCCATTTTATTAATTTTTTTTATAAATGACTTAAATGCCCTTTATTTAATAAATGTTACTTATATATTTTTCTTATTAACTTAGATTATGAAATAAGTAAGAATAATTTGATGGCATATTCTTCATTCAAACTAATATAGAATTTACACATGATTTCTTAAATTTTATGTTTTGAATAATTTATTTAGATTGTTTAAATAATAATTAAATAAAATTCTAAAATGCTTAGCTATTTAATTAAAACTATTTATATATATAACCTGAGAAAATCAAAAGGTGAAGTTATCTAAGCAAATTGTGATTTATTTATGAATATATTTTTATATGAAAAGAAATTTTCATTCGGCATAAAAAAAATTAAATAGGAGCATGAGTTTTATTATTTAAATCAAACTAAATTTTAATAACAAGTTAATTAATTTTAATATTAAATAATTACAACTTATAAATTTAATTTTTTTAGCATTTAAGAGTATATTTACTTTAATACATTTAAGGTGAATGATATAATTAATAATTAACAAAGAGAAATGATATTTATATAATTTAAAGAATTATCAAATATAATAGTAAGGGCATGATAGTTTTTAAAATAGAATTAGGGCAAATTGTAACAAAATGTTAGTTGAGGGTGGTTAGTTGTAAAAGTGTAATAGTTCAGGGGGGTTTATTGCATTTTATCCCACTATAAATTTAAAGTGAGCATCATATAAACACTTGAGGTATATGTCCAAAAATAATATCATATAAAATTGGATGAAAGGTACAAAACCCCCTACACTATCAGGAATGTGCAAATAACCCCCATGTAGTTCAATTTGGGCAATTAAGTCCCTATAGTATGACAAAAATGTGCAGAAAGACCCCCCGTGACACTGTTGATGGAACTTTTCCGGCAAAAAAAAAAGCATGTGCGTTTGACATGCTGTTTAATTTTATAAATACCCAAAATGCCCTTGTATTGTTACCAAAATGCCCTTTATTTATATATATTATATTATATACATATAAAGATTTTATATATGTATATATATGTATACTGAAATGAAGATTTCAATTGGGATTTGGTGTGGTGGGTTCTTGATGAGGATAATTTGGGTCTTTTTGAGGTTCATGTAGTGTATGAGAGTAAATACAATTATTATATTGAGAAAGATAAATCATAGATATATATATTTCAAGTTTTAGAGAAAGAAATTGGTGTTTCTGGTTGAAGACAACTTTTCACTCTCTCTAACTGATATAACTTAGATCTAGGGTTTTCGACAAAGATCATATAAATTTTGAAAATAACCTTTTCACATTTCCCTTAATTTCTCCACATTTCTTCCCCAAATTTCTCAATCCGAATCGAGACCCATTTCGTACCCGAGACTCTGAACTCGAAAACCTAAAGATCGATGAGTCCTGACCCAATACTGAACCTTGAGCCTCAATGTTGGAGTCTTCACACAGAGAAATTGAAATTTGGGTCTGTGAAAACTCATCAGAGCATTGGTTCTGTGAGTCATTGGGTTGATCACATTTTGGGTGAGTTTGGTCCGAGTCAGCATTGGGGTTTTAGGCACTGATAGTGAGGACTCGTTGTTGGTTTTGGGTTTCTCTGAGTTGAGCACATCTTGGGTGAGTTTGGTCCGAGACAACAATAGGGTTTTGTGCATTGATAGTGAGGACTCGTTGTTGGT
Source organism: Cornus suecica (assembly GCA_963922005.1). Lineage (NCBI taxonomy): Eukaryota > Viridiplantae > Streptophyta > Magnoliopsida > Cornales > Cornaceae > Cornus > Cornus suecica. The sequence continues at coordinate 56,328,903 of OY998240.1, read as the reverse complement.
TCTGTGTTTCACTGGGTTAATCACATTTTGGGTGAGTTTGGTTCGAGTCAGTAATGGGGTTTTAGGCATTGATGGTTAGGGCTCGTTTGGCGAAGAACCTAGATCCTGCTAATGCTGCAGCTAAGAGAACTTGCCACATTGGTGATTTGCAATAATTTTAGGGTTTGATTATAGAGTGGGTGAAGAAGAGAGACATGACCTATAGATAAAGAAACTGAGGTACAGGTTTGAAAAGTGTTGGTCAGGTAGGTACACGTTTTGTATATATGGCCTTTTTCGTCATTTCATATTTACCTCATTCATTATCTTTAATTAAAAAATAAAATAATAAGGGTATAATAGTAAAAACACAAGTCCGTCACCGGAAAATGGCTTAGAGGGGTCAAAGTGCACGTTTTATAAAGTATGGGGGTGTTTTAAAACCTATAGGGGGGTTATTTGCACATTCCTGATAGTGTAGGGGAGTTTTGTGCCTTTCACCCATATAAAATTAGGGTAAAGTGAAAAACAAATCCCATAACTATTACCCAATGAGCAAGAAACCCTCTTCAACTACAAAAGGTGCAAAAACCCCCCCTTAACTATCAATTTAAGGGCAATGTACCCCCTCCAAAAGATTTTCCACTGCAAAATTATAATTTTATCCTTACAAAAATAAAATAAAATTTTACCCTAATTTTTATATTCCAAAAAACTCTACTCTCTCTCAAGCCCCCCTCTCCATCACCATTTTTACCCTATGTTTTTTCAAATTTGTGTTATGATGTAGATCCAAACCCTAGGTATATATATATATATATATATATATATAAATGTTCATATATATATGTGTGTGTGTGTGCAATGACTTCTTCAAAATAATACAAAATCCTGACATTCATAATTTTTGTTTTTAAGAAAGTGCTCTTGATTAACCCGCCCAATACAAAAACTATGGCTTGGTTCCCAATAAGGGAGGTGTGAGGGGTTCAAGTCTCTTATAAGACAAAGTGTGTGTAGAAAAAAATTTACCTTGGAAATAAAAGAAGAAAAATAACTTGTCTTTCGGTCCGATTGGGTTGGGTATACTCAAATTTAGGTTGTCATGAGTCTGAGTTAGGCCAGGTTGGGTTGGCCCAACTTGCACTCCTAGCTCACTGTGCCTACTCATGTATTATTTTTATGCCATTAGTGACATATTTTTGCGCACAAGCCGGAAATTGAAAAGCAAAAACTCATGAGATCAGTGTTAGAGGGCCAGATTGGGTGGTTTGTGGGTTGGGCTAGGCCTCACTGGGAGTGGGTGTAGCCTTGTTTGATGGGTTTAGTTGGGAAGCCTCGAGGCCTAAGCCCAATTCCCACCCAAGGTACTAAATTACTAATACCTCTCTCATCTACCAAGCCCAGTCTGTATTTAATACAGTCTTATTTCACAAAAAAACAGGTTTGGTGGACTTTTTGGTTGCTCGAGTTTTTTAAAATTTTATTAACATACTATAAAGTAGAAACTTAAAACAAAAAAAGTACATGCATTACACATTGAAATTATGTAAAGTTAACTTTGAAGCCAATTATTCAAACTTGAAATTGAAAAAGAATCACAACATTATACTCCATCGGTCTCATATTAATATTCCACTTTCCGTACTTTACTTGTTCTAAATTACATGTCCAGTTTTGAATCACAAGATGATATAACTTTTACTTTCCTTAATTACCCATCTTCTATTATCTTTAAACAAAATACTGGACCCCATTAATTTTTTTTTTCCTTCCTGTTTTGGTTTGGTACAACCTTGTTCAAATCTCATGGCTAATACGAAGTTCCAAAGGACCCAAACCCACTCTTCACTCATGTTTAGTTGCCCTTCGAGGCCTTACCAAGGTAGTCAAAATCGCGATCCTAGATCGTAGAATCGCACCTAGGACTCCAAAATGACTCAAATCGCACCAAAATCATTTATATAGATAGAATCGGAGTAAAATCGGTAGAATCGGGACAATTCTACAGATTATGCTATTTTAGGGAATTTTTGGGCTAAAATAGGTAGAATCGTGATAGAATCGGGTAGAATCGTATTAGTAAAATCGTAAGATTCTATATATATATATATATATATATATATATATATATATATTTGTAAAAGGCAAGCTTTTCACACACACACCACTTTTTATTCACATTTATTTTGTTATTTTTTGGATAAAATAATAGTTTTAGAGTTGAGTCATCCATATGAGGCCTAAAATGTTAATGATTTAGTCAAATATTTCAATATGTAGCCAAATTTATGAAAATAATAATTAAAGGTCTAATATATTGAAAATAAAAACTTTAATATGATTTAAACTTTCAAAATAAATATTTGACTATTATGTTAAAAAAATCAGAAATGAACTACATTAAATAAATTATATGTTCCAATTAATTTTAAATTTTAATTTCAATTTTTTTATTTAAATTTGTAATTTTATCATATGAATTATAATAATTTTCTTTGTTTATTTGTATGCTTTAGTGAAGGAAATTCATGAAATAGATAATGATGAATAATTTGGTAAGATGAACATCCATTGTGTTGATAATGAGGAGGATAGTAGTAGTGATGTTGACGATGATGATTTTGACGGTGATTATGAATTATATAAAAATTTTGACCATAACAATGATCTTATTTAGCAATGATGTTGTGTACGAGTAACTTTTGTTCTAAGTTAGTGATTATTTATTATTTTGAGTTAGTACAATACATTGATGAAAGTTATATTAAGTTTGTTAAATGATATTTGTTTAGGCTTCTAGAAATTGTGTTTTAATTTTAATTTTATATTTTTAATTAGTTTTAAAGCTTTTAAGCAAATAGTAACGTGATATAATTTAAATATTTGCACATTGCTATGACTTTAAGGTGGTGTTGTTTATTTATATAAATTATTTTGAGTATTTTTGTTGTATTATAGAGATTTTATTATTTAAGAAGTGAAATTGAATTATTTTTATGACAATTTGGTAGAATCTTACTATAATGGCCAAAATTCATGGCCCAAAAAGGAGAAGGCCCAAAGGCAGCTGTCCAAGAGATGAGTGAATATGGGCCTATTAAATGAAGAGCAAGAGCCCATTGAATAAGTCCTATAACTGGTCATAATATTAGCCCAATTGGCTTTAGGCCCAAAAGTCATTCTGACTTATAGCTAAAGCCAAAGATTTCATTACATAAGGAATTGAATTTGTTAAAGGAAATAAAATCCCTATGATAAAGGGATTTGATCCTAATCATGATGGGCCAAGATCCATCTACTTTTGTATAAATATGGCCTTAGAGCCTCAATAAGATTCATTCGAGTGTTTGAGCAAAAATTAGCATTTACACTTTGGCGTCTTTGCTGGGAAGCGAATATTATTTTTATTGATCTTCCTATTCACCTACGATTTTCATCCTTCTCTGTTCTCTTTCTTCTATCCTCCTTCCCTCACTAAAAATCTCTAAAGAATAGTCATGGTATATACAAGAACCTCTGCGTTGGCTGAAGCAAGCAACGCCCAAGCCGCCCAGATTCAAGCAATCATGGAGAGGTTAGCAGCGTTGCAAAGGAGAAACGAAGACCTAGAATAGCAGAATGCCGAACTCCACCAGAGGCAGGCTCATGCTCCAAATCCAGCCAACCTAGAAGATTCGGATAACGGTGCAAAGAACGAGGTGATTAACCAGGATCCACCCAGGTATGAAGGAGACGAGAACAACAATAATTAGGAGGGAACGGGCAGTAGAGCAACCAACCACCAACAAGAAGAAAACTCCGCCCTTCGAGCCCAAGTCCCTCTGGCTCAGCAACTTTCAAATATGAAGGATTTGGAAGACATGACCAAGAGGATCCAGAGGCAAGTGCTCGAGAACATGAAGGGCCAGACTCCCTCTATGAAGGACCTAGCAGCCCACACTACTGTTTATATGATTAGATCACCCTTCACGGACGAAATTGATCAGGTGGAGTACCCGAAGAAGTTTTGTTTGCTAACTTTCACCTTGTATGATGGGACCAAGGATCCATTGGACCATATTTATTAGTACTAGACAAAGATTACTGCCGGGAAGAAGGATGAAGCCTTGCTGTGCAACGTATTCCCCATCAGTTTGACAGAGGCACCCCTCTTATGGTTCAGGAAGCAACCGCTTGGATCAATTGGGAGTTAGAGCAAGTTGTGCGAGCTTTTCATAGTGCAATACTATGGTAACCAGAGGCAAAAGAAGACAATTTCCAGCCTATTCACGATGACTCAGGAGAAGGAGTAAAGCCTTCAGAGCTTCTTATCCAGGTTTACGAGGGAAATGTCTTCCATTGACTAGTGTGATCAACTATCAGCAGTTGAGGCCTGCAGAATGGCCCTAATCCCAGGCACCAAGTTCCATGCATATCTGGTGAAGAGGCCCCCCAGCAACATCGGAGAGTTAAATTCCAGAGCCCATGATTACCTCAGAATCAAAGAAGAGGAAACGGTTTGGCGAAAGAGAACAACTATGGTTACTGTTGAAGCACACACAAAGGATCATATCAAGGGTTAGAAACCAACTCGTCTAACACCTCCCCCCTTATCAAACAAGTCGGCCAACAAAAAGCATTGGGTGGAGGAAAAAATAACTCCCCTTAAAACAAGTCTTAACAAGTTTTACCTTGATAAGAAAGGAAATGGAATATTCAGACCCCCTCTGCCAATGAGATAACCCATGGAGCATAGGGATATGACCAAGCATTGCGCATTTCATAGTGACTATGGCCACCATACCAACGATTGCCGGAACCTACGCACGCAGGTAGAGGCAATAATGGAAAAGAAAAATTATATGAGTATACTGAAAAAGACCAAACCCGCATAGAGCGACAGACGAATCCCCCTCAGATTAACACCTAGGCATGCCAGCCGGTGCGGGTGATCCATATGGTACAGGGTGGATTAGTTCAGGAAGAGACTGAAGGAGTCAGGAGATCCCAGATGCGCCAGACACACAAACGTAGAAGAATCGACAAAATATGCCAGACTTCCAACAGAAAAGAGGAGTCCCAGATCAGCTTCAATGAGACCGACCTGAGCAATGTGCAAGTCCCTCACAAAGACCCTCTAGTCATTTCACTTCTAGTAGCTAACTGTTTGGTCAAAAGAGTAATGGTAGATCCCGGTAGCAGCACAAACATCATGACCAAGTGGGCCTTCGATAAACTTGGGGTAGACATCAACCAGATGCATCCTTCTAGAGTTCCCCTTGCTGGATTTGATGGGTGGAGGGTGGAACTGATTGGGGTCATCCAACTGTCTGTATCAGCCGCCAGAAGGATATTGAAGGAGAACTTCGTGGTGGTGGATGTTAAGCCATCATACAATCTCCTGATGGGCAAATGCTGGATTCATAGGATGCAAGGGGTACCCTCAACCCTTCATCAAGTCATGAGATGTATTGATCCCAATGAGGTGGATATAACAAATATCCCAGGGTATCAGGTGGCAACAAAGGAGTGCTACGCAGTAACCATAAAGAACCTGAATACCTGGAATAAGCTAGAGGATGAGGGGCAAGAAAGCTCCAAATAGAGAGGGAAATAAAAATTACAGATTGACCCTTTTGAAGAAGGTCGGGAGGGTCAGTTCACGACAGAGCCACTCCAGGAGGTGGACATCAGACTCTCTGGAGATGGCAGAACAACTTTCGTTGTGTCTACTCTTTCAACCACCAAGAAAGTAGATCTAATTAAACTACTGCAGGATAATCTGGATATATTCGTTTGGTCACGTCTGGACATGCCAGATATAGACCTCTCCATTGCACAACATAACCTTAATGTCGATCCTAAGGCCAAACCGGTAAAACAGAGGCAGTGACGGTTTGGAGTGAAAAGAAACCAAATCATAGCCGAGGAAGTTAGCAAATTACTACAGGCTGGAGGGCTAATTAGGGAGGTTTGCTACTCCACATGGCTTTCTAATGTGGTCATCGTCAAGAAGAAGAATGGGAAGTGGAGGGTCTGTATCGACTTCACCAATCTAAACAAGGTCTGCCCTAAAAACTGTTTCCCTTTGCCAAAAATCGACCAGATGGTGGATGCTACAGCAGGATACGAGTGACTCTCATTCCTAGATGCTTATTCCAGATATAACCAGATCCCCATTAATTCAGCTGACGAGGAGAAAACATCTTTCATCACAGAAGAATATAGTTTTTGTTACAAAGTAATTCCTTTGGACTAAAAAATGCTGGTGCAACCTATCAAAGACTGGTGAAAAGAGTTTTTGGTCACTTGATGGGCCAAACAATAGAGGCGTACATTGATGACACGGTGGTCAAAATCAAGAAGAAGGAGGATCACCTTCAGCACCTGAGGGAGGTATTTGAAGCGGTCATACTCTATAGGATGATGCTCAATCCCTCTAAGGCATTTAGGGTCTTATCTGGCTAGTTATTGGGCCATATAGTGAACAAAACGGGGATAAAAGCCAACCCAGCTCAGGTCAAAGTCCTAATTCACACAGAAGAACCCAAAACTCAGAAGGAAATCCAGACCCTCACGAGAAGGGTGGTCGTGCTAAGCAGATTTATCTCCAGACTCACGGACAAGTGAAGACCTTTCTTCCTGGCCATCAGAGCGGGAAAAGGGTAGCGTCTAGGGACCCAAACAAACCCATGCACTCCGAAAGTTAAAAGAGTACCTTGTGAACCCTTCAGTCTTAATTTCTCTAGAGCTAGGAGAAACGCTATATCTTTACCTCTCAGTGTCAACCTCTTCGACGAGTGCTTTATTGGTCAAGGTGGGGAAAACATGTCAGAATCCGGTCTTCTACACCAACAAGTCCCTGACTGACCTGGAGACAAGATACACCACCAAAAGAAGGCTCATACATTACTTTGAGACACATCCCATAATTATTCCAAAAACATTCCCCATCAAAGCGATAATGTCTAAACTCGACTTGACGGGGATAATTACCAGATGGACAATTGAGTTGGCAGCTTTCGACATCACCTATGTACCCAGAACAACTATCAAAGGGTAGGCCCTAGCAGACTTCCTTCTAGAAGTAGAACCAGAGTTGGAACATTAGGAGCCTGAATGGAGTTTGTATGTTGATGGATGAGTCAGAGCATCAGGGGCTGGTGTAGGTCTGGAAGTTATAACGTCGGATGGTACCATAATTCAGTAGTCAGTCCATATGGAATTTCCAGCCTCAAACAATGAAATCGAGTATGAGGCATTGCTAGCAGGGCTCAGATTGTGCCAGAGTCTCCAGATCAGATGCCTCAAAATTTACAGCAACTCTTTACTCGTTGTTAAACAAGTCAATGGAGGGTATGAAACTGGTGAAAATATAGAGCCATATAGGGCTCTAGCTTTGACAGAGCTGGGCCACTTTGATAAGTTCAGCCTTGAATAAATACCAAGGGAGCAGAATGAAAGTGCAGACAGATTGGATAATATGGCATCATCTAACACTTAGGACCTGACCTGGGGGGCCTCGATTGATTATCTTGAGATTCCAAGCATTAAACAACCAGTCAGTGTCTGCATAATACCCTAAGAGCCCAGCTAGATGGATCCCATCGTAGCTTATCTCAGGGATAGAACCTTGCCTAAGAACAAGCCTGAGGCACACAAAATTTGCATGAAGTCTGCCAGATATTCGTTGATTAACGAAAAGCTGTACAGGAGGTCCTTTGGAGGACCATATCTCAGGTGTTTGACCCCTTTAGAAGCTAGAGCAATTATGAAGGAGATACATGAGGGGACATGTGGAAACCACTAAGGAGGAAGGTCCCTTGCATATAAAGTCCTCAATCTGGGCCATTTCTGGCCGTACCTTTCCCAAGATACAGAAGCCTATGTCAGAAGATGCTATAAATGTTAGATACATGGAGATAGTATTCATCCTTTGCTAGAGCTCGTCAATCCCACACTCAATCCACATCCCTTTTCCTAGTGGGGGATTGACATAGTGGGACCACTCCCAAAAGATTTAAGGGAAGTTAAGCTAATAATAATAGCCAAAGATTACTGCACCAAGTGGATATAGGCAGAGTCCTATGCAACAATCACGTATAGGCATGTGATCAAGTTTATATGGACGAATATTATATGCCGCTTTGGAGCACCAAGGGTGATAATGATAGACAACGGGTTGAACTTGGACAACAAATTGACCAGAGAGTTTTGCGAACAACATGGCATCCAACTCAAAACGTCCTCAGTTGGCTACCCACAGGGCAATGGACAAATTGAAAGGTCAAACAAAACCATCCTGAATAACCTTAAAAAGAAATCAGAAAATGCCAAAGGGGTCTAGCCAGACAAATTACTAGAGGTCCTATGGACGTACAAGACCACTCCAAGGTTTCCCACTGGGGAAACTCCATTCTCCATGGCCTATGGGGCAGAAGCTGTCATCCCTACAGAGAACGTAGTGCCAACCATAAGAACTGAAGCCTACCAAGAAGATCAGAACAATCAAAATCTGGTGCATGCTCTTGATACACTAAAGGAAAAACACAAAAAAACAGCTACCAGATTAGCTGAGTATCACCAGAGGGTCAGGAGAAACTACAACCAGAAAGTAAAAAGGCAAGAGTTCTAGGTTGGGGATATGGTCCTCAGGAAGAAGATTGATATCATCAGTAGGCTCCGCGAAAATTGGGAAGGACCTTACACTATAACCAAAGTCATTGGCAAAGGGGCTTACCGGCTGAGAAAATCTAACGGGCACATGGAGCCCAACTCCTAAAATGCCTCAAGACTAAAGAGGTACTATACTTAGGTTTTAATTTTTAGGCCTGGTAGAGGTGATTTATGTTAAAATTAAATGTTATCCATCTTATTATGATCAATAAAAGAGGCCAAATCCTAATTTTTATTTGAGCAATCAGTTGCCAATGAGTCATATCTTCTTTAAAAAAAAGGGAAAAATGAATTTATTCTTAAGTTAAGAATGGCAGAGGCATATGCCTTGACCATTTACAAGAGGAATTTATTCCTAAGTTAAAATGGCAGAGGCATATGCCTAGACTATTAAACAGAAGAATTTATTCCTAAGTTATAAAATGGTAGAGGCATATGCCTAAACCATTAAATAAAGTAATTTATTCCTATAGTAAAAAAATGATAGAGGCACTTTCCTAGACCATTTGTAAGAGGAATTTATTCCTAAATTAAGAATGGCAGAGGCATATGCTTAGACCATTTACAAGAGGAATTTATACCTAAGTCAAAAATGGCAGAGACACTTGTTTGCACAAAAATGCGTGATTTCCTAGTTGAAAGTGTGGGCGTGCCAGACTCTAAAAGAGTCAAGAACTTGCCAAAAGAATGTGCAACTCTTCTTTTGGAAGTGATGGATGTGAATCAAGCGATTGTGAAATAAAAGAACAAGAATTTTATTTTAAGGGTTCTTTTTGCCTTAATTAAAAGGACTTGAATGTCAAACTTTAAAAAAGTAAAATTGGTACAAGCAAAGAAGGACTTTATAAATGACTGAGAATGAAATTGAAAGAAGTTGCATAAAAATAAAATTGCAGAGAATTAAATGATTGGAATTGACAGAGGAAGTAAAAACACCACTACTTGTAATAAAGATCACAAGATAATGATTGGGATAACATAAATAATTTCTATTGACATTATAAAAATGAAAACATGAATTGAAAGGATAGAAATTACAATTGTAAGAAATTGTAAAGCATTGTGTTTGTTTGTGTGTTGTATGAGAGACTGTCAAATTCCTCTAAGTGTTCTATTTATACAAGTATTCTATTACACTTGGTAACTGCCTCTAAATTCTCATCTAAGATGTTGCCATGTGTCTTGAACTCCTTTTCACATCATGCCACGTGTTCTCCTTGTTCCAAGTTTTGAACTGCTCCTTCTAATTGCCAGAATCGTACTTCCTTATTTCTCTCCTTTTAAGCTATGGCCAACAGGAGATAACTTCCCTGAATGAATCTGGCTCGTTTGTTGGCCAGATTCATTTATCTTGTAAAACCATCAATTCCCTGATTTTTTGCCATATTCCTTGACTGTCGCCTTATTTCTCTCTACCATTTCTATTATCTTTGCTTCAGACTATCTCAAGTTATTCTCATCCAATTCACGATAACCACTAACAAAATTTCATAGTTTAAATGGCTGCCACGTATCCTTTTGTTCCTTTGGTCTTAGAACTGCTCTTGTAACTGCCAACACCGGCCTTCCATTTCTTATTCTTTTGGCCAATACTTTCTAAAGAAGCTAGCCTCTTTTATAAATTCGTCATTGCTTGACTTTCGGCCATTATCTGCAAACAAATATGTTCTGACCATATCCACGTGGATTGATTGGCCAATATAAGGCTTGAAAATCTAGATGCCAACACATATCTCATTTTTTGGGCCAAAATTGTCTAAGGAGATTGGCCTATTTTAAATGTTCACCAGTGTTTGACTCTCAGCCAAAACATTTTCTGGCCATGTTCACATAGGTTGATTGGCCAACATATGACATGAAAATTTGGGTGCCAACAGTAATGTGTCGTAAATCCATGTCTTTAGCTTCTTCTACGTGGCCCCTGCAAATGCCATATTCTAACCGCCGCCAACTGCCAAGCTGACGTTCATCCATCTGCTAACTGCTTGCATTCCAAGCTACCACGTGTCTCGGCAGTCACAATTGTTAGAGACTATTTTCTTTGTAACTGCCATGTATTGGCAGCTCATTTTTCCAGCTGAATTCTTTTACCATGTGACCTGGCAGAAAACGTATTTTCTGCCAACCGTTGCCAAGTGTTGGCAAACTTATTTCTTTCAACTGTGCCACATGTTGCTCAATAAACTATCTTCGCATTTATCAAAACGTAACATTGGTAGAACACCACGTGCCCGTAATTTTTGGGTGTCAACAACACTTTCCTAGCCCATTACTAAGAGGAATTTATTCCTATATAAAAATGGTAGAGGCACAGGCCTAGACCATTAACAAGAGAAATTTATTCCTAAGTTATAAAATGGCAAAGTCATATGCCTAGATCATTAAACATAGGAATTTATTCCTAAGTAAAAAATGGGAGAGGCACTTGCCTAGCCCATTACTAAGAGGAATTTATTCCTATATAAAAATGGCAGAGGCACAAGCCTAGACCATTAACAAGAGGAATTTATTCCTAAGTCAAAAATATCAAAGACACTTGCCTAGCCCATTATTAAGAGGAATTTATTCCTACATAAAAATGGTAGAGGCACAGGCCTAGACCATTAACAAGAGGAATTTATTCCTAAGTTATAAAATGACAGAGGGATATGACTAGACCATTAAATAGGGGAATTTATTTCTAAGTTATAAAATGACAGAGGCATATGCCTAGACCATTAAATACAGGAATTTATTCCTAAGCTGAAAATGACAGAGGCACAGGCCTAGACCATTAACAAGGAGAATTTATTCCTAAGTTGTAAAATGGCAGATGTATATGCCTAGACCATTAAACATAGGACTTTATTCCTAAAGTAAAAAATGGCAGAGGCATATGCCTAAACCATTAAACATAGGAATTAATTCCAAAGCTAGAAACGACAGATGCATATGCCTAAGCCATAAGCAAAAGAGTCCTTTACTCCTAAGATTACCCTAAAAATAAATTTGCAATCAAACCAAGAGCTTGTATGCCAGATGCATAGCATATATTTGTACTAAAAAAATAAAATAAGTATCACTTAAGACATACAAGCTTTGGCAGATTCAAATTATGAACATGAGACAACTCATGAACAAAAAGAGAAAGTTTTTCAATAAAACATGTATTACAAATTTTTTTCCAAAGGACTACAAATGCTCAAATGCCCAAGGGGCTACAAATGTTCAGATGCAAAACCAAAACAAAAAATGCCCAGATAAAGAGAGGGTCCAGGTGGTCCTATTATGGATGTGATTGTGCTATGGAAGAGAACTCAAAGCAAAAGCAAAATCCATAGTGTGGCTCTATCAACATCCCTTGCTAATGCCAAAAAGGGTGTTAGGTCTTGGACTTAACACTAAACCCTGGCCTAAGGGTATCCACAAGCCTCTTGCACCTGCAGAGTTTCCTTCCCATCGCCCAAGGCCAAGGAAGCTTTGAGACGGGTTACCTCATTAGCTTTATCAGCCAACTCGTCAGTACGGGTCTGGCGGTTATAACACAAAGCCCTCATGGTGTAAAAATCCTACAGAGAATTCAAAGAAATTGTTAAGGGTTAAGAGTGTTGTCAAATAGGAAAAAGAGAAAGGAAAAAAGTCGGGGGAAACCTACCCTCATTATCATGCCCATCGCCTTGTCTGGAAGTTCTGGACCATCGAGGACCTTGAAAGCATCAAAGTCTTCCTTATTCTAGATGGACTTGGCCCTGTCAGTTATATCCTCCATGGTGCCCTTCACCCCTCCTCTCCAGCCTTCCCTTTCAACTTTAGCCTCTTCGAAGACCTACCCTTAGCAGAAGGGCCATGGAGAGATGAAGGAGGCTGAGGCAAAGAAGGCGCAACAGTCTGGCCCCTAGGAGACCTGGACGCTACAGTAGACCGATATGCGGGAGCTGCAGCTGTGACTCGGGCAGGAGTCCCTTGAGTGATAGGGTCTGGGGTAACCTCCGGGTCAACATAAAAAAGTCTAGGATGGGATAGCCGAAACATGTCTATTGAGTCACCTAACTTGGATATATTCAGTAAATTAGCAGGAATCAGAATATCAGTACATTGCAAACGCTCAGACCAAAACGTGTTCCTCAAAAGTTTGACCCTTCTAAGAATTTTACTAGAAGAAGAACCTTCACTACTAACACCAAAAGACTTATAAATATATTCAGCCCTGTGGAGATCGCAATCATGGCAAAAACATGAAATTGAGTGACCACGAAGGATCTTGTAAGGATTGAATTTTCAAGGACCAAAAGTGCTGGGGATAGGAAATGAAGTAGAATAATGATAAAACTAGGGGCCCTTGATCAAAACCATCATTTCTTTTCTCCCTTTCTCATAATCATTAGTACCCCCACACATGTTTCTACCTTTGAAGGGGTACAGTATAAACCTGCCCACGCTATGTGGGATCTCCAGGATTGGATAGTACAAAAGGAGGTCATCAAAACCCAGGTACATACCTTGGTCATGGTTTACCAGGATGAGCGTATAAACTATACAAAAGAAATTGGGGTTAACTTGGAGTGGGGCTAACCCCAGAATGAAGAAGATAAAATGGAAGAGAGGGTGAATGAGGAATTTGACCAGTTTAACCTGGTTATAGGATAAAAAAAGGTCATGAGGGCAAACGCCCTCCCCCTAGTAAAATCTAACCCAGGATTGTAGGCCTCAAACTTTACCCCTTCAGGAGACTTCACCAATTTCCTAAGGGAATTGACATTGGGGGTCCTGCGTTGCCTAACTGAGAGTCTATCAGGATTATATGGGGGGAGCTCCTCAATATCGTCAGCATGTTCATCCTCTTGGGGAAGAACATGAGCTTCATCGATGTGGCTCTTAACAGACTCACCACGGGAAAGTGGGGCTAGTTCCTCACTAGCAGAGCTGGCATAAGACTCAGACACGGTGTGGAAATAGATAGAGTTTTTGAAACACTTACTGAGATAAAAGAAAGGTCGCCAAAGATGATCACCAGAGAAGAAAACAAAAGCCATAAAAATAGTAACGACGCAGTTAACACAAGTAAATGCAAAAGAGATTTGATAACAGAGAGTTCAGAAAAGCAAAAATTGTGAAATTTGGAGGATATTCCAAGTGTTAGGTAAGACTGAGTATATATAGGGGATGAGAAGGTGCATCCAAAGGTTACATTTAATGAGGTTGACGCATTGCAGCTTTTCAAGATAGACCGACGCGTGAATTAAGGGAATGAAGCCATCAAGTTCAACTCAAAATTCGCACGTAATCAATGAAATGATTAGCTGATGTCAGCGCACTTGCACATATACATGTATTTAAATGTACATAAATAAATGTATGTATGTACCTGTTGAAGCCAAATAGCCACAAGCCAAATATTTGGGTCAAACCCATGAGCCATTGGCTCTAACCCAAAGGGATTAGTGTAATGGCCAAAATTCATGGCCCATCAAGGAGAAGGCCCAAAGGCAGTTGTCCAAGATATGACTGAATCCGAGCCTATTAAATGAAGAGCAAGAGCCCATTGAATAAGTCCTATAACCGGTCATAATATGAGCCCAATTGGCTTAGGCCCAAAAGTCATTCCGACTTTGTATAAATATGGCCTTAGAGCTTCAATAAGATTCATTCGAGTGTTTGAGAAAAAATTAACACTTACACTTATGATTCTACTATTTGCGATTCTACGGACCCAAAATGATTATACCTAGACTCCCGATTTTGACAGCCTTGGGCCTTACTGCAGTCTCTCATTAAGGGTGGGCCTTTTGGGCTCGATTTGGGCTTTTGGTAGCTTGTTATTTAGTATAGTCACCTTTTGTGCAATGGTATAACCTCACCCACCAAGTGAAAATGTGAGGGGTTCGAGCTTCCTAGAAAGCATTGTGGTGTGTGAGTTTCTTACCATTCAAAAAAAAAAAAAAGTTTCTCAATTAATAATTTAATTAATACCATAATAAATTGGAGAAAATGATTTTGTTTTACAATTGGATGATTCTTCTGTTGTCATTTAATTTTGTGTAGGGAAAACAAAAGACTAACATACAGGGTATCTAACAAAAAACAAATTCTGATCTATTATACTTTTGCAACTAAGTCACTTAAACTACAGATAAACTCCTAAATTATCAATTAATTGTAATTAGTTCCAAATTAATTTCAAAAGACTATTCTACATTTTAATAAATTGTTTTTCATTTTTTTAAGTATTACACTAATATTTTTTCTTATTTAAAAATTGATAATACCATTATCTTGATTTAATTATAATATTTTTATATTCAAATAAAAGATATAGTTTTATATTCTTTATTTAAAAAATAATTAGATTGTTATTAAAAGTTTAATTTAAAAAACAAATTTTTTTTATCTTGAAATATAACTTATTTTCAAACGATATATTCATGAAGAACTTATAAATTACTTATTCAAATAATAAAAATATTTTTTCTCAAATCAAATATAAATAATATAAAAATACTACTTAACTAATTAATTTTAAAAATTATATGCAAATCTATGCACGATTGAATATTGAAGGCGTCATCTAATTAATATCATTTTTTGCAGCATATACTAACAAGAGAAATGCACCAAGTGTGATTGAATAAGAAAATAAATTATGATCATTATTGGTGAAATTACCTAGAAGACGGTAAAAAAGCCTATAGGGGGGTGAATAGGCTTTTTGTGAATTAATTGATAAATTAAAATATGAATTGTGGAATAGTAAATTTGAATTCAATTCTTTAATAATCCAAACTATGCAATAATAAATATACGTGCAGAAAATAAAGTAGAGACGACACCAATATTTTTACGTGGAAAACCTTGAAAAACGCTCCAAGTAAAAATCACGGATACCCTCCGGTATCGATGCACTATGAATCAAGAAGTACACATACTCTATGAAGTTAGGACTTACAATCATTCTGATTCGCCGTTTATCACTTGACGTCTGAAAGCCTTGAATCACTCGTGCTACCACAAAGCTCTTGCTCCGATCTCTGTACTCTGACGACTCCACTTCTCAATGGATCACTGAACCATGAAGCCTCCTGCTCCGATCTCTATACTCTGATGGCTCCGCTTCTCATGGATTAAGGCACACACAGTGCAACGTTTAGTAGCACAATTGGAAAATTCCAAAAACAAGAGAGAACTAAAAGATGAATAATCACTCAATATTTTTCTATCTTTCTTTCTCTCTGCAGGAAGACCTTTTTTGTGGAAGAATTCCAGTGCTCTCAAAACCTGTCATCTCTTCTCAATATCTTCTCGTATTATAGAGAGATAAGTCTTCAATTATGGAATACGAATCTTTAATTATGGAAAAATATTTCTTAATCTCCAAGCCTTTCTCTTGTCCTCCAAGTCTCCAAACATAGACCAATATACATATAATAACTCATAAACTTGTCCTTAAGTGAATATGAGTCATTATGGCATCAAAATACTCCTTAATTAAAAACTGAAATCAGAAGCTTTGAGTTCTCAGTAACAGTACTTCGAGTACTCGAAAATCCAAAATCTCGAGTACTCGACCCTTGTTTCTTCGAGTATTCGGTAAACATCTTGATAACGTGGCATAACACACCATGGCGCGCAAAAGTCACTTGAATCAATGCTATTGTCCACGCCAAGATGTAAATATTCGAGTACTCCGTAATGAAAGGTTCGACTATTCGGTACATCAAAATCTTGAGTACTTGGCAACTTCAGAAATCAAACTGTTTATTTCTTTGCAATGCTGCTTCCAATCATCTTTCCTTCATGACTCTTATGTTCTTTATCACTTTAAATTTGATTTGACACATTTATTGATGTTCATTTGACTTGTCAACTTGATTAACCCAAACCAATACTCGCAACACTCAAAATGATTTCTGATTAGAATCATGCCATTACAAATAAATGTTCCTACAAGCTCTCCCTTGACATTTTTGAGACGAAACCATGTTTTACAAATATATCCTCACGATAAACAAAATAAAATCTATACCTATGAACACACACCGACAAACATAGACATAGACTTTTCTTTTGATTTCATGACGATCTACCAATCCTACAACCACAACACTTCAAAAAACATATCTGTGAAAAGCTAGTGTGGAAAACAACTAGCAGTCATAATCAATATTAATGATCATAATCAAATGAAAAATATTAATCATGAAGCATAAAGATCATTAATAAACACATATAATTCTCCCCCTCAATTAAAAAAACTCTCTCCCCCTTAACTAAATATCTCCCCCCCTTACTAAATACTTTTCCCCCTTTTAAATATTTTCCCCATTTTTGTCACTGAAATGACAAGGAAATAACTAATAATGAAAATAGTCACGAGAGATGAAGGAGAAGATACAAAGTGCAAACATTGGGAAAAATATACGAGAAGATCAGAGAATTTAAGTAAAGCTTATAGTAAGACATAGAACTTTAAAGAATATATCCCGATTCTTGGATAACAAAAATCTCTGTGATGCATGAACTTAATTCTAATGCGTGAATGCAAAAGGCTCAACTAGTCATAAAAAAAATATTTTAGTTCTTAGAAACATGTGAGCAGGGCGGAAGAAACAATGAGCTAATCATTAACACATCATATTAGCAGATTTGACTTAGCCATTATACATATGGTAATGAAGGAAATCAACACACATACCTTGCAGACACAAGACAAGCTTTACATAGCATTGGTATATATGAAAAATATTTAGGTGCAAGCAAACAAATAAGATGATAGCAATACGTACCAATTTTAATATTCTCCCCACCTACCGTGATAATACTTCAGTCCAAAACCCGAGCTAGAAGTTAAATCTTTAGCTCGGACCGTATTGTTAATTAAGGGGAATATTTTTTTCTTTTCGTCTCACATTTTTTTCTTTTGCACCCCTTCATATATTTTTTCCCTTTTTACGCTAACACTCATTGCTTTATGGCAAGAGGCCCAGTTACTCAGGTTAAAAATTTGAGATAATCACACCCGCCTTTTGATGCGAATTGTCAATGCTTCTTGAGGCACTGAGATCCGGTTACTCAGCAAAAGGACCATTTCTCTAGGGGGCTTAAAGAGACATTCATATATATATATATATATATTTAATTCATCCTCTTTCTTGTTTTCATATTTTTTTTAACATTACCCCAAGATTTATGAGCATGCAAAAGATGTTCAAAAACATCGATAAATCTAGCCTAACTTATGAACCTACATATCACTTCAGGAAGATGAAAAAGATTAAACATTTCAGTGCACATTACAGTCATTTACGAAGTAAGACAAGCACCAAAGGTTAATGACTTTTAAAAATAATACTTAAATATGTCAAGTGAACAACCCATATCCCCATGTCAGTCTAACATCTCCAATTCCCATAAGCATAATAAGATAAGTAAATAAAAGAATAGAGTGAAATATGAAAACCCTTTGTACCCTTAGCCAAGCTCAACATACTAAGAAATTTTCTTTTATAATTTTTTTTATATATTTTTGTTATAATGATGCATGCATGAACAAACCTAATAGTAGCAAAACATGATGCATAGACACTACAAGAAATCTGGTTTTTTGGGGCAGTCCAAACTGTCGCAGAAGTAGAAAAACCGTCACTAATACTCTCCTCAAACCGTCACTAAAAATAACGTCGCTAAAGGGTATTCGCGATGGTCTAACCATCACTAATAGGGTATTTATTAGTGATAGTTTGACTATCCCTAATACTTAATAGTCGCTAATACTCTCATTGTTTAGGGACAGGTGTACTGTCGCGAATACCCTTTTTATTTTTCACTTTTTTTGAGTTGTTTAGGAATCTACTTTGCTTATTTTATTTTTCTACTAAAAATAATAATTGAACAAATACATAAAACAAAAAACTGCATCTATATATATAGAAAGCTTCAATTTCGGAAATTTACAAGAAAATTGCAAAATGTATCAAGCTTGTCCATCCATGTAACACCCCATGTTATTTTCCCTTTTTCCTAAAATTATTCTCGATTTTGTTTTGGTGGTGACATTACATATTTTTTGCATTTATTTTTCTTGGTATTTCACATGTAAATTTTTTGCGTTTATGTTCGGTTTGGACTGAACGACTTGGCAATTAACTCCTTAATGAATTCGTGGAGTTTCTTTGGCGATTACGTGACTTGATGTGACAGTAGTGTTTCGAACTTAGTGAAACGGTTACGTGGGTTCTTGTTGTCGACAAAGTTGATTCGTTTTAATGCTTGACGTTTAGTGCTTCAAATAGGTGGTGGAACATTTTGTTAGTCTGACGCTTAAGGTTTCGACTCAGTTGTTCGAGTTCGGTATTTAGTGCTATTAGGGATTTGACGTAGTTGTTAGTGTACTTAATTGTTCTTGTTGGCTTTGAAATTTACTTTCGGCAAACAATTCCAAAATTGATGATAACAAACCATTTAAGAGTGTTTGATACTAATGAATTATCGAGTTTATATTTTCAGCAAAAGACAGGTGAACGACTCAGAAATCAAACTCGAAAAGGAAACTACTTGAAAAACAAGCTCGGAAAGAAAGTTTGATTTAAAGCGAAAAGCTGTGAAAGAAATTAAAGCGAAAAAGGAAAATCAATTAAACGGCAAAAGCAAAAGTCGAAGACTCAAGACTCGGGGTAGATAGGTCGGGGAGCGATCATTGTAACAAGGTAATTTTATGTGTCGATTTTATCGTATAAGCTCAAGTATAAAATGAACCGAACTCAAATGAAATGAAAAACGCTTTACCAAACTTAAACGGAAAGAAAAATATTTTTATTAAATGTTTTTCTTGTTATAGTCGACTAGAATCACCCTGTGTATTTTCTAGTAGTCGACTATTTCAACCAGTAGCTATTGGTTTTTCATCCACATCAAAAGAGTCGACTGAAACAAGCTTGAGTCGACTAGACTACTCATTGTAGTCGACTAGAACTCATTCTAGTCGACTAGATGGTCCAAAGTAGTCGACTAGAACTCAATCTAGTCGACTAGATGGACCATTGTAGTCGACTACAATGAAGAAGTAGTCGACTAGAAGATTGCTTAAAATCTGCAGATTTTCAGAAAACAATTCCCATGTTTTGTGGATCGTGTTTAATGGTATTCAAACGGCTCTTGTCTTTCAATTACAATATTCATTCTACAAAACCCTAATGTATTGATATATATAGAATGATATGTGTTCATTGTAGATTAAGAGATTGAAAAACAAAAGAGAAAGAAAAGAAAGAAAAACTCTCAAAATTCTGCAGAAATTTTCTCTACAAAAGCCATTGAAACCAAGCTTTGAAAATCTGATTTTCTCCAAGTTTATTTGAAAATCAAAACCTCTAGAATCTCTTCTTATTCTCCAAATATCATTCATTGATTATATCCTTTGAGAATACATTTCTAGAGCTATTGTAAAATCACCAAAAACACTTGAGCTTATATTGATTTATCTTCCATAAAAACCTTTGGGTTTTGAGTGTTTTTGTTCTTGAGTGATTTTATTGATTACATACGAATTTGTAATCTCGGACAAGTGAAGTCCACCGATTGTTCAAGAGAGGGTTGTTCTCTTGATTGAGAGACAAGCTCGAGAGGCTTGTGTTGTAAAGGTTTGCCATTCCACCTGTGAAGGAAGGGCCATAGTGAAAGGATCGGGAAAAGTCTCAAGAAGGGGTTCTTGAGCCGAGGAGTAGGAGTTACCGAACCTCGAAAAAATCACGGTGTCAATCTCTCTATCTCTTTCTCTTTACATAAGTATTTTGCATGCTATATTTGCTTGAATATCTTGTATGCTAATTTGTCTTGAAATTAATTATTATAAAAGTTTAAATTGAATCATCCACTTGCATATTGAGAAACCGTTTTTTGATTATATTGTGTTCCATGTTCGAAAAGAGTTAGACTTATTTTTGAATACCCTATTCACCCCCCCTCTAGGGTTAATTAGTGACTAACAATTGGTATCAGAGCCTAATCTCTATTTATTTTAGACTTAACCGTCTTAGAGAACGATCATGTCATCAAATTTAGTCACTCATATTGAAGGACAATCGAATAATAGGCCCCCATGGTTTGATGGATCAAATTATAGCTATTGGAAAACTAGGATGATAGATTTTCTTCAAGCTATCGATTACCAAATTTGGCAAGTAGTTCTTGAAGGACCATTTGTTTGACCAAAATTGTTGATGGAAAACCCGTCCCCAAATTACCCAATGAATGGGATAATGATGACCGTAAACTCATGTCATACAATGCTAAAGCCAAAGTAAATTTAAATTGCGCTTTAAGTCAAAATGAATTTAATCGTGTATCTACTTGTTCAACGGCAAAAGAAATGTGGGATAAACTTGAAGTAACCTATGAAGGTACATCTCAAGTACGAGAATCTAAAATTGACATACTCATGCATGAATATGAATTATTTGCTATGAAAGATGATGAAAATGTGAATTCTATGATGTCTCCCTTTACAAATATCTTGAATGGACTAAAGCATCTTGGTAGAATTGTTCCTAGATCCGATGCGTCACGAAAAGTGCTTAGAAGTCTCCCGGCAAAGTGGGATGCAAAAGTAACGGCTATCAAAGAAGCTCATGACCTCAACACCATGAGTCTCGATGAAATTTTCGGCTCTCTACTCACTTAGGAAATAACGTTGAAAGCTCGTGAAGACGACATCAAGCCAAGAAAGGGAATAGCTTTGCAAGCCTTCACTAAAAATGAAATCAATGAGCCGAGTGAAGAAGAAGAGGATGAGGACATTGCATTGTTCACCCAAAAATTCAAGAGACATCTTCAAAGAAAGAAAGCAAACGGTGGAAGATTCATGAAGAGAATCGAACCTAAAGGCGAGACTAGCAAAAGGGAACCCCCAACGTGTTTCAATTGCGGAAAGCCGGGACACTACAAAAGTTATTGCTTCAAGCTCAAAAAGGAAAACGACAAAAGACCTAGCAAGATGGCAATGAACGTCACATGGGAGGACTATGACTCATGCGACTCGGATGAGGAGAAAAGTAGCGAGGAAACGGCAAACATTTGCCTCATGGCAAATGAAGAAGAGGTACATTTAAATTTAAGTGATTTATATAAACTATCATATGATGAACTTCTTCTTAATTACAATGAATTGCAAGATGTGTTTGAAGAATTACATGATGAATTTGAAAAATTAGCTAGAAAATATATCCTTCTTAAGAAAGATAAGTCTTCATGTAGTCTCACTAATTCAAACTTAGAAGTTTCTTGCAATAACAAAAACATTGAGCTAGAGAAGGAAAATATTCGGTTGAAAAATACTATTGATGATCAAATAAATGTTTTAGCTAAATTTACAAAAGGAAAAGAGAACCTTAGTATCATGTTAGGAAGACAAAAAAGATCATTTGATAAATGTGGTCTAGGGTATGATGCTTTTGACAAGGATGCTCTTATATTGAAAAAGAGAAAATCACTTAGCTCTACATTTACTAAAAAAATCATCTCATGCATCTTCAAATGATTATAAACATGTTACTTGCTACTATTGCAATAGAAAAGGACACAAAGCAAACGTATGCTTTCATAGAAAGAAGAAAATTATGTCAAAAATGATTTGGGTTCCGAAAGGATCTATTACATGCTCTCATAGAAAAGAAAATGTTGTAACAAAACAAATTTGGGTTCCAAAAGGAACTATTGCGTATCTATCTAACCAAAATGGACCCAAAACAGATTGGGTACCAATAAAAGTTACTTGAACTTGTTTTGTAGGTATGCTTGAAGTCCGCATCAAAAGAAAAATGGTTTCTCGATAGCGGATGCTCAAGGCATATGACGGGAGATAAATCAAAGTTTATTTCACTAAAAACATATGAAGGAGGAAACGTAACTTTTGGAGACAACTCTAAAGGCAAAATTATAGGAATTGGCTCAATCGGTATTTCCTCTTCTCTCTCTATAGATGATGTGCTTTTAGTTGATGGGTTGAAGCATAATTTGTTTAGTATTAGTCAATTATGTGACAAGGGCTATGATGTTATATTTAGGACAAATGCATGCATAATCAAGAAAGATGGGAAGCAAATGTTCAATGCCAAAAGAAATGGAAACTTGTATACTTTGTTGCTATGTGAATTGCATGACCAAGATGTTAAATGTTTTGTCACATCTAGAGAAAATAGTTGGTTATGGCATAGGCGTCTAGGACATGCTAGTATGGACCTCATTCATCGTTTATCCAAAAATGATTTAGTCAAAGGCCTCCCAAAGACTAAATTTTCGAAAGATAAAATATGTAGCGCATGTCAAGTAGGCAAGCAAGTTAAATCCTCTTTCAAGAGAAAGAAAGATATTACCACTTCTAGACCTCTAGAATTACTTCACATGGATCTCTTTGGTCCGGAGAGAACGGCTAGCTTAGCCGGGAAACTCTATGTACTTGTTTTTGTTGATGACTACTCTAGATATACTTGGGTTCACTTTCTTGCTCATAAAAATGAAACTCACTCCATTCTTGAAAGATTTTATAGAGTCATTCAAAATGAAAAAGATTTGAAAATCAAGAAAATTAGAAGTGATAGAGGTAGGGAGTTTGAAAATCAAGACTTAGAGAAATTATGTGATGATCTCGGTGTTTCTCATGATCTCTCGGCCCCTAGAACCCCTCAACAAAACGGTGTAGTTGAAAGAAAGAATCGATCTCTACAAGAGATGGCTCGAACCATGTTAAATGAGCACAACCTACCCCGAAGCCTTTGGGCGGAAGCGGTATACACCGCTTGCCATATAATCAATCGTGTTATTATTCAGATGAAGTTGGGAAAAACGCCCTATGAGTTGTGGAATGGTCGAAAGCCCAATATTGGGTATTTCAAAGTTTTCAGGTGTAAATGTTTTGTGTTAAATGATAAAGATAATCTTGGAAAATTCGACTCCAAATCGGATGAAGCAATTTTCCTAGCTTATTCTACAAGAAGTAAAGCATTTCGGGTTTATAACAAAAGGACTCTAACCATGGTTGAGTCTATTCATGTTGTCTTTGATGAATCACCCTCACCACCATCACCTAGAATTGACCTAGAAGAAGATGAGGTTGTTGGGATTGAGGATAATCTAAATACTCTCAATATCTCAAACTCATCATGTAGCCAAAAGGAAATGAGGGAAGTTGAGCATCAATCCAATGATGACTTGACCAACTCAATGCCTAAAGCATGGAGGATTGTTCACAATCATCCTCTTGATCAAGTCATAGGTAATCCTTCAAAAGGGGTTAGTACTAGATCTCAACTTAAAGATTTTTGCAACCACATGGCCTTTGTATCGCAATTCGAACCCAAGAACTTCCACGAAGCTCAATGTGATGATTCTTGGATCGTAGCAATGCAAGAGGAACTAAATCAATTTGAACGCAATCAAGTTTGGTGTTTAGTTCCTAGACCCGAAAATCAAACTATAATTGGCACAAAATGGGTTTTTCGAAACAAAAAGGATGAGAATGGAGTAATTATTCGAAATAAAGCAAGATTGGTAGCTCAAGGATATAATCAAGAGGAAGGCATCGACTATGATGAGACCTTTGCACCGGTAGCTAGATTAGAAGCAATTAGAATGCTTCTTGCATTTGCATCATATAGAAATTTCACTCTTTATCAAATGGATGTCAAAAGTGCTTTCTTAAATGGTGTCATAGAAGAAGAAGTTTTTGTGAAGCAACCACCCGGTTTTGAAAATAATCTTTTTCCAAATCATGTTTTCAAATTGGCTAAAGCTCTATATGGTTTAAAGCAAGCTCCTCGAGCTTGGTATGAGAGACTTAGCGGGTTTTTAAATCAAAATGGTTTTACAAGAGGGAAGATTGATAACACACTTTTTACAAAAACCATTAAGAATAATTTGTTGATTGTCCAAATTTATGTTGACGACATTATTTTCGGCTCAACAAATAATTCTTTATGTAGGGAATTTGCCACAAGTATGCAAAACGAATTTGAAATGAGCATGATGGGTGAGTTGACTTTCTTCTTAGGGTTGCAAATCAAGCAAAACTCGGATGGCTTATTCATTAGCCAATCCAAGTACACTAAAGATTTGCTAAAGTGATTTGGTATGGAGGCTACCAAACATGCCATAACTCCTATGAGTTCCTCCATTAAGATTGATAAAGATGAAAATGGTAAATGTGTTGATATTACTAATTATAGAGGCATGATCGGTAGTTTGCTTTATTTAATCACTAGTAGACCGGATATAATGTTTAGTGTATGCTTATTTGCCCGGTTTCAATCATGTCCTAAGGAATCTCACTTGCTTGCGGTCAAACGCATTTTTCGCTACCTAAGTGGTACAATATACTTAGGGCTTTGGTATCCACGTGGAACTTCAATTGATCTTATTAGTTATTCGGATGCCGATTTTGCGGGATGTAGAATTGATCGTAAAAGCACAAGCGGTACTTGTCATTTTCTAGGACACTCACTAGTATCTTGGTCAAGTAAAAAGCAAAATTCCCTTGCATTATCTACGGCCGAAGCTGAATATGTGGCAGCCGGTAGTAGTTGCGCTCAAACTCTTTATATTAAGCAACAACTACTTGATTTCGGTCTTACTTTCTCTCACGTGCCTATTAAATGCGATAATACGAGTGCGATTTGTATTTCAAAGAATCCTATTCATCACTCACGCACCAAGCATATAGAGATTAGGCATCATTTTTTGCGTGATCATGTCGCTGAGGGTGACGTTGAATTGATCTTTATCGACACTAAAAATCAATTGGCGGATATTTTTACAAAACCACTTGCGGACGAATCATTTTCTAAAATTCGTCGTGAAATCGGAATGGCCGTGGATTTTGATGTTTTATCTTAATTTCTGTCATAATCTTTATTTTTAATATTTTTGCTATTTTTATGTATTTATTTCCTAATTTTTATCTATTTTTATCAATTTTTTCTCATTCTAGTCGACTCATCCTGTGTAGTTCAAACCAATCTAGTCGACTACTTTGGTCAGAAGCTACACCATTTCATGGTCTTCACCTTCTAGTCGACTCATTGTCATTCTAGTCGACTCATCTTCCATTCTAGTCGACTCATACATTGTTGTAGTCGACTATTTTGCCTTCCTAGTCGACTCAAACCTAGCCTAGTCGAATCAAACCTAAATCTAACCGACTCACCTAGACCTAGTCGACTCAACCCACTATAAAACCTAACCCTCATCTCATCTTCTCCATCCGCCTCCTTCAAACCCTCTCCTCTCAATCCCTCTCCTACTACCACTTATACCTTCAAATCTTCACCTATCCCTCATTAATTTCACATTTCCATCATCTTCCACTCATTTCCATCATCCAAATTTCATCATTCTCACTCTCTCACATATCTATATATATACACCATCATATATCTCTATATCCCTATACATTTGTGCATCATCTTCTACAATGCCACCGAAGACTCGAGGTCTATTTCGGAAACATTCCCGCATTGATGGAGGCTAAAGCTCCACCAATCCACGCAGTCCTACGGCCGTTGACGAAGAGGAGTCAAATGAACCTCTTCTTCTTGAGGTACTTCTTCTTGATGATGATAATAGAAATAAATTCATCACTGTTTTTGATCACCGTGCTCCTACACCTTGCCGTATTGTCACACAAGATTTATGCACTGAAATTCGGGCTCAAACTTTCGAGTTATTCCGAGCAATTGGTTGGGATTTTTTCGTTTCTCTTGACATTCCGGTATTTCCGTGAATTGTCAAAGCTTTCTACGCTTCTCTTAAAAATCACGAGAAGAAATTACTCTCTCATCTTCATTTTAACTTATGTGGTGAAGACGAGACCGTTGATGACAGTGAAATCAAGCGCATTTTCTTGCTTCCGAATGACGGTATCCGCCACTTCTCCAAGGACTGGTATAAGGAAGATGGTTTCGATTGTATTGAGGCTGCTCGGGCAATATGTGTCGACAAGGAAATTTCGCAAAACGCCGGTATTACCTCTTCTATGCTACTACCCGAGGCTAGATTAATTCTTAATGTTATTACTTACTCTATTCTGCCTAAAACTGGTAGTCATAGCAGTGTTTCTCGTATGGAGGCTTTTTTGGTTTATTGCGTTTTGACAGGAACCCGCGTTGATTTAGCTTATATTTTTCGTTCCGTCATCCTCACATGTCAGCGCAAGCCATCTGGCCCGCTTTTCTTTCCTGCACATATTACATATCTACTGCAGCGGAAAGGTTTTAATTTTCCGAATGAAGTGTCCGAGCATCACCCTATTTTTCTTGATGCCACTCATGTCAAACATATGCATATTTCTTCTGATGCGGAAGGAAATTACTTTTCTGAAATTGCACCTGCTCCTCGTTCGCGTACTGCTCCTAGCGGTTCTGCATCGCGCCAGGAAGCCTCTTCCTCGGTCCCTCCATTGGACGGTGCTTCGGCTTCTCAAGCTGCTCTTCTCAACCAACTTCTTGGGGTTGTTCAAAGCAATACGGAGCTCCTTAGGCAGCAGGAACAAATGCTTCAGCGCCTTGATACGACCGTGAACCAGAATACGGAAGCCATTCGATTGATCAATGAGCGCCTTGTTCTTCATGATGAGGAAATGTCTACCTGTATTATAAATCTGTCAGGGTCACTTGATGACCTCACTCTTGCACACAGGAACCCTCGCTCACGCACCCCTCGACGCTGACAAAAAGGGGGAGAAATTATGCTATTGTACTGTCATGCATTTCATTATCCGACATTAGCAATTTATGTTTTTGTGTGGCTTGTTATGGTTATTGGCGACTTGTTTTGGTTATTTGCGAACTTGTTTGTTTTCCTTTCCATGTTTTTCATTAGTATAAGCCGCTTGTATTAAACTGAAACATCTATGATAGGCTGTTTATTTTTGTTGTCTCAAATGTGCGCCTATTTTTATATATTGTATCAAAGTGCCTATTAAACTGCAAATTTCATTTACTAAGGGGGAGCATTTGAACAAAATATTATGCACATGTTGAGGGGGAGCATCACTTGATGTTTCGCCAAATGCCAAGCAAACACAAAATGTTTTGTCATCATCAAGGGGGAGATTGTTGGCTTTGAAATTTACTTTCGGCAAATAATTCCAAAATTGATGATAACAAACCATTGAAGAGTGTTTGATACTAATGAATTATCGAGTTTATATTTTCAGCAAAAGACAGGTGAACGACTCAGAAATCAAACTCGAAAAGGAAACTACTCGAAAAACAAGCTCGGAAAGAAAGTTTGATTTAAAGCGAAAAGCTGTGAAAGAAATTGAAGCGAAAAAGGAAAATCAATTAAACGGCAAAAGCAAAAGTCGAAGACTCAAGACTCGGGGTAGATAGGTCGGGGAGCGATCATTGTAACAAGGTAATTTTATGTGTCGATTTTATCGTATAAGCTCAAGTATAAAATGAACCGAACTCAAATGAAATGAAAAACGCTTTACCAAACTTAAACGGAAAGAAAAATATTTTTATTAAATGTTTTTCTTGTTATAGTCGACTAGAATCACCCTGTGTATTTTCTAGTAGTCGACTATTTCAACCAGTAGCTATTGGTTTTTCATCCACATCAAAAGAGTCGACTGAAACAAGCTTGAGTCGACTAGACTACTCATTGTAGTCGACTAGAACTCATTCTAGTCGACTAGATGGTCCAAAGTAGTCGACTAGAACTCAATCTAGTCGACTAGATGGACCATTGTAGTCGACTACAATGAAGAAGTAGTCGACTAGAAGATTGCTTAAAATCTGCAGATTTTCAGAAAACAATTCCCATGTTTTGTGGATCGTGTTTAATGGTATTCAAACGGCACTTGTCTTTCAATTACAATATTCATTCTACAAAACCCTAATGTATTGATATATATAGAATGATATGTGTTCATTGTAGATTAAGAGATTGAAAAACAAAAGAGAAAGAAAAGAAAGAAAAGCTCTCAAAATTCTGCAGAACTTTTCTCTACAAAAGCCATTGAAACCAAGCTTTGAAAATCTGATTTTCTCCAAGTTTCTTTGAAAATCAAAACCTCTAGAATCTCTTCTTATTCTCCAAATATCATTCATTGATTATATCCTTTGAGAATACATTTCTAGAGCTATTGTAAAATCACCAAAAACACTTGAGCTTATATTGATTTATCTTCCATAAAAACCTTTGGGTTTTGAGTGTTTTTGTTCTTGAGTGATTTTATTGATTACATACGAATTTGTAATCTCGGACAAGTGAAGTCCACCGATAGTTCAAGAAAGGGTTGTTCTCTTGATTGAGAGACAAGCTCGAGAGGCTTGTGTTGTAAAGGTTTGCCATTCCACCTGTGAAGGAAGGGCCATAGTGAAAGGATCGGGAAAAGTCTCAAGAAGGGGTTCTTGAGCCGAGGAGTAGGAGTTACCGAACCTCGAAAAAATCACGGTGTCAATCTCTCTATATCTTTCTCTTTACATAAGTATTTTGCATGCTATATTTGCTTGAATATCTTGTATGCTAATTTGTCTTGAAATTAATTATTATAAAAGTTTAAATTGAATCATCCACTTGCATATTGAGAAATTGATTTTTGATTATATTGTGTTCCATGTTCGAAAAGAGTTAGACTTATTTTTGAATACCCTATTCACCCCCCTTCTAGGGTTAATTAGTGACTAACAGTTCTATTTGATTATTTCTAGGTATTAGTACATGTTTTCTATAGGGTTAACTTCATTTACACCCCCTGAGGTTTGTCCTATCATCACTTTGACCCCCTCAGGTTTGCATATCTTCATTTACACCCCCTGCTTTACCTAACTCAATTCATTTACACCCCCTGCTTTAGTTTATCAGTTTAACCCCTTCCAATAAAATGCATTAATTCCTATTCTACTCCTCATATAACTATTTCAATAAAAGGATAACAACAAAATAAAATGAAATTTATCAGTTTAACCCCTCTCACTCGCTCTCTCTCCTCCTCCGTCGTCCATGGCCTCCCTCCACCACCACACTCCCGCCAAAAACGGCACCACGACCACCACAACCACCGTCGACACCAAAAATCACACACCCAGCAAAAAGGCAAAGCTAACCCTAATCTCCGCTGACGAGCTCGAATCCGAATTCACCCACCACGACCCCACCGTGGCGCGAATCAACAATGGCATCTTCGGTTCATGTCCGGCCACCATTATCTGCTTGCAGCTCCGCTACCTCCGGCAACCCGACGACTTCTACTTCAACCAGCTCCAACCCTCGATCCTCAAAACACGAACCCTAATCAAGGACCTCGTCAACGCCGACCACGTCGATGAGATCTCCCTCGTCGACAACGCCACCACCGCCGCCGCCGCCGCCATCGTCCTCCAGCAGACCGGCCGCGCCTTCACCGAGGGAAAATTCCATAAGGGCGCCGCCGCCGTCATGCTCCACAACGCCTACGGTGCCGTCAAAAAGTCCGTCCAGACCTACGTTTCCAGCGCCGGTGGTTGGGTAATCGAAGTCGAATTACCTTTTCTGGTGAACTCAAATTCTGAAATTATCAACGAGTTTCGAAAAGCCCTAGAAAAGGGCAAATCGAACGGTCATAGGGTTAGGTTAGTGGTGATCGACCACATCACCTCGATGCCGAGTGTGGTGATTCCGGTGAAGGAATTGGTCAAAATCTGTAGGGATGAAGGCGTTGACCAAATATTTGTTGATGTTGCTCACAATTGGGTGTACAGACATTGATTTGAATGAAATTGGTGTGGATTTCTATACTAGTAATCTGCATAAATGGTTTTTTTGCCCACCCTCTGTTGCATTTTTTATATTTTTGTACATATAAAACAATAATTTTTTTAAAATTTGAATAAGATTAATGGAAGGGTAATTTGGACATTTCACTAGAATTTTGACCAAAGTCAAATGAATAGTAATTAGAGGGGGTGTAAATGAAGATATGCAAACCTGAGGGGGTGTAAGTGATGATAGGACAAACCTCAAGGGGTGTAAATGAAGTTAACCCTTTTCTATATGTGTATGTATCTATGACAGTGTTTTTGATTTACTTGATACGTGTTAGTAGATTTATTTGATAAATGGAATTATTCAGTAGTTCTTGGAATTTCAGTGAGTCCAGAAGTGTTCTATGTTTTAATGGTTTTGTGTTGTACTCAGAGTGTTTATTTCGACTTATATTATTTATTAGTTATCTGTAGAATTTGCGGGCGTGCGTGATATTAATTGCGAGTCGATTGGTTATTTATTTCGGATTTTATTAGTAATCAAGAGTCCCGTGGATTTTTTGGGTACGTGTGTATTCGTTTAGGGATTTTTAGATAATATTCCCTTTATTATTATTTATTATTAAATAGAGATTAAATGTGTTATTTTCGTTCGGTGCTCGACTTGGAGGATTTTTAGGGTCAATTCTTTGCGAGATTTTAATCCGGTATTTTCTCGGGTTTTTTATTAATTGGGATTTTATGATTATTGATTTAGTACCAAGTATGGGTGATAAACTTGGGTCATTATTATTACTTAATAATTATTATATGTAATAATAATTGTTATTTTATTATTAATTAAAAGGTGTAGATATAAATGTGTATTAATTAGATATATATATTTATATAAATGAATATATATGATAGATATATGTAAAGATGTGTGTATTGGTAAGAGAGAATGAATGAGGGTCTTCTTCTCCATCACGCAAGTAGTAGACCTTTTTTTCCATTGCACATCGATAACTTGATTCTCCATTATCATCTATTTTATCTCGTCAATCTGGGCGAGAGGGGGAGAGAGAGAGAGAACGCAGAGCCGACTTAGGCTTTTTCTTGCTTCTTCTTCCTGTTGTCTTCAGCTTTCTACTTCTCGTCCAGGGTTTCAGGTCACCGACAAGGGAGAGATTGCCGACGAGAGAAGGAGAGAGAGAGAGAGCTTGTCGTTAGAAGAGCAGTTCGCGAAGGAGAGAGAAAGAGGCTGGTGGGTTGTGACCTGGTGACATTCGTCAGAGAAAGAGAGAACAGTGGCAATTGGCGGGGGCTTGTGACGGCGCAGTAGTGGTGCATCAGTGGTGGTGTGCGCTGGGTCCTGTGTTGGTATCGACAGTTTTAGTTCTGACTGGTATTTCCGTCGCCAATTTCGTCATCTTTCCGTTGTCGGATGATGCTGATTTTTGGAGGGTAGCTCAAATTCAGTATCATGTATATCATACTAAAATTTGGGATTGATTCGTTGAACGGTTTAACGGGAAATCAATAAAGTAGGTACGAAATTTGTTTTGGTATTTCTCATATTTGTTCAATTTGGTTAGGTTATTGCTAATGGACTTTGGCTATATTGTT
The DNA here is from genome assembly GCA_963922005.1 of Cornus suecica. Taxonomy (NCBI): domain Eukaryota; kingdom Viridiplantae; phylum Streptophyta; class Magnoliopsida; order Cornales; family Cornaceae; genus Cornus; species Cornus suecica. The sequence goes on along the minus strand of OY998240.1, from coordinate 56,296,948 downwards.
TAGGTCATTAAGGTGGACATTTTGGTATATTCAGATTTTCCATCAGACAACTTTGGTCGGTGGGCCCATTTTAGGGCGTCGACATTGTTCACGGTGGCCCCGTTTCGGGGCTGTTTTAGGAACACAAATTGAGGTGGGATATTTTTTTTAAATATATCTAATTCTCACACTTGTGGCGTAGGGAGCCATAGATTTTATTGTTATTTATTTATCGAGCATGATTTAAATGTTTGGAAATTATAATTTTCTTGCTATCGTGTATTTACGTATGTGTGATAGCACGCTTCATGTTTCTAGCTATATATGTGATTCATGAGTCTTATGAACTCGAAATTGAAGTGCCTCTAGGTGGGTTAGAAAAGAGACAAAAAATAGTAATTCACTCGATAAATGAAATAAATTAAAACCTACTTAAATTGAATTGAAATAGGTGGCATAACATCCCCTGAAGCTTAAATTAGGTTTGTGGAAATTGGGAAAAGGGGACGTTGAACTTAGACATTATTTTAGGCCCTTTTGTTGTGAAATCTTTAAATGATGATTTATGAAAGCTTTACATGTGTAATCACGATGAATTAATCTTGGACTTGAATATAGACATGAATTAGTTCCCTTTTTTTTCCGTAAATTATAAAGAAATGCAAATTAGGTGTCCCTAAGGTGGACTTCTTGTAAGTTTTTATTGAAATTTAATTATAAGCATGTTTTGAATGAAAATAATGGAAATTTATACTGTATCATTGAGCATTGGGTCCATGTAGAGGCATATTGCATTCATGTAGCACCATTAGCATATATATTTTTTCGGTGTTGGTAGCATGCCTCATGTGTGTCACATATATGTATGGACCATTTGGATAGTCCCAACAACTGGCCAGGGGGTGTTCTCGTATTTAGGGAGCTAGCATCTCTCGAATCCCTGATAATTTGGGGGTGAGGGCTTAGGCCTCACTTGCCGTTCCGGAAGGACTTGTGGTGTCCATACTCTTTTCGGTGACACCCACTTTCCTTGTGTGGGCTTGTTATATGTTTAACCCTCATATAGATAGGGTTGTACTTGAGTTTCATTGACACTGTTATGAGCATTGACATTGCACTGGCATTCACATTGAGCATTTATTTGACATATTATTATCTCTTAAGATTTTTTACTGTTATTGCTTACTGATATGGAGCAGGTTGTATGTGGATAAATATTAAAAATCTTTATTATCCCCTTGAGTGCTATGATGCCATAATTGTGATATTGGTTATGCTCCTGGATATAGAAATCCCTTATTAATGTTAGAAAATTGACTAACAAAATTTTTCAATGTGAATGAAGGTTTAAAAACCTTAAATTGGGAAGTAAAAGTTTAATAATAATTAAGAACCAGGGATAATGGCGCAACGGTTCACCGGGTTTTAGATGGTTATGTGGAACGAAATAGGAAGTGGCGTAATTGTGAAAACTTTCCCCTTAAGTCGGGCTTTTAGTTGAGCTGGTCAACCCCTTATTGGGGCTTAAATGAGGTTGTGGTTTTCGGCTATATAGGCCATTGTGTTGGTTGGTTGATGCTACCACAGGGTGGCTGGCATACCCCTTCGATGGTGTGGTGAGTTTATTCACTTAAGAGTCGATATAGGCTCGATAGTCTTAGCGTTTCTTTTTCTACTATCGATACTTTTGAGCTTATCACACGTCACTTCCATTTTGAGAAATAGACAGTGTTTAGTTACTGTACCTTGAAATCTCCGCTACGGTTTGGATCTTTGGGGTCAAACTAATGCTCTCTCAAAGTTTTGAAAACTTAAAGCTTTTCTATTTTTTTTTTTCTAAATCTATGTTTTTCACTTACCCCGGGACTCGTTCACTATTTTTGGAAAACCATAAGTCAAAAACTTGTTTTATAAAATAGGAGTTCGACTTTTGGGACCGAGGGTACCAGAAGTAAACCTGTTCTGAAAATGACAGAAAATTTCCTTTTCAAAACATTCTTGTGAAGTCAGTGACTTCAGGGTACTATTGTCCTTGTTCTTGAGATGTCGAGATTGTTTCTGGGATCTTGACATCGTTAGAGTTCGAGAACTCCAGGTTTCTTCCAGTTGTTTCTGAAATTAATTTTGAGCCAGTTAGGTCTTGAGATTTTAAGGTTTCATCCTTCGAGGCAAACCTTACATTCACTTGTGTTGTTACTGTCCTTATCGTATTCTCAAGTAAGAGATGTGAGATTGAGTTACGCACACGTTGTGCGATTCTTAGTACTTTGGTGGGTTCAGAGACGTTGGAACTAAATAGATTTGATCGGGTCCTAAAAGGTTTCTTAAAAATTGGTTGAATCCTTTGGGGTTCTTCATTTTTATTTAAAACCCAAGGGCCTCGGCATTTGTTTGGGACTAAATGACTCTGATATCCCTTTTTGGTGCCTCAGTAGACAGTGTCAATTGAAGATTGAATTATGATTGTCGAATCTGATCTAGTGGTGGAGCATTTTCACTTATGTTACTTTCGAGGATTATATGGTAGCAGTGTGTATATACCATATGACCACTAGTTAATTTTATAAGCGCTCTTTACTATAGGAGGCCATGGAGAAATAATCTTTTAAGGGAACGGATAATTTCACTGGTTAATATGGATAAAAGGACGTGATTGAGGTTAGAAATTGTGAGAGTGAGACTCTCCAGGGATGATTTGATGGTGGTATGATGTAGAAGCATGGTTCAGTTGAGTTGTGGATATAGTTATGATTATTCTTTTTGGATAATCCTAAAGAGTGACTTAATTATCTTCTAGAAACCTTGAACGGTGTGCTCGGTGCACGATGTTATGGATAGTTAGTTCTTATGGTACCTCAAAGCAATGGTGCGTATTGGAATATATATATATATATATATATATATATATATATACCTGCGAATATGATTATTTATCTATAGGATTATATATATATATATCTTATATATATAGATATATTTATTCGACGGTGCTTGTATTGCCTTTATAGTGTTAAGACTTGTGGGTTGCTTTATGTTTCATGCTTTATGCCTTTTTGTGTGGTCGTGAGATATGATTTGGATTATTTGTGGGATTATTTTGGGGTCTCGGATTGGTGTGGGTGCCAGGTGATACAACTGAGTTACCTAGGATAGATGTATGCACACGGGATAGTTAGAGGTTCCTGGAGGCTAAGGGTGTGCTTTTTAGGGATATGATGGTTGAGCTGTGGTTTTTAATCACCCCCACATAGATTGTAGGTTTGCAGGTGGATGCAACATGACATGTATAACAACGATGGTACGGGTGATTTGGGACGTTTTAATTAGAGTTGTTCCTGTTATCCATAGTTGTCATTTTATTTTCATATTTATCTTAGGAACCAATCTATTGACATATTCTCTTTTAGTGTATCATTTATTTCTGAGTATTATTGTATCGCTTTGGCACTGCCATGTGCCTTTCAGTATTCTTATTCGAGCCTTGAGGCTCTCTAGGTTTTTGAAAGGGTTGTGTAGAGGTAGCGGTGGTTTTCTTTTCACTATCTCAACCCTAGTAGGTTTCTGGAACGTTGGGCTGCATACCATTGCTATTATTTCCTTTATGATTGACAGGTTATTTTGTTCTGTTGTGGTTGTGTGCCTGGATGTTCCAGTTACAAACGAAACTCTGCCAGATTTTCGTTAAAATTCACTATTGAGCTTCTATCACCTAGGTGGGCATGGAATACCTTGTTTTCATTCTTATTCCATTTATCTTCTTGTTATTAGTGATTTTAGTGGTCTTTTTCCACTGACGTCATACTTCGGGATTCACTGATTCTCCGGATGGGAGTCTGAGGAATAATGGGGCGTGACAATCCAACACTTATAAAAAAATATCACCTACAAAAGAAACAAAAATTGATGCCTAGGAAAGCTGAAACCATGTCGATGGTGGTGGTGGTGGTGATGGTGATTGGTGTTGGCTAAGAATGCTGAAACCATGTTGGAGGCTGCTTGTACTACTACCATGTTGGTGGCGGATGCTGAAAGTGAGTCTCTATTGGTGGACATTATATAATATCCATCCCGAAAGAGTCCATTCCTTCATTTAGAAATTGCTAGAACAACCCTGCAGTAGCAGCTGCACCTCCTCCCCTAGCGGAGGAATAGATTGTTACACTGCCAAAAAATAGGTCCTTTTGGTTTGTGTTGTAACCAGGGTCTTACAATGATTTCCCAAACATTTTGTGCATCTTCAATGTAAGTGTTAAGCCAGTCATTCAAAAACGAAATCTGGGATTCATCACTTTCACCTATTAACCTGATTAAATAAAGAAACAACATAAGGGAATTAGTTTTTAGCAATTCAAATGACCGAAAATGCCAATATCATGTACTTTGTTTTATGATGCTTACCATTGATTAGGGTAGGAGTGGACAATGGCAAAATCAATCCCAACTATCTAATTATTGGGGACGAAATCGGTTCCTAATTGGAAATTTGGGTTGTATTGCTACTTCTCAGGTGCTAAAGCTCCATAGAACCCTTCCAAACCAATTTCTAGCAGGTGATTGATGTCTATAGATTTCAAGTAAGAAGTCATTTATGTAATCCAAGCATGTTGCACAAATGCAGTAGTCATCAAACATTTGATCGACAAATAGGGCAATACAAACTATGCATATTGCCAGATTAAGAAGCTCTCAACCATAAGTTAGACTTAACAAACAGTTTGGATTCTTATTCTAACAGCATGAGGCCTCATAGTTCAATAAATATTTTAGAACATGTTTGGATCAATGTTTCTTTGTAGTTTCCTATTTTTGGATAATTGGAAATCAGAAATAAATAAATAAAATATTATTTTGGTCAATAGATTATGAAACTGGAGGTTTGCTTTGTTGCGCAACTAATATCTCCTACACCAGGAATAAAAATAAAGAAAATAGGCATTAGCCCAGCCCCTCAAAACGGTAGTTGCCCATCAAATTAATCCTCCAACATAACCACAGTGTAATTAACTTTGAATTTTCTAGTTGAAATTCCCCCTCCTGAAACTGGATTTCAATGAGAAAATTGGAAAATAATTACCCCACTAGAACACACCATAGCTATAAAAAAAGAAGAAGCTAGAAGCATTATTCAATAAAAAGAAAAAGAAACACTTACATGTTAAACATAAATTTTTTTAAGCAAACCCCAGACCTCACATATCAAAAGAAAAAGAAATACTTACAAATTTTTACTGACCAATTTTAGCTTCCTTGTCTAAATGATCATTCTATATTTTGAGCTGCAATACATATTACTTATTCATATTAAACACGTTTCCACAAATAATTAATCAAAAAATAATATAGCAATTGGAAATATGTGATTTACCAATTACATGGAACTGTCCTTTTTTTTTTCTTTTTTTTTTTTAAAATTGGAACTGCTATGTTTTATGTTCTAAAATATAACAATTGGCTAATGACACGACAAACACTCATGAAGTTTCATACAACTTCAAAACCAATCTACCGCTAACCATTACTACAATAAGTTATTTGCAATTGGATGATTGAAAGAGTTGAATGTAGTAGCACATGGAAAAGGATTGGTGGATCATATTATTATGTAGTTCATCGTACAATAGTAAGTGAATAATTTTGTTGCTTCGTAGAATGAATTCAAATGACGGTACCATAAAAAATCCCATGTTTCATTTAATGCAATCACAATTCTGAACCCCTTTGTTTTTTTATGTTTCAAAAAGACATATACAACGTTGAACTTGTATTCTATTATGAGTTGAGAAAAACATAAAACAAAAAATAAAAAAAAAAGCTTGAAAAAATATGTGTACTGTTGTCTCTATCAATACAAATCTTCTGTATACAAAAATAACGTGGGAGCCAATGACCTGAAATTGCATGTATAAGGGATAACCAATATAACAGATCAAGAAAATAGGTACTACCTCTGTCCCATATTAGTTGTCCACTATTGCAACTTTACTTGTTCTAAAATACTTGTCCAGTTCGAATTCCAATGCAATTTAACCTTCCACTTTCCCCAACTACCCTTCTTCTACTATCTTTAAACAAATACCGGATCCCACCATAATACTATATTATTAAGGGCAGAATTGGAAATTGCACACTAGTCAACCCAAAGCAATAAAATGTTAAAAAGTCCAAATTAGACAACTATTGTGGGACGGAGGGAGTATTAAAGAAATTCAGAGAAACAAATTTCATAAACTGAGAGATTGATCAACATAGACAAGCATAAATATATGCACAAAAAATTAGGGCAAATTTAGAGAGAAAAAAATATATTTTCTTTCTCATTATTCTTCACAAATAAATCAGTTACTACATGGATTTGTCCTTGCATGTGATAACGATTTGGGGGTAAGAGATTATTTAGGGCTTACAGATCTGGTGGATTGCATGGATTTGTCTCTATGATGATGGATTTCAGGGGTGAGATATGATGTGTCGTTAAGGAAGAAGAAAAACAAAGACACAAAACACTGATCGGAGTTGCCGCAATGTTTGCTTGTTATATTGATGGATAGACCTTCACGAGAGCTACAGGTGACGTGGTCGGTGATTTGTTGACGGTCGTGAATAGCAAGGGAGTTAGATTTTGAGGTGAGCCATGAGCGGTGACGGTGGAGTGTTCTTGATGAAAATTAGGGATTTTAGATTTTGACGGAAAAAAAAGATTAGGAGTGATAAGGTGGTGTGTGACGTGGAGGTTTGTGGTCCATATAATCTAGAAGTGGGTTTTTTTTTTCCTTTTTGTTTTTTGTTTGGGTAAATTACACTTTCACCCATTCTTGTTTGGACATATTCTAAGTTCTTCCCTTTTGTTTTAACAATTACAATTTAACCCCCTCTAGTTTGGTTTTCGTTAACACTTTCCCCCCTCCACCGGACCTCAAGCTAGTCAACACCAGTCAAAGATAATTTAATGGGGGAAATGACTATACTACCCCCAGTTGCTGAAAATACCCTTTTACCCCTCAATTTAATGGACTAAAGTGCCCTTGTGTGTATATTTATATACATATGATAATGTAATGAAATGGATAAGTTTCTTCTTTCCAAGCCAAGCTTTCTCCGCATATATTTGTTACTACATTCTAGTGCTTATAGGAAATTAGGGTTTTGAAATGTAAACTGAGATTCAATTGCTTAATTTTAGGGTATCGATTTTGGGTGTATTCTATCTTTTCCCCGGAGCATTCACATTTTGATTCAATTGCTAGCTACAAAATTTTGATTCAGATACCATTGTTGTAACACCCCATATTATTTTCCCTATTTTCTGGAATTATTTCCGATTTATTTTCGGTTGTGACGTCACTTGTTCATGACGTCATGGTTATTTTTGATGTTTCACGTGTAAATTTTTGGCGTTTATGTCTTGATAGACGGGATGACGCAACCATTGTCTTATTGACTACTTCGTGGAGCTCTTTTGACAATTACGAGAATTGACAGTGAATTTTATGTTTCAAACTGGCGAAACGTTGATGTGAGTTCTGGATTCGACAGCACGACTCTGCAATCGTCTCTTTGATGATTTCGTGGAGTTTCTTTAGTGATTACGCTATTTGACGTGACGTTTTGTGTTTCGGACGTGGCTAGAGGTTTACGTGGGCTTTAGTGCCGATTAAGTGGATTTGTTTAAACGGTCGAATTTTAGTGCATCGACTGGGTGGTGGTACGTTTAGTTAACCGACGTTTAAGGCTCCGACGCTATTGTTCGAGTTTGGTATTTAGTGCTTTAGGGGTTCGACGTTTTATTTTCCCTTGTGATAGGATTAGTATGCGCCTGATTTGATTTACGTGCCCTATATTTGTACGTATTTGTTTTATTTGTTTGATGTGCTTACTTCTTTGTGTTTCTAAGTGCTCCCAGGTGTTGATGTGGATATACCTGGTTATTGTTTTGGATTGTTTTCATGCCTTAGTTATTTGTAGTTATTCGAGGGATTAGTGACGACTCCGGTGATTCGGTAGTTGAGTCTCGTATCATAGTATTTATTCTGACTGTTATAATTAGGACACGGTTTCTCCCTGTTCTAGAAATCTCGATGTTATTTCCGAGGTGTCAATATTGTTAGAGGTTGGTAAATTCAGGTTTCTCTTAGCTTGTTGTCTAGAGTTTCTTCCTGTGCCTGGTTTGGTTTAGGCCTTCTTTCAGAATTATTTTTATAAACTTTTAAATAAATGTTAAAGGTCTTAGGACCAGATTTGAAAGAAGTTTAAAAATGATTCCAAAATAGCTGTCAGTTTGAACTCTAATAGTTATTCTTTCTCCTATAGTTATTCCTTGGGTTTGAGTCCGGACTTGTGATGTTGAGTTACGCATACCTAGTGTGATTCTTATTGTTTTGGTTGGGTTTGGAGATGTTGGTACCAAATAAGATTTGACCGGGTCCTAACGTTTTCTTAAAAACTGGTTGAATCCTTCGGGGTTCAACATTTTTCTTTAAAAACCCGAGGACCATGGCATCTGTTTGGGACTAAACGACTCCAACACCCCTTTCTAGTGCCTAGATAGGCAGTGTGAGTTAGAGATAGTTCGGTTGGTTACAACACAGGTTGCAGGTTTGTAGGTGGATGTAGCACGGCTTATGCTCGGCGGCGACGATACGGGTGATTTGGGACGGTAGTTATGTCCCTCCTTCCGTAGTCATACTTGTGTATTCTTTTATTCTCTTGGGAGCCAGGCTGTTGGCAGATTCCCTTGTGTTGTATCTTCAATCCATGTATTTATTATTTTGGGGTGTCACTGTATCTGTTCGGCACTACCCTTAAGTTTTGTGTATTCTTATTTGAGCTTGGTGGCTCAGTCGGTATTTGTTGTTTTGGGGTGCCTTTATACCTTTTGGGCATCGCCATGTGTCTTTCTTTATAATTTCATTTCAGCATTTGGGGCTCTATTGATTTTAGAGGGGTTGTGTAGAGGTTTTGGTGTTCTTTTCCACTACCTCGGCCCTAGTAGGTTTCTGGAATGTTAGGCTACGTGACATTGCTTTTATTTCTGTCATTATGGGTAGGTTATTCTGTTGTGTCGAATTTGGGTTGTCCGGATGTTTCCATTTACAAATGGAACTCTGCCGGATTTTCGTTAGAATTCTTTACTGAGTTTCTATCACTCAGGTGACATGGAATACTTCATTTTCATTCTTATTCCATGTATTTTCTTGTTATCGTTGATTCTCTTGGTCGTTTTCTATGACGTCATACCTCGGGATACGCTAATTCTCCTGATTGGAGTCTCAGGAATAACAGGGCGTGACAATTGTTGTTGATGGGTAATTAGGGTTTTTGAAATCTAAATACTTTTTTTTGCTGAAATTGTGTTTAAATTGTTTACATTCATACAGTTTAGTTCTTCCAACACACAGGTGAATGACGTGATAGATTTAAGGTTCAACAGTAGGATTTGATATTGTAAGCTTAAGGTTGCAGTTAGAATTACAGAGAATGATAAAAACAAAGGAAAGTTGTATTTTTTGTGCCCAAAAGAGTGTAATGCATGTGGATTTTGGAATTGGTGCAAACCTAGCTCAAGTGTCAATTCAACTATAAGTGGGCAACTACAATTTGATGGAGTAATGGAGAAACTAAATAAATTAGAGCAAGATGTTAGGGACCTCATATGTGCTCATGTAGGGCTTGCTGCAAGTGTGAAAGAACTCCATAGAAGCAATTCAGTTGTGAAGATGTTGTCAATTGTGAATCTGTCATTGATTGTCTTGTGGTTTGTTGTATTTGTAAGTTTCATGATGATGAATTTAGTATAGGGTAATGGTTTAACTTGTGCTTGAATGTTTTGTGGTTTAACTTGTGTTTGAATCTTTGATAATGTAAGCTTCAAAAGCATTTTGTAATCTGTCATTGTGAATCTGGAGCAATTTGTTATAAGCAATTCAGTGTACTAACTCTTTTGTAATGGTTTAACTGTCATTGTTTGTAACACCCCGTGTTATTTTCTTTTTTTCTGAAATTATATTTAATTTAATTTCGGTTATGACGTCACTTGTTCATGACGTTCATATTACTCTTGGTATTTCGCGTGTAAATTTTTCGTGTTTAGTTTTAAAGTCGACTGGATGACTTTACGGTTTCTTTTTGACGACTACGCAAGTTCTTGTTATCGACTACGCGACATCGTTTCAACATTTAACGTTTAGTACTTCGAGTGGGCAACAACGCATTTTAATTGGATCGGGCTTGTTAAGTGTTTCGATGTTTGGGTTCCTAACCTGGTATATTTAATTGGGTGTCCCGTTATTATTTCGGGCTTGTGAGTTTACGATTGGGTGTTCCCTGTATTTATTGGGATTTACTGTATATATATATAATTAATTTTAATTATTGATATATATATATATATAGTCTTGGAGGTTATTTTGCGATTACGGATAAGTCAAGGGTTAGTTTTGCTATTTCGCATATATGTGTATATGCATATACACGAAATGGATTTGCTCTCTTCTCCTTCTCTACACGACAGACGACCTAGCCCTCCCTTAATCTCCTTCTTCTCTGATGCACGTCTCCACCTTCTTTACCATCTGTTGTAGCTAGAGAGAGACGATCGGGAGAAAGAGGAGTCGGCTGGAGGTGAAGCGCGACCATGGAGGTTCGCCGCAGCTGTAGCAGCGGCGATGGCGAGGTGGCGACTGGGTGGTGCTGTGGTGGTTGTCGTTGAGCTAGATGACGGTGCAGGAGGTGGTGATATAGGGCTGGTTCACGCGGCAGGGGCGGAGCAGCAGCCGCGTGGTAGTCTCGATTTTGGCCAGCCTTCGGCCATTTTTTCGGTTGACTTCCGTTGATCGGTTTGAGCCGATTTTGGTGAGTAGCTTCGTGTATACGTAGTATTCATCATACTTTAATTTCGTATTTTTACCATGAACGGTTTACCCGAAAATCACATTTATAGGTTATAGTTTTCGTTTGGGTTAATTTAGATTTACCCAAATTAATTAACCTATTATTAATGGGCTTCGTATATATCGTATAGGTTGTTGAGGCGGACGTTTCGATATATTCGAAATATTTTTCGGACGATTTTGGTCGGCGAGCTCCATATTCGGGCGCCGGTACTGTTCAAGGAGGGCCTGAAACGACTGTTATGTAAGCGTATTTCAGGTGGGAAATTAGATTTATCACTCCGCATTATTAAAGTAATTTAGGATGTGCAAATCCTTATTTGATTAAATATAGATATATTAAATTGTTAATTTAAATATCTATAATTTGCTTAGAAACGAAATGGGACTTAGGGATTAATTTAAGAAAATTAATTAAATTATTCTTACTAGATTAATTAAATTCCTATTTAAATGGAATAGGAATAGACGGCTTAGAAATCCCCTTGAGAATTAAATGTGCTAGAGGATTTCTTAAACGTTGGACGTGAGAAACTTAGACGCTATGCTAGGTTCTTCTCATTATACGTGGATTATCTATTTAAATTATTTTAAAGGCATGATAAGGGAAATTGAAATATTTTCTTAAATAATTAAAGAAAATATATATTTGAAAACAAGAATTGTATATGAAATTGTTTTCATATGATTTAAATGCTTTATCGTATTTTAAAAGCATGTTAAAAAAAGATTTTGAGATTTATATTATCATGTGGATATTGTACATAAATATGATGCATTACATATTTATGATTGAGATATGATTTGATTGTACACCATGTCGTGTGAGCACATGGGTGTTGGTGCATGTAGTCCACGGGTTCACCATTTGCAGAGAAAGGTCATTTGGTGTGGTCTACTTCATTGCGTGTGGTGCATGAGTAGGATTGTGTCGTATCATCACAACAACTGGCCAGGAGGTATCATGCCTACGGAACTAAAAAGCCGGCAAATGTGAGTTAGGAGTCCAGGTAGAGGCTCATTTTCATGACTTTTGTAGTCATGGCGTACGGAGTCGCAAGTTGGGCTCTCGTGCAACCGTCTTCCTTGTTGAAGTGATAGAGAGAAAAATCACTTGGGAAAAGTCGGTGTGGTAACTCTACACTACTTTATGAGCTTGTATCCTCAAAAGTATGTGGAAAGAGTATGTATTCGTTACCCTTGGGAAGGGTGTGTTGTCTGTGAGTATCACGGGGAATGTCGAGTCACATTATATTGCATACCATTAATGAGATCTCGTTTGACATGTATATGTGCTATATATACTACATGTGATGTTGGAGCATGTTATTTATGAATATTGTAAATTAAATTCATATTTTATAAATGCTCAGTTGAAAATGAATAATGTGAAACAAGACTTTAAATGTGGTAATTATTAATAAGTATAAATGAAACGTATATCTTTATAGTTGTTGCTGTGTACTTTAGTGCCCTTGGGGGAGGGTATGTGTATTGGCATAGTGATCTATGTGGCTAGTTGAGGCTAGTGGTGGACCGTAGGCTTGATTTTGGAGTTGAGGCCTTAGAGAATGTGGCTAATAGTCTTGTGATTGTGGTTAATAGTTTGGTGATTGTGCTTAGTTGTGTGACCTTGTTAGAGATTGGAGGTTAGAGATTGATTTTAGAATTAGTTATGAATTGGGGCCTTCGAGAAGGCGGGTGATAAGATTGTGAGTTGTAGTATGGACCTTTTGGGTGTCTTTCACTTTTGAGGAATAGGCTATCAACTGTAGTTGAGATTTTGATTGGTGAGAAGAGGTTATGATTAAGTGACTTTATTAAGTACTCAAGGTACTATAGCTTGACAATCTTGGTTCTAGTGCTTAGTTCATTCCCCTAAGCATTCCTTGTACTGTGTTTTGTACGCTAATACGTAGTCGTTGACTCCTATGTCATTCCTTGAGTTGTCGGTTACGGCGGGGCGCCGAACCTCTTCGTCGTGGTGTCATTTGATTTGGTGGAGTTGGAAACGGATTGTTGCCTTCCGTGAGTCCAACGTATTGTTCTTCCTTTACTGTCCTCTCGGACATTATAGGAATCCATAGAGTTGTGTTTTCTCTTATTTGGCTGTCATTTCGAAAATGGTGTTTTCTAAACTCATTGTATTTAAAAGGAAAAACCCGTTTTCGCCTACCCCGTATAAATGAAAAGTTTTAACACTTTATAAAATGATCTTAGGATCTTCTTTCGAAAGATTTTTAACTCTGAAAGCCGGTGATGACAATTGACGGAGACCGGGGGCAAGACGGTCATTTTTACTATGTGGTTTCTTAAAAGGAAAACTATTTTATTACTTTTCTTGGGATTCTGAGATTTCGGGACTTCTTTCTCAATATGTCATCCTGTAGAGTGTTGAAAGGTGTTCCATTGTTTCACCTTTGCTTCCTATCATTTCTATGTCTCTGTACGAGGCTTTGTGTCGTTCAGTGCACACATATAGTGTTACCTTTCACTTTCTTTATTGTTGATGTCACCACTTAGGATTGGGTGGTTTTCCTCGCCTACATTGAGAGCGTTAGTGATGTGATTGACCCTATTGGTGATAGTATTATGACGTCGATATGATTTATGATATGGTGATATGATTGAGGTGATCTAGCCTTTGAGAGGTAGATTTTCCTCAGAAATGGGATGAGGTTTGTTATATATATATATAGACGATGATTGTGTTAGTACGCAAGGACGTGGGTACTTTTCCTCCTGTGTTCTCGGGGAGTGAGTTGTGAGTATTCCTTGGTACTAGTGGTGTGTTTCGATCCTTATGGATATTAGAGGTGAGTGTGGTTTTCCTCTGTTTAGATTTCTGGTTAGCGTTGTGGATGCTTGATGATTTGTTAGATTGGACATGGGTGTCGTGTACCTAGTGTAAGTTGGTGAGAGTAGTGTAGACTACCGGTATTGGTACTTGGGGTACGAGTCTTAGTTGTATCTTACAGACTCTAATTGTGCAGTTATATATATATACATATATATAACCCCGTATATACTCGTTTACGGTAGCTTATGAGCGCGTGCCTTGGGTTTGCGTGGATGGGATTTGTTGGGATTTATATATCTTGCTAGATAGTTTAACATTACCTAAACTGGCAGAGGATGTGGTAGTTAGAGTATCTTTTCTCACTGAGCTTATTTGCTCACGGAGGGAATTTCATTTGCCCCCCTGGTATTCCACGCCAGGTTGCAGGAAATATACGACTATGGACAAGATGCAGTGCAATGGTAGTTTCCTTTTGTTTCTTGTTACAGGTTTTGGAGTTGCGCAGGGTGATGCGGTTACGGATGCATCACGACTGGGTTTGGGGACGCTAGATCTCTACTGTCAGTTTCCTTACCCGTTGGGTATAGGATTGTTATATATTTCTTTTGGGAGCCAGCCTGTTGGCATATCCCTGTTGATGTATCTTTTATTTCCTATATTTATTATTTCAGGATGTCGTTGTATTTATTCGGCATTGCTATGTGTGTTTTGTATTCTTATTCGAGCATTTGTGGCTCTGTTGATGTTAGAGGGCTTGGAGGGGTTTTGGTTTCTTTCCACTACCTCGGCCCTAGTAGGATTGATGAATGTGGGGCTTGGAAGCCATTATTATTATCAAAATGTTATTGGCAGGTTCTTGTGTTGTGGTTGTGTATCCGGATGTTCCATTTACAAACGGAACTCTGCCGGATTTTCGTTAGATTCCGCTGCTTAGTTTTATTTAGTCATTTGGGTATGGAATATACCATTTCTTATCATTATTCCATACATTTTCATGGTTAATGATATCTTAGTTGGTCATTCGTATTAAGGATCACATCTTGGATTCCTTGGATGTCCCAGTTCGGGAGTCTTAGGAATTTAGGAGTGTGTCTGTTGGTATCTGAGGATACTAGTGAGCTCCTAGTATTCGGTTTGGCATGGATTATATTTTTCGTTGTTATTCCATGTAGTTCTTTGTTATTGTTGACTCTAGTAGTCGCTTGACTTACGTCACCCTTGGAAATTCGCTGATTCTCTAGATTAGAGTTTCGGGGATTTTAGAGGCGTGACAACATGGTTAGAGCGTGACATTTTCATTCTTTTGTGGGTGTTTGATGATTGAAGGTTATTGTTCACGTTTCTTTTTATTTTCGCAATCACTCCCTTAGCTCTTAGGGTTGGGTTTCGGAGTCCTAGGAATTTGGGGCGTGACATTGTTAATGCTTCTTGATTTTTGAATTTTGACCAGTTTGTTGAGACTTAAAAAATCTGCCCATTTTGTATCTTGAATCTTGAATAATGTGAATCATGACTTAAATCACCATTTATGTCATATGAGTATCTTGAAGCAAGAATTAAAACACCATTTACTGAACCTGTATTACAAGCAATGACAGTCACAAACATCATGTCATTTCTGCCACAAGCAATTAAGTGACAAATACTACAAGTCACAAGCATTATAGCATTTCACAAGCAATTAGACAAATTCATTTGCCCATTCCATTGAATAATGTCATACAAGTATGTTGCATGATGTCATTACAACACTTGGATATTGGCATCACATCCCAAGAACTAAGCATTACAATAGATATTTGTCATTAGTTCTAGCTGTCCAAAACAATACTAGTGTTAGCATATACCATTGCTAAATCCCTAGTGTTAGCATATACCCTTTGCTATACCCCTCCATTGCATTTACAAAAAGAATTGAAGCCCTTCACAAGATTCACAACCTCTCCAAAAAATGACCTTCACAAGATTCACAAATATTTTTCCAAAAAACCACCATTTGTCTATAAGGCCTCTATCAATAGAACCTTCCTCTTCCTTTTGATATTGGCAATTTTGCAACCTAATCCATACATAAAATTAGAAAGTTAAACTAATGACCTGGTATTCTACCATTTTAATGTAAATTTTGAATAAACTGAAATCTTACCCTAACATTTGATTGGCTACACCCTCATCTTTCATTGTTTGACTCCCCAAATGCATTTGAAGAATATGTTGGTTGACTGTAACTTATTATGTTGCTCCTTCCATGACTTCCTCCACCAAAACTTGCAACGTAATCCATACATAAAATCAATCATTAATAGGCATATAGGCATTCCTTTTAATTTGTAAGCAAACTTTAAATGTTAATTTGGGACTTACCCTAACATTTGGTTGACTGCAACTTGTTCCCTTCAAATAAAAGATGATAAAAATGTAAAAAAAAAACCAGATACCATGATAAATATTACATGTTCCCTTCAAAAAATAAAAAATAAAAAATACCAGAACTGCAACTTGAGTGTTAGTGTTTGCACTTTGAGGAGGGTTGGTGATTGCAATTTGAGGACCTCGTGCTTTTAGAAAAGGGAAAATAAAAGTTTGTGAGATAAATGTTGGAATATAAATGATATTTGTCAAATTTACCACTATAACATGTTTCTTCTTTGAAGTTTTCTTTTTTGGTTTTTGTTAGTCACTAATTAACCCTAGAGGGGGGGGGGGGGGGGGGGGGGGGTGAATAGGGTGTTCAAAAATAAGTCTAACTTTTTTCGCACATGGAACACACTATAATCAAAAATCAATTTCTCAATAAGCAAGTGAATGATTCAATTTAAACTTTAATAATAATTAATTTCAAGACAAATTAGCATACAAGATATTCAAGCAAATATAGCATGCAAAATACTTATGTAAAGAGAAAGAGATAGAGAGATTGACACCGTGATTTTTTCGAGGTTCGGTAACTCCTACTCCTCGGCTCAAGAACCCCTTCTTGAGACTTTTCCCGATCCTTTCACTATGGCCCTTCCTTCACAGGTGGAATGACAAACCTTTACAACACAAACCTCTCGAGCTTGTCTCTCAATCAAGAGAACAACCCTCTCTTGAACAATCGGTGGACTTCACTTGTCCGAGATTACAAATTCGTATGTAATCAATAAAATCACTCAAGAACAAAAACACTCAAAACCCAAAGGTTTTTATGGAAGATAAATCAATATAAGCTCAAGTGTTTTTGGTGATTTTGCAATAGCTCTAGAAATGTATTCTCAAAGGATATAATCAATGAATGATATTTGGAGAATAAGAAGAGATTCTAGAGGTTTTGATTTTCAAAGAAACTTGGTGAAAATCAGATTTTCAAAGCTTGGTTTCAATGGCTTTTGAAGAGAACATTTCTGCAGAATTTTTGATAGCTTTCTTTCACTTTTGTATTTCAATCTCTTGATTTTCAATAAACACATCTCATTCTATATATAGCATTGTATTAGGGTTTTGAAGAGTGATTATAGTATTTGAAAGACAAGAGCCGTTTGAATACCATTAAACACGATCCACAAAACATGGGAATTGTTTTCTGAAAATCTGCAGATTTTAAGCAATCGTCTAGTCGACTACTTCTTCATTGTAGTCGACTACAATGGTCCATCTAGTCGACTAGATTGAGTTCTAGTCGACTACTTTGGACCATCTAGTCGACTAGAATGAGTTCTAGTCAACTACAATGAGTAGTCTAGTCGACTCAAGCTTGTTTCAGTCGACTCTTTTGATGTGGATGAAAAACCAATAGCTACTGGTTGAAATAGTCGACTACTAGAAAATACACAGGGTGATTCTAGTCGACTATAACAAGAAAAACATTTAATAAAAATATTTTTCTTTCCGTTTAAGTTTGGTAAAGCGTTTTTCATTTCATTTGAGTTCGGTTCATTTTATACTTGAGCTTATACGATAAAATCGACACATAAAATTACCTTGTTACAATGATCGCTCCCCGACCTATCTACCCCGAGTCTTGAGTCTTCGACTTTCGCTTTTGCCGTTTAATTGATTTTCCTTTTTCGCTTCAATTTCTTTCACAGCTTTTCGCTTTAAATCAAACTTTCTTTCCGAGCTTGTTTTTCGAGTAGTTTCCTTTTCGAGTTTGATTTCTGAGTCGTTCACCTGTCTTTTGCTGAAAATATAAACTCGATAATTCATTAGTATCAAACACTCTTCAATGGTTTGTTATCATCAATTTTGGAATTGTTTGCCGAAAGTAAATTTCAAAGCCAACAATCTCCCCCTTGATGATAACAAAACATTTTGTGTTTGCTTGGCATTTGGCGAAACATCAAGTGATGCTCCCCCTCAACATGTGCATAACATTTTGATCAAATGCTCCCCCTTAGTAAATGAAATTTGCAGTTTAATAGGCACTTTGATACAATATATAAAAATAGGCGCACATTTGAGATAACAAAAATAAACAGCCTATCATAGATGTTTCAGTTTAATACAAGCTGCTTATACTAATGAAAAACATGGAAAGGAAAACAAACAAGTTCGCAAATAACCAAAACAAGTCACCAATAACCATAACAAGCCACACAAAAACAGAAATTGCTAATGTCGGATAATGAAATGCATGACAGTACAATAGCATAATTTCTCCCCCTTTTTGTCAGCGTCGAGGGGTGCGTGAGCGAGGGTTCCTGTGTGCAAGAGTGAGGTCATCAAGTGACCCTGACAGATTTATAATACGGGTAGACATTTCCTCATCATGAAGAACAAGGCGCTCATTGATCAATCGAATGGCTTCCGTATTCTGGTTCACGGTCGTATCAAGGCGCCGAAGCATTTGTTCCTGCTGCCTAAGGAGCTCCGTATTGCTTTGAACAACCCCAAGAAGTTGGTTGAGAAGAGCAGCTTGAGAAGCCGAAGCACCGTCCAACGGAGGGACCGAGGAAGAGGCTTCCTGGCGCGATGCAGAACCGCTAGGAGCAGTACGCGAACGAGGAGCAGGTGCAATTTCAGAAATGAAATTTCCTTCCGCATCAGAAGAAATATGCATATGTTTGACATGAGTGGCGTCAAGAAAAATAGGGTGATGCTCGGACACTTCATTCGGAAAATTAAAACCTTTCCGCTGCAGTAGATATGTAATATGTGCAGGAAAGAAAAGCGGGCCAGATGGCTTGCGCTGACATGTGAGGATGACGGAACGAAAAATATAAGCTAAATCAACGCGGGTTCCTGTCAAAACGCAATAAACCAAAAAAGCCTCCATACGAGAAACACTGCTACGACTACCAGTTTTAGGCAGAATAGAGTAAGTAATAACATTATGAATTAATCTAGCCTCGGGTAGTAGCATAGAAGAGGTAATACCGACGTTTTGCGAAATTTCCTTGTCGACACATATTGCCCGAGCAGCCTCAATACAATCGAAACCATCTTCCTTATACCAGTCCTTGGAGAAGTGGCGGATACCGTCATTCGGAAGCAAGAAAATGCGCTTGATTTCACTGTCATCAACGGTCTCGTCTTCACCACATAAATTAAAATGAAGATGAGAGAGAAATTTATTCTTGTGATTTTTAAGAGACGCGTAGAAAGCTTTGACAATTCGCGGAAATACCGGAATGTCAAGAGAAACGAAAAAATCCCAACCAATTGCTCGGAATAACTCGAAAGTTTGAGCCCGAATTACAGTGCATAAATCTTGTGTGACAATACGGCAAGGTGTAGGAGCACGGTGATCAAAAACAGTGATGAATTTATTTCTATTATCATCATCAAGAAGAAGTACCTCAAGAAGAAGAGGTTCATTCGACTCCTCTTCGTCAACGGCCGTAGGACTGCGTGGATTGGTGGAGCTTTGGCCTCCATCAATGCGGGAACGTTTCCGAAATAGACCTCGAGTCTTCGGTGGCATTGTAGAAGATGATGCACAAATGTATAGGGATATATAGATATATGATGGTGTATATATATAGATGTGTGAGAGAGTGAGAATGATGAAATTTGGATGATGGAAATGGGTGGAAGATGATGAAAATGTGAAATTAATGAGGGATAGGTGAAGATTTGAAGGTATAAGTGGTAGTAGGAGAGGGATTGAGAGGAGAGGGTTTGAAGGTGGGTGAGGGTTTGAAGGAGGCAGATGGAGAAGATGAGATGAGGGTTAGGTTTTATAGTGGGTTGAGTCGACTAGGTCTAGGTGAGTCGGTTAGATTTAGGTTTGAGTCGACTAGGCTAGGTTTGAGTCGACTAGGAAGGTAAAATAGTCGACTACAACAATGTTTGAGTCGACTAGAATGGAAGATGAGTCGACTAGAATGACAATGAGTCGACTAGAAGGTGAAGACCATGAAATGGTGTAGCTACTGACCAAAGTAGTCGACTAGATTGGTTTGAACTACACAGTATGAGTCGACTAGAAGAGAAAAAAATTGATAAAAATAGATAAAAATTAGGAAATAAATACATAAAAATAGCAAAAATATTAAAAATAAAGATTATGATAGAAATTAAGATAAAACATCAAAATCCATGGCCATTCCGATTTCACGACGAATTTTAGAAAATGATTCGTCCGCAAGTGGTTTTGTAAAAATATCCGCCAATTGATTTTTAGTGTCGATAAAGATCAATTCAACGTCACCCTTAGCAACATGATCACGCAAAAAATGATGCCTAATCTCTATATGCTTGGTGCGTGAGTGATGAATAGGATTCTTTGAAATACAAATCGCACTCGTATTATCGCATTTAATAGGCACGTGAGAGAAAGTAAGACCGAAATCAAGTAGTTGTTGCTTAATATAAAGAGTTTGAGCGCAACTACTACCGGCTGCCACATATTCAGCTTCGGCCGTAGATAATGCAAGGGAATTTTGCTTTTTACTTGACCAAGATACTAGTGAGTGTCCTAGAAAATGACAAGTACCGCTTGTGCTTTTACGATCAATTCTACATCCCGCAAAATCGGCATCCGAATAACTAATAAGATCAATTGAAGTTCCACGTGGATACCAAAGCCCTAAGTATATTGTACCACTTAGGTAGCGAAAAATGCGTTTGACCGCAAGCAAGTGAGATTCCTTAGGACATGATTGAAACCGGGCACATAAGCATACACTAAACATTATATCCGGTCTACTAGCGGTTAAATAAAGCAAACTACCGATCATGCCTCTATAATTAGTAATATCAACACATTTACCATTTTCATCTTTATCAATCTTAATGGAGGAACTCATAGGAGTTATGGCATGTTTGGTAGCCTCCATACCAAATCGCTTTAGCAAATCTTTAGTGTACTTGGATTGGCTAATGAATAAGCCATCCGAGTTTTGCTTGATTTGCAACCCTAAGAAGAAAGTCAACTCACCCATCATGCTCATTTCAAATTCGTTTTGCATACTTGTGGCAAATTCCCTACATAAAGAATTATTTGTTGAGCCGAAAATAATGTCGTCAACATAAATTTGGACAATCAACAAATTATTCTTAATGGTTTTTGTAAAAAGTGTGTTATCAATCTTCCCTCTTGTAAAACCATTTTGATTTAAAAACCCGCTAAGTCTCTCATACCAAGCTCGAGGAGCTTGCTTTAAACCATATAGAGCTTTAGCCAATTTGAAAACATGATTTGGAAAAAGATTATTTTCAAAACCGGGTGGTTGCTTCACAAAAACTTCTTCTTCTATGACACCATTTAAGAAAGCACTTTTGACATCCATTTGATAAAGAGTGAAATTTCTATATGATGCAAATGCAAGAAGCATTCTAATTGCTTCTAATCTAGCTACCGGTGCAAAGGTCTCATCATAGTCGATGCCTTCCTCTTGATTATATCCTTGAGCTACCAATCTTGCTTTATTTCGAATAATTACTCCATTCTCATCCTTTTTGTTTCGAAAAACCCATTTTGTGCCAATTATAGTTTGATTTTCGGGTCTAGGAACTAAACACCAAACTTGATTGCGTTCAAATTGATTTAGTTCCTCTTGCATTGCTACGATCCAAGAATCATCACATTGAGCTTCGTGGAAGTTCTTGGGTTCGAATTGCGATACAAAGGCCATGTGGTTGCAAAAATCTTTAAGTTGAGATCTAGTACTAACCCCTTTTGAAGGATTACCTATGACTTGATCAAGAGGATGATTGTGAACAATCCTCCATGCTTTAGGCATTGAGTTGGTCAAGTCATCATTGGATTGATGCTCAACTTCCCTCATTTCCTTTTGGCTACATGATGAGTTTGAGATATTAAGAGTATTTAGATTATCCTCAATCCCAACAACCTCATCTTCTTCTAGGTCAATTCTAGGTGATGGTGGTGAGGGTGATTCATCAAAGAGAACATGAATAGACTCAACCATGGTTAGAGTCCTTTTGTTATAAACCCGAAATGCTTTACTTCTTGTAGAATAACCTAGGAAAATTGCTTCATCCGATTTGGAGTTGAATTTTCCAAGATTATCTTTATCATTTAACACAACATTTACACCCGAAAACTTTGAAATACCCAATATTGGGCTTTCGACCATTCCACAACTCATAGGGCGTTTTCCCCAACTTCATCCGAATAATAACACGATTGATTATATGGCAAGCGGTGTTTACCGCTTCCGCCCAAAGGCTTCGGGGAAGGTTGTGCTCATTTAACATGGTTAGAGCCATCTCTTGTAGAGATCGATTCTTTCTTTCAACTACACCGTTTTGTTGAGGGGTTCTAGGGGCCGAGAGATCATGAGAAACACCTAGATCATCACATAATTTCTCTAAGTCTTGATTTTCAAACTCCCTACCTCTATCACTTCTAATTTTCTTGATTTTCAAATCTTTTTCATTTTGAATGACTCTATAAAATCTTTCAAGAATGGAGTGAGTTTGATTTTTATGAGCAAGAAAGTGAACCCAAGTATATATAGAGTAGTCATCAACAATAACAAGTACATAGAGTTTCCCGGCTAAGCTAGCCGTTCTCTCCGGACCAAAGAGATCTATGTGAAGTAATTCTAGAGGTCTAGAAGTGGTAATATCTTTCTTTCTCTTGAAAGAGGATTTAACTTGCTTGCCTACTTGACATGCGCTACATATTTTATCTTTCGAAAATTTAGTCTTTGGGAGGCCTTTGACTAAATCATTTTTGGATAAACGATGAATGAGGTCCATACTAGCATGTCCTAGACGCCTATGCCATAACCAACTATTTTCGCTAGATGTGACAAAACATTTAACATCTTGGTCATGCAATTCACATAGCAACAAAGTATACAAGTTTCCATTTCTTTTGGCATTGAATATTTGCTTCCCATCTTTCTTGATTATGCATGCATTTGTCCTAAATATAACATCATAGCCCTTGTCACATAATTGACTAATACTAAACAAATTATGCTTCAACCCATCAACTAAAAGCACATCATCTATAGAGAGAGAAGAGGAAATACCGATTGAGCCAATTCCTATAATTTTGCCTTTAGAGTTGTCTCCAAAAGTTACGTTTCCTCCTTCATATGTTTTTAGTGAAATAAACTTTGATTTATCTCCCGTCATATGCCTTGAGCATCCGCTATCGAGAAACCATTTTTCTTTTGATGCGGACTTCAAGCATACCTACAAAACAAGTTCAAGTAACTTTTATTGGTACCCAATCTGTTTTGGGTCCATTTTGGTTAGATAGATACGCAATAGTTCCTTTTGGAACCCAAATTTGTTTTGTTACAACATTTTCTTTTCTATGAGAGCATGCAATAGATCCTTTCGGAACCCAAATCATTTTTGACATAATTTTCTTCTTTCTATGAAAGCATACGTTTGCTTTGTGTCCTTTTCTATTGCAATAGTAGCAAGTAACATGTTTATAATCATTTGAAGATGCATGAGACGATTTTTTAGTAAATGTAGAGTTAAGTGATTTTCTCTTTTTCAATATAAGAGCATCCTTGTCAAAAGCATCATACCCTAGACCACATTTATCAAATGATCCTTTTTGTCTTCCTAACATGATACTAAGGTTCTCTTTTCCTTTTGTAAATTTAGCTAAAACATTTATTTGATCATCAATAGTATTTTTCAACCGAATATTTTCCTTCTCTAGCTCAATGCTTTTGTTATTGCAAGAAATTTCTAAGTTTGAATTAGTGAGACTACATGAAGACTTATCTTTCTTAAGAAGGATATATTTTCTAGCTAATTTTTCAAATTCATCATGTAATTCTTCAAACACATCTTGCAATTCATTGTAATCAAGAAGAAGTTCATCATATGATAGTTTATCTAAATCAGTTAAATTTAAATGTACCTCTTCTTCATTTTCCATGAGGCAAATGTTTGCCGTTTCCTCGCTACTTTTCTCCTCATCCGAGTCGCATGAGTCATAGTCCTCCCATGTGACGTTCATTGCCATCTTGCTAGGTCTTTTGTCGTTTTCCTTTTTGAGTTTGAGGCAATCACTTTTGTAGTGTCCCGGCTTTCCGCAATTGAAACACGTTGGGGGTTCCCTTTTGCTAGTCTCGCCTTTTGGTTCGATTCTCTTCATGAATCTTCCACCGTTTGCTTTCTTTCTTTGAAGATGTCTCTTGAATTTTTGGGTGAACAATGCAATGTCCTCATCCTCTTCTTCTTCACTCGGCTCATTGATTTCATTTTTAGTGAAGGCTTGCAAAGCTATTCCCTTTCTTGGCTTGATGTCGTCTTCACGAGCTTTCAACGTTATTTCCCAAGTGAGTAGAGAGCCGAAAATTTCATCGAGATTCATGGTGTTGAGGTCATGAGCTTCTTTGATAGCCGTTACTTTTGCATCCCACTTTGCCGGGAGACTTCTAAGCACTTTTCGTGATGCATCGGATCTAGGAACAATTCTACCAAGATGCTTTAGTCCATTCAAGATATTTGTAAAGCGAGACATCATAGAATTCACATTTTCATCATCTTTCATAGCAAATAATTCATATTCATGCATGAGTATGTCAATTTTAGATTCTCGTACTTGAGGTGTACCTTCATAGGTTACTTCAAGTTTATCCCACATTTCTTTTGCCGTTGAACAAGTAGATACATGATTAAATTCATTTGGACTTAAAGCGCAATTTAAATTTACTTTGGCTTTAGCATTTTATGACATGAGTTTACGGTCATCATTATCCCATTCATTGGGTAATTTGGGGACGGTTTTTCCATCAACAATTTTGGTCAATACAAATGGTCCTTCAAGAACTACTTGCCAAATTTGGTAATCGATAGCTTGAAGAAAATCTATCATTCTAGTTTTCCAATAGCTATAATTTGATCCATCAAACCATGGGGGCCTATTATTCGATTGTCCTTCAACATGAGTGACTAAACTTGATGACATGATCGTTCTCTAAGACGGTTAAGTCTAAAATAAATAGAGATTAGGCACTGATACCAATTGTTAGTCACTAATTAACCCTAGAGGGGGGGGGGGGGGGGTGAATAGGGTGTTCAAAAATAAGTCTAACTCTTTTCGAAATTGGAACACACTATAATCAAAAATCAATTTCTCAATAAGCAAGTGGATGATTCAATTTAAACTTTTATAATAATTAATTTCAAGAAAAATTAGCATACAAGATATTCAAGCAAATATAGCATGCAAAATACTTATGTAAAGAGAAAGAGATAGAGAGATTGACACCGTGATTTTTTCGAGGTTCGGTAACTCCTACTCCTCGGCTCAAGAACCCCTTCTTGAGACTTTTCCCGATCCTTTCACTATGGCCCTTCCTTCACAGGTGGAATGGCAAACCTTTACAACACAAGCCTCTCGAGCTTGTCTCTCAATCAAGAGAACAACCCTTTCTTGAACAATCGGTGGACTTCACTTGTCCGAGATTACAAATTCGTATGTAATCAATAAAATCACTCAAGAACAAAAACACTCAAAACCCAAAGGTTTTTATGGAAGATAAATCAATACAAGCTCAATTGTTTTTGGTGATTTTACAATAGCTCTAGAAATGTATTCTCAAATGATATAATCAATGAATGATATTTGGAGAATAAGAAGAGATTCTAGAGGTTTTGATTTTCAAAGAAACTTGGAGAAAATCAGATTTTCAAGGCTTGGTTTCAATGGCTTTTGAAGAGAAAATTTTTGCAGAATTTTTGATAGCTTTCTTTCTCTTTTGTATTTCAATCTCTTGATTTTCAATAATCACATCTCATTCTATATATAGCATTGTATTAGGGTTTTGAAGAGTGATTATAGTATTTGAAAGACAAGAGCCGTTTGAATACCATTAAACACGATCCACAAAACATGGGAATTGTTTTCTGAAAATCTGCAGATTTTAAGCAATCGTCTAGTCGACTACTTCTTCATTGTAGTCGACTACAATGGTCCATCTAGTCGACTAGATTGAGTTCTAGTCGACTACTTTGGACCATCTAGTCGACTAGAATGAGTTCTAGTCAACTACAATGAGTAGTCTAGTCGACTCAAGCTTGTTTCAGTCGACTCTTTTGATGTGGATGAAAAACCAATAGCTACTGGTTGAAATAGTCGACTACTAGAAAATACACAGGGTGATTCTAGTCGACTATAACAAGAAAAACATTTAATAAAAATATTTTTCTTTCCGTTTAAGTTTGGTAAAGCATTTTTCATTTCATTTGAGTTCGGTTCATTTTATACTTGAGCTTATACGATAAAATCGACACATAAAATTACCTTGTTACAATGATTGCTCCCCGACCTATCTACCCCGAGTCTTGAGTCTTCGACTTTCGTTTTTGCCGTTTAATTGATTTTCCTTTTTCGCTTCAATTTCTTTCACAGCTTTTCGCTTTAAATCAAACTTTCTTTTCGAGCTTGTTTTTCGAGTAGTTTCCTTTTCGAGTTTGATTTCTGAGTCGTTCACCTGTCTTTTGCTGAAAATATAAACTCGATAATTCATTAGTATCAAACACTCTTCAATGGTTTGTTATCATCAATTTTGGAATTGTTTGCCGAAAGTAAATTTCAAAGCCAACAGTTTTGTTGGTTGTCCTCTCCGTTGCCTGCACCCCCTCCTATTATGTCCTGGTATTCCACAAAGCTTGCATTTCAAAGATAATGAGCTTCTAACTTGACTAGTTCCTGCTGGAGGCTTATTTTCTTCCCTTCTCCAAGCTTTTTGAGGTCTGCCAGGTAATCTGTTAACCACTGGTGAACCCATTTTATCATTGACTGGATCCCACATGGTTTGATTTAGAATAGGATGTATCATTCCATTGTGTGCCTTCATGTACAACCTGTTTGTGTAATGAACATCACAAAACCTCTCAAGATTTAACCTATTGTAACAAATTGTTGCAACTGTATGCCTACAAGGCACCCCAGATATCTCCCAAGCTTTACAAACACAAGTCTGATGCCCAAGATGAACCACATATCTAGTTGTATTACGCTCAAGTACCTTATATTCCTCTCCCCTAGCCCAGATCACAGTACAAGTTCTTCTTTCTTCCATTACTTCATTTAAACTTTTCCTTCTATTAGGAGTCACCATCCCAATCCACCCAAAACCTTAATGTATCTCATTTGAATCCTCTCCATAATTTTCTGTCTAATGCCATCCAACATAGTCAATATTGGCTTTTCCCTTAACTGTCCAACCCAATGATTGAAACTTTCATTCATATTATTTGTCACAAGATCACTTTTTACTATTGGATTGAACCTATGCCTACTCCATTGTTCAACAGGTGCATTCTCTATGCGCCATTTATGGGCAGCAGGACTTATCTCCCTCACATTATGCATTGCATCCTTGAAATCGCTCACTATGTAAGCCCTAACAACTTTCTAAAACAATTTCTTCAACATAATACCAGGGTGTTTTTTCCTGAAATTGCTGTATATGTGCCTACAACATTTTCTGTGCATTGCCACTGGAAAAATATCCCCAAGAGCCATTTCCAACCCTTTCTATTTTTTGACATCCATGGGTATTCAGCACATTCTGAACCAATGACACCATGGAGCTACTCAAGAAAAAACCCCCAACTCTCCCTGCATTCTACCTCCACAACTCCATAGGCAATTGGGAACAAACCATTATTTGAATCTAGGCCTATAGCTGCTAAGCCCTTAGGCCCCTTCCAATGACAACCATCTAATTCTATAAAGGGCCTACAATCTACCTTGAATCCACTCATCATTGTTTCTAATGATATAAAACTTCTCTAAAACAATGGCTTGTAATCTAGTTCAGGAAAGGTACACCTATATCCCACAACACTGCCCTTATTTTATTTTCTAATCTCATTGGTAAATGCAGGTATATATGTGTAAGACAGTCCATAGTTACCCTCAATGAAATCTAGTGCCTTTCTTTTTGCTCTCCAGAGTTTCATTTTATGAGCTTCCACTCCACAATTCTCATGTAACACATTATGCAAACTCTCAATAGTTATATTTGGGGACTCTTTGACCCTACTCTGAAACTTTCTAGAGATCCAAGTAGAATTAGCTTCTTTGTTATGCTTAATTCTTACACAATTATGTTGACCATTCAGTATCTTAATATGAAATGTTAAGTTGTCTGATAAAGGTGAAACATGGACCTTAAATAGACAACCTAGAGCAATACACTTAGTTGTGACCCTTGTTCTTTCATTCTTAGTTCTGTCCAATCTAACACCCTCTTGGACAACATAATCCCTCAACAATTCTCTGAATTTATCAACATTTTCAAACAATTGACCTTCTTTCAAAATTACTTTACCATTTTCTGTTGGTTTATATAATGTACCAAATCTACAATGTTTGTGAACTTTATGTTGTGCCAACTTAGCTTTAGTTTCATTACTCATATACTTTGGATGACCTTTCAACTCTGTTGGCTTTGAAATTCCATTTCAAGCAATAAATCTTATTTTGATATTAACAAAACATTCAAAATCGTGTTTGGTACTAATATGGCCTTGAGCTAAGTGTTTCAGCAAGTACAGGTAAATGTTTCGGGAAGATCGCTAAAGCAACAAGCGATAAGGAAACTCAAGTGCAAACTCGAAGAAGAACAAAAAGATCAAAGAAAGAACAAAAGCTGGACTCAAGACCTGGGGTAGATAGGTCGGGGTAAGAATATTGTAACAAGGTATCTTATGCGTTGATTGTTCTTATAAGCTCAAGTAATTAATCAAACAAACTCAAACGGATCAAAAACGGACCTTGAAAACAATTTTTGGAGTCACCCAGTCGACTGGCCTGTCCAAGGCAGTCGACTGACTGTGACCCAGTAGGCAGTCGTTGGGAAAAATATTTTAAATCTAAGCATGGAGGCAGTCGACTGGGTGCCGGTAGGCAGTCGACTGGGTGCTTCAGGATTTTAAGGAAAAGTATTTCTAAACAATATTTTTGCCTAAAAAGAAATGATTTTGCTTGCAGATTTGCAGGTCCTACTCTCCATATTGTCTAGGGTGAGACACACTCTCCAAACCCTAGTGTTCACTATATAAAGAAAGAGATATGGATTAACAATGCTAAGGTTCTTGTGTGAGAAATTTTCCAAATATTGTTCATCTCTAATTTTCTCTCAAGCATCTTCTGAAAAATCTTTTGATAGCAAAATCTCGCTTTTCACTCTTATCATTTTAAAGATTTAAACTCAAGCCTTGAGCCTATTTTCTTATTGAAAATATATTGTGAGAATATATATATATCTTGAGTTCTTGAAATATCACCTAAAAACACTTGAGCTTATCTTGATCTATCATCCATAAAAACCTTAGGGTTTTGAGTGTTTTTGTTTCTTGAGTGATATATTGATTACATAGACAAATTTGTGATCTTGGGTGAGTGAAGCCCATTGTATCAAGGGAGGATTGTTCTCTTGATTGTGTGAAGAGCTAGTTAGCTCTTTTGTAAAGGTTTTGCTATTCCACCTATTGAAGGAAGAGCCATAGTGTGAGGATTGGGAAAGTCTCAAGGAAGGG
Organism: Cornus suecica; assembly: GCA_963922005.1. Classification (NCBI taxonomy): domain Eukaryota; kingdom Viridiplantae; phylum Streptophyta; class Magnoliopsida; order Cornales; family Cornaceae; genus Cornus; species Cornus suecica. The sequence goes on along the minus strand of OY998240.1, from coordinate 56,267,362 downwards.
GATTCTTTGAGCCGAGGAGTAGGAGTTACCGAACCTCGTAAAAATCACGGTGTCAATATCTCTATCTCTATCTCTTTACTTTATGTTCATGCATGCTTAATTTATATTGTGGTAAATAGCTTGTTGAATTTAAGTGAAATCATTCATTGCATATTTTACCTTGTAAATTAATATTGAACCTTGTTGCATGTTTTAGTAAGAATAAAAAGGAGTTAGAAATTATTTTAAAACCCTATTCACCCCTCCTCTAGGGTATTTTAGTGACTAACAATAGGTATCAGAGCCTAATCTCTACTTGTTTTTGACTTAACCGTCTTAGAGAACGATCATGGCCTCAAACATAGTCACTCATGTAGAAGGACAATCAAACAATAGGCCCCCATGGTTTGATGATTCAAACTATAGTTATTGGAAGACTAGAATGATAGATTTTCTTCAAGATATTGATTATCAAATTTGGCTAGTTATTGTTGATGGACCTTTTACTATTACCAAAATAGTTGATGGAAAAACCATTCCCAAATTGCCCAACGAATGGGATAATGTTGAGCGTAGACTTATTTCATTTAATGCCAAAGCTAAGGTTAATCTAAATTGTGCCTTAAGTCCAAATGAATTTAATCGAGTCTCTACTTGCTCCACGGCAAAAGAAATGTGGGATAAACTTGAAGTTACTTATGAAGGAACTACTCAAGTTAGAGAATCTAAAATTGATATACTTATGCATGAATATGAATTATTTGCCATGAAGGAAGATGAAAATATCAATTCTATGATGTCTCGTTTTACTAACATTTTGAATGGACTAAAGCATCTTGGTAGAATTGTTCCTAGATCCGATGAGGCACGCAAAGTCCTTAGAAGCCTTCCGGTCAAATGGGATGCGAATGTGACGGCTATTAAAGAAGCACATGATCTTAGCACTATGAGTCTTGATGAGATTTTCGGGTCACTCCTTACATGGGAAATTACCTTGAAATCTCGTGAAGAAGACGCCAAGCCAAGAAAAGGTATAGCCTTGCAAGCTTCAACCAAAAGTGAAGCAAATGAGAGAATCGAAGAAGAGGTTGATGAAGACATTGCCTTGATCACTCAACAATTCAAGAGATTTCTTCAACGAAAGAAGGCTAAAGGTCGGAGGTTCTTAAAGAGCAATGAACCAAGAGGAGAGACAAGCAAGAAGGAGTCTATTACTTGTTTCAATTGTGGTAAACCGGGGCACTATAGAAATGAGTGTTTCAAGCCCAAAAAGGAGAACGATAAAAGGCCAAACAAAATGGCCATGAATGCAACATGGGATGATTATGACTCTTGTGATTTGGATGAGGAAGAGACTGGTGAAGAAAGTGCAAATCTTTGTCTCATGGCAAATGAAGATGAGGTACATTTAAATTTACATGAATTAGATAATTCCATTTTATCATATGATGAGCTATTATTTTCTCATAATGAATTACAAGATGCATTTGAAAATTTGTATGGTGAGTTTGAAAAACTAGCAAAAAAACATAGTTTGCTCAAGAAATCTAAATCTTCATGTAATTCCACTTGTCACACCATAGTTGATATAAATACAACTAATGACAAAAGTATGAAGATAGAAGAGGAAAATATTTTGTTGAAGAAGACCATTGATGATCAAATAAACATCTTAGTAAAATTCACAAAAGGAAAAGAAAACTTGAGCATCATGCTAGGAAGACAAAGAAACTCATTTGACAAATGCGGCTTAGGATATGATGCATTCAACAAAGATGCACTTTTATTGAAGAAAAGAAAATCATTAAAGCATACTTTTTCAAAACAATCTTCATGCTCAACTTCTATTGATCACAATCTTGTTTCATGCTACTATTGCAAGAAAAGAGGTCACAAAGCAAATGCATGTTTTCTAAGAAAGAAGAAGAAAATTGTTTCAAAAATGTTTTGGGTTCCAAAAGGAACTATTGCATCTCTACGTGCTAAAGAAAACTTGGTAACTAAATCAATTTGGGTTCCGAAAGGAACTATTGCATCTCTTTCTAACCAAAATGGACCCAAAATAGATTGGGTACCAATAAAAGTCACGTAACGTTGTTTTGTAGGTGTGCTTGAAGACCGCCTCAAAAGAAAGATGGTTTCTTGATAGCGGATGTTCAAGGCACATGACGGGGGACAAATCGAAATTCATGACCTTAAAATCTTATGAAGGAGGAAACGTTACTTTTGGAGATAACTCACAAGGCAAAATTGTTGGAATCGGATCTATTGGTATATCTTCCTCTCTAGCTATAGATAACGTACTTTTAGTTGATGGTTTGAAGCATAACTTGTTTAGCATTAGCCAACTTTGTGACAAAGGTTATGATGTTATCTTTAGGTCATATGCATGCATAGTTGAGAAAGACGGAAAGCAATTGTTCAATGCAAAGAGAAATGGAAATTTATATACTATGTTGCTATGTGAATTAAATGAACAAGATGTAAGTGCTTTGTCACATCGAGTGAAAATAGTTGGTTATGGCATAGACGCTTAGGACATGCTAGTATGGACCTCATCCAACGTTTGTCTAAAAATGAATTAGTCAAAGGCCTCCCGAAGACTAATTTTTCAAAAGATAAAATATGTAGTGCATGTCAAATAGGCAAGCAAGTGAAATCTTCTTTTAAGAGAAAGAAAGATATCACCACTTCTCGACCCTTAGAGTTACTTCATATGGATCTCTTTGGTCCGGAAAGAACGGCTAGCTTGGCCGGGAAACTCTATGTACTTGTTATAGTAGATGATTACTCTAGATTTACTTGGGTTTACTTTCTTGCTCATAAAAATGAAACTCACTCCATTCTCGATAAAGTTTATAGAGTCATTCAAAATGAAAAAGATTTGAAAATCAAGAAAATTAGAAGTGATAGGGGTAGAGAGTTTGACAATCAAGATCTAGAGAAATTATGTGATGAATTTGGTGTATCTCATGATCTCTCGGCTCCAAGATCTCCTCAACAAAATGGGGTAGTTGAAAGGAAAAATAGATCTTTACAAGAAATGGCTAGAACTATGTTAAATGAACACAACCTTCCCCGAAGTCTTTGGGCGGAAGCGGTAAATACCGTTTGTCATGTCATAAAAAGAGTTATAATTCGTATGAAATTGGGTAAAACTCCGTATGAGTTGTGGAATGGTCGGAAACCCAATATTGGTTATTTCAAGGTATTTGGTTGTAAATGTTTTGTTTTAAATGATAAAGATAACTTGGGAAAATTTGACTCCAAATCGGATGAAGGAATTTTCTTAGGCTATTCCTCAACAAGTAGAGCCTTTAAAGTCTTTAACAAAAGGACTTTAACCATGGTAGAGTCTATCCATGTTGTTTTTGATGAATCACCACCTCTACCCTCACCTAGAGTTGACCTAGATGATGATGAAGTTGTAAGAATTGAGGATAATTTCAATAATCTCAATATCTCCAACTCGTCAAGTAGGCAAATGGATAAGAGTAAAGTTGGAGATCAATCAAATGATGACTTGACTTGCTCCATTCCTAAATCTTGGAGGATTGTACACAACCATCCTCTTGACCAAGTCATAGGAAACCCTTCACAAGGTGTTAGCACAAGATCTCAACTTAGAGACTTATGCAATCACATGGATTTTGTGTCCAATATTGAACCCAAGAACTTCCACGAAGCTCAATGTGATGATTCTTGGATAATGGCTATACAAGAGGAACTAAATCAATTTGAACGCAATCAAGTTTGGCATTTAGTCCCTCAACCCACACATCAAACTATAATAGGCACTAAATGGGTTTTTCGAAATAAGAAGGATGAAAATGGAGTGATTATTCGAAATAAAGCAAGATTGGTAGCTCAAGGTTACAATCAAGAGGAAGGCATTGACTATGATGAAACCTTTGCACCCGTAGCTAGACTAGAAGCAATTAGAATGCTTCTTGCATTTGCATCATCTAGAAATTTTATTCTCTATCAAATGGATGTCAAAAGTGCTTTTCTAAATGGAACTATAGATGAAGAAGTGTATGTGAAACAACCACCCGGCTTTGAAGATGAACGTTTTCCAAATCATGTTTACAAATTATCTAAAGCTTTGTACGGGTTAAAGCAAGCTCCTAGAGCTTAGTATGAACGGCTTAGTGACTTTCTACTTCAAAAAGGTTTTTCTAAAGGCAAAGTTGACACCACTCTATTTACAAAAACTGTCAAGAATGATTTGTTGATTATCCAAATATATGTTGACGACATTATATTCGGATCAACAAACACTTCCCTTTGCAAGGATTTCGCATCTAACATGCAAAACGAATTTGAAATGAGTATGATGGGTGAGTTGAACTTCTTCTTAGGGTTGCAAATCAAGCAAAGCTTGGATGGCTTATTTGTTAGCCAATCTAAGTATACTAAAGATTTGCTAAAGCGATTTGGTATGGAGGAAGCCAAACATGCCATTACTCCCATGAGTACCTCTATTAAACTCAATAAAGATGAAAATGGGAAATGTGTTGATATTACTAAATATAGAGGCATGATAGGAAGTTTACTTTATTTAACTGCTAGTAGACCGGATATCATGTTTAGTGTATGCTTATGTGCTCGCTTTCAATCTTGTCCCAAAGAATCTCACTTGCTAGCCGTAAAACGTATTTTTCGCTATCTTAACGGGACGATTAACTTAGGAATTTGGTATCCAAGTGGTACTACACTTGATCTCACAAGTTATTCGGATGCCGATTTTGCGGGTTGTAAAGTTGATCGAAAAAGCACAAGCGGTACATGTCATTTTCTAGGTCACTCGTTAGTTTCATGGTCAAATAAAAAGCAAAATTCGGTTGCCTTATCTACGACTGAAGCCGAATATGTTGCGGCCGGTAGTAGTTGTGCTCAAACTCTTTACATTAAGCAACAATTACTTGATTTTGGGCTTATTTTCAATCGCGTACCTATTAAATGTGATAACACTAGTGCTATTTGTATCTCAAAGAATCCTATTCAACACTCTCGCACAAAGCACATAGAGATTAGGCATCATTTTTTACGGGATCACGTAGCTAAAGGCGACGTTGAATTAGTTTTTATTGACACTAAGAATCAATTGGCGGATATTTTTACTAAACCTCTCTCGGATGAACCATTTTCAAAAATTCGTAGGGACTTAGGAATGGCCATGGATTTTGAAGTCATTAGTTAATTTTCACAAATTCTCGTCCACGTTCTCGGCTTTCAAAATTTAAAAAAAATTTCAAAATTTTGTTTTTGAGGGCCAGTCGACTGCCTCATATACGGCCAGTCGACTGGATCAACCAGTGAGTTTTTGTGTTTTTAACTATCTTCAGCCAGTCAACTGCCTACATTGGCCAGTCGACTGGGTAATGAGCCAGTCGACTGTCTCCATATGGCCAGTCGACTGCCTCTGCGCGAACATTGTTTTTATTTCTTCTTTATCTTCGTCTTCTCTCCACTCTCTCCACGATCTCTCCAATTTCTTCTCTTCTTCACGCCATTTACTCATCTTTAAACCACTTTCCCACTACACCACGATCCTCTCCTCCATCATCACCACTCCTCTCTTTATTTTCAGTTATATATCTCCATATATATATATCCATATATAGTTTTTTTACAATTTCACTTCTCCCTCTCTGTTTTCACCCTTTCTTTTCATTTTTCTTCTCAAAATGCTTCCCATCTTCTTGATTCTCCTCTCTCTCATGGCTCCTAATGTCGTGCGCCTCAAGAAACGCGCCCGTAGGGGTGGAAGCTCTTCGGCTGCACCGCCTCCACCTCCGTCTCCTGTTCACGAGGACACTAATTCCGAATCGGAATCTGGTCCGATGTCTCTGACTGCTCTTCTCGGTGATGAAGACAGTGTTCGTCTTTTCGAAACTCAGTTCATTCATCGAAAATTTGCTCGGAGTCGCATTGTGACTCAACCCTTGTGCGAAGAGATTGGCGCTAATACGTTCAATCTTTTTCAATATATGGGTTGGGATTTCTTTCTCTCGCTCGATGTTCCGCTCTATCCGAGGGCTGTCAAAGCATTCTACACCAATCTGGTGAATCCTTCTCAACCACGTCTTATCTCCACCCTGCTTAGCTCCAATGTTGGAGGCGTCTCTGTTAAGATCACCGAAGCAGTACTCAATACTGTTTTTCGGCTACCTCCTGGCGGTATCTCCTATTACTGCCCATCTATTTGGTACTCTTCGAGTGATTTCAATCCTCTCGAAGCAGTTCGGGCTATTTCTGTGAATAAATCAACCACCGCCATTGCTGAGTTTCCTTCTTCCTCGCTTACTCCTGAGGCTAGACTTGTGCACAACATTATCACATATTCCATTTTGCCCAAGTCCGGAAGCCGGAGTCTTGTGTCGATTATGGAAGCTTTCCTTGTCTACTGTGTCATGACCGGTCGGAAGGTCAATCTTGCCTTCCTCTTCATATCGGCAATCCTCGAGTGTCACAAGAAGAAAGGCGCACTTATTTTTCCTATCCATTTATCCTATCTTCTCAGTCGGAATGGTGTGCCACTTGCTGACGAGCCTACGGAGCACAATCCAATCTTTCTGGACCGCACTCATCTCAAGCAAATGCACATTGGCAAAAATGCTGATGGAGTGTTGGTCTCTCTTAGGGCTGCCCCTCCTGCGGACCAAGCCGGTCCTTCTGTTCCTCATCCCGACGCTCCTCGTCCCGAGGCACCTCGTCCGGATGCTCCGACTTCCTCATTTCCGTCTCTTGGCAGCAATTTCGATATTCCGGATTTTGGGTTCGGCGGTAATCCCGAAACTCTTACCCAAATCTTGGAAATCGTGAAGCGCAATGAGGAGGCCCAAAAGCAGACGGCCGCGGACATAAAGCGCCTTGAGGACAAGATCGACCGTATCACCACCGCCATGGATGCACTTCGCCGTGACCCTCCGCCTTTTTGATGTCGTCAAAGGGGGAGAATGTTTAGGTTGTTTGTGTTGGCCATAGGTCCATTTTGCGTAGCATAGGACGTTACCATGTGTGTTGTTTATGTTATCTTTAGTTTTATTTCTATGCTTTATTATTTTGTAATGTGTAGCAGTAAAACAACATGTACCGATCTTGCAATTATTAATTGAAAAATGTTGTTTCTATTTTTCTTCAATGCATTACGTAAATGAATATCAAATTGCAAAATTTATTTCCTAAGGGGGAGCATGAAAATAAAAATGAAAGATGCACACATTGAAGGGGAGTATCACTTGATACTTTACCAATTATGAGCAAACACGAAATGTTTTGTCAACATCAAAAAGGGGGAGATTGTTGGCTTTGAAATTCCATTTCAAGCAATAAATCTTATTTTGATATTAACAAAACATTCAAAACCGTGTTTGGTACTAATATGGCCTTGAGCTAAGTGTTTCAGCAAGTACAGGTAAATGTTTCGGGAAGATCTCTAAAGCAACAAGCGATAAGGAAACTCAAGTGCAAACTCGAAGAAGGACAAAAAGATCAAAGAAAGAACAAAAGCTGGACTCAAGACCTGGGGTAGATAGGTCGGAGTGAGAATATTGTAACAAGGTATCTTATGCGTTGATTGATCTTATAAGCTCAAGTAATTAATCAAACGAACTCAAACGGATCAAAAACGGACCTTGAAAACAATTTTTGGAGTCACCCAGTCGACTGGCCTGTCCAAGGCAGTCGACTGACTGTGACCCAGTCGACTGGCCCTTAAGGACCCAGCCGACTGGATGAACCAGTGAGTTATAAAACATTCTAACTGCATGAGGCAGTCGACTGGCCTGTCCAAGGCAGTCCACTGACTGTGACCAGTCGACTGGCAGTTAAAGACCCAGCCGACTGACTGGACCAGAGAGTTTCGAACATTTTTGATTGCCTGAGGCAGTCGACTGGCCTGTCCAAGGCAGTCGACTGACTCATGAGGCAGTCGACTGGCCTTCTTGAGGCAGTCGACTGACCCTAGCCGTTGGGAAAAATATTTTAAATCTAAGCATGGAGGCAGTCGACTGGGTGCCGGTAGGCAGTCGACTGGGTGCTTCAGGATTTTAAGGAAAAGTATTTCTAAACAATATTTTTGCCCAAAAAGAAATGATTTTGCTTGCAGATTTTCAGGTCCTACTCTCCATATTGTCTAGGGTGAGACACACTCTCCAAACCCTAGTGTTCACTATATAAAGAAAGAGATATGGATTAAAATTGCTAAGGTTCTTGTGTGAGAAATTTTCCAAATATTGTTCATCTCTAATTTTCTCTCAAGCATCTTCTGATAAATCTTTTGATAGCAAAATCTCGCTTTTCACTCTTATCATTTTGAAGATTTAAACTCAAGCCTTGAGCCTATTTTCTTATTGAAAATATATTGTGAGAATATATATATATCTTGAGTTCTTGAAATATCACCTAAAAACACTTGAGCTTATCTTGATCTATCATCCATAAAAACCTTAGGGTTTTGAGTGTTTTTGTTTCTTGAGTGATATATTGATTACATACACAAATTTGTGATCTTGGGTGAGTGAAGCCCATTGTATCAAGGGAGGATTGTTCTCTTGATTGTGTGAAGAGCTAGTTAGCTCTTTTGTAAAGGTTTTGCTATTCCACCTATTGAAGGAAGAGCCATAGTGTGAGGATTGGGAAAGTCTCAAGGAAGGGGATTCTTTGAGCCGAGGAGTAGGAGTTACCGAACCTCGTAAAAATCACGGTGTCAATATCTCTATCTCTATCTCTTTACTTTATGTTCATGCATGCTTAATTTATATTGTGGTAAATAGCTTGTTGAATTTAAGTGAAATCATTCATTGCATATTTTACCTTGTAAATTAATATTGAACCTTGTTGCATGTTTTAGTAAGAATAAAAAGGAGTTAGAAATTATTTTAAAACCCTATTCACCCCCTCTTTAGGGTATTTTAGTGACTAACAAACTCCTCATCTGAAGAATCAGTACCAGAGTGATCATCAGATTGATAATCACTGAACCCATTATCACTATTGTATTCTCCTAACCTTTCATCAACTATATGATAACTGCCATCAAAGTTAGACTCACTACTGTTAGAGTCAGAGTCAGAGTCAGTACACTCTTTGTCTGTTGCCTCAGCCTTCCACTCCTCATCTTCAAAACTAAACCAATAATAACCATCATCTTTTTCTGAATCCTTATTATCTTCTGCCCTATAATCCTCACTCTCCTGTTCTGAAACCACAACATCCTCATCATCATCCCTTATTGCCTCACCAGATCCTACATGTTCTGCCCTAACTTCCTCAGTTGATCCCATGTTATTTGGATTATTAGTATTAGCCATTTCTTCCCTTACTTCTTCCATGACTTCTTTACTAGACAATATGTCATTAGGGAATATATCATTGTCATCTCCCACACTACATAAAGGCCCACTGTCTAGGTATTCAGTTTCTACATAAATGTCAATATCATTAACACCCTGGCAAATCTCAAACATTTCTAACACATCTCTATCATTGTTTATATCAAATTTTAAACCATTTTTAGGCACCCCATGAGAGATGTTCATCACTAACCCTACATTTTCAGGTATGTGAGCTAATACATATGCATTCACATCATGTGTCAAATCTATGAAAGAGTACCAATCTGGGTCAACACATTTCAGTGTACTCTCCATAGTACCAAAATGCATGATAATATCATGGTAAACATCCATTTTTGTCTGTAAAAAGAATATAAAAAGAACATAAAAAAACATAAAAACATCCATTTTTGTACGTAAAAAGAACATAAAATGACTCATGGTAAACATCTATATCATGATAATATCATTGATTTTGAAGCATGATTTTATTATTAGAAGCAAATAAAACCCTTATCAAATAGAAAAACGCATGATTTCAAAGTATGATTGGAAAATAAAGAAAATAAATTATGATTTTATCATCAGAAGCAAATAGAAAAATGAATGATTTCAAAGCATGATTGGAAAATAAAGAAAATAAAACACTAGTCTAAAAGAAAAGCGCATGATTTGTGGATCTAACTACTGAAAATCTTTGGATCAAATAAAAAAAAGCATGCTTTGTACATCTAAATACTCAAAAAGCTTTGTATCTAACAGAAAAACCATGCTTTGTATATCTAAATACTGCAAAAGCTTTGGATCTAACAGAAAAATGCACCTTATTTGTAGATCAAGTGAACCCCTTTGCCACAGAGAGGGGAGAACTATATTTATGATGAGCGGATAAAGAAGACGATGTAGATCATGTGAACCAAGATGATGATGAAGATTTGACTATGAAATGGAGAGAGAACATAGATCGGGTTAGGGTTCAAGACTCATACGAACATTGAGTCTCTCTCCCTCCCTCTTTATGTCTGTGTTGTGTGGGTAAAATGAAATGAAATGAAGTTTAGATTAGGGTTAAAGTTGGGTTGACTAGGGTTTGGGGTGGGTTAGGTTGGAGTTAATAAAGGCCAAATGAGTAAATTCAACTATCAGACATTTTTGAATTAATGTTGTAATATAATATAATGGGTATTTAGGTAATTTCTAGTTTTCAATTGCCGGAAATGACTTAGAGGGGTCAAACTGAAATTGTCCAAACCTGAGGGAGGAACTTGGAATATGTCCAAACAAGAGGAGGTGAAAGTGTAATTTACCCTTTTTGTTTTGGGCGGTCTTGTTTTCCGCAACTTATTTTTTTTGGTCACTTTTTTTCCTTTTGGCGGTATTCTTTAGCGCCAAACAAGTCCTACATCCAATTTTTTAGGCTTTTGGGACGGTTTGAAATTTCTATCATTAAAAACATGCTTTTTAGCGATGGTTCTTAGGAGTGTCACTAAAGGACTGTCGCTAAAGACCCATTTTCTTGTAGTGGCATAACAATAAAAAAAAAGCATTATAATACACAAAATAAAAAAAATGGATGTTAATATATCAATTCTAGGATAAAAAATAATGCAAGATATTCCTATAATGATACATATGAAGACATCTATTGTAATGAGAATATACCACTAGATTTCCTAAGACCCACATGTGTTTAAAAATCTAATGATTTTTTAGAGATGTTTGTCAACTGAGAATCTGTGGATATAGACTCTAGACCTTTCTCAGAACAAAGTTTAGGAAAAATATAATAACAATTATTAGATGTACGTACACCCTTCATAACACAATTTCCAAAAGAATCAATAATAAAACATTTATCGGAAGTGAAAATGACATAATGGTTATTATCGTATATCTGGCTAATGCTAAGCAAATTAGCCTTTAGGCCCTTAACATAATAAACATCTTTTAGTCTAGGTAGACCAGAAGCAAAAATGGTGCCATTTCCTGAAATTTTAGACTTTTTTCTATTACCAAAAATAACAGTTCTAACATTATTATATTTGAAATATCCAAACAATAACTTATTTCTAGTCATGTGCCTAGAACATCCACTATCAAAACACCAGGAACTAGAGTCACGTGCTCTTAGTGCATAATTGACAGCAAAACAATGTAGCTCACCTTTCTAAACCCATGCTTGTTAATTTTTGTTGTTCTACTTGCCAGATTAGACAAATTTTTCACCTCTTCACTCAACACCCGAATTTGATTATGAACATTGGGTCCTTTTTAAGTTCTATGTTTCCTCTTTAATTTCAAAGTATTATCTCTTAACTTTGGACAGAAAGGTGAAATGTGACCTTTCAGTCCACAGTGATGACATATAGGAACTGTAACGTCTGGTATTTTCACGCCAAAATTAAAACTAGTTATTCTTGTTTAATGATGGATTAATTGTTCTTTTTTTGGGATTAGGGTTTTACCAATGTTTGTGACCATATATCTGATTCACAGATGATGAACCATCCTTTACAATTAAATGATTACGATGATATATTATGCGGTTATTGGTGGAGTTAGAAATAGCTTAGATATTTATCTCCACTGTTTTCAACCAAAACCAAAATCTATCTTTACTTTTATGTTATTTTATTTCTTGTAAAATTAGTTATAGAAAACCAAAACAAATAAATTATCTTTCATAATTTAGTTACAATAATTATAAAGAAGTTGTGAATCTAATAGTCTCTGTGGATACGATATACCCTATCTCATATATACTATACTATAATTAATTCGTGCACTTGCGATAGGGAAAACCATGTCAAATTTAAGGGCTTATTTGCACACAACATTATTATTATTATTATTATTTATTACCTAAGCCTAGTATCTTAAATCTATCAAGGTTTGGGAACCGATAAAAAACTTATGAAACTATTCCATGAGCACATCAATTTGTGTTGGACTATTATCACCCTCCTTATTAGACTCAATAGGATCCTCCTCAGTGGTCTTATGAAGCTATGGTTTTCTCTTTAGTGCCGCTAGAATTCTTAGGGTGAGTTTTGAACATCGTCATCTTATAAGATTTTAGATTCCCAACCAATTCTTCAAGTTTAATCTCTTTAAAACTCATTACTTCCTAGATGACAGTAACTTTAGACCGAAAACGTTCAGGTAGATACCTATGAATCTTCTTTCACTATAGTAGTCTCAGGAATAGGCTCTCCTAGATTATGACAACCAGTTACTATTTTAGTTAGTCTAGGCTCAAAGTCAGCATATACTTCATCCTCTTCCATCTTAAGTTGTTCAAATTGGGAATTTAATAGTTGGAGTTTCGATTGTTTAACTTTTGAAGTCCCTTTATGAGTTACTTGGAGAATATCCCAAACCTCTATATACATGTATATACACCTATATATATATCAGAAGTTAGGGTTTGCAGGAGGTGGGGAGTGAAAAGACTGAAAATGACCTCTCTATACCATTGCCTATATATACACAATCATATGGAGTTCATTAGGGGGGTTGTTCAGTCATGAGTTTTGGAGATTCACGTTCATTAAGAGAGGTTCATTCATTCATACTTGCAGCTATTGATAGCTGTATTCAAATCTAGAGATTCGGAGAAGAAGACCATGGAGATCGTTTCTACATCACCGATGCAGTCACTTTTCACCATGGCCAACTAACTCAGTATCTAGGGTTTTCTAGCGAAACCCGAGCCAAATAATGTAGTTCTTTCATTGTTTTCAATTATAACGAGGAAAAATTGTTGATCATACTGTGATGATTGTAGTACTGATTTGCAATATAAAATTAAATGTTTCTTCTAAATTCTTATCTTAGATGTAATGAATGTATTATTTTGTACAACTATGATTATTCACTATGGGCTGGAACTCAGATGCTTAATTATGGTTTTCTACACAATGGTGGTAATGAAACTTGAGACCCTAGGTTTACACAGGCCATGCCTTGGCGATTTAATATATGCATGCTTTAGTTTATTTTCATGCATTAGGAGTAGATTAGAGTAATATAATTGGCATGCACTAGTTAGGTTAGTCATGAGATGGGTTGTCACAATCCGGTTGATGGTACTCCTTTTTGGGGTCGTATTTAGCTATTTGCGGTACGACTTGATTCACAGTTATGGATTGACTCCTTAGAGTTGATACAGTGATGAATTATATTATGCGGTTAGTGATGGAGCAATGAAAACTCGAGTTTTCTCTATCATCAGAATTATAACCAATTTAGTTTGCCTTCTATATAATTTTAGTTAAAATAAATAATTTTGTCTTTCATAGGTACTCAATATTGGTCATTTTTCGCCCCTATCTTATGTTTGTTATGTCTTTACATTCCATTACTTGGTATTTTTATCCCGTTTGTATGTTTAAGCATGTTTCAAGAGCTTAATGAAGAAATAGAGCTAATCTCAGTGAATTAACTGAGTTCGTGTTAATTTATATCTCGAGAAAGGAACCAAGAGGTGTGTCAGAGCAAAGAAGAGCTACCAGTCATTTCCCGACATCATTATCTCACCGAAGGGCAAAAATATCATTTTCAGACATTATTACTTCACCCAAAAGCATCGGGAGTCAAAGACGACCAGTCTAGCTTAAATATGAAAAAACAAGTTTTTATAGCAAAAAAATGCATAATACCCTACGTCGTCAGAGGGAAAAAGAGGCAGACTGGACCTGAGCTACGCTTTGGTTTGTGAGCCAAAGGGGGATCGTATGCCCTAGACCCACGCCCAAGCGTTGGCCAGGAGCGTAGGTCCCACCTGGTGGCCACGTGATCCCATTATGTGCAGAAGTTATTTCGGAGTTGTTTCGGAATTTTCCAGTTTTGACTCTACTTCAATATTTTAAGTGATCAATGATTCCAAACCTCTGCATACAGGCTTATACACATATTTACATAATATTTTATAGACATTATTCATGTATTATGAAATTACAGAAAAGGACAACCATTAAGATTTTCCTCACTTGTCTATAAATATGAGAGGGTTAGGTTTAGAGTAAGAGTTATGGTTCTAATTTTCACGCATGTTCATTCATAGAGTTCTCAGGTTCAAAGTTCAAACTTGCTTCCATTGAAGAGAATCACCATTGAAGACCTAGAGATCCAGAGAAGAAGGCAATGGAGAGCGTTTCTACACCTACAATGTAGACTTTCTCCGCCATGATCAACTAACTCGGTATCTAGGATTTTCTCGCAAAACCCTAGCCAAGTAATGAAGTTTTAATTTTATATTCAATTATAGAGAGGGGAAACTGTAACTATACTGTAATGATTGTGTTAGATGAGAGACCGTTTTTATTCGTGATATAAGTTTATATATTTGAATTGATTCTTGTCTTAGACTTTTCGTATGTACTTATCTTACATAATCACAATTATTCACTATGGGTTGGAACTCGGATGTTTAATCTGTGATTTTTTACACAATGGTGGTAATAAAACTCGAAACCCTAGGTTGACACAGGTCATGCCCTAACAGACTGATATGGACATGCTTTAGTTTATTTTCATGCTTTAATTTACTTTTCTGCATTTAGTTTTTGTTAGTAGATGACATGCACTGATCAGTTTAGTCTTGAGATGGGTTGTCGCAATCCGGTTGAGAGTAATCATTTTTGGGGTCAAACTACTGGCGCGATGCGACTTGATTCACAGTCAATGGATCGCCCTCATGCAATTGAAATAGAATTTGGACTATATTATGCAGTTAGTGGTGGAGTGAGGAAACCCTAGTGTTCTCTTTATCTGAATCATAGCCATTATTCATTATTGTTTTCTATTTTATTTTTATTAGTATTAGATAGTTCAAAAAACCAAATTCTTTTCGGAAAAATATAATTCAATGTTTTTAAACTATTGAAGTAAATAATCCTTGTCTTTGTGGGATCGATATTCCCCTACTCAAGCAAAACTGTCTACAATTGATCTGTGCACGTGCAAAAGGGTAAAACCTAAAGTGTCGTTAAAGTATCATTTTTAACCACATATTTTGCACACACCTGACGCCCACTAGTGTTTAACCACCCAAACACACCATTTTCAGAAAATATAATTTAGTGTTTTTGAATTGCTAAAGTGAACAATCTTAGTCTCTTTGGGATCGATATCCCTTACTCAAGCGATTGCTATTTTACAATCGATATGTGCGCTTGCGTAGGGTAAAACCTAGTATCGTTAAGGTGTCATTTTTAATCACATATTTTGTATACACCCGACGCACATCACTTATTACTTTAGAATTATTTGAAATACGACTTTGATATCTTTGGTTCGGTACCCTCTCTACCCAACTATACTATATACCACTCGCGTACTAGCGATTTAGAGGTTAAAAATACATCGTGTTAATTCCTTATTTTTAACACAATTATTTTCACACTTCTGGAACCGATCATAAGTTTTTGGCGCCGTTGTCGGGAATCAAACGGATATTTCAGATTATTGTATTGAATTTTATTAAATAATTGTACTAATTTTAGTTTATTTTTTGTATTTCTTATTTTTATTGCAGGGCCGAACCAACACTGTTCGAATCTACAGTTTTCTAGAAACATTCACGAACTCTAGCCCCGATCGAACGACAGAATCAGTGATTGATTGGTCATCTAACCGATTGTTCGGTAAGTTAACTGATCGATCCATACTCATTTTGATCGTTCGTCTTGCTTTATGATCGATCGGAATAGCTTTTGTTCGTACAAAAACAAGTATAGACAGAAAATATATAGTTCAATCATCTTACAATAATATCAAAAAATATATATATATATAATCTTTAATGAAAACAAATATTTTTTTTCCAGATTTACATACCTATATATCTTATTATCATAATAGAAAGAAATAAAAATCTAATCTTTGCCTAAAAATAAAAATATACTTATTTGCATAACATATTTATTTATATCTTATTACTATATATAAATATATATATACATATATGTATATTTATATACTAATTAAATAAATATTTATTTTTAATTAAAAAAAATTGCACTTTTCGTGTAAACTGTTAGAAAGTCCGATTTATCACGCCCCTAAAATCCTAAGACTCCAGAACCGGGACATCTAAGGACTCCGGGGTGTGATCTATAAAATGAACGACCAACTGAGGATATCAATAACCATTAAAACGTATGGAATACTGATAAAAATAGTATATTTCATACCCAATTGAATGATACAAAGACAACAACAGAATCCAATAAAAATCCGGTAGAGTTCCGTCTGTAAATGGAACATCCCGGAAACAAAACGCAACAGATAACCTCCCAATAACAATAGCTATAATATCAATGGCTTATAACCCAACGTTCGTCAATCCTACTAGGGTCGAGGTAGTGGAAAGAAAACACCGCTACCCCTACACAATCCTCTATAATCAACAGAGCCACAAATGCTCGAATAAGAATACAGAAAAACATATGGCAAAGTCGAAGAGATACAATGACATTCTAAAATAATAAATATAGGAAAATAAAGATACACCAATAGGGATATGCCAACAGACTGGCTCCCAAGAGAAATACATGGCAATCCCATAAAACAAGGGTAAAAAACTAAATGATGAAAGAGACTATAGCTAATTATTATCCCCAATCCAGTCGCGCTGCAACCATAACCGCATCACCCTGCGCAACCCCAAAACCTGGAACGAGAAAAATAAAAGAAAGGTGTCGCTCCACTGCATGTTGTCCGTAGCCGAAACATTTTCTGCAAACTGGTGTATACGACTAGGGCAAACCACGCCGGGGTGAGCTCATTGAGCCCCATAGGAGAAAGGAAATCATAACCATTACATCCTCTGACCGTTCAAGTAATACTAACCAATACGTGAACATGCATCTACCCTAAGTCAGACCATCATCCCACATGGCACTCACGATAATACAATAACCCAAATAACCCCACATAACTCAAGGAAGATCAATATGTCACAAAACATAGAATACAATGCTAACGACAAAATCTCTATCACGTGGCAAATGCATACCTATATATATACGTATATATATATAACAAATAAATACTAGACACTTAGTACGGTTACACAAGAGAACACTACGCCTCGTACTTATTAATCCAAAGACCGGTAGTCTACATTACTCACATAAACGTACACTACGTACACGACACCCAAGACTAAACTAACAATCATCGAGCGCTCACAACGCTAAACAGAAGATCCAAACAGAGGGAATCATGTTCACCTCTAATATCTAAAGGAAACAAAATCTACAACTAGTACCAAGGAATGCTCATAACTCACTCCTTGAGAACACAAGAGGGAAAACACTCACGTCCTTGCATACTAACACAATAGTCATCAATATATATATATATGCACAATATATATATAAGAACCATCATCCCATCCCTAGAGGAGATCTACCTCTCAAGGACTGAATCACCCTAATCATATCACCATATGAATCTCATAATACTATCTCCAATACGATCAACAAGTCACCAACGCTCTCACTATGGATAATGAAAGCTAGCCGGTCAAATCTCTGAGAATACCTGAACACTACTCTCATGACAACCACATAAGGGTCAAGAAGCCAAAGCAAGGGAAAATAGTTTATAATGTTAACCAACGGATAACTGAGACAACAATGTCAGGGTTAAGAATACCACAAGTGTTTAGGGACAACACCCATACAAAAGAAACCAAAATATCAAAAGCAAATGTGAAACAAGAAAACACCTTTGAAAACACTATAACTCGAGATCTTGAGAAATAAGCCTCGGAATCTCCGAATCTCGAGAGTTATAAAAATAGGTTTTTCTTTTTAAGAACCCACATAGTGAAAATGACTGGGTTGCCCCCGGTTTCCATCAGTTTCCATCACCAACTTTTAAAAGTTAAAAATATTTTTAAAGAAGATCCTAAGATCACTTTTTAAAGTACAAATATTTGTCGTGGCTACGGGGGTAGGCGAAAATGGGTTTTTCCTTTTTAAATACGAATGAGATTGTTTTCAAAACTTGAAAAACGCCGTTTTTGAAAGACAACCTAATAAGAGTGAATACAACTCCTAGGATGAACACTATCACTAAGCACACCAAGGGTCCTAAATGGTCGTTGCCAAGAAAACAACTAAATTCAATTGTCACATAGTTTAACTCAACCAAAATCTCAAAATACGATTGATAAACCATTCCTCAAAAGGGGACCGCAATCAACTAGGTTTATAATCTCATCACCCATTTTCTCTAAGGCCTCAACTCACTGTTGATACTACACAATAAACTAAGTGTGCAATCTCATCACCAACCTTCTCTAAGGCCTCAAATCACAATTGATACTAAAATCAATCCTTGACCTCAACTCTCTAAAGAGGTCACACAACCAACCACGATCACAAAACCATCAACCGCCTCATTCGAAGGCCTCAACTCAAAATCGACTCTATAGTCCATCACTAACCTCAACTATCCAATGAGGTCACTATATCAATATACTTAACCCTCCAATGGCATAAAAGTACATAATCACAAGCACAAGCATGTAATTTTATTTTCACGTTATCCACTTTGAGTTGAGCATTTTAATAAAATATGAATTTATTTCACAATATTCATAATCAACATGCTCCATAACCCACAGGTAATAATATCACATAATAAACCTGCTCCAAAATCCACATGTCATACTATCATGATTTACATGTCAAATAGAATCACATAAATTCAACATGAATGCAATATGACTCAACACTACCCGTGGTACACACACGACCACACACCCTACCTATAAGGGTCAACGGGATCATTCTCTAACACTTCACTTTTTCTCATGAATGAAGGTAGATTTATCGTATCGATTCTTCCCAAGTGATTTTCTCCCTTTTCACTTTTAACAAGGAAGATCGTCAAACACAACGCGGTCGTGAAATAGAATTTGGAATAAGTCCTCCCCCTACCGTCTCTATTTCTCAGAAGATTAGTTCAGTGGAGCAAGAAGCCCCCTGGCCAGTTGTTACGACAATCCAAAATAAGTCTACTTACGCATAATTACACAAACGGACATAGACCAACACCAATTGAATTCTCAATACAAAAGGTGAACACCATACGCACTATGTCTCAAAAGACCCATACACCAACACAAATATGTATCACATCATATTTAAAAAAATATTCGACTATCCGACACTAGTCAAACCCACACATGATTACACGACCCGTATAGACTAACACTCATGTACTTGACACAACACAGTGTACTCAATATGTGTACAGGACATCAATAAAAAATCATGGCTCAACATAAATATGTAATACATCATATTTATGAAAATATTCTCCAACATGCTTTTAAATCACTAAAGCGATAATCCATGAGAATATCAATTTTATTTCTTTTAACATGCTTTTATTTCAAATAAAGCATCTAAATCACAAGGAAACAATTTCATTCCTTTGAACATGCTTTTTAATTCACTTAAAGCAATTATCAACAAAGATAGAGGAACTATAATAACGTTTTAAGTTCACAAGTTTTCACGTCACATAAATCACCAAAATGATATATACGGTCCCACTAATCATATAATATGAAACCGTACATAACCGTGCCTATCCGTATCACTAAACTACGTCTAGCGCTACTAATTCCAATCACCTAGATGGAACTAGTTTAATCCCCTATCCATGGTCACAAAACAACTCCTATATATATATATATATCTTACTCGTATATATATATATATAAAAACCCACAAGCATGTTAACTAATCATAAATAAGATTTCTAATTCATTTTATATAATTAGCATGCTCAAATAAATTTCACATAATAGCCTAGAGTAATCTGTACTGATAATGAAATTTCCCCTACCTCTCGATGCGTGTTTACGAACCAACCGTTCCGCCCACGACTGAGCCAGATATATCGACACGTCGCCCAAGATGCATGGGCAAATCTGTCCCAACATGTTCACGCCCTAAGTGGGGCCTACCGTGAACAGTACCGACGCCCGAATAATATTTTGAATATACCAAAACATCAGCATCGATGACCTAGTCAATATATATAAAGCCCATTAGCAATAGGTTAATAGATTTAAATAAATCTAAAATAACCCAAATAAAAATTTGATCCTATAAATCGAATTTACTGACAAACCGCTCAACGAATAAATTTAAAATTTTTAAATGTCGTATTTGACATCGAGGTGAAACAACCCTCTGAAAATCGCAGCTATCCAACATCGGGAAGTCAACCAAATAATTGGCTGAAGTTTCGGCCAAAAACACCACTGTCATGCAGCTGCTCCGTCGCGCACCATTAACAGTGCCACCACCAACACTGCCGGCGACTTCCTCCCAGGTCGTGCCAAACCTTGACGTCGCCGCCATCGCCGGTCCTGCTCGCCATCGCCGCTACTCCAGCCGCGGCGAATCTCCAGTCCTAGGTCGCATCACCACCAGCCGTGTGACCTCTTTTACTCTATCTCTGTCTCTTTAACTAGATGTTGTGGAGAAGAAGAGATGATCGGCGTCGCCACTGAAGCAGAGGGAGAAGTCGCTCCGGAGAATGGAGGAGAAGAAGGTTGTGCGTCCCCCTCTCTATATCTATCTGATAAACATCTATGTTTTGTATCATGTGTGAATATAATGATTCAATTCGAACTCAATTTTGTAACATCAATTTAGAATAATGACTTAAGTATTCCTAACTGCCCATTTGACATGTCATGTGGCCAAAAGAAATAATGTGTGACACTTTATATACATATATCTTTATATTGCAAAAGTGACCCACTTATCTTCCAAAAGTACAAAATAACTCCACCTCTTTATGAAAATGTCCAAACGATCTCTAAATAAAACCCCGAAAACTCAACGGGACGCCAAATAAATTATATAAGCCCAAATAATTACTCTGATTTACGAAACCAACAACTGCAATACCGAATAAAGTCCGAACTCACCGAGACTCCAAAAATAAATGGACATTAATATTTATCAAGAAATTCACAAACTAGTGTCGACACTCAATCGGAGCAGCAAACATTAACCGTCATACAAATAAAACATGTCGCCGCCCAGTCGAAATACTAAACACTAAATGCGAAACATTTACACGTAAAATACCAAGAATAACCACGACGTCATGAACAAGTGACGTCACAACCGAAAATAAATCGAAAATAATTTCAGGAAAAAGGAAAATAACATGGGGTGTTACATGATTTTAGTAAAAGATGACAGGTTTTTTAGTGGTAAAGGGCCAACAAACGAGAATGACTGTATAACAGTGAGCCCAGACAAATTTAGGCCGAAACACGTCATTTAGGACCTCAAAAATATGATTTTTGGACTATCAAGAAGAATAAAATAATATATATAATAATATCTATATCTATAATAACAATAAATATAATTTTATATATTATCCAATATAAAATATATTTATATAATAAGTAATATATATATAAATAAATAAAATATATATTTTTTAATATCTATCTATATATAAATATATAGATATATGTGTATGTGGTTATTACTTTATCCATGTAGTATACGTTGATTGTTATTTTTATATTTAGTTGATTATATATTTGGTTTTCACTTACTTTTCTTGCTTAATATGTCTTTTATTTTATTTTATTTTATTTTGCCTAATCAAAGTGAAGCTATACCGAAAGTCCTTCAGAGGACTATACCTCAAGGGTCTTAGCCCTTCAGAAGCCAAAGCCATCATGAAGGAGATACATGAGGGAACGTGTGGAAATCATTCAGGAGGGAAGTCCCTCGCTCATAAAGTGCTGAATCAGAGCTATTTTTGGGTATACCTTTCTCAAGACATAGAAACCTTTGTCAGAAGATGCCACAAATGTCAAATCCATGGAGATAGCATTCATCCTCCACCAGAGCTTCTCAATCCCACGCTCAATCCACATCCCTTTAAAAGAGGTTAAGGTAACACTAATAGCACATATTACTTCACCAAGTGGGAGGAGGCAGAATCCTACTCGGTAATCACACAGGCAAGTAATCAAGTTCATTTAGGCAAATATCATATGCCATTTTGGAGCCCCCAGTGTAATTATGATCGACAATGGGTTGAATTTGGAGAACAAATGGACCAGTGCTTTCTGCAAGCAGTACAACATCCAATTAAAGACGTCCTCAGTTGGGTACCCGCAAGGCAATGGTCAAGCAGAAAGGTCCAATAGATCGATTTTGAACATCCTGAAAAAGAAGCTGGAGGATGCCAAAGGACTCTAGCTGGACAAATTGCCAGAGGTTTTATGGGCATGCATGACTACTCCAAGGTTTCCCACTGGAGAAACTCCATTCTCTATGATATATGGGGTATAAGTTGTGATCCCTATGGAAAATGTAGTGCTGACCATAAGAACTGAGGCCTATCAGGAAGATCAAAACAATCAAAATCTGATAATTGCTCTTGATACTCTGGAAGAAAAGCACAACAAGGCAGTTACCAGAATAGCTGAGTACCACCAGAGGATAAAAAGAAGCTACAACACAGAAGGTGAAAATGCGAGAATTGTAGGTTGGGGACATGATCCTCAGGAAAAAGATCGGCATCATCGGTAAGCTTTGCTAGAATTGAGAAGGACCCTACACTGTGATTGAAGTCATTGGCAAAGGGGCTTACCGGTTGAGGAAATCTAACGGGCGCATGGAGCCCCATTCCCAAAATGCCTCCAGACTAAAAAGGTACTATCCCTAGTTAGATTTTCGTCTTCTCAAGCCAAACAGAGGCAATTTACATTCGTATTCTCTGTTACTTTTTCATTACAATGAATAAAAGAGGTTGATGCCTAATTTCATTCTTTTTATGCCACACTATAGCAATAAATTGTCGGTATATTTTGCTCATTCCTAATCAAAAAGAGGAATTTATTCCTATGTAATAAAAATGGTAAAGGCATCTGCCTGAGCGAAAAAGAGGAATTTATTCCTAAGTAATAAAAAATGGCATAGGTAAATGTCTGAGCCATCAAAAAGAGGAATTTATTCCTAAGTAATAAAAAGGTCGGAGGCATATGCCTGAGCCATTGAAAAGAGGAATTCATTCCTAAGTTATAAAATGACATAGGCAAAAGCCTCTGATATGTTCATCCCAAAAATTGCAATCAAACCAAAAGTTATGAACAAAAGAAAAACTTCCATTAAAAGTTGTATTACAAAAATTGCCCAAAGGGGCTACAAATATCTAGAGGCAAAAATAATAAAAAAAAAAAAGAAAAAAATATGGGAAGGTCAGGATGGTCCTATTGTGGAGGTGATAGTGCCACGACTGAGATATATTGCAAACTTAAGGAAAGAACAAGATCCATATTGTGGCTCTATCAACATCCCTTGCAAATACCAAAGGACCCTAAGTTTTATACTTAGCACTGAAATCTGGCCCAAAGGATTTCACAATCTATGTGGGAGGAAGGGTTGGAGCCTCAAAGTTCTGAGGGTTAGCAACAGGGTCCCCCTAAAGGAACTTTAAGAAGAACTCCTCAGCTGGACTGGGGTCAGGAGCCTTGTAAGGATGTTGAACCCCAAGATGAGCATCCATAGCATCAGGATCCTTAGGGTTTTTCTTCTCTGGTTCTTTTAGAGCATTAACAAAACCACTACGTCAGAACTCACCAGCAACACTGTTGTTGAAGATTTCATAGCGAGAGTGCATGTCCAACCCTCCTTTCTTACACATCTCTAACTTTGAGTGGGCAAGGGTCAGGCGATACTTGAGATCTTCATTCTCAGCATTCACCCGGGCCCTACTCTCATTCAAAGCTGCAATCGCCTCCTTCAGAGTGGCAGCCTCTTGGACTCGCAGAGTTTCCCTCCCGTCTGCCAGTGCCAGGGCAACTTTGAGGCAGGCCACCTAATCAGCCTGATGAGCCAACTCATCAGTATAGGTATAACGCGTGTAGCATAAAGCCCCCATAATATAAAATGTCTACAAAAAATAGAAGGCAAAAATTGTCAAGGGTCAATAATGATAATTAAAAACAAAGAGGGGAAAGAAAAGAAAAGCAAAACACAAAGGGAAAACATACCTCATCATCATGCCCATCACCCTATCTAGAAGTTCTGTACCATCGAGGGCGTTGAAAGCATCCAAGTCCTCCTTGCTCTAGATGGACTTGGCCCTATCAATCATGGCCTCCATGGTGGTGGGGATTGTGGCACCCCCATCTTCTTCTTCGGCCTTCCCTTTTAACTCATGCCTCTTCGAAGACCTATCTTTAACAAAAGGGTGAGGACGAGATAGAGGAGGCTGAGGTAAGGAATGGGTTATGGTCTGGCCTATAGCAAACCCAGACGTTGGGGCTATAGTTGTGACTCGGGTAGAAGTTCCTTGAGTGGTAGGGTCTGAAACAGTCTCCGGGTCAACATTCATAAGTTTGGGGAGGCTCAGGCGAAGGATGTCTACTGTGGCTCCTAGATGGGATATACCCTGTAAATTGGCAAGAGTCAGAAGATCAATACACAACTGATGATCAGACCAAAGCTTTCTCCTCAGTAATTTAATCCTCTTGCAGACCCAACTAGAGTATGAGTGTTTACAATCAACATAGAACTTATAGGTCACACTGGTTTAAATTTGCTACCGCTAAAGACATTGGGGATTAGGAAAATATAAGAATGGGGTAAAAACCAGGGACCCTTAATCAGAACCATTTTCTCTTTCCACCCCTTCTCATAGTCATTAGTCCCCACACAAATGACTCTGCCTTTGAAAGGGTAGAGCATGAACCTTCCCACATTACCATAAATTTCCTAGAACTGGTAGCTTAATAGAAGGTCATCAAAGCCCAAATGCAATCCATGGTCACGGTTCGCCAAGATTAGCATGGAAACAATTCGGAAGAAATTGGGGTTAATATGCAAAGGGGTTATCCCCATAATGAAGAACATGAAATGGAAGAGGGGATGAAAGGTGAATCTAACCAGTTTTACCTGATTATAAGACAAAAGAAGGTGATAGGGACCAACTCCCTCCCCTTGGGTAAAATCTAGCTCAGGGCCACAAGCCTCAAACTTTACTCCCTCAGGAGGCTTTACTAATTTCTTAAGGGACTTGACACTAGGATTTTTGTGTTGCGTAGCATAAAGTTTATCAGGTTTATATAGAGGGGATTCTTTGATGTCATTGGCACGCTTATCTTCCTGAGGAAGGACAAAGAGTTCCTCAGTATGGCTCTCAATGGATTCCCCATGGGAGAGAGAAGCCAATGCCTCACTGACATTATTGGAACTTGAAACATACATGATATGGAAGAAGAAAAAGTTTAGAAACACTTACTGAAAAAAGGAGAGTTCGCCGGAGAATATCACCAGAGAAAACTACGAAGGCCATGAAATAACAGTTAATCAGTAAGCACAAACAAATGCAAGACGAGATTGGTAACAATGAATGCAAGAGAGCAAAATAATATTGTAAGAACACTTTTGAGTATTGTTTATTTATGGCATGTTCTAGACAATAACCATGTTGAGTGTTAGACATGTCATTTTGGTTTCCACGACATCTACAAGCTTTGGCAAAGGCGAAATCAAGTATTGAAGTAATGAAGAATACAAGTGAAGAGCAAAAGTGAGCGTATTGAGGAAAAATATCTCCTTGAGGGCAAAAATGACATTTTTCAAAGTCGTTACTTCAAGAAAAAAGTATCGTGGATTCAAGACAGTCATTTTGGCACAGTTCCAGAGAAAAGTAGTTTTAACAAAAATGCCTACGCCTAAGCCTACGCTTACAGAAGTAAAAAGTGGCTAGAAAGGGAAAAGCTATGCTTGACCCTACGCTTGGCCCTATGCTTAAAGCGTAGGGGGCCTACACTTAAAGCATAGCGACGACTAAAATTCTGTTGATTTCTGTTGTGATGTCCGTTTTATCCCTAGTTTGATTATGTGATGCGTGGACCGACTCCTACACCTTGGTATACATGCAGTACACATAATATACATCAGATATTAGAGTTTTACTGAGTCGGATGTGAAATTACGAGAAAAGGACAAACTTAGGATTTTCCTCAGTTATGGTCTATAAATACCAAGGTCTTCTACACATGAGAAATAGTCTTTGAGCTACTAAGAGATCTTTGAAAGTTTTCTACAGATTCATATTCTTCTATAGAGATAGAGATAGAGAAAGAAAATCATTGAGTGATTCTAAATCTTCTATTTCTCTCTTGGTTAGGGTTTGTTCAATGGTGATTTAACATCGATGAGCTTATGCACAATTGACTGACCTAGATTTTGGAAAAATCTACACACCACCTTGTGCAACGTGGTTGCTTAGATCTGTTTAAGAAACAGAGTAGTCTGAGTGCGGAGATCAGAGCAGGAGGGTTCTTGGTGATTTGATCTGTTGGGAACCTGAACAGTTAGAGTATGGAGCGGAGCGAGAGCTTTGTGGAACCTAAGTGAATCTAGAATTTCAGACGTCGATTGAAGAATAGTAGATTACATCGGTTGTAAGTACTGTTTTCATAGAGTGTGTACAAATTCTTTGATTCATAGTGCATCGATACTCAAGTGTATCCATGGTTTTTACTTGGAGTCTTTCCAAGGTTTTCCACGTAAAAATATCGTGTGTCTTTATTGCTTTATATTCCGCACTTAGATTAATCTTTGCATGATTTATCTTGGTAGAGAATTGGATTAAAATTGACTTTTCTGCAATTATTATTAATTTATCATTAAATCCACAAAAACTCCTATCACCCCCCCCCCCCCCTCTAGGCTATTGTCATTGATCATCTAGGTAATTTCAATTGGTATGAGAGCAAGGTTTGCTCCATTTTAGGTTAACTATATAGGATTAGATCTTGAACTTAGACGATGGAATTTCTTCGTGAACGAGGTTTCCTTGATAAGCCCCTTATAGTTGATAGGTTAAATAATAAGGGTGATGATGATTGTGATGATTCGCTTCAAGCTAAGTACAATAAATTGCATGATAAGTACACTCATCTTAGCGAAGTTTTCTCAAAATCTATTGGTATATTTAAAAGTGTTGACAATGAAAAAGAATCCATAAGAGAATAATTCACCAGCATTACCTATGACTTTAATCAACACAGGACTGATAAGTATGGATGAATTGAAAGGTTAAGAAAGTCTGAAAAAGAAAGGAATGAGGTTTTAAAGAGTGTAGAAGATCTCAATAAGGATCTAATAGCTGTAAGATCTGATTTTATTGAGAAATTTGTGAAGATTGGAGATTTGGAGAAGAATTTGAAAGATGTTAACTCAACTATTCATAGATGGTCTAGTGGAACTCTTAAGCTTGATCATAAGTTGAGTGTAGGAAAGTCTATGGGAAATACAAAGGGGTTAGGATTTAAAGGAGTAACCCATAAGTCTGATGATGTTCCCAAAACTATCTTTGTTAATGGATCCCAAGTAGCATCTTGTACTTCTAAATGTAATTCTGATAAGAATCACAATGTTAAATCTTATGTCAGAAAACCGTTTGAGATTAAGTCTCCGTTTACCTCTAGATATCATAAGATTTTTAATCATGGTTTTCAAAGATTTATCCCAATATGCCATCATTGTGGAATGAAGGGTCACATTCAACCTTTGTGTTCAAAGTTAAAAGGAAAGACTTTGAAATCTAAGAGAAAATCTAGAACTCAGAAAAGACTCAATGTTGAAGATCAAATTAGGGTTTTGAGTAAAGATATAAAGAATTTGCCTAACCATGCAAGTAAAACACCTAAGATTATATAAGGATGGGTTAGAAAATGTGAGTTATATTATTGTGATGCTCATACATGGGTTATAAAAGGTGAGCTACATTATTGTAAGGCTCATACTGAACTTAGAGCATGTGACTCTAGTTCCGTGTGTTTAGATAGTGAATCCTCTAGTCACAAGACATGAGATAAGCCATTGGTTGATAACCTCAAGGATAGTGATGGTAAGAATTGTTCTTTTGATGAAAAGAAAAAGTCTAAAGGTTTAGGAAAAGTCACCATTGTTGATTCTAGTCTACCTAGACTAGAACAAGTTAATTGTGATAAGGGCCTAAAGGCTAATTTGTTTAGCATTATCCAGATATGCAATGATTATCAATATGTCAATTTCAGTTATGATAAATGCATTATTAATGACTCTTTTAGAAATTGTCTTGTGGAAGGTGTACGTATATCTGATAATCGGTATTGCATATTTCCTAAATTTTGTTCTAAGAATAGTCTTGAGTATATATCTACAGATTCTCAATCAACAGACATCTCTACAAAACCATTGGATTTTCAAAAGCATGTGCATCTTAGAAAATCTAGTGGCATGTTATCATTAGGATATATGGATTTATATGTATCATTCTAAGATTATCTTGCATTTTTTTATATTATTTGCATGTTTTTTTTTTATTATGCATGCATCATGTTTTGCTACTATTGGGATTATACATGCATGCATCATTATGACAAAAATTGCCATAAAAATTATAAAATCAAAAATTCTTAGAATGTTGAGCTTGGCTAAGGGTACAAATGGTTGTCATATTTCACTATATTCCCATATTTACTTTTCTTATTATGCTTATGGGAATTGAAGTTGTTTGTCTGACCTAATGTTATGAGTTATTCACTTGACATGTTTAAGTATTATTTTTAGAACTCATCAACTTTGGGTGCTTGTGTTACTTCGGAAATGACAGTAATACTTGTTGAAACTTTTAGTCTTTCTCATCTAATCCGAAGTGATATGTAGGTTCATAAGCTATGCTAGATTGATCTATGCTTTTAAATACCTTTTACATGCTTATGAATGTTGTGGTGATGTTGAAAAGATGAAAGAATGAGATGTTTAAAATATAGAAATGCAAAAAGTAATTATTTAATTTTAGTAATCGGGCCTCTAGCCTAAGTAAGCATTGAGTGTTCGCGTAAAAATGGTAGAAGACTAATGAGCATAAATCCCATGGAAGAAGCTCGGGCCCAGTTGGTCATGACTAAAAATCCTCACTGAAAAGTGCGGAGCTTAGAAAGATAAAAAGGAATATGGTGAAAAGGCTGAAAAGATTAAATTGTGTTCCTTTAATTATCAATAAGGTCTGAGTTGAATATTTAACTTATATCTTGGGTTTTGAACTGAAATATCATTATGGTTAGTGAGGAGATTATTAGAATTAGTATGCATTGCTTTTATCTTAGTTGTTTGCTTGCACCTAAATAATTTTCATATATCCAAATGCTATGTAAAGCTTGCCTTGTGATTGCTTATAACTACAGGGTATGTGTGCTGATTTTCTTCACTATCATGCGTATGCTAAATCAAATATGCGAATATGATGTGTTAATGATTAGCTCATTGTCTCTACTTCCCTACTCACATGTTTCTAAGAACAAAATTATTTTTTATTTTGCATTTTGCATTCATGCCTTAGTCTTAAGTTCATGCATTGTAGAGATTTTTTTGTTAGTTGAGAATCTGGATATAATCTTATAGAGTACTTTATCTTAGTATTTAGTGCTTAACTTAGATTCTCTAAAGTCTCCTCTGTGATCCTTTCCCTATGTTTATATTGTGATATTTTCCTATGTTTTTATCTTCAGGTTTTCCCTTGTCATTTCAGTGACAAAAAGGGGGAGTAATGGTTTTAGGGGGAGAAGTATTGAGTAAGGGGGACTAATGATTTTAGGGGGAGAAGGATTGTGTTTTAAGATCATTATGCTTACTTGGATATTATGTTTTTATTACGATCATTTTATATTTGTTTTTCACACTTGCATTTAATGGTTTGTTCAGTGTTGTGGTTACAGGATTGGAAGACCGTCATGAAAGTAATGTGACAGTTTATATCTATGTTTGTGGGGGGTGTTCATAGCTCTAGATGTTATGTTATTATTTGTGAGGCTTTATTGTAAAACATGATTTTGTCTCTGAAATGCCAAGAGGTTGATTCTAAGAACATTTTTGAGTATTATTTATTTATGGCATGTTCTAGACAATAACCATGTTGAGTGTTAGATGGGTCATTTTGGTTTCAACGATATCTACAAGCTTCGACAAAGGTGAAATCAAGTATTCAAGTAGTGAGGAATACAAGTCAATCGCAAAAGTGAGCGTATTAAGGAAAAATATCTCCTGGAGGGCAAAACGACATTTTCCAAAGTTGTTACTTCAAGAAAAAAGTATCGTGGATTCAAGACAGTCATTTTGGCACAATTGTGAAGAAAACTGGTTTTAACAAAAATGCCTACGCCTAAGCCTATGCTTACAGAAGTAAAAAGTGGTCAGAAAGTGAAAAGTTATGCTTGACCCTACGCTGGGATCTACACTTAAAGTGTAGGGGACCTACGCTTAAAGCGTAGCGATAGCTAAAATTCAGCTGATTTTTATTGTGAT
Organism: Cornus suecica; assembly: GCA_963922005.1. Taxonomy (NCBI): domain Eukaryota; kingdom Viridiplantae; phylum Streptophyta; class Magnoliopsida; order Cornales; family Cornaceae; genus Cornus; species Cornus suecica. The sequence continues at coordinate 56,236,665 of OY998240.1, read as the reverse complement.
GTCTGTTTTGTCCATAGTTTGATTCTGTGATGCATGGACCAACTCCTACACCTCGATATATGTGTACATTAGAGATTAGGGTTTTGCTAAGTTGGATGTGAAATTATGAGAAAGGGAAAACTTTGGGTTTCCCTCAGTTATGGTCTACAAATACCAAGATCTTCTACACATGAGAAGCAACCTTTGAGTCATTGAGAGATCTCTACAATTTTTCTACAGATTCATATTCTTCTATAAAGATAGAGAAAGAAAAAAAATCATTGAGTGATTCTAAATCTTCTACTTCTTTCTTGGTTAGGGTTTGTTCAATTGTGTTTTTACCTCGATGATCTTATGCACAATTGACTGACCTAGATTTTGCAAAATATACACACTACCTTGTGAAACATGGTTTATTAGATTTGTTTGAGAAACATAGCCATCTGAGTGTGGAGATCGGAGCAGGAGGCTTCGTGGTGATTTGATTCGTTGAGAAGCGGAGCCGTCAAAGTACAGAGCAGAACGGGAGCTTCGTGGAGAGCATGTAACACCCCATGTTATTTTCCCAATATTTTGGAATTATTTATGATTTATTTTCGGTCATGACGTCACTTGTTCATGACATCATTGTTATTCTTGGTGTTTCACATGTAAATGTTTCTCATTTAACGTTTGGAGCTCACTGAGCGACTGAATGATTGTCTACTTGAGGACTTCATGGACTGTTGTTGATGATTACGTGACTTGACTTGACATGATGGTAGTATTTCAGACTTAGTGAAACGTTGACATGAATTCTTATTGTCGACTTAGTGGATTCGTTTTGACGTTTAGATTTTAGAGCTTCGACTGGGTGGCGGCTCATTTTGTTGACTAACGATGAAGGTTTCAACTCAGCTGTTCGAGTTCGGCATTTAGTGCTTTAAGGGTTCGATGTTTTATTTTCCCTTGTAAGGGGATTAGTACATGTTTCATTTGATTAACGTGCCTCGTTTAGTTGGCGTGCTTAGGAGTATTTGTATTCGCCCTTCTTATTTTCTCTGTGTTTGTATTTACGCGATATAGTTGGGACGTTATCGCTTAGCATTTTGTCAGGCTTAGGATATGCCCTGTGACATCCAGTGTAGTTATTTTAGTTTGTATTTAAATTATTGCATGCCCCTATAAGTTGATGTGGTTGTACTTGTTTGTTTATATCAGATTCTTTCCGTGCCTTATTGCTTGTGGTTTTTCGGTGGGTCTTGTACGTACCCGGATTATTTATTTTCGTTTATATTCTCTATCGGACGTTCCGTAGATTTTCCAGATACGCGTGTCATTGTTTAAGGATTTTTTTATTTTTTTTCCTTTATTATTATTTATTATGAAATGGAGGTTAAATATTTTATTTTTGTGCGGTACTCAACTCGGAGGATTTTTAAATTGTTTCCTTGCGAGGGTTTGAACTGGTGTTTTTGTGATTGGGTTTTTACCCCGAGCTAGTTATACCAGTTATAGTAATTATTGGGCGTCCCGTTTATTTTTTTGGCTCGTATGATTTTATTTGGTGGTTCCCAGTACATTTTGGGATTTATTTTTCGTATGTATATATTATTAATTGGGAAATATATATATGTATAGGAGGGTGTATATTCAGCTAGAAAGGGATGAGAAGTTGACCACCATCCCACGACTCTTTCTTCTTCCTCTTCACGATCACCAGGTTTCCTTCTCCATCTCCGTCAATTCTCGCCGCCGACGAGGGAGACAGAGAGAGAGGTCGGGTGTTGAAGGGACATAAACGCGACTGAATAAAGGGACAGAGATGCATCCAGGTTGAAGGTCGTCGGAGATCTGGACTGACGGTGAGGGTCGGCAGCGATGGTCGACGGTGACAAGGCTGGTGGTTCGCTGGCTGAGAGCTAGTCACAGTGTAGAGACGTCGCGATAGGGAGAGAGACGACGTTGTGGCTAGGGTTTGATCGCCGATCTGTGGTTTCTTGATATAGGGGGGTGACGACGACGTCGTACTGTCACACAGGAGGACGTGGCGACAATGGTTCGCGCCGTAGTGGCGCGTGATGGATAGAACCGAGTTCGGCCAGACCGAGTTTAGTTGACTCAATGGCGATTCGGGCTTTGTTTTACATGAAATTATGAGGATAGCTTGCTCCCGATGTCGTACACGATATATCCGAATTTGGTGCGAAACCGTTAAGCGGTTTGCCAGAAATTTCATATTATAGGTATAATTTTTCGGTTTGGTTTTCGTTAGATTTATTCAAAATTATTAACCAATTGCTAATGGGTTTTGTCTATATCGTATAGGTCATTGAGACGGACGTTTCGGTATAGTCGAAAAAAATTCGGGCGAATTTGGTCGGCGGGCTCTATATTCGGGCGCTGACACTATTCACGGCTTGCCGTTCGGGACTGTTTGTAAGCGAATAAAATACGTGAGAATTTACATATATCTATTCTTATATATATACATATCTGACACTCACTAATAGTGCATAGAAAACGTTAATAAATCTTTGTTGCATGTTCATGGGTAAAGAAAAACATTTAATTAAATTCCTAGTGATAGATGGGAATCTAGGAATTTTATAAAATTTATAAAATACCCATAAATTGATTAAATGATGTCGGAATTGGAAATTCTTGTGGAGAAATTAAATTAATTAATTCCCTTGAGAAATTAAATAAATTATTTCTCGGAAAATTTAAAATAATTATAAACATATTTAAACTAAATCGATATAGGTGATTTAGTACCCCTTGAGTTCGAAATAGGTTTACAGAAGGTGTATGTGGACGTAGATCCGGTTAATTGATTTTCCCCTATTATTTATATTTTATTAAAATTAAAAATATGTTAGGGGATCCACGAGAACAAGGGACGTCAAAACTTAGACCTGCTTCTAGTTCCCTTGTTGTTGATTTTCTCGTAAATTATAAAGAAATTAAATTGAGAATTTAAATTGTCTAATTGTCTGGAGGGTGGATTAAATAGAAAATAATTATTTAAAATTTAATTAAAAGCATGCTAGCATATAAAAATCTATAAAGATTGGGTAATCGAGAACCCGGATATTTTTTAGATAAATGGAAGTGATTTGCTATATAATTTAAATTTTGATGCATGTTTTGTATGAGATTGCTTGGCTTTCATGCCATTTTATTGAGTATATTAAACTCATGTGGAGGCATTTTGCATTCATACAGCACTGTGGTGTATATATTGTTTTGGTGTGAGTTGCATGCCTCAGTTATATCATGTACATGTATGAATTGTTTGGATTATCGCAACAACTGGCTAGTGGGTGACTGGCACCCTGGGAGTTAGTATATCCTGAATCCTCAGAATTTGGGAGTGAGGACATATGTCAGTGGGTGACGGACTTGTGGTCTCTGTACTCTATTTGGCGACGCTCACCCTTCCTTGTGCAGGCATGTTAACCCCATAAGTGATCGGTTTGAGATTCCTGGTTATTTATTTTACCCCATATAGACAGGGTTGCACTTGAGTTGCCTTTGCATGGTCATGAGCATTGGCATTGCATGGATATTGCTATTGAGATTATCTGTTATTATTGCTTATTTATATTGAGCAGGTTATGTCTGAATTTTAATTAGAGATTTGTATTATTCTCTTAGGCGCTAGGGCGCGGTGTTTGTGATTGATATTTTAACCGTGGTTAAATTACAATGAAAATTGTGAATTTTCTAGTGTAAAGCAAACCGTGAAAACTTAGAGTTAAAAGGTGAAAAGTGAAAAGGGGAATATTAAGAAGTGACGGTTGGCGATTATCTTTGGTAGTTATAGAAAAACTAAGTGAAAGTGAACTCAGGGCGTAAGGGTTCCCTGTATGTTAGGCTCCAGTTTAGTTGGGTAGCAATATATTGAGACTTAGTTGAAATTGTGATGTTGCTCATATAGGCCTTTGTGATTGGTGATTAGTATCATCACATGATGATTGATAGACCTCTCCGGTAGTGTGGAGTATTGTTCGGGTAAGGGTCGGATAAAGCTCATTAGTTTGACCCTGTTCCCTTGGCTTTTGTAATTTTGAGCTTATCATTCATTCTCCCACTTTGACAATATATAAGTTATAGACGGTTCTTTACTGTGTTTATTGAAAATCTCTTTCCTTAAGTACTCTTGTGAAGTTATTGAATTCAGGGCATGGTTTGTCCCGTTCTTGAAACCTCGATTATGGTTCGGATCTTTGGAGTCAAATATTCAAAGTTTTGAAAACTTAGAGCTTGGGGATTTTTATAAAACATGATCTTTTTTTACCCCGAGACTTGTTAACTATTTTTGGAAAGACAGAAGTTTAAATACCTTTTTTATAAAATATATTTTGAATTCTCAGTACCGGGAGTATCGGTAGAAATCCGTTTTTGAACGAAATTTCAAAACAATTCATTTGAAATTGTTTTGTAAAATCGGTGATTTAGGGCACGGGTTGCCCCCTGTTCTAGAAATATCGATGTTATTGCCGAGATCTTGACATAGTTAGAGGTCAATAAATCTAGGTTTCTACTAGCTTGTTGTTTGGGATTCCTTCATGTGCCCGGTTTTGTTTCGGCACTCTTACGGGATTATTTTTAGAAATTTTTAAATCAATATTAAAGGTCTTAGGACCAGATTTGAAAGAGGTTTAAAAGTGATTTTAAAATGGTTATCAGTTTGAACTCTAGTAGTTCATCCTTCTCATATACTTATTCCTTGGGTTTAATCCCGGACTTGTGATGTTGAGTTACGCACACCTAATGTGATTCATGTTGTTTCGGTTGGGTTCGATGACATTGGAACCAAATATGGTTTGACCGGGTCCTAACTTTTTCTTAAAACCGGTTGAATCCTTCGGGGTTCAACATTTTTCTTTAAAAACCCGAGGACCATGGCGTCTGTTTGGGACTAAATGACTTCAATAACCCTTTTTAGTGCCTAGATAGGCAGTGTGAGTTAGAGATAGTTTGGTTGGTTACCGAATCTGGTGTGGGGATAGTATATCCCCTTCTTATGTTCCTTCGATTGAACAGGTTGGTTCACTGGTTATTGTAAGTAGAAGAACTGAATTAAAGATAGAAAATGTGAGAGCGACTTTTTCTCTAGGAATGATTTGATAACTATGCTAGTTATGAGCGATGATCCAGTTATGGGCATGGTTATGATGATTCACTTTCGGTAGTCCTAGTGATTGAATTATTTACCTCCTAAGAACCTTGATTTGTGTGCTAATTACACGGTATGGTAGATAGTTAGTCCTTGTTGTATCTCTAGATGAGAGTGGAGTTCAGAATGGTTGTCTATAGGCCTAGGTGACAGGCTTAGTTATTTACATGACGTTATATATATATATATATAGATATATATATATATATATATATATATATATATATATATACGTATACATGTGTTGTTTATATTTTCGTTGATCTGTAGTTCTTATGATATTCGTAGTGTACTTGAGGTTAGTGATGAGGTTATCGATGGGTTCTCGGATTGACGGGGTGCCATGAGAGATTATTGACTAGCCTAGGATAGAAGCATGCACACGGGATGGTTAACATTTTCTAGACGGATATGAGTGTGATGTTTTGATATTATGGTGAGCGCATGATTTTGCTCGCCCCCACAATAGGTTGCAGGTTTGTAGGTGGATGCAGCACGGCATGCTCGGCGGCGACGATACAAGTGATTTGGGCCGTACTCAATTAGTTATGTTCCTTATTCCGTAGTCATACTTGTGTATTCTTTTATTCTCTTGGGAGCCAGGCTGTTGGCAGATTCCCTTGTGTTGTATCTTTAGTCTATGTATTTATTATTTTCGGGGTGCCTTTGTATCATTTCGGCACTACCATATGATTTTATGTATTCTTATTCGAGCTTGGTGGCTCAGTTGGTTTTAGAAAGGGTTATGTAGAGGTAGGGGTGGTTTTCTTTCCACCACATCGGCCCTAATAGGTTTCTGGAATGTTGGGTTACGTGCCATTGTTCTTAGTTTCCTTGTTATTGGCAGATGATTGTGTTCTATTGTGTTTGTGTGTCCGAATGTTCCATTTACAGACGAAACTCTGCCGGATTTTTGTTAGAATTCTTTGTTGAATTTCTATCACTCAGGTGACATGGAATACTTCATTTTCATTCCTATTCCATGTATTTCGATGATATTGTTAATTTTAGTTGTCATTTTCAGTAAAGTCATACCTCGGGATTCACTGATTCTCCGGATTTGGGTATCAGGAATAACGGGGCGTGACAGCGCAAGTGAATCTAGACTTTCAGATATCGAGTGAAGAACAACAGATTTCATCGATTGTAAGTACTGTTTTTATAATCTGTACAAATTCTCTGATTCATAGTGCATCGATACCCGAGTGTATCCGTGATTTATACTTGGATTTTTTTCAATGTTTTTCACGTAAAAATTTTGCGTGTCTCTATTGCTTTATATTCTACACTTAAATTAATCTTTGCATGATTTATCTTGATAGAGAATTGGAATAAAATTGAGTTTTTCGCAATTATTATTAATTTGTCATTAAATCCACAAAAAGCATATTCACCCCCCCCCCCCCCCCCCCCCAGGCTATTTTCATTGATGGTGTAGGTAATTTCAAATAAAAAGTTTTGAAGAGATTCCAAGTGTTAGGTAAACTGGGTATATGTAGAGGTGAAGAGGTGCGTCCAAAGGGTGAATTAAATGTTGCTGAGGCGTTGTAGCTTTTCAAGACAGAACAATGCATCAATTGAGGGAATCAAGCCCTCAAAATTCAATTCAAGATACACACGAAACTGGGTCATGATTTCAATGATGTCATTAAGCCAACCCACCTGCATACACATCAATATATTAGAAGGTGAAATGAAAAGACACGTCTCAAACCTAATGTTTGGTTTAGACCTATAAGACATTGGGTCTGACCCAAAGGGGCTAGTGTAAGGACAAAAATTCTTGGCCCACAAGAAGATAAGGCCCAATAATAATTATCCAAAAGATAAGCGATTCAGGGCCAATAAAGAATAAGATAAGCCCATCTTGGAAAGCCCATAACCGGTTAAGTGTTTAGGTCTAATTGGTAAAGCCTAGTTAGCAAGCTAACTTGGGGCTCGAGACAAGAAGCCCGATCACATAAGGTAAAATATAATTGCAATTGTAAAAGGAAATCAAATCCCTAAAATAAAGGGATTTGTTCCTAATCATAATGGGCTAAGAAACCCATTTACTCTTGTATAAATACAGCCTTAGAACTTCAATAATATATGATTCGAGAGTAGAGAAAAATACTACATCTACACCAATACAATATAATTTTATATTTTTTCAACTTATCCCTCTTCATTACCTTCAAAAAATAATGGGTCCTATTACAAACTAAAGCTATAATATATTTTCAAAGGGCAAATTTAAAAACACAAAATACCCTAAATTTGTTTGAAAAGTCAAATGTGAATACTTAATTTGGGAAATAATGAGTATATAACATGATGTAGATCAATCGCTCTATCCTTATTATCCTATGCATAAATTTATTTTATATTATTATTATTAGAATTGGTATGTAAAAGCTATTCAAGTTTGTCCGATTATAAGTTGATAAAGAAAAACTTCCGTTAATATTCTTTTAGCTATAGATTATTATGATAAGATGATTAATGTATATATAACATCAAACTTAAAAACCTTGATAGTTTTTTTTAAAAAAGAAAAAAGAAAAGAAAAGAAAAAGAAAACCTTGATAGTTGATTATATAATATTTAGGGTTGGACATGGGGTGGTTTCTCAATCCCCATAACCAAAACCGTTAATATTTTTATCTCCCATAACCCCTCCAAAATTGTTGAAAAATTTCACCTTTACCCCCAAAATTGCCCCAAACTATTTTCCATGTCCCCCAAAATTAGAGCTGGCAAAATGAGACACGACACGGACACAACATGAATTAAAAGGGTTAGGGTTGACCAAAAAAGGGTTGAAGTTGTATAAGGGTCGACCCGAACACGACACAAGAATATAAGCATCGACCCGAACACGACACACATTTGACACGAGTATATTTCTATTTATTTTTATTTTTTTATCCTCTCTAATTGGTCATGTATTGAAATATATCAATAAACTATTACTGGATCGTGTCAAATTCAATTTAATTTTGCTGATAATAAGATAAATAGTTTGTTTCGTGTTGGATTGTGTCAAATTTAATTTAATATATTATAATAAATAGGCTAAATGGATTACATGGGTCGATACGGAAAACATGTGGATTGAGTTAGGATAAAACATATTTGACACGTATATTAACCAGGTATTTTCGACTCGACACATTTTCAACCTGATACGATCTCAACCCGATAAGAATACGACCCATCGACACAAATTGTCAGCCCTACCCAAAACCACCCCAAACCGGTTCAATAAACCTTTATTTTTCAAGAACAAGCAAATAGTAAGTAAATTAATATAAAATTATGATCTATATAGAAAATGAGCAATGATCTAATCAAATTAATTCCTAACACGTACATTAATAACTTTAATAGTTTAAAACCAATCTATGTTGAGTTGAAATTAACCATCAAATGATTCAAATCTAAATAAACAAAAACTTTAATAATCTAGAATTCTAAGAACATAAATCAAACCATATAAAAGGATTAACCCATAAAAATACTAGTTAAATGCAATTTCATAACAAAAACTACAGGTCCACTCTATATTTTAAACATGAAGTAACAAAAAAGGACATTAGTGTAATATTAGTATAAAAATATATATTATTAGGTAATTTTGATATAAAACTTATAAAAAAAATTATAATTTTATCATGTGGTTTGGGACGGGGTTGGGGGAGCCCCTCAAACCGTCACCTGTCCCTAAATCATCGGTTTATCTTTTATTTATTTTTTCCATAGCTACTCCATTTATAAATGGAGCGGTTTAAAATCGTTAAAAATGGAGTTATTTGGGACGGTTCCCCGGTGGAGCGGGGTTTTTTTCCCATTGATGTGACATCAGGTGTGTAAAAATATGTGGTTAAAAATGACACCTTAAGGACGCTAGGTTTTACCCTACGCAAGCGCACGTATCAATTGTAGAACAATTCCTTGAGTAAGGGATATCGATCCTACACAAACTAAGATTGCTCACTTTAGCAATTCAAAAACACTGAATTATATTTTATGAAAATGGTTTGTATGGGTGGTCAAAGACTAAATTATTTAAATTAACTAAAATTATCTAGAAAGTAAATTAAATTCGTTGTGATTCAGATGAGAGAGAAAACTAGATTTTTCATCGTTCCACCACTAACCGCATAATATAGTTCCTCACTGTATCAACTATAAGAGGGCGATCCATAACCGTGAATCAGGTCGTACCACAAATAGCAAAATACGATCCTAAAAAGGAATACCATCAACCGGATTGCGACAACCCATCTCATGACTACCCTAACTAGTGTATGCCAATTATATTACTCTAATATACTCATAATGTATGAAAATAAACTAATGCATATCTATATTAAATCGCGAAGGCATGGCTTGTGTCAACCTAGGGTTTCAATTTTCATTACCACCATTGTGTAGAAAACCATAATTAAGCATCCGAGTTCCTGCTCATATTGAATAATCATAGTTCTTTAAAATAATACATTCATTCCATCTAAGACAAGAATTTAGAACAAACATAGAATTTTATATTGTAAATCAGTACGGTCTCTTAACTACTACAATCATCACAGTATGGTCAACAGTGTCCCCTCATTGCAATTGAAAACAATGAAAGAACTACATTACTTGGCTAGGGTTTTGCTAGAAAACCCTAGATACCGAGTTAGTTGGATATGATAAAAGGTGTCTGCATCGCTGATGTAGAAACAATCTCCATGATCTTTTTGTTCAAATCTCTAGGTTTGAATATGGCTCTCAATAGTAGCAAGTCTGAATATGAACGTGAGAACTAATGAACCCACCAAAATCAACGACCAACCATCTCTCTCTGAATGAACGTCCGGCCCCTAACATAGATATATGATCGTGTGTATATAGGAAATTGTGTAGAGAGGTCTTTTTTAGTCTTTTCACTCTAAAACTCACAAAAACCTAAAATCTTATATACATGTGTGTATATACATATAAAGAGGTCTGGAGTCGCAACCACGTCTTGGAGTCGAACCGGTGGTAAAACAGGCAAAAACATCAAAAACCTTAACGAGTTACCACAAATACGCTTCAAGCATAGTTGACCTACACTTCAAGTGTAGGTACAAGCGTACCTTCAAGCGTAGGTTCAAGCATAAAAATGTGATTTCTAACCACTTTTTGAAACTGAAAGCGTAGGCACAAGTGTAGGTGTTTTCTTCAAAACCACTTTTCTCCGTGAATGCACTGAAATGACCGCCTTGAACCCATGATAGTTTTTGCTGAAGATGAAGGTTTTTGAAAATGCCGTTTTTGCCCTCCGGAACCCATTTTTGTCTCGAACTACCTCTTTGACTTTCTTCTTTGAATAAAAAGAACATGCACTTTAGTTAATTCATCGAAGTTAACTCCATTTCTTCGTTAAACTCCTGAAATATGCTTTAACACACAAACAACATAAAAATACCAAATAATGGAATGAAATGACTTAATAGTAGTGAGTTAAGGGATCAAAATGTCTAATATTTGATACATATTACACCCCCAAACTTACATATTGCTAGTCCCTTAGCAATAAACTCAGGGAACTTTCTTCTAATGATTTCTAATATATCTACTATAACTTATCTAACATACTCCCTTGCTTTCGTGAGGGTCGACGATTACACTTAGCACGTGTAACAAGCCTTTTAAAGCCCTAGGTTACCCCTACTGAACGAGTGAAGTCTCGTGAAGGTTTCCAGTGATGGTACCTACAAATATCTCAATTCTCTATAATCACACATTCATGAGTCCACACACAAGTTCAATTAAGTCATGATATAATCCAAAAGACATCATGGACACAAATACTCCCACTCACTACCGAATAATAATTATATCGAGCTTCGTGTCATGAATGGTTCCCACTAAAGTGAATGATTTCGCTACTTTCTTCTCTCAATCAAGACAACCTACCATGATCTTGTGAACACTCAACTATGATATTTCAATTTCTCTTCTCCTACTTCATTGATTAAATCTTGCAATTTTTTATAAAAATATATCTTTCCATCTTTTCAATATTATCCTTTGATGTCTTTCTAAGTCTCCAGACTTTCTAGCGGGGATTTTAAGTCCCGACCAACTGGGCCTGAGCTTCTTCCATGGAATTTATGCTCATCAGTCTTATCCCCTTTAAAGCCAAATAGTGATATTGGTGATACCAAGGCTCGGTTACTCAGATTGAAGAACTGTTTTTTGCATTTTATTTTCTCAAACAAATTTCAATTTTCTTCATTTTAACCATAACATCTCCCCTTCTCACCTTTTATTGTGGCGAATTTATTTTTTTTAACTAGATAGTCAAAGATCAACTTATTTCTCATAATGAATGTGTGTTTGTGCTTATAGGTCAAAGTCGTCCTTCTTGATTTCAATTCAACTCACTCACTCACCCATGTAAAACCACATCACTCCATTAACTCGATCTAATCATTACTTTCATGAATGGGAATATCACATCACATACTACTCATACCTCATAAACATGAAATTAATCAAATTGTAATTCAAATCAATCATGTGTGCAAACAAAGAACTGCTCCAAAATATTTTAAATTTTAATTTTTTTCGAAAATCTTATTCCTTGTAATTCTATACCCTTACCCCAAACTTAAATGATACCATGTCTTTATGGTCAAAAAGAATACATGGGAATGGATATAGTTACCCTTGAAGTTTACTTCTGGATACCAAAGCAAAACATGAATCCCCTTTCCCAAATTTGATTTGGATCACCTGTAAATATATGCATCAAAGCACCAATATCAACAATCATAGTAAGGGAAAATTAAATTTCACAAACATCCATAAATTCACACAAAATTTTCAAGGAATTAAAAAAATCTCTTTTTATTATTTTTTTCAAATGATTTGGCCTTAAGGGCCTACAATCCTATAAAAATAAAAGAAAAAAAGGAATAAATAAATAAATAAAAATAAAAATAAAGACAAAGACGTGACCTTAAGGGTCTATCATCTCTACAAATTGAAATTGCAAAGACTTGTCCTTATAGGACTACAGTCTCTAAGAATTAAAATTACATAAATTAAATGATATCCTATTCTAGAAACCTAGGCTAGAAACTAACTTTCACAACCTAGGACCAATGTTTAACATCGTTGGCACAACAACTCCTCAAAGGGCTATCCAACACCCTTCCTTTGTGCAACACTTTCCTTAATCATCAGATAAAATATAGGAGGTAAATCTCTCAGTTCTCTCACATGTGTATAATTAGTACTCTCCATGACATCAAATATAGAACAATAATCACCATATAAAGTACCTCCTCTATCACGTTCTAACTGCACCCCATGCACGGTGAATGTGACCAACAGATCCTCCTTCAATACCTTATGTAATGTTTCCTTCATTAATTCATCACTTTCCATTAAACTGAAAAATACCATAAATTCTAGTCCCGGATCAATCTCCTCATAATATCTCAATCTCTGCCCATGTATCCCGAACATTTTATCAAATCCTACTTCTCCGCGGGGGTAAACCGATCTAACTCTATGTGATCCATCCCATCTTTGTCGAAATTTACCTAAAAACACTTTCAGCTTTGGATTACATTGTCGTTTTCGGCCAAGCTTAAGGAACTTAAGACGAACATGCTTAACATGATGTACTCTTATTCGAGCTATGTATCTTTGAGCATCCTTATACACACAACTTCGTATCCCCTCACACTTATCTCTCAATCGCGGATCTTCAAAGGCATATAACTTTTCTACCATGTGTATACCTAACACTAGTTCATCTAGAAAGGTGTCCTTAAGAGGGGAGCCATCCTTAGTAGGTTCTTTAAAAGTTCGTGACAATTGATCATCTCTAACAGCCTCCACATCTTGCTTATTCATCACTAAGCTCTTCTCTCAACATTCAGTGTCGTCATACAACCCAATCTTATAAAATGAGTTGTCTGGCACTAATGCCACTGGTGACATAAATGGAGATTCAGGCAAATCTCTTGGCTCCTCCCACATGTCAAACTTTGCATTCAACCTTTCAATCACAGCATCCAAGTCATTCCTTGCTTGACTCCTCTGAGGTGCCACTTCTCAACCATCTTATCAAAATTAAAACACTTGTCTAGTTCTAGTAATTGATGGTTGATATCAAATACATTCATCCTCATCTCTAGATTCCCAAACGATATATCCATAACCCTTATTCTGCAATCAACCCATGCATTTTCCGTAGCCAAAAACGGTCTTCCTAAGATAACAGGGGTATGTCTTCTTGATCTGTGGTCAGGTTCCATGTCTAACACCATAAAGTCCACAGGATAGTAAAACTTACCCACTTGAACAATGACATCCTCCAGAATTCCTCTAGGTTATTTAGTTGATCTGTTTGCCAATTGAAGCACCACCAATGTAGGGTTGAGCTCTCCTAATCCTAGTTGTTGATAAACTGAGTAAGGTAATAAATTAACACTCACACCGAGGTCAATAAGAGCTCTACCAATATTTTGGTCACCAATGACACAAGAAATAATGGGAGCATCGGGATCTTTCCTCTTAGGTGGAGTATCACTCAGTAAGATCAAACTTACTTATTCAATCAACAAAGTCTTCTTCCGGACCTTAGTTCTGTCTTTACACTTTTAGGTACAAAGGTCCTTAAAAAACTTAGCATAGGGTGGTTTTTAGTCTATAATGTCTAAGAGAGGCAGATTAATCTTGACTTGTCGAAATACCTCCAACATGTCTGACTCTTTATTCTTACCATTTTTGGTCGTCTCTCTAAGATGTTGAGGAAATGGTGTTGCCTCCTCATAGTATGTCCTATACGAATTTCCTGGTATTGTCTCATCATGTTCTTCCTCCTTTTAATTGCCTTATCTAATTTGACGTGCCATCTTTTAGCTTTTTCTCTCAACGACTAAGAAAATAGACGCACTCGCAAATCATTCTTAGATAGATTATCATACCTAACAGTCGAGGTAACCTCTAAGAAATCATTAATATGATGGTATGCATCCTCTATCCTAAGGCCAGAAAAGTTTGGAAGCATATTGATAACGCTCGTTTTGATTTCAAAGTGCTTTGCTCCATTTTCTTTTGGAAAATTAGCATAGGAATCATATGCATCGGGTGTGTAATATCCTTTTGGGGACGTCTCCTGTGCCCTTTGTTGGTTGGCTCTTTGGTCACCCATCGCTTCTTCTGACTAACAATGACACTCTTAAATAACTTGACATTTTTTATAAAAATTCCATTTGATCTCAGGATCAAAAGGTTTTAATTCAATGTTGAGATCAAAACAGGATTTTCGATCGGTCATACGTCAAAAAATAATAATAATAATTTCGTATACATCAATTTTTTTTCACAACTATTCTAAATATTAACAGAAAATGAAGCTAAAATTATGCATGAAATTAAGATAAACTAAAACTCACTAAAGGTCCAACGACCCAACTTTTGTTCCGCCAAATCCCTTTATGCTTTTCAGAATACATATCAATCACACAAAAATTTCAACTTTAAGTACATTACAATAAAACTATGTAAATAATCTACTAAAGCTAATGAACAATGCTTACTCCCCGGCAACGGCGCCAAAAACTTGATGTGATGTTAGGTGTGTAAAAATATGTGGTTAAAAATGACATCTTAACGACACTAGCTTTTACCCAACGCAAGCGCACGTATCAATTGTAAAACAACAATGGCTTGAGTGAGAGATATCCATCCCACATAGACTAAGATTGTTCACTTTAATAATTCAAAAACACTGAATTATATTTTCTGAAAATGGTTTGTTTGGATCGCCAAAGACCAAATTATCTAAATTAACTAAAATTATCTAGAAAGAAAAGTAAATTAGTTGTGATTCAGATGAGAGAGAAAACTAGGGTTTTCATCAGTCCACCACTAACCACATAATATAGTTCCTCACTGTATCAACTGTAAGAGGGCGATCCATAACTGTGATTTAGGTCGTACCGCAAATAGCTAAATACGACTCCAAAAAGGAGTACCATTAACCGGATTGCGACAACTCATCTCATGACTAACCCAACTAATGCATGCCAATTATATTACTCTAATATACTCCTAATTCATGAAAATAAACTAAAGCATGTCTATATTAAATCGCCAAGGCATGACCTGTGTCAACCTAGGGTTTCTAGTTTCATTATCACCATTGTGTAGAAAACCATAATTAAGCATACGAGTTGCTGCTCATATTGAATAATCATAGTTGTGTAAAATAATACATTCATTCCATCTAAGACAAGAATTTAGAACAAACATATAATTTTATATTGCAAATCAGTATGATCTCTTAACTACTACAATCATCACAGTATGGTCAACAGTTTCCCCTCGTTACAATTGAAAACAATGAAAGAACTACATTACTTGGCTAGGGTTTTGCTAGAAAACCCTAGATATCGAGTTAGTTGTCCATGATGAAAAGTATTTGCATCGCTGATGTAGAAACAATCTCTATGGTCCTCTTCTTCGGATCTCTAGGTTTGAATATGGCTCCTAATAGCAGCAAGTCTGAATTTGAATATAAGAACTAATGAGCCCACCAAAATCAAAGACCAACCATCTCTCTCTGAATGAACGTCTGACCCCTAAAAAAAATATATTGTCACGCCCCAAATTTCCTAGAATTCTGAAAGACGAGCCTAAGAGATAAAGGAGTGACTGCGGAAACAAAACAAAACGAAAAGGACCTTAAATCGTCAAATACCCCAACAAGGGTAGAATAGTCATTTCACGTCATAAATCGACTAATTATGCATTAGAAAGGTAAAAGCAACATAAGAGAACGATTTCGGGGTCAAAACCCCAAAATAAGTTGTGTACATAGTGTTCCAGTATATTAGTTGATTGGTTTGAAGAATGAGTTGACTTGTCCCACATTTCAGTAAATTAGTTGACTGATTTGAAGAGTAAGTCGACTAATTTGATGGTAGAGGTTTTTATAGAAAATTCACAAAAGAATCAGTTGACTGATTCTCTAAATCAGTCGACTGAGATACACACTACAGTAAATTAGTTAGCTGATTTGAGGAATCAGTCGACTAATTTGATGGCAAAGATTTTTATATAAAAATTCAAGGAAGAATCAGTTGACTGGTTCACTAAATCAGTCAACTAAAAGTCCTGAAGCTAAGAAATGATAAAACATGATCCCAAAAATGATTGAATTGCTTTTGTGAATTCTCCGTTTTGCCCCCGATCTCTGTATATGATTTCTCGGGTTTTCAAAGTCAAATTTCACACCGAGATAGATTCTAAAACCATTTTTAAAATGCGAGATTTATTTTGAAATCACAGGGGTAGGCGAAAACGGATTTTTCATTCAAAATGAAAATGGTTTGTTTTAATATATAGAAAAATGTCGTTTTTGGCCAAATTCCATACAACAACATTCCATAGCAAATAATCCTCTACACAAATAGAAATGAAGGGATTCATAGATTTAATATTTAAAACATCCTAAGGCAAGGGTTGACATAGTTTTCACAAAATGAGTTAGTCTTTACATTGTTGATACCGAAATGCACCAAAATAATAAAATCCCCATGTATAACTCTCCAAGGAACATACATCATTACAAGTTACCCAACTAACACGCTAACCGACAAAAGAATAAGTACTTAATCATTTGGTTATAAGTTTACAAAAGAGAAGCATGTATATACATTTAAATTACACTAATGCTCTACAAAGTCATACGGTCCACCACCTCTACACAAAAAGGCGGACAAGTGCTACACATCCATAGAGAGACTACGGAACTCTTCCAATGGAATCATCATCTGGAAAATATATAAGTTGTGGGGTGAGCTCACTAGCCCAGTAGAGAAAACGTCATTGCCTCAATCTCGGTAATCCGAATGGTACAACCCACCCATGGTAAATGCAACTACTCCTAGGTCGGTCTTTTGTTCCACATGACTCTCATGCCAATCTGGAACCCCCATTGAACCCAACAAGAAATTCCCCAACATGCTCACATCATAATCATTCAAATATAGCATGTTTCTACATCCAAAACCACAATCACATATATATAGCATTTTTTATGTAATGCGACCCAACACACCCATGGTATGCACATGAACACACACCCTAACTCTAAGGGTCAATGGGATCATTCTCAATCACTTCCCCTTTTTCTCATGAATGAAGGGAGATTTATCGTACCGATTATTCCCAAGTTATTTTTGACACTTTCACTTTTAACAAGGAAGACGTCAAACACGACGCGGTCGTGTAATAGGATTTGGACAAGTCTTCCCCCTATCGTCTGCGTTTCTCGGAAGATTAGTTTTGTAGGAGCAAAAAGCACCCCCTGGCCTGTTGTTACGACGATCAAAACACAAGAAAACTCCTACGAAGTTTACGCAAACCGTAGAAACCAACACCCATGTTTTGACACTACATGGTGTACTCAAAATGCATCAAGGTTCTGAATCACAACCATATGCCATCACAATACATGTTTATTTCTTTATGTAATATATTGTACTCAAATGATCACAATGCTTACAATTTCACATTTATAAGCAATAAACCACCACAAGCATTTATATCATAAAATCATGCTTTCAAGGACCTAATTCATCGTCTAAGTTGTCAATACTCCACTAGCATATATATATACACGACATATATACACTTAGACACACACACCCTGGTACAAAGACGAACACAATTAATTTTTCCCCTACCTCAACTCCAAGCAAGCTACACAATATGCCCAAAAGAGGTCCAAGTCAATACCAACTCAAGTGCTTAATTGGATAGCTCCCAACACTAGCAACACACCATATGAACAACATAATTTTTATAGTGTCACAAGAAACCAAAATTTATACACAAGTGGTTCCAACCACAAGAATCAATTCAAACCCTAATGATTTCTATTTGAGGGTTTCATGGAGAATTAAAAGCTCAAGAGTACATGATAGAAAACTTACCACTAGCTATTCACAAGAGGGAAATTGAGAGCTACTACCAATGAGACTCACTTGGTAGTTGAAAGAAAACTCAACCTTCTATATTACAAATAAGAGAAGGCTAGAATCAATATTCATATAAGGAAAATTCATAACTTGAAAGCTAGAGTTCTTAGAAACAAAACCCTAAAATGATTATAAGACGTACCAAATAGTTCAAGAACACCAACAAGAGCAATCCCCAAATAGCCAAGAAGAGGAAGAGAGAGCAAGAGTTTGTGAGAGATGAAAGTCTTGCAAAGTGGCTAACTCTAAAGGTTGTAGATATTCTCCACTCACCATTCTCACCATCCAAGGGTTGAGAATAAAGCTATGAAAATGAATAAACCATCTAAGGGTTGACAAGAAGTATTGCCAAGTGAAAGACCAACAATAATGCATTCTTGCATTTAAGTGCCACCGAAACAAGGCCCTATGATCCAAGGGTTGAGAACAAATATGGAAGAAGAAGATCAATGGCTACAATTTAGACAACACCCCAAAAGTGGGAAATGACCAATATTTTCTCAACTTAGGGTTATTCACAAGAGTGTCATCATTCCTCGTAATTACCCTTCCACCCTTTGTCATCCTCTCTAATTACCATCATGCCACTCATGCCCCAACACTAAGCCAAAATCTCTACACTTTCCACTAAGTGCTCAAAATATGAAATTACTCATTTACACTTCGTTCATTTCTTTCCCGAAATCATTTTCAATAATTTTCATTATTCTCAAAATGAAAATACAACATGCAACTTACAAATTTAATATCACATAAAACATGTAAGTCATGTTAAACACATAAACACATTAAGCACATAATCACATAAGCACTTAAGTGTTTAAATAAAAATTTTAATTAGCACGTAAAAATACTGGATGCTACATATATGATCGTGTATATATAGGCAATGGTGTAGAAAGTTCATTTTCATTCTTTTCACTTTAAAACTAACAAAAACCTAAAATATGATATATATGTGTGTGTATACATGTATACAGAGGTCTGGAGTCACAGCCACGTCTTGGAGTTGAACCGGGGGTAAAACAGGTAAAAACTATCTAAAACCTCAACAAGTTATCACAGATACGCTTTAAGCGTACATGTCCTACACTTCAAGCATTGGTACAAGCGTACCTTCAAGCGTAAAAATGTGATTTTCAGCCACTTTTTAAAACTGAAAGCGTAGGCATAAGCGTAGGTTTTTTATTCAAAACCACTTTTCTCCGCGAATGCACCAAAACGACCACCTTGAACCCATGATACTTTTTTCTGAAGATGAAGGCTTTTGAAAATGAATTTTTTGCCCTCCGGGAGCCATTTTTTACTCGAACTGCCTCTTTGACTCTCCTCTTTGAATAAAAAGAACATGCACTTCAGTTAATTCACCGAAGTTAGATCTATTTCTTTGTTAAGCTCCTGAAACATGTTTTAACACACAAATAACATAAAAATACCAAATAATAGAATGAAAGGATGTAACAATAGTGAGTTAAGGGGTCAAAATGTCTAATATTTGACACATATCACTCATCCCTAATCATATGCCTAGAATTCATTTGTTGTGTTAGGGTTTCCATACCCTCTGTTAAAAGCCGTGTGTACCTGCAAATTAGAAAATGCACAAAGACACACTAAACAATCTACACAAAGATTTATACGTGGTTTGGCCAAATCAGTCTACATCCAGAGAGAGCACCGTTTCACTATAATCAAATAGAGGATTACAAGTGGATGATCCGTAGATCATACACATGAACATACACAGTGTATACTCACACTTGTATCACCGGAATAATATAAGGTTATATTATTCCTAACTCTCACCATGAAGAATACTAATCTCTATCTCTTCTATTCTCTCTTTATTTGTGCACATAATACAATAGGGTTGACCCCAGTATTTATAGGAGAGTATGGAGTGAAGAAGAAGTCAATTGGTTTTCCTAAACCAATTCCAATTAGGAGTCTACTAATTGATCTCCTACCATAACTGTGATTGCTTGGTGGATAAGGTTGACTTTCCCTGCAAGGAAATGAGTCACCAAATATAAAAATCTCCCACTTGATAATTTCCCATCCAACAATGAACTTTATCAATGATCCGTGCATTATGGTACCCTCATTTATATCTTCAAGCTTGAAGATCCACTGAAGTTAAGTACAACTTCAGTTACTCTGTTGTCACCACTTTGGTTAACATGGCCATGTTGATAGCTCTCACTGTATGAGCAATATATTGCCTTCTACAGAACATGCGACCTCTATTGCATCTGGACACTCTGTCTTGCTACCACTGTCGCCTCTAACTTCGCCTTGCAAACTTTGTCGCGTCTGTCTTCTTTTTCCCTTTCACTGAAAACTTTTCCGGTTGCTACATATAAAACTCCTCCTCTAGGTCACCTTGGAGGAAAATAGATTTTCCATCGAATAGTTCTAGATGTAAACCCTCTGCTTCAATAATGCTTTAATTAATGGTATTAAGTTTCAGAACCGAAGAATGGAGAGCTTTCTTACCTACCAGCAGCTCGGTTAGCTTCCATATCTTTATGGAGATAAGGGATTTCATCTCATCTTCCATCGTAAGCTCCCATTGGCTCGCATCTGTTGCACTGAATGCTTTATCATCACATTCTGGTTCATCTCCATCTGTGAGCAACAAATAATTCAGGTATCTCCGATTCGGCACATGCGATCGTGAAGTCCTCCTAAACATAGAATTCAGAGTCGGAGTCTGCGGTGTATCATCCCATTGAGTATTGTTAACTGCAATATATTCTTCATACTGAGGACTCTCACTATCTAGAACTTCTTTTATCTTAATATACACAGGATCACTCTGTGCTTTACCGCTCCATACCTCCTCTGGTATTTTGTGCTCCAATAGTACTAATGGACCACGATTTCTAAGATACGTTGATGTACTGATTACTTTTACCTAGAACTGATTCGGCAACCCTGCCTAAATGTGCATGCTTCTATCTATCTGAGTCACTTTCTGGTTTATACATTTTGCTAAACCATTTTACTGTAGTGTACTTGGATCGACTTTCTTTAATATGATATTGTTCTCATACCAAAAGTTCTTGAACCTAGAGTCTTCATTTTCTCCACCAAAGTCGGATCTCAGTTTCTTTACCTTCAACCCTGTCGTGTTCTCTACCATGGCTTTCCGTTTCTTGAACACATCGTACACCTCATATTCATGTTTCAAGAAGTAAACCCATATCCTCCTGAAATGGTCATCAATGAAAGTCACGAAGTAGGACTTTTCGCCAATAGATGAGACAGTTGCTAGCCCCCATACACCCGGATGAACTAGCTCAATCTTCTCCACTGTGAGACTTCTGTTGTTATTTTGGAAACTAACCCTCTTCTACTTACACTCACAGAAGTCAATGTCAATTGATTTCAGTGGTAGTTTTCCCTTCGAGAGCATAACCGCTAGCTCATTTTCACTCATGTGACCTAGCCTCTAGTGCCACAGGTTGTGATCCTCGTTTCCTTCTGCAACTGTAATCACTGTGCTAAAATTGGTGGTTGTGTAGAGCGTGCCTTCTTTCTTTCCTCGTGCTATAGTCATAGGCCCCTTGGAAACTTTCATTTATCTTCACTGAAAGTGATCACATAACCTTAACTCGCTAACTGGTCTACTGAGATCAAGTTCTTCTTTAAGTCTGGAATGTGTCTCACATCCTTCCATGTCGATCCAATGAGTCTGATATGTACTTCATATTTTCCTACGACACTGCAGGGCTTATTGTCACTTAGATGAACCTCGCCAAGGTTACCAGGTGCATAGCTCTCAAAGAGCTATTCACTTGAGGTGGCATGAAATGATGCTCCAGAGTCCAAGACCCAAAACTCTGTCTTGCTCTCCAAAGAGCATATCAACCCTTCATCTCCTTCTTCAGAGACAATATTCATTTCAGTCTTGTTTTCCGCTACACTCTACGGGGATCTGCACTGGTCTCTGTAATGACCAAGTTTGCCATAATTCCAACACTCAATGGAATTTTGAGACTCCTGTCTTAATTTGGAATGGCCACGTCCATAACTTTCGCCTTTCCTTCTACTCGAACCACTACCTCTGCTGTCAATATTCAATGTTGAGCCACTGTTAGAAGATTCTAACGTCTGTCTTATGATCTCTTCTGTGAGTACCATACTCACTACGGAATCATACTGTAACTGTTCTGTCTATGAAGGGCTACTGATCGTAGCCACTGTGGCACTCCAACTCTCTTGCAATTGGCATAAAACTAAAGTCATTTTCATTCTGCCAGTGAGTGGCATATCAACTGATTCCAACTGCCCAACAATGTCCTTAAGAAAATTGAGATGTTCACTAACCTTTCCATTCTCAAACACCTTCAGATTGACCAATCTTTTGATGAGATGTACCTGATTTGCTGTAAACGGTTGTTTGTACATGTTCGAAAGAGCATCCATGAGAAACCTTGATGTCTTCTCATTATTTATGTTGAATGTAACGGACTTTGACAATATTAGTCTGATCGTATCGAAAGCCTTTTGATCAAGGATTTTCCAATCCTCTTCTTTCATCGATTCTGGATTCTCTTCCAATGGTAATACAAATTCTTCTAGAATAACACTTCCTCAATTTACATCTTCCAATAGGCAAAGTTTATACCGTCAAACTTGTCGATTAGTGCTGCCTTTTCTTCTCCCAAAGCTCTCACTAAGCATTTTCTAGGTGTTTGGAGTCTAATCACGTAAAATTGATCACACAGTTGTGTCCAGAGTGGTCCAAAACCTTAAGAACGCCTCTGACCGCATAAAAAATGGGTAAAAAATGACT
Organism: Cornus suecica; assembly: GCA_963922005.1. Lineage (NCBI taxonomy): Eukaryota > Viridiplantae > Streptophyta > Magnoliopsida > Cornales > Cornaceae > Cornus > Cornus suecica. The sequence continues at coordinate 56,213,699 of OY998240.1, read as the reverse complement.
CCAAACGAACCAAAACAAATTTCAACACTAAAAAACAAAATAGTTCTCATGTGGCACTGCTGCTGGCGTGGCAGGGGTGCTGACGTGACAGGGAGGTGCTGATGTGGTAGTTTGACTTGTTGACATGGTAGTGATGTGGCGCTGACGTCAGCGTCTTCTCCGGCGAGGCACGTCGCAGGTCTGGTTTTTCCGGCAACCGGTGCGTGAGGATTCCTGCTGAAGCTAGCGACGGCGCGTGTGGGCATGTGACGACTCTAATCACTGCGCGGCCGTCGGGGTTCACTTCGTCTCATCGAGGCGAAACTCCTGGTAAGGTTGGTTTCTGATTTCGTGCAACTTGTACCTTCGAATCTGGATCAGAACATACGGCTTCAGGAATTGTTCCAACCTGGGGCTCTGATACCACTTGTTAGGGTTTCCACACTCTCTGTTAGAAGTCGTGTTATGTAAATCAAAAAATGCACACAAACACACAACAAACAATCGACACAAAGATTTATACGTGGTTCGGCCAAATCACTCTACGTCCACGGAGAGTACCGTTTCACTATAATCAAATAGAGGATTAAATGGGGATGATCCACATATCATACACACGCACACACACAGTGTATACTCACGTCTAACTCTCACCAAAAAGAATACTAATTTATATCTCTTATATTCTCTCTCTCTATTTGTGCACATAATATAATAGGGTTGACCCCTGTATTTATAGGAGAGTTAGAGTGGAGAAGAGTCAGCTAGTTTCCCTAAACCAATTCCAATTAGGAGTCTATTGATTGATTTTCTACCATAACTGTGATTGATTGGTGGCTAAGTTTAACATTCCCTACAAGAAAATAAGTCACCTAATATAACATGTTGCTTTCAAGTGTTACTATTTATATCCATCGGGTAAGTTTCTCATTTGCTGCTTATATCAGTATAATCATAGTTCTGTAAATTAACTACAACTAAAGTTTGACCAATGATATAAATTGCAATGATCATAATTATTCTATTTTTGTCAATTTTTGACCTCTTTTTAATTTTGATATATACCTGAAAATGAAAGCATATATATATGATTGGGACCTGTTCAAAACTGGTCCATTATCATTTAGCTAGGGGTTTGTTTATATATTGTTGTATCGATCGCCATTGTCCAATGAACTTGAAGAAAGCTGGATGCTAGTTGATATGGTTTATTTCTAGGCAGATATACTTTCTCTGAGTTGTAATCTTCAAATCTTTTTTTGGAAAAAATTATTGCAGCAAGCTCATCATTATATGCTCCTCTATCATTATAGTTGGAATGTTGTGAAATTGACATGAAACAAATATTAATGCAGGTCACAATCATTGCTTCCTCATCTTCATCAATCCCACAAGTTTTCTTGCCAATGAAATGATGTGATCTTTAAGCCACAAAACCTGGATATGGGATTTTCTCAAGAAGTCTCCATTTAATGCAAGTAGGATTGGTGGTTAAATCGTGAAGTTTAGTGTTTCTCCGAGGTTAATTCATGAGGCCTACCATAGAAATCTAAATATATAAATATATATATATATATGCATATTTTTATACGCTTGCATTGGGAGCTGGTGAATAATTTAGCACTATGCGATTACTGCTTTGATGCAGACCCTAATGGATGTTACTGTAATGGCACATCCATGGCATGCTTACAGCTATTCATGTGTAAGCAGGTTATAAGAGAATCGATCATGACCACATTAAAAAGTTGATTAAAATATGCAATCATAAGGGTTAGGAACATGATCGGAGCTAGGATTTGAATATATAGGGGGCGAACTTTAAAAAAAAAAAAAATTAGCAATGATATAAATATAATTTTACTTTAAAATATTTGACAATAAATTATATATGATATAAATATATAAATAGCTAAACTTTAATCAATTTGTTTTTTAAAAAAATAAAATAAAATAAAAATCATTTTCTCCTATTCAATCATTACCCCACAAAAAAAACCCAAAATTCACTAATGAAATTGAACTTAAAGGTCAACAAAGCAAGAAAAACAAATTGAAAACCCTATTTTAAAGAATAAAAATAATTTACTAGAGAATCTAAACTAAAAGTTTGAACGATTTCATTTTCAATAATGATACTCAAATAGTCTGTATGAGGAATTCGTCTTCCTTGTTATAACAAAGCACATTTAGTGCAATGATATAACATTATCTCCCCAATTGGGAGGTGAGGGGTTCGAGCTTTCTAAGAGGCATTGTGAGTGTTGTGGTGTGTAAGTTTCTTACCATTAAAAAAAATATATGTTTTAATAAATTCATCCTTAAAAAATACTTTTTTCGATATTTCAACTAGTAGCTTATTTAGCTCATCTACCACTCTAAAATGTATCAAAATCCATCAAATGGGTAATTTTAATAACTTTGACATATTACAATTCAATAATTGATAATATTTACTTGAAAATTGCTAAACATTTTGAAATAATATGTATGAATATATCCAAATTAAATAAATAAAATAAAATACGAGCCTTTTTTGTAAAGAAAATTTAGAGAAATAAATTTTGAATTCAATTAATCAATAAGGTTATAATGAAAATAAATTATTAATAAAATCTTACCATATTTTATCTTTAATATAATCTTAGATAATTTTATATATATATAATTAGGCCTACACAGATACATCTTTTATTTTATTTATTTATTTTTATTTTGAATTAAATGGGCCACAAAATTTGGTGAGGAATGGGAATACAATGCCAAGGTAAGACCGCGTACGGACACGGAGCCATGGCCCATAGATGTGGTATGGGGCACTTGCTCACATGATTTTTTAATGTTTTTTTTATTTATTTTTTTGTGTGTGTTTATAATAGTAAGAAATGTTTTTAAGGGAATTTTAGGGAGAAAATGAGATTTATCACCCATAAATATTTTTAAAACAAATTATTATTGCCTCTCTTAATATTTTTTCCTGGCTCGATCCTTGACTGTGTGTATAGGTTTAATATCCCATCTTATATGGCATTTATGAGATCACGATGACGGAAAGTTTATGTAGTGGTTTTGGACTCTAGTTATGACGGATAAATGTGCTACAAGATTTAGAGGACAAATATCTTACATTTAAATAAATTAGCTTAAAACATATATACTTAAATAATATTTTTAGAAACCTGATTCATGATTAAACAAGTTCAAAGAATCACTTGAATCCAAGTCTTAAAGAGAAGACAATAAGCAAATCCAAATTCATGTGATTCTTCCTCAAAGATTTAACAATCTTAAATAATTATATAAAACTGTTTCAGATTAAACTTTTTCAGGACTCGATAAAAAAAACTCTTCCAAGTTTTCTTTTTACAACAAATATGTAAAAAATATTCTCAAAAACCTTATTCATAATCAAGTCCCGACAACTCTTGGATTCGGACCACCAAAGGGATCATCGAATCAGAGGATATATAGTATTTGTTCAAAAGCTATAATATTTAGGAAGGACTGTAACCATCATTTACAATACTCGATACAATTTATAATTTGTCCATTTTTTTTTTGTTTTTTAAATTAGAATTTCAAAATTTGTGTGTACGATAACAATTTTGAGGAGATAGAAAAAAAGAAAACCAATCTTCTAACTTATATTGTACTTTATTTTTTTGGACAAAAATAAAATAATTATTTTAATTTGTGTTATGGGTAGGTACAATTAGTTATATAATATTGTCATAAGAGTGATTTGTAAATTTTTTTATTTTTTATTTTTACCTAACCATGAATTTTTCTCCCTATAATTATCTACTCTCTGCATCTCTTTTTTTCTTTCCATGGAACAAAGCATAAAGATGTACTCCCTTTGTCCCATTTTAAGTGTTCATTTTTGGAAATCTAACTTCTTAAAAGAATGACTTTTAGTATTTTTTATTGTATATGTAATATATGAATTGTCAACTTGACTCATAGTGGGTCCATGATGATCTGTTGGTTTGTAGTTAGGGCTGGCAATTCGTGTCGGTGGGTCGTGTTCGTGTAGGGTTGAGATCATGTAGTATCGAAAAATATCTGGTTTATATACGTGTCAAATATGCTCAACCTAACCCAACCCACAGGTTTTTCATATCGACACATGTAATCCATTTAACCTATTTATTATAATATATTAAATTAAATTTGACACAATCTAGCATGAAATGAACTATTTAACCTATTATCAGTAAAATTAAATTGAATTTGACACGATCCATTAATAGTTTATTGATATATTTTAACTCATGACCAATTAGAGAAGAGAAAAAATAAAAAAAGGAATAAATATATATAATCGTGTCAAACGTGTTATGTTTGGGTTACTAGTGTCGTGTTCGGATCGACTCTTATACATATTCAATCCTTTTATGGTCAACCCTAACCCTTTTAATTCATGTCGTGTTCGTATTCATGTTCGTGTTGTGTCTCATTTTGCCAGCTCTATTTGTAGTATAGGTAGGGCTGCAAACGAACCAAGCGCTAGATAAGCTACTCGAGTCTGGCTTGATAAAAACTCGGCTCACGTTCGTTTATTTAATAAGTGAACCAAACTAGAATAATGTTTTCAAACTCGCTTCATAAATGAACCAAAGCTTAAACAAGTATGAGCTTGGTTCGAAAATATTCGCGAACAAAGCTCGTGAACAAGGCTATATTATAAATTATTATATTATATAATATATAACATATTAAGATATCTAAAGCCTAATTTACTTTACACAAGTTTAATCTCATATAGAAAAAAGTCCTCCCCAACAAACATTAAGCCTAATATTATTATATTAAAAATTAGCAAAGACCCTAATCTTTAATAAGTAACCCAATCTTGGTGACTATTGGTAAGAGTAATATATTCTACAACTAAACTGAGCCGTTCGTGAATAAGCTCAAGCTCGACTCGCTAAAATTAGCGTTCGGCTCAGGCTCGTTCGTTTAACAAATGAACTAAGTTTGAACACAATTTTTAGGCTCGTTTAATAAATAAATAAGATTGAACATTGTAAAGCTCGGTTCGGAGCCCTAAGTGTAGGCCTTTATTATTTTAATGTATGAATGTTAAATTGGTAAATTGATAAAATAAAGTATTTTGACTTTTCAAAGTTGGACACTTATTTTGAGGCCGACAAAAATATGAAAGTTGATACTTAAATTGGGACGGTAGGAATAATATAGTTATATTTTCAGCTGAGAAATCTTTTTTAAGGGGAAATTATAGGAGCCCTTAACCATGTTGAGTTCTGATCATGTAATTGACTTGTTTTTTTAAATAATCAAATATCAACAACTACCACCTTTAAAAGGTTGCTTTTAAATATAGAATCATAGTACTCTTATCAAAGGGGAGATGAATGTGATATAACCTGCGGAGAAAAGAACAAAAGTACTGAAAAGATAAAATTAAAGGGGGAGAAGCATCTTCTTCTTGGAAAAAATGGAAGGCAGTTGAAAGCTGATTAAACCGAAAATAAGAATCATAAGGTTGCACCAAAACACTTGGTATTTGAGAGCTGCTTAAAGAGAAAATGCGAATCACAACCTGACACTAAAAAACTAGGCATCCATTAGTCTTACTCTGTATATATAGTTGTGAAACAGTGGACTTTGATATCTAGAATGTCAGTTTGGAAAAACAGATAAACAAGTTTAATGTTAAAAGTTCAAAGGTCCTACAAAGTCCACCTCTTTACATTTTGTATTACAATATTGGGCTAATAAGATGATATATAATAATGAATTGTGTTATTTAAGAAACAAATTGGATTATATGATTCATTCCAAACTCAAAAATTTTTAGTTGGTGACTTCTTTCCTCCTGGATCGAAAAGAGATTTGGAGAAAAAATGGGAATTGGTGTAAAGAACCACCGAGTAATCGGTGAGTTCTTTACTGAGTACTCGGTAAAGTGTGAACTCTCGCTCACTTGCACAAAGTGGTGAAAAAATGGCAGAGGGTTTCGCGCACTTGCGCGCGTTTATGCGCACTTGCGTACCCATCGAGTACTCGGTCCACATACAAGATTTTTTATGGAAAGACTTTATGACTCCAATTCTGATTGGGATGTGATTCCTATTGACTTGTCCATCAAATTTACCTCTCTTATAAATATAGGAGTGTGCCCTATTGTATTGTGGTGGTGGTGGTGGTGGTGGCAGCAATTGTATGTATGACACAAATAGAAGATCGTGGTGTGATTAAGCACAAAAAGTGAGTTTTGTGAGATACAAAGATATATAGAGAGAAGAAGAGATATAAAGTAGTATTTATTGGTGTGAGTGAAACACCGGTGAGAGTGAGCGATACAGGCGTGAGTATACAGTGTGTGTGTGCGCGTGTATGATCTACAGATCATCCCCTTGTACTCCTCTCATTGATTATAGTGAAACGGTACTATCAATGGACTTAGGCTTGTTTTGACCAAACCACTACATATATTTGTGTCGTTTGTGTTTGGTGTGTGTTTTGTGTGTTTGGTGATTCGCAATTGTTTGTGATTTGGCTATTAGGGTTAGCAAATCCTAGTTTTCGTTCTTGGGCGGGTGTAAAAATCCTAACAAATGGTATCAAAGTTTCAGATTGAAGCAAAGAAGAAGCCCGTACGTTATGGTCAAGATTCGAATATCAGAGTTGTTAATCACTAATTGACCCTAGAGGGGGGCTGAATATGGTAAATAAATATATTTTCTATATTTTCCGAAATTCAAACAACCTTATAGTGAATTAACTATTACTTCAAAAACAAGTAAATATTTCAATAACAATTTCAAGTTAATTGATCTAGCAAATTATGACAAAATTATTATAGCATGCAAGATATTGAAATAAAGAGATTGAGATAGAGAGATTGACACCGCAATTTTTTCAAGGTTCGGTAACTCCTACTCAAGAACCCCTTCTTGAGACTTTTCCCGATCCTTTCACTGTGGCTCTTCCTTCATAGGTGGAATAGCAAACCTTTACACAATAGTTAATGAGCCCGTCACACAAGCAAGAGCACAAACCCCTCTTGAACATCAATGAGTTTCACTCACTCAAGGATCACAATCCTTTTATTAAACAAGGAATCACTCAATAACAAAAATACTCAAAAATCCTAAGGTTTTTATGGAGGATGAATCAATATAATCTCGAGTGTTCTTTTAGTGATGTACCAAAAACTCTAGATGAATATTCTCTAATGAATGGATTCAATAAGTGTGCTCAATAGAATAGACAAAAAATCAAACCTATAGTTTAAAGCTTGTAATATTTGAGTTAGAAATCAAGTTTTAAACTTCTTGCTTTCAATGGTTTTTCAAGAATAGCTTAGAGAGAAGAAAATGAAAATTTATGACTTTCTCACACTAGACTTGTATTTTTCACTCTCTTATCTCATTCTATTTATATGAAGGCTTTAGGGTTTGAGGAATGAAAGAATAATGTTTTTGAAGACAAGAATCAAACATAAGGTTATGGGCAAGAATGTGTCTGACATAACTGTTTGATTGCATCAAGACTCGACTTCCCAATTGTCGAGAGTCGGCTGCCCAAAAAGAGGTTTGAACATGATTTCTTTCATCCTCAAGAAGTCGACTTCCCACACATGGAGATTTGGCTTCCCAGCCACAAGAAGTCGGCTGCCCAAAGAGAGATTTGAGTATAATTTTGTTCGTTCTTAAGAAGTCGACTTCCCACACATGGAGAGTCAGTTTCCCAACCTCAAGAAATCGATTGCCGGACCTTGAGAGTCGAATTCCGATGGAAGGGTCTCAAGCTGATTACCTTCGACCTTAAGCAGTGGACTGCACCTTGTGTAGGAGTCGACTTCCAAACTTAAAAATTGAATTTTTCGAAATTGATTTAGGTCCATTTTGAGTTTGGTTATTTTAACACTTAAGCTTATAAGATTTTATCAACACATAAAATACCTCATTACAATGATCGCACCTCGACCTATCTACCCCGAGTCTTGAGTCTTCAAGTTTTGCTTTTCGTTGATCATTTTGTCATTTCTCGGTTTTGTGCTTCAATTCTATTTTCTCTTTTTGCTTTTGTGTTCGCATTCTTTTCCAAAACCTTTTCTTGTTCTTACTGAAACACTTAGCTCAATAATTATTAGTACCAAACACCCTCAAATGATTTGTTATCATCAAAACAAGAGTTATTGTTTGAAAGAAAATTTCAGAGCCAACAAGAGTTGTTCGAAATCAGAAACCAACCATACTAGGAGCTTTGTCTCGTCAAGACGAAGCCAGGATTGTGAAGCATGACACCATTAGAGGTTCTACGCACCGCCACGTGTTGCCGTAAGTGACTGCCGACAAAACTATTCGGTCCAAGCGCTCCTTGAGGAAGATGAATGAAGTCTTCACCGAGTACTCCACGCTATGTTTACCGAGTTCTCGTCCACTTCAGCAGTGTCATGTCATCAGCAAGAAGCATGAGGCTCATTGGGAGCTATAGCTGGAAAAAAGACAGCGATGATCAAGAAGTTTGATGGTGAAAACTTTGCCTATTGGAATATGCAAATTGAGGATATGGTATACCAAAAGAATTTGTTTTTACTATTAGAAGGGAAGAAGCCATAATCGACGAAAGAAGAGGATTGGTAAATCCTAGATCAAAAGGCTCTCGGTACGATCAGACTGATGTTGTCAAAGTCCGTTGCCTTCAACATCAAGAATATGAAGACAACAAAGTCTTTCATGGATGCTCTTTCGAGCATGTACGAATAATCGTCTGGTGCGAATATGGTACATCTTATCACTAGATTAGCAAATCTGAAGATGTCCGAGAATGGGAAGGTTAGTGAACACGTTAGTGCCCTTAATGAAATTATTGAGCAGTTGGAATCAGTTGATATGCCAATCACTATCAAAATGAAAGCGGCTTTTCTTATAAGCCAATTGCCAGAGAGTTGGAGCGCTACGAAGGCTGCAATTAGTAATTGTTCAGGAGTGGAACCATTACAGTATGATTCCGTGGTGAGTATGATACTTACAAAAGAGATCAGAAGACAGATTGAGTCAGACTCTTCTAACAGTGGCTCAACATTGAATGTCGACACTAGAGGTAGAGGTTCGAACAGAGGAATGACGGAAGTCAGAGACATGGTCGTTCCAAGTCGAGACAAGGGTCCCGAAATTCCATTGAGTGTTGGAATTGTGGCAAACTTGGTCATTATAGAGACCAGTGCAGATCCCTGTAGAGTGTAGTGGATGACAAGACTGAAGTAAATCTTATTTCAAAATATGATGCGTTGATATGCTCTTTGGAGAGCAAGACAGAGTTTTGGGTCTTGGACTCTAGAGTATCATTCCATGTCATCTCAAGTCGAGAGCTCTTCGAGAGCTATACACCTGGAAACCTTGGCAAGGTTTATCTAGGTGATGATCAGCCCTGCAGTGTTGTTGGCAAGGGTGAAGTATATATCAAACTCAATGGATTGATATGGAAGTTAAGGGATGTCAGACACATTCCAGACTTGAGGAAAAACCTAATCTCAGTAGGACAGTTGGCGAGTGAAGGTTATGTGAGCACTTTCAGTGAAGATAAGTGGAAGATTTCCTGAGGGGCTATGACTATAGCACGAGGAAAGAAAGAAGGTATGCTCTATACAACCACCAATTTTAGCATATAATGATTGCAGTTGCAGAAGGCAAAGAGGATCACAACTTGTGGCACCAGAGGCGTGGTCACATGAGTGAAAATGAGCTCGCAGTTATGTTCTTGAAGAGAAAGGTACTAGTGAAATTGATTGAAATCGACTTCTGTGAGTGTAAGCAGAAGATGGTTAGTTTCAAGAGCAACAACAAAAGTCTCACAATGGGGAAGCTTGAGCTAGTTCACATGGGTATCTGGGGGCCAGCAACTGTCTCATCTCTTGGTGGAAAGTCTTACTTCATGACTTTCATTGATGACCATTCTAGGAAGATATGGGGTTACTTCTTGAAACATAAAAGTGAAGTGTACGATGTGTTCAAAAAATGGAGAGCCATGGTAGAGAAGGAGACAGGGTTGAAGGTAAAGAAACTAAGATCCGACTTTGGTGAAGAAAACGAAGACTCTGAGTTCAAGATTTTTTGCTATGAGAACAATATCAAATTAGAGAAGATTGTTCCAAGTACACTATAGCAGAATCACATAGCAAAAAGTACGAATCGAAAAGTGACTGAGATAGCCAGAAGCATGCTCATTCAGACAGGGTTATCAGAATAGTTCTGGGTAGAAGCAGTCAGTACAATAACTTATCTTATGAATCATGGTCCATCAATATCATTGGAGTACAAAATACCAGAAGAGGTATGGAGCAGTATGGCACAGAGTGATCCTGTGTTTGTTAAGATTAAAGATGTTCTAGACAGTGAAGAACATGTTGCAGATGACACTACTCAACGGGGTGATACACCGCAGACTCCGACTTCGAATTCTGTGTTTAGGAGGACTTCACGGTAGCATGTTCTCATATAAAGATGAACCAGTATGTGATGATGAAGCATGCAGTGCAGTAGATACGAGCCAGTGGGAGCTTGCGATGGAAGATGAGATGAAGACCATTAAAACAAGGAAGCTAACCGAGCTGCCGATAGGGAAGAAAGCTCTACATTCTTGGGTTATGAAACAAAATACCATTCATTCTAGCATTGTTGAAATAAAGGGTTTTCATCTAGAGCTGTTAGATGGCAAGTATGTTTTCCTCCAAGGTGACCTAAAGGAGGAGTTTTATATGCAGCAATCGGAAAGTCTCTTAGTGAAAGGGAGAAAGAAGACAGACGCAACAAAGTTTGCAAGGTGAAGTTAGAAGCGACAACGGTTGCAAGACAGAATGGCCAGACGCAACAGATATCGCAGATTTTGTAGAAGGCTAGATATTGCTCATGCAGTGGGAGCTATCAGCATTGTCATGTTAACCAAAGTTGTGAAAACAGAGGAACTGGAGTTGTGCGCAAATTTAGTGGGTCTTCAAGCTTGAAGACATAAATGAGAGCATCGTTAAAAGCACTGGTAATTGATTGAGTTGATTGATTGATGGAAAGACATCAAGTGGGATATTGTTAGTTGGTGAATCCTTTCCTCGTGGATCGAGAAGAAATTTGGAGAAAAAATGGGAATTGGTGTAAAGAACCACCGAGTACTCGGTGGGTTCTTTACCGAGAACTCGGTAAATTGTGAACTCTCGTGCACTTGCGCAAAGTGGTGAAAAAGTGGTAGAGGGTTCCGCGCACTTGCGCACGTTTACGTGGACTTGCATACCCACCGAGTACTCGGTGACCCAAATACTGGATTTTTTATGGAAAAACTTTATGACTCCAATTCTGATTGGGATGTGATTCCTATTGACTTGTCCATCAAGTTTACCTCTCTTATAAATATAGGGGCATGCCCTATTGTATTGTGGTGGTGGCGACGATTGTGTGTGTGACACAAACAGAAGATTCTGGTGTGATAAAGCAAAAAAGTAAGTTTTGTGATATACAAAGATATAGAGAGAAGAATAGATACATAGTGGTATTTCTTGGTGTTAGTGAAACACCGGTGAGGGTGAGCGATACAGATATGAGTATACAGTGTGTGTGTGTGTGTGTGTGTGCGTGTGTATGATCTGTAGATCATCCCCTTGTAATCCTCTCATTAATTATAGTGAAATAGTGCTCTTAGTGGACGTAGGCTTGTTTTGGCCGAACCACTATATATCTTTATATCATTTGTGTTTGGTGTGTGTTTTGTGTGTTTTATGATTCACAATTGTTTGTGGCTTGACTATTAGGGTTAGCAAACCCTAGTTTTCGTTCTTGAGCGGGTGTAAAAACCCTAACAAATTGAACTATGTAAATTGATCTTGAGTTTGAAAACAAAACATTGAACTTATTTGATGGATGCTAATATGGTTGTTGCTTATGTCGAATAAAGTGGTAATCTATTTGTAATGTGCTTGTTAATGATGCATAATAATATGACAACCAATTGTGTATGGGAATGATTATTGTGCCAAACGACTAGATAAACTGCGAATGGAGCATTTAGGCGAGGGCCTAGAGATGATGGTGCATTTAAATGCATTGGTAGTTTATTGGTGAGGCACGTGTAGGGATGAATAGGTCCAGTGCGGGCATCGGCCCCCTCAAATTATTAAATTTATTATAGTATATATATACTTGAAATTTTAGTATATTTAAGTTATTGCCCCCACTGATTCGATTATATTTTTCACTATCCCTCCCATTGGTTTGATTTTTGTCTTGGAATAAATGATAGAAATCGGATTGATATTGGTGAAATCCTTTTTTTATTAATTCTTTTATCTTTGTATAAATTCAATAAACTTTTAATATTGCCCCTTCTGATTTGATTATATTTTCGGTTATACCCCCACTGATTTTTTATTCTTTTATATTCCTAAAAATTCAGTATATATGTTATATTACCTATAGTACCTATTACATATTACTTCCATTAATTTAATCGTCCCCCTAAATATTTATGTTATAAATACAAAGAGTATATTAAAGGCAATAGAAGGATCACATTCTATAATTAAATAGAAGATCCCCATCATTAAGGCTGATCCCCATCAACTTGGGATTATGATTTTATAACTGTAGGAATTTGTATATATAATTATTGGATACAATCACTGATTTGCATCCTAATTTTATCCTTCTAGAGTCTTCATTGGACTCTATAGATATTTGTTTCTTATACACCAAATCAGATAGTGAGAAATACGATTCCTTTCCCATATCATTGTGTTCTTTCATGGTATCAGAGCACTTATAGAACACATGTTCTATTCTTCTTTGTTTTCATTTTTTTTTTTCAAAGTTACCTATGGCCTCATCCTTATCCCTTTCTTTGGGCAGTATCACTCACTATATTTTTATCAAGTTCGATGAAACCAATTTTGTGGCGTAGCCAATTCATCCATATCCTTATTGCTAATGATCTCTATGGCTATGTTGATGGTTCTATTCCTTCACCATAAAAAACTCTTACATCCAATGCGGGAAAAGAAGTTCCCAATCCGGAATACTCCACATGGCATAAGATGGATCAATTTGTTCTTACTTGCATAAATGTAACTCTTACTCAAGGCATCCTTGCACAAGTTATTGGCCTCACTACTTCACGTCAAGTCTAGAGTAGTATTCATTCAATGTTTCAAGAACAAAGTCAAGCAAGGTTTGATATCCTCTAAAATGAGATTCAAACAATTGAGAAAGGTACATCATCTATTTCAGACTATCTTAATCGGCTCAAACATCTTGCCGATTCATTCTAATAGCATCCAGTCCCTGATAACGAGCTGGTGAGTCATACACTCAATGGTCTAGGACCTGATTATGATTCTTTTATAGTAATGATGGACAATAGGCAACCTCCACCCACTTTTTCCGAATTGAGGTCTCGATTATTTAATCATGAACAACGTTTAAAGTGTTCATCTCGATCTGCATCATCTACACCACCCACCGGAGACATAGCTTTTGCAGCAACTCGTGTTTCTTCTAATCGTGGATGCAGTCGTGGACACAACCATGGATGAGGTGGTTTTTCGAATCATGGTAATATTTCTAATCAAGGGTTTTTTCAATCATTTCATCCACAGTCTCAGAGTCGTGGATCTGGTCAGAATGCAAATAATAATCGATACATGGGAAAATGTCAAATTTATCGTATATAAGGCCATAGTGCTGCCACATGTTCATTTCGATTCAACCAAAATTACAATCCTAGACAATTACAACAATCTTTTGCAGCCATGAACATCACTAATTCTGGATATCCTTCAGTTGCTCATTCCCAATATGTTACATCTCCATATGATCCATCTTGGTATCCAGATACATGGGCAACTAGTCATATGACTGCAAATATGTCTCTTTTTTAACAACCCACTGAATAAATGGGTTCAGATAATGTGATGGTCGGTAATGGTGCAACTCTTCCCATATCTTATACTGGTAATATTTATCTTCACAATGGTGATTCTACCTTTCAGCTTCATAATGCATTTTTGTCCCTGCTTTTCAAAAGAATTTATTATCTGTGGCACGATTTACTAAGGATAACAATTGTTTCTTTCATTTATTTCCTTCATGTTATTATATAAAGGATCTCACCACGGGGAAAATGCTTCTACAAGGACCAGTTAAGAGAAATCTCTATCCAATTCAGCTCTCAGCAAAGAATTTCCATTCAAGAAGTGATGCTAGTTCAGAAGAAGTAGCCTTTGTCAGTTCCAAGACTACCTCCGATGTGCGGCATAACCATTTGGGTCACCCAGGATTTAAGACTCTTGCTTCTCTATCTTCAAATAAATGTTTAGGCATTTCTGGTTCATTGAATACAAATTCTATTTGTTTTGCTTGTCAATTGGATAAAAGCAAGAAATTACCATTTACTTATTCTAACAGATGTTCTTCACAACCATTATATTTAATTCATTGTGATGTTTGGGGTCCAGCACCGGTTCCATCTATTTATGGATTTTAGTATTACATTATTTTTATTGACGACTTTAGCCGCTATATATGGCTCTATCCAATGAAGTCTATGAGTGAAAGTGCAAGTTGCTTTCTTCATTTCAAAAGAATGGCGGAAAATTTATTTTCAACCAAGATTAAATATTTTCAAAGTGATTGTGCATTAGAATTAACAAAAGGTGTCTTCAAATCTATTCTGGATGAGTGTGTCATCACTCCTCGTATTTCATGCCCACACACTTCACAACAGAATGGTATTTCTAAGAGCAAGCATCGTCATATAACTGAGATGGGCTTGTCTTTAATGTTTCATAGTAGTATGCCTAAACAATTATGGGTGAAAGCTTTCACTACTGCGGTGTTTCTCATTAATTGACTCCCAACTCCAGTTTTGGGTTCTCGCTCTCCTCATGAGATATTATTCGGAGTGATACCAGATTATAGCATCCTTCGAACTTTTGGTTGTGCATGTTATCCATACTTGGGTCCTTACCGAAAAGATAAACTAAGCCCTAAGATGATCTGGTGTTCTTTCTTGGGTTATAGTGGTTCTCATAGGGCTATCACTGTTATGATATTGCTATTGGCCGAATCTATATTTCTCGTTATGTTGTATTTGATGAGTTTTGCTTTCCTTTTGCAAACGTTGGCTCCTCTTCATCTACCACAGAATCTGTTCAGCAATGGGTTCAAATGCCCATTCCCATACAATCAACTCAGGTTCCTTCCATTGAATCCACCATAGTCTCATCTCCACAAGCTTCTTCCTCACATTCTATAGCTTCAACAACTTTTGGATCTCCAAATGTATTTCCAACTGAACCTTCCAATGGTACTCCTTTGTCTGCCTCCAACGTTCCTGCTCTTTCTGATATTCCTCTCGAGACATCGATTATGCTTACAATCCCACAATTACTTCCATCCACTTCCACTCACCCAATGGTCACTCGACTTAAAGATGGTATTGTTAAACCTAAATATCATTCTTATGTGGCAGTTAAGCATCCGCTTCCACTAGCTTTTCTTACATCTTTACGGTCTGTTCCACTTACATAACCTTCCACATATAAGCAAGCTTCTAAAGATCCAAAGTGGTGTGCTGCTATGTAGGATGAGTTTGATGTCTACTTGCTAATAATACTTGGTCTCTTGTTTGTCTTCATAAGTTGATGAATGTAGTAGGTTCCAAATGGGTCTACAAAATCAAGGAGAAACCTGATGGTTCTGTGGAATGCTACAAAGCTCGTTTGGTTACAAAAGGATACACTAAACAGAAAGGCATAGATTTTAATGAAACCTTTAGTCCTGTTGTCAAGCCCGCTACCATTCGGACAGTTCTAACACTTGCTCTTTCTCGTGGTTGGCCCACAGTCAACTTGATGTGAAGAATGTTTTTCTTCATGGAATACTGTCTGAGAAAGTTTATAAGGGGCAACCACCTAGTTTTCAAGATCCCTCTCAACCTACACATGTTTGCCGCCTTCATAAAGCTATTTATGGTCTTAAATAGGCTCCCCATGCATGGTTTCAACATTTTAGCAGCTTTCTCGGTCAATATGGCTTTAGTTGTAGTCAAGCATACTTATCAATATTTGTATTTCATTCACCGGTTGGTATTATGGTGCTTCTCCTCTACATGGATGATATTATCTTAACAGACAATCATCTTTCTCTTCTTCAGTCCTTTACTTTTGTACTCAGTACTCAATTTGCAATGAAGGACTTGGGCAATCTTCATTATTTCCTAGGTGTGGAAGCTAAACAAACTTCTACTAGTATACATCTCTCTCAATATAAGTATACCTTTAGTTTGCTATCTTATACTTATATCTTAGAGGCAAAACCATCCCCTACGCTAATCACTTTTGGATATAAGTTATCTTCACATGACGGTGATCTCTTACCTAACCCATCTTCTTATCAACAAATTGTGGGGACTCTTCAGTATCTTACTTTAACAAGACCAGACATCACATATGCTGTAAATCAAGCCTGTCAATTTATGCATTCTTCGACTACAACACACTTCACAACCGTTAAACGCATTCTTTGGTATCTCAAAGGCACAATTCATATGGGAATCGATCTCAAGCCAAATTCATCTTTGACACTTACAGCCTATTCCGATGCCGATTGGGCTGGTTGTCCTGATTTACATCATTCAACAACTGGATTTTGCATATTTTTTGGTTCAAATCTTGTTTCTTGGTCTTGCAAGAAACAACCTACAGTTGCACGGTCAAGTGCTGAAGCCGAATATCGTGTTGTTGCCTCTGCCACTGCTGAACTTATTTGGCTCCGAAATATTCTACAAGATCTTTTTATTCCTCTCTCTTCACCCAGTTATTTGTACTGTGATAATGTCAATGCCACTTACATGACTGCGAATCCGGTCTTTCATGCTCATACGAAGCATATTGCGATTGACTATCATTTTGTTCGCGAACTAGTTGCCGATGGAACTCTTCGGGTGCAATTTATTCGTTCCAACAATCAAACTGCTAATATATTCACAAAGGGTCTTCCCACTTCTCGTTTTCTTCAACTTCGTGACAAACTGATGTTGTTTTCTACTCATTGTTCGTCATCTTCATCAGTTTGTGGGGGAGTATTAAAGGCAATAGAAGGATCACCTTCTATAATTAAATAGAAGATCCCCATCATTAAGGTTGATCCCCATTAGCTTGGGATTATGATTTTGTAACGGTAGGAATTTGTATATATAATTATAGGATACAATCACTGATTTGCTTCCTAATTTTATCCTTCTAGAGTCTTCTTTGGACTCTATATATACTTGTATCTTATACACCAAATCAGATAGCGAGAAATACGATTCCTTTCCCATATCATTGTGTTCTTTCAGAGTAATTTAAGTTTGTGTCTCCTACAATATTATGATCAAGTCATACTCATTCAATTCTTTATTATTGTAAATGTTCTTACGAGATCATAAAAAAATATCATTAGTAACAAGCAACATATTAACAACGAATATGGGGAAGAAGAATCATTTTCATGACATTAATGATGAAGTTTGCCTAATACTTTGTATTTCTTGTTAGTACGTATATGTTTTGCTGAAATTTTTAAGAAAAATTGATGGCATATCATGTGTGTATGTTATGAGATGTCTATTTAGTAATATTGAAAGTATGACATAATATTTTTAATAGGATATAACCTATAATAAATGTATTGAATGAAAATATAAAATATTTCTAATATTTAATATTTATATTTTATTATTATTATCTAAAATTGTAATATTATATCATTATCCAATGCGGCCCCACTGAAAACAAATTTCTGTCCCCGTCCCTGGGCAGGTGGATACTGTGACTTCTATTAATGATTTCCACTCATACTATATTAGAAAAGAAATGAATGATTGTATTGATTGAAAATAACCATACATATGGGTGATTGGAAATAGGTTTAAATAACTAATGCAGTATAAATATGTAATCTAACCACACTATTATGCTTTAATATCCATTACGTTAGCAACATAGGATGTTAATCCAAGTAGTATCAACTTTATATTAAAATAGAACACTTAAATAAAATTGAAAGACATTAACCAATCAGTTTATGGGAGAGAAGTTAGCTTTTTCTGCAATTATTGTTGCTTTTTACTTAATATTTAGAATAATCCCACTAGTGGAGCTCCCAACTACTAAGATAGATGACACCAAGGTGCACTAACAAGAAAAAGAAAACATACATATACATATATATACATATACATATATATACATATACATATATATATATATTGGCACATATAACAAAGAAATGAAATGAGTGATGTGTGTCTATAGAACACTCAGGCGACAATGCGCGTCCTTGTGTACCACTTGTGACATCTTGGCCATATGATGTATGCCCAAAGATAGAATTCCTATATGGATACAACTTTAAAATCTAATGCACAAATTTGTTTCATTTCCTAATTTGGTTTCAAAATTCAACCATTTCTAGTTTGTTAGACTTAACATAACAACATCAATAAATAAGCTCCTATTTACCAAAAAAAAAAAAAAGGCCACCACCATATGCATATATAACATCATCATATCCATATATAACATTCTTGCACATCACATTTAAGTGCAAATATGTTATTTAAATACTAGTCCTTAATTAAAAGTTGTTATATACTTTGGTTGTGCAATGAGAACCAATATGATCTCCAGAAAAAACTGGTTAGTAGTATAATGGATAAGTTATACCCCTCATGTTCTATATATGTATATATATATATCAGTGTATACTAAATTAATACTACTTTTTTTTTTTTGAAAAGTTAAATTAATACTACTTGTTGTCACCATTAATTAATTTTTTCAAAACTATGTATGATGACTCGTCCATAGGTTAAAAACCGGTACCCTCTGTTGTACTGCAAACAGTGTAGTACGACAGATCTTATTAGCTTGTACTGTACTGCACTGTTTCTTCTCCCCGCATAAGCCTATAACCTAGTGTAGGTGCCTTACACGTGTCCTTCATGTTTCCACTGTCAGATTGATGATCCATCTTCATTCTAGCATGTTCTTGAATTTACCACAACAAAGCCAGACTGGCCAGTAAATTTTCTGGATAAAACCACTTTTTCACCTCAAGTGCATAAAAAAAAAAGAAAACGAAAAAGAAAAAGAAAAAAAAAAAAGCATAATTGTGAGGAATAAAGCAAAAAATTTCATTTCATTCTCAAAAAATATTTACATTTCCGCAACTTGGAAATTAATAAAGAAAAGAAAAGAAAAGAGTCTAGTGCTACAAAAGCCTTCCCTTAAAGCCCATTAAGCAAACACCTGCAATCATAGGATAATTTAGGGGTGGAGGAAAGAATAGAATCAAGGGACCTGATCTGCGGTCTCAGGGTTCACCATGGTCCCTTCTTGCACCTGATCAACACTCCCCTGTTTCGGCTTTTCGGTCTCCTCCTCCTCCGACTTTTCGGAGCTAGAGCCGTTGTTGCTTCCGAAAGAAGACGCTCTGCTGGCAATGGGTGTGGCCAAGAAAGTCGGCTTGGCTTGTCCCGCCATTATCACCAGAATTTTCTCTTCCCACACCGGCATGAGTTTCGGCTTCTCGTCGGAGTCGGTCTCGCCGGCCTCCAAGTCCCGATCAGCGTCTCCATCGCCGGAGTTCTCGAGGTATCCGGAGAGCTTCCAGTAGGAGCAAGCGAGGATGAGGAGAGCGAAAGCGATGAGACCCAACATGGCGGCCAGGCCGCCGAAGAGGTAGGGCACCGGCGAGTGCCACGCCGAGTGTTGCACCGGCACCGGCACAGGTGAGTTAATTGCCTCGGTAGTTGTCATTTTGATTTTGAGATTAGAATTTGTATATGAGAAACAGAGAAGAAGAAGAGAGGTAATATGGGAATGGATTGGAAGCCAATGATGTTTTCAAGTGCTACTTATAGAGAAAGGAAAGAGCAATTTATTATTTTTTTTAGTATTTTTTTAAAAAATCGATATACTATTGAATGATGCCGTCATTTGGTTGTGAGTGGGGTCCACGTTATACTTTCTCTAAAACCGGGGCTATACAGTTAAAGCGCACTTTGGAGCAGAAGAAGGGTAGGGTACTGATGTAATGCTCCTCTTCAGGGAGGATTATCTCCAGACGACGATCTCCAGACGACGTTTTAGATTTTGACAATTGATTGGATAATTTTAGACACTTTATTGAATAGTTGAAACTTATTTATTTTCAAAATTAGTTTTAAAAATACCTTACAACTTATGGTTTATATTTCATTTTTGTAGGAAATAAGTACTCCTTGATCGAACTTATGATCTATATATTTTCCTAGTAGTTTTTCAGTATTTTATTTTTCTTTTTAAAAAACATGGAGCTGGTTCATGTTTGAGTCGAGTGAATTAATAAATTGTTGATATGAAAATAAAAAGTTTTAAAAAAATTTACAAGATTTTCTTTGGTGACAGCTTTGTAAAAGTGTTTCTTCTTCCAATTTTTTTTTTATTATCTTTAACACAGTTCTAAGAAAATAAATCAAAATATACTTAGTTTTTTATTTTTTATTTTTTTTGGTAAATTAACTAGAAAGATTGTAATTTTATTTCTATTGTAATTATGGATAATTCAAATTATTCATTTAGAGCTGTATAGGATGCGAGTGAATAAACTTTGATGCGATAAAACTCAACTGAAACCTATTTATTTGTGCCATAGAGAACCAAGTTTTAAAGGACTTTAAACGGTTACTACCGGTTTGCTTTAAACGCCATTTTCGTGCTGGTTTTAAATTGCGAGCATTTATCATATAACACAAAAAAATGTTGTCATATTTTTGTATTTATTTGAAATACATTTTCATAATAAAATTCTCTCATTTTCTCATGTTTTTTCAAAGACATTTTTAATTCTTTTCCCGATTACCATTTGGCATTTTATTGTCCCTCGCTCGAGTTTCTATTGGTTTTCATGTGACTTCAACTTTTATTGCAACTTTATTTGCTTTTACTTTACTTCTTGAGGTTTATTAAAGTTCACTCTTTTCTCGATAGAATGAAATACACACTTCTACGGTTTACAGTTTCTTACTTAAAAAAAAAAAAAAAAAAAGGAAAGAGAAATGTATATTTAAATACTTTTTCATTTAAAATCTACTGAACAAAATTTAATTAGGTATTTCCTCCAAAGTGGTTAGATTGTCAACTGTGATGTTGTTGGTGTTACTCTAGCTTGTTTTTGCCTTTTTTTTTTCTTTTTTTTCTTTTGAGTGAACAAATATTTATATAATTTGAGAAATTGTAACCGTGTCAAATGAGTTTTGACAATATTATCACAATGAGGGGTTGTATTGTCCAATATCATTAAAGATTTTGTATGACATCAAATTTTGATGAAAAAATGATTGATTATAAATGAGTTGGATATTAGTTTCACTTGATAAGTTGAATTATTGAATTGAATTACAAAGCGATGGAACCGATCAGATTAGCTAGTTAGACTTAGATCTTGATTCGGTGCCAATGGTAAGTGTTTGTTTGAGTGAAACGCTTTTCTTCTCCGGTGACTCACTAGATCCATCCAATTGGCTACCAAAGAGAAGTCCAACAGTCTTGTCCATACTAGATCTAAATGCAAAAATATTATTCTCTTTGTCTCGTATTAATTGTCCATTTTTTTAACTTTATTTATTTCAAAAAAATTGTCTAGTTTCGATCTCAATATAATATTATATTATATTTTTTCAAAGTATCCATCTTCATTAACTTCAAAAAATAATAACTTCAATAAAAATTACAAACTATACTATATTATCAAATGACAAAATTAAAAGCACAAAATAACCAAAAACAAATATTGAAATGTTAGACTTAGACAACTAATTTAGAATAAAAAGAGTAGATGATTTTATCGAGCAATAATACTTGCACCGAATTTTTAAATCGAATTGGAAAAGTGATTATATATCCAGGATTAGATAAATAATTCTAGAATTCAAATATATTTATATTTATCCATCCAACAATAAATATGAATTTAATGTCTCGATTCTCTTTCAAAATTCGGTGAAAAAACATTTTTCTTTTACCTAATAACTTATATTTAAAAATCCAACCACGAAACCATCCAACTATAACCTTACCCATACCCCCAGCATTGAAAAACAGAGAAATCAAAAAAACACACTCTTGTAGGGGTATAGCTGGCGAAAATCAGGTGGTTTAATCATAAAAGCATCACGAAAAGGGGCCTTATATATAGTAGGACCCAAAAAGCTTTGGCAACAGCTTTTGCCTGGCATCCCAATTATATCATTTATTGAGATATGGATACAATGATACAGCACACATATTCATATAGGACAATGCTTGGTCCTAATAATAGAATTAAGATACGTGATATATAATAATTAAAAAATATAAATGAATATTATTTATTATTTATGAAATTCAATTCAGATTTAAATTATTATTATTTTTTATTTATTTTAAAAAATAAAAATCTAATGGGCAGTTTAACATCATATATATATATATATATGTACACTTTCCTTAAACACAAATAAGAAAAAAGTCACAATCCACGAATATTATTCGATATTATGATAGGTACTTCTCCATATTTCGTAAAATCCAAAAATATATAAATGAATTGGATACAAAATATTATGAACACAAATAAGAAAAAATAAAAATAAAGTGATTTAAGTATAAAAATTTGGAGAAAAAAATCAGAAACACAAAAGATTTTATCATCCTTTGAATTCAATTGCAATATACATAGATTTTTTTATACAAATAAGTATAAATCTATATATACAAATAAGGGTACATGCATATGTAGACGTTAAACTGTTCATGAGATTTTTTTTTTTAAATTAAGAGAAAAAAAAAATTCAAATCCGAGTTGAATTCTATAAATAATAAATAATATTCATTTATAATTTTTAATTAATATATATCATGTATCTTAATTTTATTAATTCAAATAAAAAATAAGGAATAAGTTGATGCTCACCGGTGAATACCAAACATTGTCCATTCATATATATTACGCAATTTGCAGTCTGTGCAAGCAAGCACAATAAAAACCAATTAAAACTCTATCTATCCACGCTCTTCTCCATTGAGGTCTGGTGAGGTTTATGCTACTTGCAGTCACTGTCACGAGGAGTGCGTGGGACCATTTACTGCAGTATGTTTCCTAATGGCGTATATTTGGGTCCCACGTAAACCAGAGTGACTCATTTGTCAGCTTCCACCACCCAACGTACACGCCAAGGACAATTGCATGTATATATATATATATATATTTTTTTTTTCCTTTCCATTTCATACGTATAAACCATGATACAGCTCTTCTGATTACAATTACTACTTTAACTCAATTACTTGAAACAAACGTAATTAGAATTAAAGTCACTAACAAATTAAGCTTTGCCAAATCCATGCACTTGATTATCGAACAAGTATGACAAGTAAACCATACGCACGACTAGGTATATCTTGTATATAGATATCATAAACATTCTGTAAGCACATTTGTAGTATTATTTATTATTATCATGTTCTAAATAATAATCATGTTGACTGAATTATGAGGTCGGATAAATTTAGAAAAATTAAAATGATCAAGCAAAGGGCATCGACAAGTTTTGTCAAACTCAAATCAAGTTAATAATATAAGAGAAATGAGGAGGAAACAATTTTGAACAACAAAAATGCATATCGAAGGGTAAAACAAATATTTTTTAAGGTTGAAACTTTTGAAAATATGTTAGAGGAATGAAGGGGGTTCAAACATAAGAAAAGTTAAAAAAAAGTAATTTTTATTATTTTTGCTATGCATATCTACCTCGACAGCAAGCAAAAAGTGGCTAGAAATTTGAAATCTACGCATAACTACGCACATGGCTAGCAGGGGTATACATGAGCCTATGCTAGGGCCAAGCTACGCTCAAGCGTAGGGGTCATGCGTAGGTAGCAGCAGGGATTTTGGCAAACTCGAGTCCCGATCTGATTCAAATTCTTTTAACTTATCTTCGACTCCAACATATCCTAGCACGTGTATAAAGGATATTTACACCAAGATTGGCTAGATTCACTCCTAATTACAAGAAGATTACATAAGGGAGGAATCCTAGTCCAAAAAGGATACAAGTTTACTAAAAATAGGATTCCTCTCTCTATAAATAAGAGGAGTCTCTACAAATTTCGGGTGTGGTATTTGTGTGAATTTTGTGAGATTTCTGCTATACTTTCATAGATCAGATTCGTCTACATAGAGAGAGTTAAAGAGATCGCTTGATCATTCTATATCAAGGGTTTCTCTAGTTTTTTACAGGTATTCAATTGTGTTTTAACGTTTGACATCTTTATGTACAATTGAATGATCTGATTGCCGTAAAACTATCACACTACTTTGTGCAACATGATTGCATCGATTCGTTCAGAAACGGAGCCATTTGAGTACGGAGATCGGAGCAAGAAACTTCGTAGAAAATTGATCCGTTGAGAAGCGGTTGTAAGTCATGTTTTCAAAATCTGTACAAATTCTCGAATTCATAGTGCATCGATACCCGAGTGTATCCGTGATTTTTTCCTTGAAACGTTTCAAATATTTTTTCACGTAAAAATATTTGTGTCGTCTCATGATTTATTTTCTGCACCTATATGCATTATTGTTTGATTAATCTGATTAGAGAATTAGGGTTTCGTGACTGATTAAAATTAAAATTC
Source organism: Cornus suecica (assembly GCA_963922005.1). Lineage (NCBI taxonomy): Eukaryota > Viridiplantae > Streptophyta > Magnoliopsida > Cornales > Cornaceae > Cornus > Cornus suecica. The sequence goes on along the minus strand of OY998240.1, from coordinate 56,189,005 downwards.
CGTAATATAATTTTAATTAATCATATAATCGATAAAAAGCCTATTCACTTCCCCCGCTAGGCTATTTTTTCTTAGTCGCCTATGTAATTTCAATTGGTATCAGAGCGTGATTACCCCGTTTTAGGTTAACTACCTAGGGTTAGATTCTGAACTTAGGCGATGGAAATACCTCATGAAAGAGGTTTCTTATCTAGGTCCCCTTTGTTTGATGGCTCGAATTACATCTATTGGAAAGCTGGAATGAGAGCATTCTTGAAATCTATAGATGAGAGAGCTTGGTTTACCGTAGAGGTAGGATACTCACCTCCAACTGTGAAAGACGATACTACTAATGAATCTAAAGTAAAATCGTTAAACGAGTGGACTCGTGATGAGACAAACAGTGCTAGTTGGAACTCCAAAGCTTTAAATGCTTTATACAATGCTATGATCGTGAGTGAGTTTAAGAGAATTGCCATGTGCGAAATGGCCAAAGAATCTTGGGATATTCTCCTAGCAACTCATGAAGGGACTTCAAAAGTTAAACAATCGAAACTCCAAATGTTAAATTCATAATTTGAACAACTTAGGATGGAAGATGATGAAGTCTACGCTGACTTTGGGGCTAGACTAACTGATATTGTAACAGGTTGTCACAATCTAGGTGAGCCCATTCCTAAGACTACCATAGTGAAGAAGATTCTTAGGTTTCTACCTGAACAATTTTGTTATAAGGTTACTATCATCTCTGAAATCATGAGTTTTAAAGAAATTAAGCTTGAAGAATTGGCAGGGAACCTAAAATCCTATGAGATAGAGATGTTCCAAAATTCCCCTAAGAATTCTAGCGGCACAAAAGGGAAAAACATAGCTTTTAAAACCACTAAGGAGGATCCTAGCGTGTTTGATGAGGAGGGTGAGATTAGTCCAAGACAGGTTGTGTGCTCATGAAATAGTTTCATAAGTTTTAAAATCATTTTACGGTTAAGAAGTGATTAAAGGATAAAAATTTGGAGATAAATCATATGATTTTAAAAATAAAAATAAAGTCCAAAATTGGAATGACAAGTTTGACCATAAAAGGAAGAAACCTCAATATTTTGAGTGTCAAGGGTTTGGTCACATAGTTGCAGAGAGCGCTAATAAGTTAAAAATGATAAAAGGTCTAGCTGTCACTTGGGATGATGGATCAGATAATGGAATAACTAGTGATTATGCTGAGTTCGATTTGGTTGATGGGTATAAGGATTTTACTATGTTTGCAGTACTAAACAAGGAGATTGAAGGAGTTGCTACAAGATGGACAATGTCTGGGGATGAAGATTCTGACGATAATGAAAATCGCGGGGACTCACTTTAAGATGCATATAATAAATTATATGACAAATTCACACATCTTAGCAAAGTTTTCTTGAAATTTATGGTTAAATTTTATAGTGTTGACAAAGAAAAACAATCCTTAAAAGATGAATTAACCAATAGTTCTTAGACCTTAAATCTCATGGAGACCTAAAAGCTTAATTTTCTGAGAAATTGGTTGAGTATGAATAAGAAAAGAATCGGGCATTAAAGAGTGTAGATTATCTCAATAAAGAATTAAACACTCTAAGATTGGAATTGAGTGAGAAATCTACAAAGATTGGGGGTTTGAAAAAGGAATTGAAAGATGCTAACTCAACTATCCATAAATAGTCTAATGGAACTCTTAAGCTTGATCATATGCTGAGTATGAGAAAATCTGCAGAAAATACATAGGGGTTAGGATTCAAAGGAATAACGAGTAATTATAACATCGTTTACAAAATGACTTTTGTTAGGGCCTCCCATGTAACATCTAGTTATTCTCAAGGTAATTATGATAGGAATACTAATGCTCAATCGTATGTTAGAAAACCTGTTGAGAGTAAGTTTCCTTTTACCTCTAAAAACCATAAGGGTTCGAACAATGAGTTTTAAAAGTTTATTCCAGTATGTCATCACTGTGGAGTGAAAGGTCATATTCGACCCTTGTGTTCAAATTTAAAAGAAAGAACTTTGAAACCGGATGTCACGCCCCTAAAATTCTAAGACTCCCGAACCGGGACATCTGATGACTCCCGAACCGGTCTATGTGTGTATTCCATACATAGAGCGACCAACTAAGATCATCAACATCAATAAAACAAATAGAATCATGCCAACAATATGATTCCATAAAACTGAGTGGAACCTAAAACAAATTGATACATAAGGCGCATCGAGGCGTCGAAATAATACATCTCTATAACGATACCAAATATAAGGAAAGGATACGCCAACAGACTGGCTCCCAAAACAAATAATAACAGTCCCAATACAAGGGACAAGCAAAGAAAAACGAAAATGGGACAACACTACGTATGATCGTCCCGATCCTGCAACGTCATCCGCATCACTCTACGCAAATCCAAAACCTGCAATGAGGAAACAAAATAAAGGTGTTGTTTCACCCCAAGCTGTTCGTAGCCAAAATATCTCCTGCAAACTGGTGTGGAACACCAGGGCAAACAATGCCGGGGTGAGCTCATCAAAGCCCCGTAGGAGAAAGGGAATCATAACCATCACATCCTCTGCCCATCCAAGTCTAGTGCTAACCATCCCGTGTACATGTATCTATCCTAGGTCGGTCAAAAGTCCCACATAGCACTCACCCTAATGCGAGACCCCGGAACACATCCCTCTAGTCCCCTACTAAGCATCAACAACTAGGGCAACTAGCACGTAGTGAAACCATAACATACCCACATATGACCAATGCACACCAATATATATATGCATATATATATAGACATAGACAACCAATACAAGCCAAGTAGTATAGACCACCTCAAAGATCACTATGACTCGTACCCGCCAGTCCAACACTAAAAATCAACATAACCCTTGTCACCAAATCATAGGAGAAACATTCCTATTCATAACACCTCAGGAAGGATAACAATCACACTTCTTAGATCACGAGCATACCGAGCTCCAAAACCTCCAATCCCTATCAAATCATATTATTAATCACCTCACATGTCACTACCTGCCATCCGTAGACCCAACACAGGGGTAAATATAGCCATTTCAACCTAAGGGAAGTCACAAAGGTTGCTGAAAAATGAAAGGGAAGTGAAAGGGATCAAACGACTCATCAAACCGACCATTTCAAGGTCACATGTTTGCCCAAGGGTAAAATAGTCATCTCAAGGGAAAAATGTAATTTCAAACTTTATCCCATATATTTTGACATATAAAAGGCCATATAAACAAACGGAACCTAAATCAAAGCCACGACACGATATATATGAATTTTGGAAAACAGTATCGGACAACTCCGACCAAAATAGAAAGCTGAAGTATCCTCTTTCACCAAGGGTAAAACAGTCATTTCAAGTGAAAATAAATTATTTCAAATTTTGTATCAAATATTTGGACATAGGGCAAGCCATAGAAATAAACGGAACCTAATTTGAAGGTGCAAGGTGTGAGAAATGATTTTTTGAAAATCGGTCGTCGGATGACTTTGCACGTGGTCTGGCGCCCAAATGCGTGGCTCATGGGCGTTGTGACGCCATTGGGCATCATAATGCCCCTAGGCTATGCATAAATGCCCTTTTAAAGTTGAAAATGTACCAATTTTGCATACGGGCTCCATTCTTTGCGCCGTCAGTCTAAAAAAATCACAAATATTTGAAAAGTGAGTTTTTCATTTGCGGATTTAAAAAATATTCACCGAAACCTCGAAAAATGTGTAAAATGTAAACGTTGAATAAAAGTGATTCTTTAAAATCTCATAAAATTATCCGTCTTACCCCCGGTCTCCGTTTTGTACACCGCTGACTTTCAAATGTCTAAATCTTTTATAACATGAATTCAAAACCATTTCAAAACTCAAGACTTTAGTCGGGGTTACGGGGGTGAGCAAAAACGAGTATTTTCACTTAAAAGCCTAATGGAATTAAATGCAAGTCTTAAGAAAAATCCATTTTCGGGGAAACAAACCGAAAAACCAACGGGAATAATAAAGCGAATTTAAAGACGCTCAAACGGAGCAAGGAAATGAAGAACCTAAGTAAATGGCAACTCTAAGGGAAAGACAAGTGACTATACACAAAGACACTAAATCAAACCTAGCCACACTTAGTTCAACATTTAACTCCATAAACCCTATAACGACTTAATCAAGAATGGCCATAACTCCAATGACATTCCAATTCTTAAGATCGCTAAAGGGAACCTTGTGACTGTTGCCACGGAACCAACTTGTTTCAATCAAAACCTCGTCCGATTCTTTCAAACCTCAATTTCATATTTGAGACCACATCACTTAGGTTTCTAACAAGATCAAATGGCCATCCATACATAATTGACTAGGTTCACTCATAACCTCATCTATCATAACCAAGACCCCAATATCACGATTGATGTCATGTTGCTACACCAACGCTAACTAAGACCACAAAACTATCACCCGTATTCTCAAAGGCTTCAACTCATAATCAACTTTATGATCCATCACCGAATTTAACTTATCATAAGAAAGTCATTAAAACTAACTTATATCACCACCCTAATGTACATAAGCACATATCAACAAGTATAATCATTCATCTCACATTATACTTTAAAACAAGGCATGCAAATCATATTCTCACATTATCCAATTTCACTTGAGCATTTTAATAACATATGAATTGAACATCAAGATTTACATTAAACATGTTCCACTACCACATTAAATAATATCATGATCCATATGTAGAGACAATCACATAATAGCAACTCAAATGCAATATGACTCAACACACCTCATGGTACACATGCACAACCACACACTCATACTCTAAGGGTCAATGGGATCATTCTCTAACCATTCACTTTTGAGGATACAAGCTCATGAAGGAAGGTAGATTTATCGCACTGATTATTCCCAAGTGATTTTTGACACTTTCACTTTTAATAAGGAAGATTGTCAACATGGCGCGGTCGTGAAATAGGATTTGGAACAAGTCCTCCCCCTATCGTCTGTGTTTCTCGAAAGACTAGTTCCGTTGGATTAAGAAGCACCACTTGACTAATTGTTACGACGATCCGAAACTAGTCTACTCACCCATGATTACGCTACCGGGCGTAGACCAACACCAATTGAACTACAACGTAAAATGTGAACTCCATCTGCACTATGTCTCAATGACCCATGCACCAACACAAATATGTATCTCATCATATTTATGAACAAAATTCTCAACATGCTTTTTAAATCACATTAAAGCAATGATTAACAATGATACTTTCTCATATACAATTCATGTTCCAATTCATCAAGTTGTCCTTTAATTCACAAGGATAACATTTTCATTCATTTAACATACTTTTATCTCAATTAAAGCAATGATACACATTAACTCACTTTCATAAACAAGTTTAATGTTCAAGAGAGTAACTTCAAGATTAACAAGAGTGAGGGAACTAGAATAATGCTCTAAATTCATGATCCCACATAACATAATTCATCCACATCCACGTCTCAACATACTTTACCAAGGTAGCTAGCCTAATTACACCATCAAGGCTACACCACTAATACTTATACTCACATATGTATACTTACACTTATGCATATACACAATCATACCCATATATATATACACATATAGGCATACAAACACACTTTTTATATCAAAATCCCAAGAACTATAATTTAACTAGCATACATCATAACCCTATCAATATACTCATCAAGCTTGCTATAAACAAGACTTATATCACATAATCTCCTACAAACCCTAACTTTACATTTTCAAGTATACAACTTAACAATTTCATCTAAAGTTAGGAACCCTAGAATCAAGTTCTCACACGTACACAATCACAAGATGAGATAGTCAAGAAGTTTTCCCCTAACTCAAGTGAATAACAAAGGAACACAACAAAATGAGCTTCATGAAACCCTAACTTCCACCCAACACCGAATTCAAAGAAACCAATTGGTGAAAAGCTTGACCATAGTATCCTAACAATGAGTTAAGACTTAAAACAAGATGAAACCAAAACTAGGGTTTGAAGTAAAAACTCACAAAGAGGGAAGAACACTTACCAATATTTGGCCTAAATCAAATAGGAGAACACCATGAACAACTTTTATTGGCTTTGAAATTTATTTTTGGCAAACAATACCAAAATTGATGATAACAAACCATTAAAGAGTGTTTGATACTAATGAAATATCGAGTTCATGATTTCAGCAAAAGACATGTGAATGACTCGGAAAACATGCTCGGAAAGAAAGCTTGCATAAAAGCGAAAAGGCAAGAAAGAAATTGAAGCACGGAAATGGAAAATCAAATATTCAACGGAAAAGGCGAAAGTCGAAGACTCAAGACTCGGGGTAGATAGGTCGGGGTGCGATCATTGTAACAAGGTATTTTATGCGTTGATAATATCTTATAAGCTCAAGTATTAAATGAACCGAACTCAAATGAAAGAAAAAAAGATTTAAAACAAGCGTTCTTCAAAAGCGATAGTCGACTAAAAGACTCCATGTAGTCGACTGAACCATGAAGAAAGTTAAAGTTTTAAATCAATTGAGTTGTAGTTGACTAAATGAACCATGTAGTTGACTATACCATCATCTAGTCGACTAGACCATCTCAAGTAGTCGACTAAACCATGCCGAAGGTTAACAAGTTTTTCATCAATTCATTGAGTCGACTAAAGCCCTCAAGTAGTGGACTAAACCACTCCATCTAGTTGACTAAGTCCTCAACTAGTCGACTAAGGCAACCCATCTAGTCGACTAAGACCTCATGTAGTCGACTAAGAGACTTCATGTAGTCGACTAAAGCTTAGCAAGTAGTCGACTAAAGGCCTATTATTCTGCACTTTGACAGATTACTTTTTTCCTTCATTTGAGCAGCATGTCTAATGGTTTTCAAACGGCTCTTGTCTCTTCTTAATACAATATTCATTCTCAAAACCCTAAAACCTCCAGATATAAAGAATGAGATGTGTATTTTGAAAACAAGAGATTGAACAAGAGAGAAAAAGAAGCTTTCATCTTCATACACAATTTTTCTGAAAAAGCCATTAAAAGAAAGCAAGCAAAAATTTGATTTTCTGCAAAAACTTTGAAAATAAAAAACTCTAGTATCTCTTCTTATTCTCCAAATATTGTTCATTGATTATATCCTTTGAGAATACATATCTAGAGATATTAAGAAATCACAAAAAACACTTGAGCTTATATTGATTTGTCTTCCATAAAAACCTTTGGATTTTTGAGTGTTTTTGTTCTTGAGTGATACAATTGATTACATACGAATTTGTGATCTCGGACAAGTGAAGTCCAACGATTTTTTCAAGAGAGGATTGTTGTTTTGATTGAGAGACAAGCTTGTGAAGCTTGTATTGTAAAGGTTTGCCATTCCACCTGTGAATGAAGGGCCATAATGAAAGGATCGGGAAAAATCTCAATAAGGGGTTCTTGTGCCTAGGACTAGGAGTTTCCGAACCTCGTAAAAATCATGGTGTCAATCTCTCTATCTCTTTCTCTTTACTTCATTATTTTACATGTTATATTTACCTCAATATCTTGTATGCTATAATTAGTCTTGTGATAATTTTTATTAGATCAATTGAATTGAATCTTTCACTTGACTATTGAAGTAATTGAATAATTGTTATAACTTGTTCTACTTTCGAAAAGAGTTAGAAATATTTTTGAACACCCTATTCACCCCTCTAGGGTTAATTAGTGATTAACAATTGGTATCAGAGCCTAATCTCTATCCATTTTTAGACTTAACCGTCTTAGAGAATGATCATGACCTCAAATTTAGTCACTTACGTTGAAGGACAATCTAATAATAAGCCCCCATGGTTTGATGTATCAAACTATAGCTATTGGAAAACTAGGATGATAGATTTTCTTCAAGCTATTGACTACCAAATATGGCAACTTGAAGGACCATTTGTATTAACCAAAGTCGTTGATGGAAAAACCGTTCCCAAATTACCAAATGAGTGGGATAACGATGATCGTAAGCTCATGTCATACAATGCTAAAGACAAAGTTAATTTAAATTGTGCATTGAGTCCAAATGAATTTAATCGTGTATCTACTTGTTCAACGGCTAAAGAAATGTGAGATAAGCTTGAGATAACTTATGAAAGTACCTCTCAAGTACGAGAGTCCAAAATTGACATACTCATGCATGAATATGAATTTTTTGCTATGAAAGATGATGAAAATGTGAATTCTATGATGTCTCGTTTTACAAATATTTTGAATGGACTAAAGAATCTTGGTAGAATTGTTCCTAGATCCGATGCGTCACGCAAAATGCTTAGAAGTCTTCCGGCTAAATGGGATGCAAAAGTAACGGCAATCAAAGAAACTCATGATCTCAACACCATGAGTCTTGATGAGATATTCGGCTCTTTTCTCACTTGGGAAATCACGTTGAAATCTCGCGAAGAAGACACCAAGCCAAGAAAAAGCATAGCTTTGCAAGCCTCTACCAAAAATGAAGCAAATGAGCCGAGTGAAGAAGAAGTGGATAAGGACATTGCTTTGTTCACACAAAAATTCAAGAAATACCTTGAAAGAAAGAAAGCCAATGGTGAAAGATTCATGACGTGAATCAAACCAAAATCCGAGCCTAGCAAAAGGGAACCCCCAACTTGTTTCAATTGTGGAAAGCCGGGACACTACAAAAGTGATTGCTTCCAGCTTAAAAAGGAAAACAAGAAAAGACCAAACAAAATGGCTATGAATGCTACATGGGATGACTATGACTCATGTGACTCGGATGAGGAGGAAAATGGCGAGGAAATGACAAATATTTATCTCATGGCAAATGAAGAAGAGGTATATTTAAATTCATATGCATTATATAAATCCAAATTGCTATATGATGAACTTCTCCTTGATTATAATGAATTGCAAGATGCGTTTGAAGAATTACATGACGAATTTGAAAAGTTAGCTAGAAAACATATTCTTCTTAAGAAAGCTAAATCTTTATGTAGCTCTACTATTTCCAACTTAGAAGTTTCATGCAATGACAAAAGCATTGAGCTAGAAAAAGAAAATAATCAGTTGAAAAATATTATTGATGATCAAATAAATGTCTTAGCAAAATTTACAAAATGAAAAGAGAACCTTAGTATTATGTTAGGAAGACAAAAATGATCATTTGATAAATGTGGTCTAGGGTATGATGCTTTTGACAAAAATGTTCTTATTTTGAAAAAGAGAAAAATATTTACTCCTACATTTATAAGACAATCTTCTCATGCATCTTCAAATGATTATAAACATGTTACTTGCTACTATTGCAATAGGAAGGGACATAAAGCTAATGCATGCCTTCATAGGAAGAATAAAATTATGACAAAAATGGTTTGGGTTCCAAAAGGAACTATTGCATGCTTGCATAGAAAAGAGAGTGTCGTAACGAAACTGATTTGGGTTCCAAAATGAACCATTGGATCTCTATCTAACCAAAATGGACCCAAAACAGATTGGGTACCAATAAAAGTTACTTGAACTTGTTTTGTAAGTATGCTTGAAATTCGCATCAAATGAAAAATGGTTTTTTGATAGCGGATGCTCAAGGCATATGACAGGAGACAAATCAAAGTTCATTTCTCTAAAACCCTATGAAGGAGGAAACGTAACTTTTGGAGACAACTCTAAAGGCAAAATTATAAGGATTGACTTAATTGGTATATCATCTTCTCTCTCTATAGATGATGTGCTATTAGTTGATGGTTTGAAGCATAATTTGTTTAGAATTAGTCAATTGTGTGACAAGGGTTATGATGTTATCTTTAGGACAAATGCATGCATAATGAAGAAGGATGGGAAACAAATGTTCAATGCCAAAAGAAATGGAAATTTGTATACTTTGTTGCTATGTGAATTGCATGAACAAGATGTTAAATGTTTTATCACATCTAGCAAAAATAGTTGGTTATGGCATAGACGTCTAGGACATGCTAGCATGGACCTCATTCATCGTTTATCCAAAAATGATTTAGTCAAAGGCCTCCCAAAGACTAAATTTTCGAAAGATAAAATCTGTAGCGCATGTCAAATAGGCAAGCAAGTAAAGTCCTTTTTCAAGAGAAAGAAAGACATTACCACTTCTAGACCATTAGAACTACTTCACATGGATCTTTTTGGTCTGGAGAAAATGAGTAGCTTAGCCGGGAAACTCTATGTACTTGTTATAGTTGATGACTACTCTAGATATACTTGGGTTCACTTTTTTGTTCATAAAAATGAAACTCACTGCATTATTGATAAATTTTATAGAATCATTCAAAATGAAAAAGATTTGAAAATCAAGAAAATTAGAAGTGATAGAGGTAGGGAATTTGAAAATCAAGACTTAGAGAAATTATGTGATGACCTCGGTGTATCTCATGATCTCTCGGACCCTAGAACTCCTTAACAAAATGGTGTAGTTGAAAGAAAGAATAGGTCACTACAAGAGATGGCTAGAACCATGTTAAATGAACACAACCTTCCCCGAAGCCTTTGGGCGGAAGCGGTAAACACCGATTTTCATATAATTAATCGTGTCATTATTCGAATGAAATTGGGAAAAATACCTTATGAGTTGTGGAATGATTGAAAACTCAATATTGTGTATTCCAAAGTTTTCGGGTGTAAATGTTTGGTGCTAAATGATAAGGATAACCTAGGAAAATTCGACTCCAAATCAGATGAAGCAATTTTTCTAAGGTATTATTCAAGGAGTAAAGCCTTTCGAGTCTTTAACAAAAGGACTCTAACCATGGTTGAGTCAATTCATGTTGTCTTTAATGAATCACCCTCACCACCATCACCTAGAATTGACCTAGAAGAAGATAAGGCTGTTGGGATTGAGGATAATCTAAATACTCTCAATATCTCCAACTCATCAAGCAGCCAAAAGGAAGATGGGAAGTTGAGCATCAATCCAATGATGACTTGACCAACTCAATGCCTAAATCATGGAGGATTGTACATAATCATCCTCTTGATCAAGTCATAGGTAATCCATCAAAAGGGGTTAGTACTAGATCTCAACTTAAAGATTGTTGTAATCACATGGCATTTGTATCTCAAATCGAACCCAAGAACTTCCACGAAGCTCAATGTGATGATCCTTGGATCGTAGCAATGCAAGAGGAACTAAATCAATTTGAGCGCAATCAAGTTTGACGTTTAGTTCCTAGACCCGAAAATCAAACTATAATTGTCACAAAATGGGTTTTTCGAAATAAAAAGGATGAGAATGGAGTAATTCCTTGAAATAAAGCAAGATTGGTAGCTCAATGATATAATCAAGAGGAAGACATTGACTACGATGAGACTTTTGCACTCGTAGCTAGATTAGAAGCAATTAGAATGCTTCTTGCATTTGCGTCATATATAAACTTTACTCTTTATCAAATGGATGTTAAAAGTGCTTTCTTAAATGGTGTTATAGAAGAAAAGTTTTTGTAAAGCAACCACCCGATTTTGAAAATAACCGTTTTCCAAATCATGTTTTCAAATTTGCTAAGGCTCTATATGGTTTAAAGCAAGCTCCTCGAGCTTGGTATGAGAGACATAGCGGTTTTTTGACTCAAAATGGTTTTACAAGAGGGAAAGTTGACAACACACTTTTGACAAAAATCATTAAGAATAATTTGTTGATTGTCCAAATATATGTTGACGACATTATATTTGGCTCAACAAACAATTCTTTATGTAAAGAATTTGCTACAAGTATGTAAAATGAATTTGAAATGAGCATGATGGGTGAGTTGAATTTCTTTTTAGGGTTGCACATCAAGCAAAGCTCGGATGGCTTATTCATTAGCCAATCCAAGTACACTAAAGATTTGCTAAAGCGATTTGGTATGGAGGTTACCAAACATGCCATAACTCTTATCAGTACCTCTATTAAGCTTGATAAAGATGAAAATGCTAAATGTGTTGACATTACTAATTATAGAGGCATGATCAGTAGTTTGCTTTACTTAACAACTAGTAGGCCGGATATAATGTTTATTGTGTGCCTATGTGCTCGTTTTCAATCATGTCCTAAAGAATCTCATTTACTTCCCGTGAAACGTCTTTTTCACTAGCTAAGTGGTACAATTAACTTAGGGCTTTGGTATCCACGTGGAACTTCGCTTGATCATATTAGCTATTCGGATGCCCATTTTGCTGGATGTAGAATTGATCGAAAAAGCACAAGAGACACTTGTTATTTTCTAGGACACTCACTAGTATCTTGGTCAAGTAAAAAGCAAAATTCACTAGTAACTCGGAAAACATGCTCGAAAAGAAAGCTTGCATAAAAGCAAAAAGGCAAGAAAGAAATTGAAGCATAGAAACAAAAAATGAAATATTCAACGGAAAAGGCGAAAGTCGAAGACTCAAGACTCGGGGTAGATAGGTCGGGGTGCGATCATTGTAACAAGGTATTTTATGCGTTGATAATATCTTAGAAGCTCAAGTATTAAATGAACCGAACTCAAATGAAAGAAAAAATGATTTAAAACGAGTGTTCTTCAAAAGCCATAGTCGACTAAAAGACTCCATGTAGTCGACTAAACCATGGCAAAAGTTAAAGTTTTAAATCAATTGAGTTATAGTTGACTAAATGACCCATGTAGTCGACTATACCATCATCTAGTCGACTAGACCATCTCAAGTAGTCGATTAAACCATGCCGAAGGTTAACAGGTTTTTCATCAATTCATTGAGTCGACTAAAGCCCTCAATTAATCGACTAAACCACTCCATCTAGTCGACTAAGTCCTTAACTAGTCGACTAAGGCAGCCCATCTAGTCGACTAAAAGACTTCATGTAGTCGACTAAAGCCTAGCAAGTAGTCAACTAAAGGCCTATTATTCTGCACTTTGACATATTACTTTTCTCCTTCATTTGAGCAACATGTCTAATGGTTTTTAAACGGCTCTTGTCTCTTCTTATTATAATATTCATTCTCAAAACCCTAAAGCCTCCATATATAAAGAATGAGATGTGTATTTTGAAAACAAGAGATTGAACAAGAGAGAAAAAGAAGCTTTGATCTTCATAAACAATTTTTCTGAAAAAGCCATTGAGAGGAAGCAAGCAAAAATCTGATTTTCTGCAAAATCTTTGAAAATAAAAAACTCTAGTATCTCTTCTTATTCTCCAAATATTGTTCATTGATTATATACTTTGAGAATACATATCTAGAGCTATTGTGAAATCACAAAAAATACTTGAGCTTATATTGATCTGTCTTCCATAAAAACCTTTGGGTTTTTTAGTATTTTTGTTCTTGAGTGATACAATTGATTACATACGAATTTGTGATCTCGGACAAGTGAAGTCCAACGATTTTTTCAAGAGAGGATTGTTCTCTTGATTGAGAGAAAAACTTGTGTTGTAAAGGTTTGTCATTCCACCTGTGAAGGAAGGGCCATAATGAAAGGATTGGGAAAAGTATCAATAAGGGGTTCTTGAGCCTAGGACTATTCTTATTATTTACAAAATGAAAATACAACAATAAATTCACATATTTAAACCTATCGAAACGCACCCGTTTTTAATATGCTAAGCATAACTAGCATATAATCACATAAGTGTCACACCGGGCGTCGAAATTAAAATAAGGTGACACGTTTGGGAACACAATACGATTGCCGAAGTGATGCGACGTCAGGTGTATAAAAATATGTGGTTAAAAACAACACTTTAACGACTCTAGATTTTACCCTACGCAAATGCACGTATCGATTATAGTATAGCAATGGCTTGAGTAAGAGATATCGATCCCACTGAGACTGAGATTGTTCACTTTAATAGTTCAAAAATACTGAATTATATTTATGAAAATTGTTTATTTTGGTGGTCAAAAGAACAAATTATCTAATCTTAACTAATATTAACTAAAAAACCAAAGTAAATTAAATTAGTTGTGATTCAGATGAGAGAGAAAACTAGGGTTTTCATCACTCCACCACTAACCGCATAATATAGTTCATCAATGTATTAATTGTAAGAGGGTGATCTATAACTGTGAATCAGGTCATATCGCAAATAGCTAAATACGACTCCAAAAAAGAGTTCCATCAATCGGATCGCGACAACCCATCTCATGACTGGCCTAACTAGTACATGCTAATTACTCTACTCTAATCTACTCCTAATGCATGAAAATAAACTAAATCATGTCTATATTGAATCGTCAAGGCACGACCTTTGTCAATCTAGGGTTTCAAGTTTCATTACCACCATTATGTAGAAAACCATGATTAAGCATCTGAGTTCCAGCCCATAGTGAATAATCATAATTATGTAAAACTATATATTCATTCCATCTAAGAAAAGAATTTAAAATAAACATATACTTTTATATTGCAAATCAATACGGTCTCTTAACTATTACAATCATTATAGTATGGTCAACAATTCCCCTCTTTACAATTAAAAACAATAAAAGAACTACATTACTTGGCTAGAGTTTTGCTAGAAAACCTTAGATACCGAGTTAGTTGACCATGTAAAATAGTGACTTAATCGTTGATGTAGAAACTATCTCCGTAGTCTTCTTCTTTGGATATCTAGGTTTGAATATGGATCTCAACAGCAACAAATCTAAATGAATGAACAGCCTCCAAAAACTCATGTCTCAACTCTCCAACTTCACTCCTAACTTTGATGTATGCTCTAGTATATATAGGCAAAAGCATATAGAGGCCCTTTTTAGTTTGTTCACACTAAAACTCATGCAAACCCTAACTTTTCATATATATAAGTGTATATAAATGTATACAGAGGTCTGGAGTCGCAGACACGTCTTCCAATTAAGCCGGAGGTGAAATAGGAAAAATCCATGAAAAAAAACCAAAAAGTTGTCGCACCTACGCTTCAAGCGTAGGGCCTAAGTGTACCTTCAAGCATATGTACAATCGTAGAAATGTATTTTCTAGCCACTTTTTGAAACTGGAAGCGTAGGCAAAAGCGTAGGTATTTTGTGGATAATCACTTTTCTCCGTAAATGCACTAAAACGTCTGTCTCGAACCCACGATACCTTTTGCTGAAAATGACGGCTTCTGAAAATGTCATTTTTGCCCTTCGGGAGCCATTTTGTCTCAGACTGCCTCTTTGACTCTCCTCTTGGATAGAAAGAACATACTCTTCAGTTAATTCACCGAAGTTTGCTCCATTTCTTCATTAAGCTCCTAAAACATGTCTTAACACGCAAACGCAATAAAAATACCAAATAATGGAATGAAAGAACGTAATAATAGTGAATTAAGGGGTCAAAATTACTAATATTTGACACATATCACACCCCCAAACTTACATATTGCTAGTTCCTTAACAATAAACTCAGGGAACTTTTCTTGTGATGATCTTCTTAATCTAACTACTCTAACTAATTTAACATATTCCCTTGCTTTCGTGAGGGTCAATGATTACACTTAGCACGTGTAACAATCCTTTTAAACCCCTAGGTTACCCCTAATGGACTAGTGAAGTATCGTGAAGGTTTCCAGTGATGGTACCTACAAACATCTCAGTTCTATATTAATCATCCAGTCATGAGTTCACACACAAATTAATTAAGTCATGATACAATGCAAAAGATAACATGGATGCAAATACTCCCACTCACTACCGAACAATAATTATATCGAACTTCGTATCATGAATGGTTCCCACTTAAGTGAATGATTTTTGCTACTTTCTACTCTAAATCAAGACAACCTTTCGTGATCTTGTGAACACTCGACTATGATATTTTAGTTTCTCTTCTCCTACTTCATTGATCAAACTTTGCCATTTTTAATAAAAACATATATTTCCATCTTTCCACTTTTCATCCCTTTTTGTCTTTCTAAGTCTCTAGACTTTCCAACGGGTATTTTTAGTCCCGACCAACTGGGCCCGAGCTTCTTCAATGGATTTTATGCTCATTAATTTTCTCCCTTTTTTACGCGAACAATGATATTGGTGATACCAATGTCAGGTTACTCAGATCGAATAACTACTTTTTGTATTTTATTTTTGAAAATAAATTTTCAACTTTTTCTCCATTCCATCTATATCAACTCCCCATCTCCTATTTTATTGTGACAAAATTATTTTTTCAATTACATAGTTAAAGATCAACCTATTTCCCATAGTGAATGTGTGCTTGTGCTTATAGGTCAAAGTCGTCCTTTTAGGTTTCAATTTCACTCATTCACTCACCCATGTAAAATAATATTACTTCACTAACTCGATCTAATCATTACTCTCATGAATGGGAATATTACATCACATAATACTCATACATCATATACACAAACTTAATGAAACTATAATATAAAACATTCATGCGTGAAAACAAAGAACTGCTCCAAATTTTTTAAATTTTCAATTCTTTTCGAAAATTTTCATTCCTTGTAATTCTATTCCCTCACCCCCAAACTTAAATTAGACCATGTCCTCATGGTCAAAATTAATATAGGATAATAGATATAGTTATCCTTAAAGCTCAGTTCTGGATTCCAATGCAAATCATGAATCCCTTCCCCCAAATTTGATTTGGATCACCTGTAGATATCATCAACAAAACACAAATACCGAATCATAGCAAGGGAAAAGTTTCATCATAAACATCCAGAAATCAACACATGTTTTCAAGAAATTAAAATTTCTCTCTTCTTTTTTCTTTTTGTTTTTCTTAAATGATTTGGCCTTAAGGGCCTACAATCCTATAAATAAAATAACAATAAAAGAAAATAATAAAAATAATAACAAAGATAAAGACGTGGCCTTAAGGGTCTACCGTCTATAAGAATTTAAAAATTGCATAAATTAAATGACCTATTATTTTACAAACCTAGGCTAGAAACTAACTTTCACAGCCTAGGACCAATGTTTAACGGCGTCGGCACGACAAGACCACTCAAAGGGTTATCCAACACCCTTCCTCTCTGCAACACTTCCCCTACTCATAGAACAAATTGTAAGAGACAACACTCTCAGTGCTCTCACCTGTGAATAATTAGTATTATCAATGACATCAAATATAGAACAATAATCACCATATAAAGTATCTATTCTCTCACGTTCTAACTTCACCCCATACACAGGTAATGTGTTCAACAGATCCTCCTTCAACACCTTATGTAATTGTCCCTCCACCAATTCATCACTCTTCATTAAACTGACAGATGCCATAACTTCCGGTCCTGGATTAATCTCCTCATAAATCTTTAGCTGATGACCACGCCTCTTTAACCTCTCATTTTCCAAACCTACCTCTCCATGGGGGTAAACCGATTTAACTCTAAATGGTCCGTCCCTTCTTAATCGGATCTTACCTGGAAACAATTTCAGTTTCGAATTACACCACCGTCCCTTCTGGCTGAGCTCAAGGAACTTAAGTCGAATATGATTAGCATGATGTACTATTGTCCGAGCTATGTAAATTCAAACATCCTCATACGCATAATTACGTATCCCCTCACACTCATTTCTTAATCGCGGATCTTCCCAGGCATACAACTTATCTACCATTTTTATACTCAGTACTCGCTCATCTGGAAAGGGATCCTTAAGAGGGGTGTCATCCTTGGTAGGCTCTATGATAGTTTGTGGCAAATGCTCAGCTCTAACATTCTTCATACCTTTTTTTATCTTTCATTACATCATCCTCCCTATGCAACACCATCTCAGGAAACGTATTTTCAGACACCAACTTTTGTGGAGGCATAAGTTGAGGTTCAAGTGACTCTCTTGATGATCTCTCTGATGGCGAGTACAATGCAGCTCCCAACGCAACAATAACTTTCAAATTAGATCATTGTTGGTCCTCCCAATTTTCAAAATTCACCTCCAATCTTTTCATCACTAAGGTCTTCTCTGGAACTTCAGTGCCGTCATACAACCCAATATTATAAAGTGAATTGTTGGGCACCAATGTTGCTGGTGACACAAATGGAGATTTAGGCGAATCTCTTGGCTCCTCCCCTGGTTGTAAACCTAGAGCTCGTTCAAATGCGTTCGATCTTTCCATCACATCATCCAGGTCATTTCTTGCTCGACTTTGAGGTATCGGTTCTTTACAAGCCTTATTGACTTCTTCTACATTAAAGCACTCAACCGGTGTATTGATTCGATGACCTGTATAAAAACATTCATCCTCGCCTTCATATTCCCAAAAGATAGATCCATCGCTCCTGTCCTGTAGTCGATATGCACATTGGTTGTAGCCAAGAACGGTCTTCTTAATATCAATAGGATATGTTTCTTCAAGTCTTGAATAGGTTCAGTATCGAGAATGATGAAATCTACAGGGAAGTAAAACATGTTCACTTGAATGATGACATCTTTCAAAACTCCCCTTGCTTGCTCAATCGACCTATCTGCAAATTAGAGCTCCACCAAAGTAGGACTGAGCTCTCCCGACCCTAGCTGTTGATAAACTGAATATGGTAGTAAGTTAACACTCACACCTAAATCAAGAAGAGCTCTACCAATTTCCTTGTCATCAATGACACATGGAATTATGGGAGCACCAGGATCTTTCATCTCAGGTGGTATGTTACATAGAAACAATGAATATCTTGTTCAGTCATCATGATCTTCTTTGGAGTCTTTGCTCTGTTTTTTCCATTTTTGTGTACAAAGGTCCTTTAAGAACTTAGCATAGGGTGGTATTTGGTCTATAATTTGTAAGAGAGGCAGATTAATCTTGACTTATTGAAATGTCTTCAACATGTACGACTCTATATCCTCACCATTTTTGGCTGGCTCTCTAAGACGTTGAGGAAACGGTGTTTCTTCCTTATATGGTGCCCTTTCTGGCTCTTCATCTTCCTTCACTTGAGATTTATCTTTCTGGACTCTGTCAGCCTCTTTTCTTCGCTCTTCTTCAGCTTCCTTTCTTTGCGCTCATTCAACCTCCTTTCTTCTCTGCAACCTCTCGTCATGTTCCTCGTCAACTCTACTCTCCACTTCCCTTACACTTCTCAGAGTCGTAATGGATTGGGCTGTTTCATAATTATGCTCAGCAAATAAACCATGATCCACTACTTGTTGAATCTTTGGATTAACTATTGGTTGCCTAAGCAATCTTTCCTCTTCAAACCTATTCACCACATTAGCTAGTTGACTCATTTGGGTTTCTATCTAAGCAACGGATTGGGATTTAGAGTTCATTGATTGGATAACTGCTTGAAAATGATTAGATTGATTTTTTAACTCCCCAGAAACTTAATGTTTTAACTCCTTCAAGGCGTTCATTACCTTTTATTCAAAGCCATGTGGTCTTGGTGGTGGATTTTGAGTTGGACTTTGATGTTGGATATGATTTTGAGGATATGGAGGGTACACTTTATTTGGATTGAATCCCTTGGTTTGGTTTCATTAAGGCTAATTTTGATAGTTATATGGTTAGACAGCCTGATTATTATTGAATGGCTGGAGAGCTTGAGAATTATTGGATGGCTGGAGAACTTGAGAATTATTGGATGGCTATCTGGGTTGGTAATTTGATTGAGGATTTCTAGCCATGATTGTTGGTTGTGAGTTGAATGATTGTTGACTCTGTTTGGAACCTTGGCTGTGGGTTGTATGATTGTTGTCTCTTAGTGAACCTTGGTTGTTGGTTGGATGACTGCTGTCTATCTGTGAACCTTGGCTATTGATTGAATGATTGCCCTTGTTGGAAATTTGATGGTGGATTTTCAACATTGTTAGATTCGTAGGACAGAAGTGGATGATTTCTGGCATTGGAGGTGTATGAATTGGTAAAAGGAGCATTATTGGAATAATTCCATGATGCATTGACATCATCAGCCATTATCTCCTGACACTAATTTTGGGAATACTCAGCTTCTACTTCTAACATCTCTTTAGGAGGGGAATGACTTTGCTAAAGAAACTTGTCAATTCTCTCACATCATCATTATTCACGCCATAAGCTTTCTCAGATCTTCTATCCTGTCCACCTCTAGCCCTCAATTCAGATTCATATTGAATCCTATTCTCACTAATATTATCAAACAAATCTAAGAGTTCTTTTGCCAACTTCAGGATAAATTGACCTTGTGTTGACGCATCTATCAAATTTTTATGTGTATCTCCAAGTCCCATGTAAAAATTCTTAGTTACATCATGTTCAGAGAACCTATGGTGGGGACACTTATACAAGATTTCACTATATTTCTCCCAAGCATCATGAAACTTTTCACCAGGTAACTCTCTAAAACTTTTGATCGCATCCTGGGCTTCTGAGGTCTTTCCTATGGGATAATGTTTCTCTATGCATTCAGATTGAAGGGCTTCTCAATCAATTTTAATTGTCTTCTCTAATTTGACGTACCATCTTTTAGCTTTTCCTCTCAACGACCATGGAAATAGACGCACTCGCAAATCATTCTTAAATAGATTATCATACCTAATACTCGAGGCTACCTCTAAGAAATCATTAATATGCTGGTATGGGTCCTCTATCCTAAGGCCAGAAAATTTTGGAAGCATATTGATAATGCTCGTTTTGATCTCGAAGTGTTTCGCGCCTTATTCTTCTGGGAAATCAGCATAGGAATTATACGCATTCGATGCGTAGTATCCTTTCAAAGATATGGCTGGTGTCCTTGGTAGATTGGCTCTTTGATCACCCATCTTCTCAAAATCTAATTTTTTTTTTTTTTTAAAATCACAAAGTCTCAGTTTTGAGATCGTAAACGACGTATTTTGGCCTAAACTATATTGGGCTTACTATTTTCTAGTAAGGTTTGTTCAATGGCCCATTTTCACTCAAAAACCTAACCTCGTTTGCGAAAATCAGAGTTTTTGAAAGTTTATACAAAAACTGCAGATTTTGTTTTTTCCAGAAAATAAAACTAACTACTTCTAAACTCTTCTAACTATTAACATAAATAAATATAAAATTATGTGCAAAATTAAGATAAACTAAAACTCACAAGAGGTCTAACAACGCAACTTTTATTGTTTCGCCAAATCCCTTTGTGTTTTTCATTGTACCTCGTAAAAACACAAAAATTCCAACTTTAAATACAAAACAATAACGCAATGTAAATAAACTACTAAAGCTATTGAATAATGCTTAATCCCCGGCAATGGCGCCAAAAACTTGATGTGACGTCAGGTGTATAAAAATATGTGGTTAAAAATAATACCTTAACGACTCTAGATTTTACCCTACGCAAGCGCACGTATCGATTATAGTCTAGAAATGGCTTGAGTAAGGGATATCGATTCAAGAAAGACTGAGATTGTTCACTTTAATAATTCAAAAATACTGAATTATATTTCTGAAAATTGTTTGTTTTGGTGGTCAAAAGACCAAATTATCTAATCTTAACTAATATTAACTAAAAAAACAAAGTAAATTAAATTAGTTGTGATTCAGATGAGAGAGAAAACTAGGGTTTTCATCACTCCACCAGTAACCACATAATATAGTTCATCAATGTATTAATTGTAAGAGGGTGATCCATAATTGTGAATCAGGTCGTACCGCAAATAACTAAATACGACCCCAAAAAGGAGTACCATCAATCGGATCGTGACCACCGGTCTCATGACTGACCTAACTAGTACATGCCAATTACTCTACTCTAATCTAATCTACTCCTAATGAATGAAAATAAACTAAAGCATGTCTATATTGAATCGCCAAGGCATGACCTATGTCAACCTAGTATTTCAAGTTTCATTACCACCATTATGTAGAAAACCATGATTAAGCTTTCGAGTTCCAGCCCATAGTTAATAATCATAATTGTGCAAAATTATATATTCATTCCATCTAAGACAAGAATTTAGAATAAACATATACTTTTATATTGCAAATTTGTACGGTCTCTTAACTACTACAATCATCAAAGTATGGTCAACAGTTCCCCTCTTTACAATTAAAAATAATGAAAGAACTACATTACTTGACTAGGGTTTTGCTAGAAAACCCTAGATACCAAGTTAGTTGGCCATGGAAAATAGTGACTGAATCGTTGATGTAGAAATATTCTCCATAGTCTTTTTCTTCGGATCTCTAAGTTTGAATATGAATCTCAATAGCATCAAATCCAAATGAATGAACAACCTCCAAAAACTCATGTCTGAACTCTCCAATTTCACACCTAACTTTGATGTATGGTCTGGTATATATAGGCAAAAGCATAAAGAGGCCCTTTTCAGTCTTTTCACACTAAAACTCATGTAAACCTTAACTTCTCATATATAGAAGTGTATTTACATGTATACAGAGGTCTGGAGTCGTAGACACATCTTCCAATTAAGCCGGGGGGTGAAATAGGAAAAATCCATGAAAAATGACCAAAAAGTTGCCGCACCTACGCTTCAAGCATAGGTCCCAAGCGTACCTCCAAACGTAGGTCCAATCGTAGAAATGTGTTTTCTAGCCAGTTGTTGAAACTAGAAACATAGGCAAAAGCGTAGGTAGTTTGTGGAAAATTACTTATTTTTGTAAATGCACTAAAACGTCCGTCTTGAACCAACAATACTTTTTGCTGAAGATGACGACTTCTGAAAATGTCATTTTTGCCCTCCGGGAGCCATTTTGGTCTCGGATTGCCTCTTTGACTCTCTTCTTGGATAGAAATAACATACTTTTCAGTTAATTTACCGAAGTTAGCTCCATTTCTTCATTAAGCTCCTGAAACATGTCTTAACACGCAAATGCAATAAAAATACCAAATAATGGAATGAAATAACGTAATAATAATGAGTTAAAGGGTCAAAATGACTAATATTTGACACCTATCACGAAGCTCCACTAGAAAATATTGCAACGAACCTACGTAGTCGCCAATGAACAATAAATCACGAAGCCGAAAATGAAAGTACACGAAGTTGTCCTGCTAAATTTGAAACATAAACAATAAAAATTTACACTTACCAATATTACACAAGACGTCATGAATAAGCGACGTCACAAACCGTTGACACTTGAAAAAGAATTCTAGAAAGGAGGAAGGAAACACGGGGCATTACACCAGAGAAGAATCATAGAACTCAAAAATGAACCAATTTTGAAGATCAAATTCGGGTGTTGAGTAAAGAGGTGAAGATTTTGACTCGGCTGACAAATAGAGCTTCAAAAGTTGAACGATATTGGGTTAGGAAAGGTGAACTACACTGTTTGGTTGCTCATAATTCCTGTAGAGAACGTGACTTTAGTTTTGAGAAAGGCTTTGAATATATATCTATAAATTCTCAGTCAACAGACATCTCTATAAAACCATTAGATTTTCAAAAGCATGTGCATCTTAGAAAATCTAGTGGCATGTTCTCTTTAAATTAGGTGTCTTCATATGTATCATTCTAGGAACACATTGCATTATTTTTCCTAAAATTGATACATTAATATGTACTGTTGTTTATAGGTTCATGCATTTATTATGAAAAAAAAATCATAAAACAAATTTTTTGGAATGATGAGCTTGGCTAGAGTATGAAGGTTGTCATATTTTACTCTATTGCCTTATTTACTTGTCCGATTATGCAAATGGGAAGTAGGGTGTTAGCTTAACCTAAGGATTTTGGATGTTCACCTGACATGATTATTTTATGTTGAAGAACTTTAATTTTAGTGCTTATTTTGCTACGGAGATTATTGTAATGCCTACTGAAACTTTTGATTCTTTTAGTTTAACCCGAAGTAATATTTAGGTTCATGAGCTAGGCTAGATTGATCGATGCTTTTGAATACCTATTGCATGCTCATGAATATTCGGGTAATGTTGAAAAAGATGAAATAAAAAAGTATATGGAGATCTTTATAAAAGCCCTTATAGCAATGGTTCTTCTTCTGAGAAACCGGGTCTCAGTGCCTCAAGAAGCAATGAGTATTCGTGTAAAAAGGCGTAAGTGATTATCTTGAATTTTCAACCCGAGTAACCGGGCCTCTTGCCACAAAGCAGTGGGTGTTCGCATACAAAGGAAAGAAACAAAAGGTATATGAAGGGCTGCAAAAGAAAAAAAAAATTGAGACAAAAAGAAAAGAAATTATGTTTCCCTTAATTAGCAATAAGGTCCGAGTTAAAGAATTGACTTCTAGCTTGGGATCTGGACTGAGTTATCATCACGGTTGGTGATGAGATTATCATAATTAATGTGTATTGCTTTCATCTTACTTGAGTGCTTGCTAATGAGTATTTTCATATATATGTGAATACTATGCAAAACTTGACTTGTGTATTCTTGAGTCTACAAGGTATGTGTGTTGATTTTTTTAATTACTATGTGTATAATGGCTAAGTTAGATATGAGAATATGATGTTTTAATGATTAACTCGTTGTCTCTACTGCCTTGCTCATAGATTTTTACAAATAAAAATATATATTTTTTTTACTTTTATTCATGACATTCTGCATTCATGCATTAGTAGTAGGGTCATGTATTGTAGAGATTTGTGTTTATCTGAGAATCTGGATATGATCTGTTAGAGTCTTTTATCTTGAAGTGATTCTTGATTACTTCCATTCATCTCTCTAAATTGTTTATATTGTACTCTCTTTGCTTGATATTTCAGTGACAAAAAGGGAGAGAAATATTTAATTGAGGGAGAGAGATATTTTGTTAAGGGGGAGAGTTTTTACTTGACGGGGAGTTTATTCCTGAGGGGAGAAGGAGCATTTTTGTACTATGATGATCATTATACTTGTAAGGTAACTATAAATAATATTGTAAAATCATTTGGACTAAATTTATGAGATAAGCTGATTAAAAGCCATGTGCGAGGCACATGCTCTTTCTATATATATATATATATGTGTGTAATTGTTCCATTTGATAGTGAAGTTACTACCATACAAATAAAGAAATTACTTGCGTATATATATGAAACTTCAAAATACGTACAATTTGGAACTCATCATCGATCGCCCAATTGTTTTTAACTGAAATGGAATTATTAGCTAGCATATATTCTAGTACAATGAACTTCGATCGAGTTAAATTTCGTTATGTGACTTCTTATTCCTCTCCCATAAGCATGATTGAAGCTGATTACTTAATGGATAAATACCCCGGAATCAAACAGTTATTAATAATCCAATGCAAGGATAAGCTTAAAAAAATGGTTTCATTCGAATAATTGCCTAAAATTTACGTGACATGTCCACTTATATATATGTGTTGATAAACGCAATGTTATCAACAATTAAACAATATTTACTTTCCCAAAGTGGGATTACCACCACTTTAATTTGATTGTTGTTTGGCTGCTTAACTATTTAAAAATGAAGTGGGTTACCACCACCATTGCAATTGCTTTTTGGCTGCTCTTATTTTTCAAGCAGCTTTTCTTTGTTGTTAATTATAGTTTAGCCTCAAAATGATTAAATTAATATCTCCCAAAGCTTTAAAGAAGAGAATAGATCATTATCTTGATACTTATAATTATTTTAGTAGATTACACTTGTCCTATAGATACATCATACATAATATATAGAAGATATGGTGAATAGGGCATTTGAGTGAGGTACCATGGTAGGTATTGAGCTAGTTGTTTTTTACTTCACTATAATGAAAAGCTATATCTCGACTGGTTATCTAAGAACAAGAGAAGGGCCACCTATTTCAATTGATTGGGATAATGTTGGAATCTATTGGCACAACTCATAATGTGTAGCAAAGAAAATAAAAGGAGATGATGATGAAAGGGTATACAAAAAGATATATGAGGACATGTTCTCTGATTGATTGACAGATTACTTGTAGCTTTTTATTATATGCTTCGAGAAATTAATCATTAATTCGTTTCTCGTGTAAGAGCATGCATAGAGATGAAATATTTGAGCTAATGCTTCACTCAGTACATCAGCTGAGAACTTGAATTAGTTTTCTTTAAATTAAGAATGTCAAGCGGGATCGTGATTCCTAATTAAAACACATTTGGAGTTACAGATAAAATAAAATAATATCAAAATAAATAAGTAAATAAATAATTTGTAATTTAAGTTATTATTTAAAAGAGAAGTTCCCGTTTTATTATTTTAATTTTGATGGAAAGTGAAAATTAGGGTTTCTATGAAAACCGATCGTGTCTTTGGAGATAAAAGAAAATATTTAGAGGGATAACTTATTCCTTTAAATCCCTTTGTAGGCATAGGTATAATTTTAGGATGCACTCGACTCGTAGAGGGGTCTCACTTAGGGTACTAGGCTACTGGGTAGAGCCTCGGACCCGCCCCACTGAAGTTGGTATACGGGTTGACCAAATGTGTCCGACTTCGAGACGGATTACTCGTGGCAACTCAAAAGCCTTCTAAAGGTGGTCCTATTGTGGCAGCGCACCTGTAGAGCTGAAGAGCGTACACGGGAGTAGTACCTCCATGGTCTACGGGTTCTGATGACGTAGCAGTCTCTCAAGGGCGTTTACCACCATTTATGCACAGCTCTAGCGGTATATGCATGTACTGTGAAGGCTATTGGGGAGTGATCCGTTGCACGACTGATCCGGCTGTGGCCACAGATGCTGCGTAGCCGTGACACGTGGACAACGCGACACCATCCTCATATTTTGAAGGGATTGGAAAGAGCATGTGGCATGGAGGCTTGGAGTGTAGTCTAGTCATAACAAAGGCTCATAATGTGAATTCTACTCATTATTCATAATGTAGAAAGAATTTTCTTTATAGGCCCACATTATGGCCCTCATCACTTATTAGAGAAATGTAGAGCATTGGTTGGACTTGGGGACCACTATAATTAGGGTAACATTTTGAGCCAAGTCACCTATAAATAGAGGGCAATAGTGCATTGCATAGGGATCCTCTCCTCTCCTTTCGGCTGACTCATTCACAGAACACATTCCTTATTTTCCTTTTTCTTTCTTTGCTTGGAGGCTACTCCTTCAAGGACGGCTACCATTTTCTTCTCTTTACTACTCCTCTGTGCTTCGGCCATGGAGCTCTGATTTTTGCCTTCTTCACATCTGACCCTTATTCTCTACTTGCACTTCTTCCCTTCATCTCTTGGTCTTTAGCTACTTTGAGGGTATTTCATTTTTGAGGTTTTTGGTTTAGATCTATCAATGCTCACTACCCATTCTCTAGCTGTGATGAGGCTACACTCTTTGCTCCTCTCCACCATGTCTTTTCTCTCCTTTCATCCTCTTTGCATGAGATTTTCAACCATCGATTGTGACCTTTTTGTTCTAACTTGCTAGTGGAGCATTCTCTCCATTTGTTTTCTCTTGTTTCTTAGCTTTTTCACCCACAATTTTTGGCGACCACAGTGGGAGAGAAATGCGGGCCATATAGCATCCCCAGAAGGTCATCTCGCATAGCCATGACGTATCAAACACCTTCTTCTTCCGCACTTCCTTCAACCCCTCCTCTTCCATCCAGGCCGGAGTCAGCCGCACCTATTGAAGTTGAGAACCACACTCCTGGAGAGGCGAGCCAGCATCCACGAGGGCTCCTTCTGATTAATCGACCCCCACCAAGTCCGACGGTGACCCAGCCGCAGCCTCAAGGCATCGCCGCTGCGGAGCCCCAGCTCAGGGAGCCACCGCTCGACCATCCCCCGGTCGCTCGTGAGCAGGAGGCGACCGGTGCCTGTTCCTCTAGTCGTACTGTCACCAGGACGCAACACCACATGACGGCTCGAAACAAGTCCCATAGCTCTGCCACCTCGAGGTTACCCAGCAGGTGCGACCGCGATGCGCTTCTCATGGAAATGTTGCTCACTATGCAGGCCACCCAACAACAAATGTGGGAGGAGCAAGAAAACAATGTTTGCCTTTGCTAGGCCTGACGTAGCCAATGGCGCGACACTCACGCCAGCATTGGCGCCAACATTTATCCTTCATCGTGACGTTATGGTGACACCCCCACGTGCGGCTTCGGCATTGCCCCAAGGCCACACCACATCGACGTCATTAACCCCTTTTGGCTCAGCTCAACAGAGCATGTCCCCCTATGTCACGTTCGATCAGTTGCGTGCCATGATGGGGTCGGGACGTGTCTCGAACGGGGTGGACCTCATCGGCGACCCATTGCCTCCATTTCCTATCTTTATCCTTCAGCAGCTGTACCCAGCTGAGTACATTACGCCTAAGTTCCGACAGTTCGATGAAAGGAAGGGCAACTCCATGGAACATATAGGGCGTTTCATTAGCCATCTGGGGGACCATGCCTCCAATGAGGCATTGAAGTTGAGGGAGTTCCCCAAGTCACTAACTGACCGTGCGTACACATGGTACCACAACTTAGAGCCCGGGTCGGTGACCAGTTAGGAGGAGATGACATAGCGTTTTTATAGCAAGTACTACCAGGTTGATGAGAAGGTTACTCTACTGTCCCTTACTAAGCTCACTTAGAAGAGTAATGAGGATGTGATGGCTTTTGTAAGGCATTTCAGGGAGCGCACATTGGAATGTTATGAGGCTGCCAAGGAGGAGGACTTGGTTAGGATTTGCATCGATGGGATGGATAGAGACTACTGCCTCTATCTAGTCGCCCTCGATATCCGCACTTTTTTTTCGATCTTATGGTCAAAACTAGATGTTTGGCCGACCGGGTGGCTAGTCCCCGAGGAGGTCGTGTTTGGCGGGCACCACGCCCCGTCTCCATTACGGTGGTTGTTGGAAAGGATGATGAGCAGTTTTCTCAGGAGCCCGCGGAGGATGAGGATGCCTTTATGGCATCGGCTGACCAACAAAGGAAGCGATTTCGGACGACTCCACCACCTTTCCCTTGTAGCCGTAGGTAGGTCGTTGTTATACTGAACAAGTGGATCCACGACAAAGTCGTTAGCCTTCAACCTGCTTTAGAGGAGAATCATAAGGACTCGGTGAATGATCCACACTTTTGTCATTTCCACCGTGGTACCAGACATCTATAAATGGAGTGTTGGAGTCTGCGCGACCTTTTCCAAAAGAAGATGAAGTCTGGGGAGCTGGAGCTTTTGAAGAGGCAGGATGTGCATGAAAATCTTTTCCCACACCACGATGCAGGGGTTAATGTCATCTCATGTAAGGATCTAGGTGCCTTAGAGGAGCTTCAGGGCGAGGAGGTAGCCTGGTTGGGCGAGCAAGTTCAAAGGGACACTCAGGACCGCATGGCCCAAATAACTGGCATCATGAGGGAGTTTTTTGACAAGCTCAAGCTTGACTCGGATTCCAGAGCCGAGGTGCCTAAGGTACTGTTCAAGGTCGTTTGCAAAGCAGGAATGGAGGCTAGGAAGGATGAGCCCACCATCTCGGCGAGGGCTAACCATGATAGAGATGTCACCTTTTCCGAGGTGGACAAGCCTATTGAGGGCCCTTACAATCGCCTATTGTACGTGCCTGCTACCATCAATGGGGTGGATTTCAACAGGGTGTTTCTGGACAATGGTGCATCCGTCAACGTCATGCCAGTCGTTGTCATGAGGAAGGTTGGTATTAAGGACGAGGCTGTAACTGGGAGGCCAATCGACATTTCAGGTTTCAATGAAATAAGATAGAGGACCTTGGGCTATGTCACTGCCGACCTGCAGGTGGGGGACATCCGAGGGCCTGTCCGATTCCATATCATTGAGGGGGAGCCATCGTACCACGTTCTGTTGGGGAGGTCTTGGATGCATCTCCACGGTGTAGTCCCTTCTTCGTACCATCTGGTGATGAAGGCCAATTGGGGCACTATGACTACTACTGTTAAGGCTACAAGGAACCCCTTCTCTCTTAGCGAGGTGCATTTGTCAGATGCGATTTACTTCACCAACTTTTCAGCCTTGGACGAGGGTCTTAAGGAAGGCGAGGCCTATGCTACCCCATTGCCCGACTGGGAGGACATCGCCCAGTCCGATGATGACGATGTTATGATGGTAATCTCCCAGAAGGGAAAGAGGAAAGTTGAGAATGATGAGGAGCTTTGCAGGAAAGTGCGCAAGGCTGATGGAAGCTATGTTTACCAGTTGTGATGGTGCGAGGGGCTGGACGCCCCAGTGCAGGCGCACGACCCCTGCGACGACCATTCTCTGGCAGATGCATCCATTCCCATCAAGGATTTAGTGAAGCAGGATGATCAACAGTCAGGTCTTGCTGCAACCCAGAAAAAGGGTGTTGAGGAGGTCGATCTGGCTAAGGCAGAGGAGCAGCCCCGTATGGTTTCTATCAATCGCGACCTATCTGTCGAGTTCAAGGGGCGACTGGTGGGCCTACTTAAGGAGTATCAGGATGTATTTTCTTAGAGTTACGACCAAATACCGGGACTTGACCCTGACCTGGTAGTGCACCATCTGAACGTTGAGCCAGGAACAGTACCAAATAAGCAGGCTTCTCGAGTATTCGCGCCGGAGATCGAAGGTCAGATCAAGGAGGAGGTCCAACGTTTAATGCAGGCCGATTTTATCAGGCCCATTCAGCATCCAACATGGTTGGCCAACGTGGTCCCTGTACGAAAGAAGAATGGAAAGGTTCGGGTCTGCATCGATTTCAGGGACATCAACAAGGCGTGCCCAAAGGATGAGTTCCCATTACCAAACGTCGACGCCATTGTGGATGTCACTGCCGGGCATGTGATGTTCTCTTTCATGGACGGTTTCAGTGGCTATAATCAAATTAGGATGTCTGAGGAGGACATACCCAAAACCGCTTTTCGTACTCCAATGGGGAAATTTCATTTTACCGTAATGCCGTTTGGACTGAAGAAAGCGGGAGTAACCTACCAAAGGGCCATGACTGCTGTCTTCCATGACATGAGCCATGTTTCTATTGAGTGTTATTTTGATGATCTAGTGGTCAAATCGAAGCTGCCAACGAACCACATTAACAATTTAAGGAAGGTCTTCGACAGGTGCAGGCGTTACCAGCTGAAGATGAACCCCGCAAAGTGTATTTTTAGCGTGACAAGAGCGAACTTCTTGGGGTTTATCGTGCATCAGAGGGGTATTGAGGTCGATCGTGACAAGACGGCGGCCATTGTCGCTCTGGATCCACTACGCTCATTGAAGCAGCTTAGAGGATTTATTGGCAAGATTTCCTACCTGCGACGCTTTATTCCTGATCTCGCCGAGCTCATGCGGCCATTTCTGCCTCTTCTTAAGAAGAACACTATATATGTTTGGACCCCAGAGTGCCAACAGAGCTTTGAGGCCATTAAGAGGATCTTGGCTACAACGGAAACCATGATTGCACCTAGGCGATGAGTGCCCCTCCAGCTCTACGTTTCAGCGACCGACCATTCACTGGGGGCAATCCTCGCCCAGGAGGAGGATGAGCATGAACGACCTATCTATTATGCTAGTAGGGTCATCCGTGGCGCCGAACTTCGGTACACTGCAACAGAGAAGCAATGTCTTGCGTTGGTTTTCGCCGTAAAGAAGTTCTGGCATTACTTGTCTACGCACACTGTGGAGCTGATGACCAAAAGCGAGCTGGTGCGCTATATGGTGACCCAACCTCCTTCTGGTGGACATCTGACTAAGTGGTTGATGGGCCTGTTAGGGATCGACATTCAGTGTGTGCGACCCACGACCATCAAAGGGCAGGCTTTGGCAGATCTTTTATCTCACACTTTTTGCAGCCAGGGCTCGACCGACCTGTTGATGGCCGAGGCTGAGGAATGGGAGTTATCTTTCGATGGAGTGTCCACTGCCCATAATGGTGGGGCCGATATCGTCCTCACACTGAGCGGTGGCCGGCCTCAAGTCCATCTTTCCTATTAGTTGGGTTTTCCGTGCTCCAACAATGAGGCCGAGTATAAAGCATTGCTTTTGGGGCTGAGGGAGGCACAAAGACGGGGTATTAGGCACTTAAAGGTCAAGGACGATTCTCAGCTCATCATCAAGTAGGTCACGGGCGAGTTCGCTATGAAGGAGGCCAACCTTGATCCCAATCGTACCCAGGCGTAGCTGTTGCTTAAGCATTTCGTCGCTGTGGAGTTCACACATGTTTTTAGATGTAGGAACCGCTTCCCCGACGCTCTGGCAACTCTGGCATCAAAGATCAGACTCTAGCAGGATGGGTTATCGTTGGAGGTACGGAAGTGCTCTGCCCCCGCAACGGCGGAAGGTTCCGGCTCGATAAAGGTTAATGATTGGCGTGTCTCTATCGTGGAAAGCTTGGCAAAAGAGGGCTTCGACGGGCCGTCAGCTAAAGGATTTATGCTTATCAAAGGGGATCTCTACTTCAAGGGGCCCGAGGGTGTACTGGATCGATATGTCTCTGAGGAGGAAGGTGTCACCATTCTTGAAGAGACTCACATGATTGTATGCGGCGGGGAGGATGTTAGTCTTTATCAGAGGATCCAGCGCAGAGGTTTCTATTGGCCCGGAATGACGGTAGCCGCTAAGGACGTTCAAAGGAGCTGTGTTCTCTGTGCTCACACCCCTCAAGGTGGTGAGAGTGCTTTTTAGGCTGATTGGCAAGGGCCATACATCGACTTCCTCCAGGAGGGCAAATTACCCGACCACCGAATGGATACAACACTTGTCAGGAAGAAGGCGGAACGCTTCTTCCTCCTTCAGGGTGCACTTTATCGCAAAGGATTCTTTGGGAGGCCGTTGAGGTGCATCAACCGTGAGGAGGCCACCATTGTCATGACCGGGGAGCACCAACGTGACCATCAGGGCGGCGCATAGCTGTACCAACACTTGGTTACCTATGGTTATTATTGGCCCATGATGGAGAAGGACACTGCCACGCACGTGCGACGATGTGAGACTTGTCAAAAGCATGGCAACCTTATCCACGCCCCTGCTGTTAGCCTCCGTTCTTTATCTACTCCTTGGCCGTTCCATACTTGGGCACTGGACATCGTCGGACCTATCACCCCCAAGTCCGGTGGGCATGCCTAGATCTTGGCTGCTACCGAGCTCTTCACCAAATGGGTCGAGGCTGTTCCATTAAGGCAGACCGTTGCGGCTGTTGTGGTCAGGTTTACAAAGGAGCATGTCATTTGTCGGTTCGGGGTGCCACACACCATTATATCCGACAATGGGATGCCCTTTATGAACAAGGACGTAGGGGCTCTTCTGGAGCAATATCAGGTGCTGCATCACACTTCCACGCCTTACTACCCCAAAGCAAATGGCCAGGCCGAAGCCACCAACAAGACGCTGATCCGGATCCCGAGCAAGACATTGCATGATCATGGCAAGGGTTGGGCTGACCAGTTACCAATGGCTTTATGGGCTTATCATACTTCCAAACGGCGGGCAACCCAGGAGACTCCATTTGCTTTAGTGTACAAGGTCGATGTTGTATTACCCGAGGAGTTGGCGGTACCATCTGCACGTTTCGCGGCTTCATGTGGGATGATGGTGGTCAACAAAGGTGATGTATTGGAAGTCTTGGATGAGAGGAGGGATGTTACATCAATAGCATCACAGAAGTATAGGACCAGGATTGCAAGGGCCTACAATACTTCTGTCAGAGAAAGGGTTTTCGTTAAGGGAGAGTTAGTCTTGAAGAGAGTTGGCGCTGTGATGATGGGCCAAAACCCAGGGAAGTTCGCTCCCAAATGGGAAGGACCTTACACCGTGGCCAAGGCTTCACCCAATGGTTATTATGAATTGACCGAGGTTGGAACCGGATTCAGGACTGGCCCCCTTAACGCCAAGTGGATCAAAAGATTTTATCCTTAGGGCAATCTCATCTGACCACCTCTGACTTCGTCACGCCTCATCCAAGACATTCTATTTCTTTTATTCATTTCTTTATTCCGTTATTTTCTTTTGCTTAAGACAGTTAGGTTGACAGAAGAGTTGGATCTTTTCCTCTCAACCTTTGGTCCTTTTATTAGAGTTATTTATTTTAGTTAGGTTTGCACAAAGGAGTCGCAACATGTATGTAGACATACATGTAAACAAAAATATATATAGAGAGAGAAAGATCCTTACTTAATGAAAAATATTTTATTCGCAAAGGCATATGTTGTACACTTTTCTAATTACAAGTATTATTCTAAAGGGTAAATATTACATAAAGCAAGGCTCAAACCTCTATTAGGGCGAAACTTCAATACAGGAAAGTAGTCTTGAAAGTGTGCTTCGGTCTTCTCTTCCGTGCAAGAGTCGCAAGAAAACGCATGTGCTGCGACGGGTCCTTCCCCTTTTATCTACTTGCATGAGCAGCTGCCAAGTCAGCGCCTTACATGTTACAACCTGCACATTTAAAAAAAAAAAACAACAAACAGCATACAAACAAAACAAAACAAGGCATATGCAAAATCAAAATAACATTCATACATAGGCATTAAATTTAAATAAACTGTTAGATAACAAAAAAATGTGTCACTCAAAAAGAGTGCAAAGTTGAGCATGCCAAGGCACGCTCCCCAAAAGGATAGTAAGGCCCGCCTTTAGGCAGGTGCAGTACGGTACCTGTGTTAAAGTTTACATTTTCCAAAATATATTATCAAAATTATCAGACTGTGTGAAACTGTTTCTAACAGCAAAAAAAAAAGAGATTGTTTTTAAGACTTTACAGGGTTTAGGTAGCAGGATGGATCTTCATGGCAGGAGAAAAGGATCGATATCCCTCACACGGTCTACCGCCCATTGCTCATCAGCGGCTTCCAGCAGTCGAACAACGTCCGCCTCCTTGTGCGCCGCCTCAGCGTTGTTCTTCGTAGCATTCTCCAACAGCACTTCAGCCTCCCTCCTCATCTAGGCCGCCTCTTCCCTGAGCTTCAACGATTCGGCATGAGCGTTCTCACCAGCAAGGCGCAGGACGCCGCCATCATCCCTTGCCTCAATCTTATCCAGCCTCTCAGTGAACCAGTCCATGTTGATGCCAAATTGCACGGCCTGACAACCAACCTCCTCGCACCATCTAAGGCCTATCGAGTCACATCCCCTACAATGGCCCTAACCACCTGCTGGAAGTACCGAGCGAGCCCATCAAGCATAGGTGCCTGGGCTTGTTCGAAGGCTATATTGAAGCCATCAAACATCCCAGGATGGGCAATAGCAAGGCAATTTAGGGTTGGGATGGAGTTCCCACTGCAGTAGAAGCCCCTCTATTTGGGCAAATCTGGTGGACCGAGCTCAGGCATGGGATTCCCTGCCTGAGGAACTAAACTGCCTGAAGCACCGGTGGGCCTAGGGCCTGTAGTGGCAGTCTGGCGTGGAGTATTTTTGGGAGTCTGACGGGGAGAACTTTCAAGGACATGAGGGGAAGCTGAACGGTCACCCTTGGGAAGATTAGCCGCTTCCTCATCGGAGGACACGTCAACAGGGGCTGAGTCTGAAGAGGCTGATGGAGGAGACTTGAATGCACTGGTTCTATGGGCGGAGCGCCGTGGTTTATTCGTTGTCGGACTGGGAGGATTTGGGGACGCCGTTGGCCTAAGGGAACTTCATCCTGACTGTTCCACTTCTCTGGAATTGGAGTCTTCTTAGCAGGGACACTTTTCTTAAAGTGATCTGTAAGGGGAATTCCATCATCACTGTCGGATGAAGAGGAAGTGTAGAGAAAGAGATTGGTCTTACCCATAGCCACCATTCTCACTCTTTTTCTTTTCCTTTCTCTTAACTAATATTTCTCTCTCTGATTGTTTTCCTTCTAAAAGTATCTAAGACTTATGTTTAAAATATGAATGAAAAAATAGGTAAGGGGAAGGGGTATTTATACCTGAGCGAATGGAATCTTGAGTTCATGAAGAATGCGAGGCGCCGGATCCTACATTTAAGGAGGAACCGGTTAGAGTATTTAAATCTTCAGAAGTTGGAATTCTCTGCGCCACATCCCATAGAGTCTCAGTGCAAAGGAAATCCACGTCCTTAAAGACGTCGGCAATGTTGTCAGGACGAACCGCCAGGCCAGGGGCATCAGGCCTCCTCCTCTTGAACGATCTTGCCCTGCTTGCAACGAAAGTAGGCTGCGACTCCGAGG
This sequence comes from Cornus suecica, assembly GCA_963922005.1. NCBI lineage: Eukaryota > Viridiplantae > Streptophyta > Magnoliopsida > Cornales > Cornaceae > Cornus > Cornus suecica. The sequence goes on along the minus strand of OY998240.1, from coordinate 56,153,168 downwards.
AGGCGCTTGGCTAAAAAAAAGAAGGGGAAGAGGAAGGTTTATTCAAAACTTTTGCAAGTTTATAGTTCTTTCCTTCTTTATATATATATATGTATGTAAAATAAAGAGAACCCCACTCAATAAGGGGGAAATAAATGTACTAATAAACTTGCTTTAAGTACAGGATTAGATTGCTTACATTGACAGCTGCAGTGGGACGCCTATAGGAAGGAACTGAGGGCCATGTTTCCTCCCTAGTAGGCCTTCGCCTTGACGAGGTCAGATGGCTTTGTGTTGCAGGAGCCTGAGGGATTAGCTGTTTAGGGGCTACAAGGGCTTGACCTTGTGGAGGCCGTACATCAAAAGGTTCAAATGGGATGGTGTGCACTACCTTTTTTGATCGTGATCTTCGCCTTGGCGGGAACATGTCACGGGAAAACGTCGGTACATCAACAATAGTATGTCCCACCACATAGCTGGGACTTCCTCTAGAGAAGGAGGCAGTAGAGTAGTGCACCACAATGTCGTCCTTATCAATAGTCCTGGGCTCACTTCTGCGAGCCGACGATTGGACGAAAGCCTACAGGGAATCAAGGTTTGACCTCCAGAAAACACCGAATGATGGTGTGATGTCACCACGACAGAGGCGTGATGGTACAACAAATGGACGAGGGGGATTATTTAAAGACGGCAGGCTCCTAGCAAGGAATCTTTCTGAACTAAGAGCAAAACTTAATGCAGTGGTTGGAGCAGTGGGGACGCCCTGGTCAAAGCCAAACTGGCGAGCGACCCGATGAGGATTATAACTGGCAGGAGGCACACTGTCCTTAAACTAGGCAGGCAATGAGCATTTTCTCAGGACCGACAGGAGTTTGAAATCTGAACGGGGTGAGTTAGGGGCAGGATTGAGCGTGCGAGGTATTTACCCAAATAAGGATTGAACAAGGAAGCCAGGCAGTATTGTGGAGTAGGGCCTGAATTGGAATTCATCTTCCAGGTCCAGCACTAGGCTGATATCGTCACGGAGGACATTGTCCGACCATTTAGGGGCACGGCTAAAACTCCAAGGATCTCCGAACGGTCTAGCAGCCTCTAGAGTATGTGGCATAGGGAAGAACTTAGGAAAGCGCTCCATTATGAATAGAGATAGGAAAATGCTGGACACAGGCACTTTCACTTCACAATGGCCTATTGAGTGGCGCATTCCAACCACCACTGAGTCGAGTCTTTTGTACAGCGTCCCAAGGAAAAGTGGCCCCAGATCGATGGTCCTGCCAAGAGCCATTTGGGCTGCCAGGTTAAAAACCCTCTAGCTTATACAGTCGTTAGGACACCCTTCGAACACATGGTGTGCAAGCCAAAGTGCAAGAAAGACAGCCAGATGATGGGGACTATCGAGAGGCACACCTTGGGTATTGTCTGAGCCAAGGGGTCGGCCTGATGAAGGGTAGGTGAAAAAGTACCTGGTCAAGTTAGCAAACTTGCACTTACCCTTCTTCTTCACAGTGGTATTAAGGTAGGCGGCATGAGTAAAGGAAGCCTCCAGGAAGTCTACTGTGGCTTTACATTCTAGAGGAATGGTGTGAGGTTTGAAACTGTGTTCCCCAATCAGAGGCAGGTGCATTAGGGATTTCACATCTTCTAGTGTTGGGGTAAACTCTCCCCAGGCGGCAGCAAAAGTGTTGGTATCCGTATTCCAGCGAGAAATTAGGGCTTGCAAAGAGGGGTTTGAGCGCCGAATGTTGACATGGTGACTTGAATCAAGGGTCGTCAGGACGGAGGCACGACTGAGGGTTTCCACATAGTCGGGCCTTGAGAGAATGTGTTCACAACAGTAATCCCATTCAGAGATTGGTGTTATATGGCCTTTAAATTGGAGGTTCGAGTAGGGGAAATCACCCATCTCGATGGGAAACAGTATACTCTTCCCGGTCTTCCACTGGGTACTCGATATGGAGGGGGCATCTCCCTCTAACAGTACTGACTCGCCCAAAATTGCAGGGTTCGGTTGATAATGCCAGGCCTGGTGCGAAAATAAGTCGACCTCCTTGCCGAAGAAAGGGGCATGTCGCCATTCGTCGTCGCTGGGGACTGTGCCGTCATGCACCTTCGAGGGTAGCATGGCTCCTACAGAAAGGCGGTTTATCTTTCTTTCTCCTTTTCGCTCTCTCTCTCTCTCTCTCTTTCTCTAGTATTTCTCTCATTCTTTCTTCTTTTTCTTTCTCTTCTTTTTTTCTCTCTTGATTTCACTTTTTTTCTCTCTGGTTCACTATTTATTCAAGCTTTCGCTTTCCCTCACAGTGGATTCAGAAATTGCAGAGTCGTACACTTGGTTGTTTTGTCCCATTTCCCTAACCTGGAGAGGTATTTGTAAGCCGCCTCTCTGCGCACTCCCCTACCGTGACTGCACCAATTCTTGGGAGTGGCGTCTAACGAAGCATCGCCATAATGGGGGTGGCGAAAAGGCACCTTTTTGCAGGGGGTTGCCATTATTGCTTTGTCTCACTGCCCTTTTCCTCTTATGTGTTTTGGCACCAGTTCGTCTTTGAGAAGGAAACTGTTGGTTCAAAATTCTAAACTTACCCTTTTTATATGCTCATATATCTATATACACACACGTGGATATATGTACACGTGTACAGTTTTTAAATAAAAAAAAAATCTTACTTATTTCAAAAGAATATATATATATATGTACACAAATATATATATATATATGTATATGTACTATTGCAATTTAATTATTTCCTAATTTTTACCATGTTACTTATGGTGATTACTAATCAAATTTAAAACCCTTTTAGAAAATTACTATCATACTTTTCCATGAAGTTCTCAAAACGTATGTACTTACAAAAAATGGATGTTTGCCTTTCCTTTATTTTGTTTTATTTCTTGTTTTCTTGTTTACATACGTTAGTTCTCATTTCCACGTTTTCACATTTCATGTTTTCATTATTTACATTCTTTTAAATTTCATTTCATTTTTCATTTTCTTTTACCTTGTCCTTGCTTATTTTCATTCCTTGCTGTCATCTTTACCGTTCATTTGGCCATCTCTACTATTCTATTGTGTTTATTACTTTTCATATCATATTTTTAATATACGTATGTACGCTACAAATACGTATCCAAATATATAAATAGGGACAATGGGAATATAAATATCGTATATACGGGGCCTGTTGTGTGCATGCAAGCCCAACTTTGAGGTGGTGCCTCGCATGCACAGGGGGCAAATTGTAGGCATATGTATTATTTTAGGGTGCACTCGACTCGTAGAGGGGTCTCACTTAAGGTACTGGGCTACTGGGTAGAGCCTTGGACCCGCCCTACTGAATTTGGTATACGAGTTGACCCAATGTGTCCAACTTCGAGGCGGATTACTCGTGGCAACTGAAAAGCCTTCTAAAGGTGGTCCTATTGTGGCAGCGCACCTGTGGAGCTGAAGAGCGTACACGGGAGTAGTACCTCCATGGTCTATGGGTCTTGATGACGTAGTAGTCTCTCAAGGGCATTTACCACCATTTATGCATAGCTCTAGCGGTATATGCATGTATTGCGAAGGCTATTGGGGAGTGATCCGTTGCACGACTGATCCGGCTATGGCCACAGATGCTGCGTAGCCATGACACGTGGACAGCGCGACACCATCCTCACATTTTGAAGGGATTGGAAAAAACATGTGGCATGTAGGCTTGGAGTGTAGTCTAGTCATAACAAAGGCTTATAATGTGAATTATACTCATTATTCATAATGTAGAAAGAATTCTCCTTAAAGGCCCACATTATGACCCTCATCACTTATTAGAGAAATGTGGAGCATTGGTAGGACTTGGGGACCACTACAATTAGGGCAACATTTTGAGCCAAGTCACCTATAAATAGAGGGCAATAGTGCATTACCTAGGGATCCTCTCCTCTCCTTTCGGCTGACTCATTCACAGATGACATTCCTTATTTTCCTTTTTCTCTCTTTGCTTGGAGGCTACTCCTTCAAGGACGGCTATCATTTTCTTCTATTTACTGCTCCTCTGTGCTTCGGCCATGGAGCTCTGATTTTTGCCTTCTTCACGTCTGACCCTTATTCTCTACTTGCTCTTCTTCCTTTCATCTCTTGGTCTTTAGCTACTTTGGGGGTATTTCATTCTTGGGGTTTTTGGTTTAGATATATTAATGCTCACTACCCATTCTCTAGCTGTGATGAGGCTACACTCTTTGCTCTTCTCCACTATCTCTTTTCTCTCCTTTCATCCTCTTTGCTTGAGATTTTCGACCATGGATTGTGACCTCTTTGTTCTGACTTGTCATCCTTCCAAAAATGAGAAGATTTGGGTTGAAATAATAGCACTAAAGTAATATTTTTATCACACCAAATATAACCTGAATGATTTTTAAAAGGGAAACTTAAAGTCATTTGGTTATTAGGATATAATAGTAAATTAGTTAAAACGGTTTCTTTTCTTTTCTCACATCTTCCTTATCCAAACGAAAATACTATCATAATAGTAGATTGTGATCTTTTGTACAAGATTTGTTATTTTTATGGATTCGAGATATTTTATAAATGTAATTATGTTCGAGTGTGTGGGAGGTTAAGGGTTCGAATCCTATGGGACTCTTGTGTGTGTGGGGTGTGTTAGTATTTACCTAGATATATATATATATATATCTATATATATATATATATATATAGATATATTGTGAGTATGATTAAGTTGTAAACTTTGTGTCTAATGTTGTTACACAAATAACATGTTTCAATATACATAGGAAGCACGGACATGGTTAATATATATATATATATATATATATATATATTTGACAATGATAAATGTTGGACAGGTTTAGATACTTGAAACATGTTATAAATATAAAATATAGCCTTGGTAAAAATATCAATGATATATAAGTTCTTTAACGAACAAAAACAAAAATGATCATCACCATAACTTGGTGATACCTGTGCTACGAAGTTGTCTTAGAAGTATTAAAACAAAGATAATGTATATATACATATATATACACTTATCTATATATATATACTGTATATTAGGACAATATGACATTTATCCAATCTAATTTGAGAATATCCTCTTCGCATGCTGTCAATCTTTTCATTATGGAGTTGGAGCTACCTAATTGCTTGTCAACATGCTAGCTAAGAGATGATGTTACAACGAATTACAAAAGAATCATAAACACTGAAAATGATTATCTCTCTTTATTTATAATGCAAGTATCCATATACTTTAACATAAGTTGTATTCTTATGCGTTGTTTGTTACTGTAGTTAGGTGACGTTATTAATCAATGAGACGGACAATGATAGCGGATCAGAAACTCGAGTCTCCAAGTCGGATTTTGCATGATTATGGAGTTTGGCTAAAGCATTATATATATATATATATATATATATATGGTACGGTATGAAAAGTAATCTATTTCGGATAATCAAAATACCAGTAGCGTACTAAGTAAAATCAGCCGAAATTTATAGATGGTAGGAATATTTGTTTGCAATGGCATATTTTTTATCAAAAATTATATTGGGAGTTGTGAGTTTTATATCAAGTTGAATATCAATAAATATGCCATATCAAATTTAAAGTGATGAAGAACATAAGAGTTCTGAAGAGAAGTTGATAGAAAGCGGTGCTACAAAGAAATAAATAGAAGTTGAAGTTTCTGAAACTGCCCAACACTTACCGAGTACTCGAGATTTTTAGCTACCGAGTATTCAAAGAGTTGCGCCTTGCTGCGGATCATGGCGTAGTTCTAGTGATTTTGGCATGCCATGAGTGCGCTATCAGACATTTACCGAGTATTCGAAAATTTCCCTACCGAGTACTCGAGATTGGATTTTCGAGTACTCGAAGTGAGAACTCAAAGTTGCCAACTTTAGTTTTTAAAAAAAGATTATTCAGATGTCTTAAAGACTCCTATTCAATTAAGGACATGGTTATAAGTTATTATTGGTATATTGGACTATCATTGGTATATTAGTCTACGAGTAAATTTCAGTAAACCCCCCTCTGGTTTAAAAAAAAATCACTTTGCCCCCCTCCTATACAGGAAACCCCCCTGCATTTATCAAACTGTACCAGTTTGCCTCATTCCTTATAAGTTTTGACTAAAATACCCCTGGAATTTAATAAAAATATGACTACAATTAAAAAAAACATACAAAATTCAAAATATATATATAAAATTCGTTAAAAAATATTAAAAATTCGAAAAAATATAAAATTCGATAAAAACATATATAAAATTAGAAAAAAATATATAAAATTCATAAATATATATATATATAATTCATAAAACAATATAAAATTCATAAAACAATATATAAAATTCAAAAACACATATAAAATTTGAAAAAATAATATAAAATTCGAAAAAAAGATAAACAAATTCAAAAACAAAACATATAAAATTGCAAACAATATATATATATATATATATATATATATATATATAATTTTTAAAAATGATTCAAAATTCGAAAAATATTTAATGATTTAAAATACCCCTGTGATTTAATGAAAAATTATTTAAAATTCAAACAAATTCGAAAAAAATATATAAAATTTGAACTCAATATAAAATTCAAAACAATCATATAAAATTCGAAAAAAAACATATAAAATTCAAAACAAATATATAAAATTCGAAAAATATATATAAAATTCGAAAAACACATATAAATTTCAAAACAATATATAAAATTCGAAAAGAATCATATAAAATTTGAAAACAACATGTAAAATTAGAAATATACATATAATTAATAAAAATATATATATAATTTGTAAAAAAATGTATAATTCTTAAAACAATATATAAAACAATGTATATATCTAAAACAAGTAAGAAGATGTAAAAATAAGAGAATATATTAAGGTTACAAGAAAATACATGTAAGAAAATATAAATTTCGAATTTTATATATTTGTTTCGAATTTTATATCTTTTGATGAATTATATATATATGTTTTCTAATTTTATATATATTTTTTAGAAATTTATATGTTTGTTTTATAATTTTAATTTTTTTTCAAATCTTATTAATTGTTTTTCGAATTTTATATTGTTTTCGAATTTTATATATGTTTTTCGAGTTTTATACATTTGTTTCGAATTTTCTATGTTTTTTCGAATTTAAATCATTTTTCATTAAATCCCAGGGTATTTTAAATCATTAAAGTATTTTTCAAATTTTAAATCACTTTTACAAATTTTATATATATTGTTTCAAATTTTATATTTTTTTTGCGAATTATATATCTATATATTTATGAATCTTATATATTTATTTGTAATTTTATATATTTCCCCCCTAATTTTATATGTTTTCTTCGAGTTTTATATATATATTTTAAATTTTATAAATATTTTTAATTTTATATGTTTTTATCGAATTTTATATGTTTTTTTCGAATCTTATTTGTATTTTTCGAATTTTATCTGTTTTTATCGAATTTTATATTTTTTCAAATTTTAATATTTGTTTTACGAATTTTATATATATTTTTATCAAATTTTATATGTTTTTATCGAATTTTACATACTTGTTTCGAATTTTATATGTTTTTATTGAATTTTATAGTTTTTCTATTTTTTAATATTTTTTACGAATTTTATATATATTGTTTCGAATTTTATATGTTTTTTGGAATTTTAATAATTTTTTTATTAAATCGCATGGGAATTTTTGTCCAAAATTATTGGGAAGTGGGCAAACCGATAGAATTTGATAAGTGCAGGGAGTTTTCTGTATAGGAGGGGGGCAAAGTGATTTTTTTTTTAAACCACAACGTGGTTTTGCTGAAATTAACTCTTAGTCTATATTGGGAAGACTTAATGGTGGAAATACGGATATTGAAAAAAAAAAAAAATTCTGACCATTAATTGGAGACTCTTTCTATTTATATGAGTTAAACCAAAGAGAAGGGTGTGTCTTTTGTGAGAGCTCTGCAATTCTTCTACAATTCTTATACTTCTGCAGAGAGAGAGTGGCAAAGAGAAAAAATTATTCAAGGATCATATATCTTCTAGTTTTCTCTTGTTTTTGAGATTTTCCAATTGTGCTACAACAAGTGAGATCTTTATGCATAATTGAATGATCTGTTACTAAAAAATCATCACACTACCTATTACAACGTGGTTGCATAGATCCATTGAGAAGCAGAGCCGTCAGATTGTGGAGATCGAAGCGATAAGCTTCATGGTAAACTAATCCATTGTAAAGCGGAGCCTTCAGAGTACGGAGCGGAGCAAAGGCTTCGTGGAGCGCGAGTGATTCAAGAATTTCAGACGTCGAGTGATAAGAGGGAAGTCGGAGTGATTTTGTAAGTCCTAACTTCATAAAGTCTGTGTAGTTCTTGATTGATAGTGCATCGATACAAGAGGGTATCCGTGATTTTTACTTGGAGCATTTCCAAGTTTTTCCACGTAAAAATATTGGTGTCATCTGTTGCTTTATTTTCTGCACATATATTTATTATTGCATGGTTTGCATTATTAAAGAATTGAATTAAAATTGACTATTCCGCAATTAATATTTTAATTTGTCAATTAATTCATAAAATTCCTATTCACCCCCTCTCTAGGCTTCGTTCACCGTCTTCTATGTAATTTGAATTGGTATCAGAGTAAGGTTTTACCTGATTTAGGTTAATGACCTAGGGTTAGATCTTGAACTTAGAATATGGACGTATCTCGAGAAGGAGGTTCCATTACTAGGTTCCTTTTATTTGATGGCTCGAATTACGCCTATTGGAAAGCTCGGATGAGAGTATTCTTGAAATCTATAGATGAGAAAGTTTGGTTTGTCGTAGAAGTAGGATATTCACCTCCCACTATTGTAGATGAGACTACCAAAGAATTAAAAGAAAATCTTCAAGTTAGTGGTCTTCTGCTGAATTTGACAGTGCTAATTGGAATTCTAAGGCTTGGTCTGCAATATTAAATGTTGTGACTGAAAGTGAGTTTAGGAGAATTTCCTCGGGCGATATTGTCAAAGAAGCTTGGGAAATTCTCCAAGTTAATTATAGAGGAACTGATAATATTTCAGTGTTGGCATCTAATATTGATGAGGTTAAAAAGGTTGTTACAATAAGTGCAACTTTCGAGGATGAAGATTCTGACGGTGATGGAGATGTTGGGGACTCACTTCAAGATGCCTACAATAAATTATATGACAAGTCCACACATCTTAGCAATGTCTTCTCAAAATATATAATTAAATCTAATAGTATTGACAAGGAAAGACAGTCCTTAAGAGAAAATTTAGCAAATACTACCCTCCCCTTAAATCAATTTCAGACACAAAGAACTCAATGGTCTGAAGAATTGAATAAGTTTGAAAAAGAAAATAAGCAAGCTTTGAAGAGTGTAGATGATCTTAGTAAGGAATTAGCCACTCTAAGATCTGATATAAATAAGAAATCTGTGAGAATAGAGGTTTTGGAAAAGGAATTAAAAGATGTTAACTCAACTATTCATAAATGGTCAAGTGGAACCCTTAAGCTTGATCATATGTTGAGTGTAGGTAAATCTCCAGGAAATACTAAGGGCTTAGGATTCAAAGGAACAACGAGTAATTCAAATATTGCCCCTAAAATGATTTTTGTTAAAGCTTCTCAAGTAACATCTAGTTCCTCTTAAGTTAATTCTGATATAAGAAACATTCCTCCTATTAAGAAGAATTTTACTGTTCAATCTTATGTCATAAAATCGATTGAGAGTAAACCTCCCTTTACCTCTAAGTATCACAAGAGTTTTAATATTGGTTTCCAAAGGTTTGTTCCTATATGTCATCACTGTGGAGTGAAATGTCACATTCGACCTTACTGTTCAAAGTTAAAAGGAAATACTTTGAAATCAAAGAGGAAACATAGAACTCAAAAATGACCCAATGTTCATGATCAAATTCGGGTGTTGAGTGAAGAGATGAAGAATTTGTCTAATTTGGCAAGTAGAACACCTAAAATTAAACAAGTTTGGGTTAAGAAAGGTGAGCTACGTTGTTTTGCTGCCAATACTGCCCTTGAAGGATGTGATTCTAGTTCATGGTGTTTCGATAGTTGATGTTCTAGGAACATAACTGGAAATAAGTCATTATTTGGAGATTTCAAAGATAGTAATGTTGGAACTGCTATTTTTAGTAATAGAAAAAAGTCTAAAGTTTTAGGAAAGGGCACTATTATTGCTTCTGGTTTACGTAGATTCGAAGATGTTTGTTATGCTAAGGGCCTCAAGGCTAATTTTCTTAGCATTAGCTAGATATGCGATAATCAACATAATGTGAATTTCACTTCCGATAAATGTTCTATTATTAATTCTTTTGGAAAATGTGTTATGGAAGGTGTATGTACATCTGATAATTGTTATTGCTTGTGTCCTAAACTTTGTTATGAGAAAGATATAGAGTTTATATCCACATATTCTCAATTGACAGACATCTCTATAAAACCATTATATTTTCAAAAACATGTGAGTCGTAGAAAATCTAGTGACATGTTCTCATTATAATAGATGTCTTCATATGTATCATTCTATGAATATCTTGAATTTTTTTAATACATTGTTATTTTGTTTATTATTATGCATGAATCATGTTTTGCTACCATTAGGATTATTCATGCATGCATCATTATGACAGAAATGATAAAATAAAAATTCTTAGCATGTTGAGCTTGGCTAAGGGTACAATGGGTTGTCATATTTCACTATATTCTCATATTTACTTATCTTATTATGCTTATGAGAATTGGAGGTGCTAGTCTGACCCGAAGATATGAGTTGTTCACTTGACATGTTTAAGTATTACTTTTAAAACTCATTATCCTTGGGTGCTCGTTTTACTTCATAGATGACTGTAATACTTGCTGAAACTTTTAGTCTTTCTCATCTAACCCAAAGTGATATGTAGGTTCATGAGCTAGGTTAGATTGATCGATGCTTTTGAATACATATTGCATACTCATGAATATTGGGGTAATGTTGAAAGAAGAAAGAGAATGAAATAAAGAATATATCATTGTATTTTTAAAAGCCCCCTAGAGCAATGATCATTTTTGTTGAGTAACTAGGCTTCAGTGCCTTAAGAATCATTGAGTATTCACATAATAAGGCGGGAGTGATTATCTCAAATTTTCACCCCGAGTGATCGGGCTTCTTGCCACATAGTAGTGAGTGTTCGTGTAAAACGGGGAGAAATAAAAGAAAAAAATATATGAAGGGGTGCAAAAGAAAAAATTCGAGACAAAAGGAAAAAATAATAATTTGTGTTCCCCTTAATTAATAATAAGGTTCGAGCTAAAGATTTAACTTCTAGCTTAGTTTTTGGATTGAAGTATCATCGCGGTTAGTGAGGAGATTATTAGAATTAGTACGTATTGCTTTCATCTTAGTTGTTTGCTTGCACTTGAATATTTTTCATATATACAAATGCTATGTAAACTTGCTTTGTGTTTGCTTGTGTCTACAAGGTATGTGTGCTGATTTCCTTCGTTATCATGTGTATAATAGTTAAGTCAAATTTGCGAATATGATGTGTTAATGATTAACTCATTGTCTCCACAGTCCTGCTCTCATGTTTCTAAGAACAAAATTATTTCTTTTTGTCATAAGTTGAGCATTTTGCATTCATGCATAGTGGAGATTTTTGTTACCCGAGAATCTGGATATATGTTCTTTAGAGTCCTATGTCTTAATATAAGTTTTGCTTAGATTCTCTAAACTTCTTGTATATTTTTCCAAATATTTACACTATGTATCTTCTCCTCCATCTCTCGTGACTATTGTAATTGTTGTTTATTTCCTTGTCATTTCAGTGAGAAAAAGGGGGAAAAAATATTTAGTAAGGAGGGGAGATATATAGTTAAAGGGGAGAGAGTTTTTTAATTGACGGGGAGAATTATTTGTTGTTGATTAATGATCATTATGCTTCATGTTGATATTGTTCGTTTTGTTTATGATCATTTAATATTGATTATGTCTGTTAGTTGTTTTCCACACTTGCTTTTCACATGTATGTTTGTTTAAGTGTTGTGGTTATAGGATTGGTAGATTCTCATGAGATCAAAATAAAAGTCTATATCTATGTTTGTTGGTGTGTGTTCATCGGTATAGATTTTATTTTGTTTGTCGTAAGGATATATTTGTCAAACATGATTTTGTCTTAGAAACAGTAAGGGGGAAATTGTAGGAACATTTATTTGTAATGACATGTTTCTAATCAAAAATTATGTTGAGAATTGTGATTTTAGATTAAGTTGATAAGTCAAATAAAGATCAACAAATGTGTCATATAAAGTTTAAAGTGATGAAGAATATAAGAGTTGTGAAGAGAAGTTGATAGGAAGTAGTGTTGTAAAGAAATAAACAGAAGTTGAAGTTTTTGAAGCTGTCGAGTACTTACTGAGTATTCGAGATTTATAGCTACTGAGTACTCGAACTTTTCATTACCGAGTACTTGAAGAGTTACACCTTGGCGAGGATTATGACGTAGTTACAGTGACTTTGGCATGCCATGAGTGCGCTATGTTGCGCTATCAGACATTTACTGAGTACTCGAGATTAGATTTTCGATTACTCGAAGTTGTCGACTTCAGTTTTTAAAAAAGGATTACTCAAATGCCTTAAAGACTCATATTCACTTAAGCACATTGGTATATTAGTCTATATTTGGAAGACTTAATGGTGGAAATACGGATCCTGAAAGAAAAATGATTCTTACTATTAATTGAAGACTATTATCTATTTATATGAGTTAAACCAAAGAGAATGGCGTGACTTTTGTGAGAGCTCTGCAATTATTCTACAGTTCTTATACTTATGCAGAGAGAGAGACATAGAGAGAAAATTATTCAGTGATCATATATCTTCCAGTTCTCTCTTATTTTTGGAATTTTCCAATTGTGCTACAACAAGTGAGATATTTATGCACAATTGGATGATCCATTGTTGAAAAATCATCACACCACCTATTGAAACGTGGTTGCATAGATCCGTTGAGAAGCGGAGCCATCAAAGTGTGGAGATCGGAGCGATAAGCCTCGTGGTAAACTGATCCGTTGAGAAGCGGAGCCGTCAGAGTACGGAGCAGAGCAAAGGCTTCGTGGAGCGTGAGTGATTCAAGACTTTCAGACGTCGAGTGATAAGAGACAGGTCAGAGTGATTTTGTAAGTCCTAACTTCATAGTGTCTGTGTACTTTTTTATTCATAGTGCATCGATACCGGAGGGTATTCGTTGTTTTTACTTGGAGCTTTTCCAAGGTTTTTCACGTAAAAATATTGGTGTCGTCTATTGTTTTATTTTTTGCACCTATATTTATTATTGCGTTGTTTGTATTATTAAAGAATTGAATTAAAATTGACTTTTCCGCAATTAATATTTTAATTTGTCAATTAATTCCTAAAAATCCTATTCACCCCACCTCTAGGCTTAGTTCACCGTCGTCTAGGTAATTTCAATTGATATCAGAGTAAGGTTTTCCTTGATTTAGGTTAACGACCTAGGGTTAGATCTTGAACTTAGAAAATGGACGTACCTCGAGAAGGAGGTTCCATTACTAGGTCTCATTTATTTGATTGCTCGAATTATGCATATTAGAAGATGTACATACCCCTCTAGGCTTACTACACTATTTTCTTGATTTCATAGATGAAGCAAAAACTTTGAGCTTCAATTCTGAAAATCGAAGTTACTTCTTCTAGCAAGGGGTCTTTAGAATACCTCTTCACCTCTTCACCCATAAAGGAGATAATTAATTACGAGTTTGCATGAGGCCTTTTATTTTATTTTATTTTTTCTTGGGTGTAATCGCTAGTATTTTTGGTGAGTGAACGGAATCCAACTATATAATAATACTAATAAACCATTCAAAACATTAAAAAAAAATCAAAAGCTAACAAAACAAAAAAGATTGATGATCTATCCAACATAGCAAGTAATACCTAATGGCACTATAGAGTCACCCAAGTGCCCTTTACTCCGGAACTATCACAATTTTATAAATAATACTAGAAACCATTAATTTGTTCAAAAACAGTTTAATTAAGTAATTAATCAATAATTTGGAAAAACATGTAACGAGAATGGATTGTTTAAAATTTTGTGAGAATTTAAGGTTTTGGTTTGCAGTGTCAAGGAAAATTTGTAAAAACTTTGGTAGTTTAAGAAAACATTTTTGCTTTTTATAACTCTTTTTTTTTCCGGAAGTTAAAGTAATTGTATAACAAAAAAAGATAAATAATTTTTGGTGAGGATTAAAAGTTATGGTTAAGCAAGCATTACCCACCAATAAAAAGAAAGCAATACAAGTCCATATAGAAAGCCTCTGGATCTTGTTGGTGCTTTTCAAAATCTTGAAGCATTACGAACTGTCAGTACACTTAGATTGATGGATAATGTGTGACATTCAAAATCTTTATAGTAGTTTAATTAAGAGGTTCTTTTAACAAATTAACAGCTCAATTTTTTATTTAATTAATTATTTATTTATTTTTAATTATTTTTGAGAGAGCAGTAGATAGTGGAAACAATGCATTTTTTACATGTAAGAATACTTGTGAGTATTGTTTATTTTTGGTATGTTTTAGACAATAACCATGCTGAGTGAAATGTAAGGTCGGGTAGGTTTAACACGCATCGATAAGCTTCTTCAAATTCAAATCAAATTTAAAATAATGAAGAATACAAGAGAAATTAAGAGGAAGCAAGTTTGAACCAAGAAACCCGTCATGAAGGGCAAAACGGACATTATACAAGTCTTATATATTGGTAGGTGTGCCACAATAACAAACGGCGTTAAAAAATACCGAGAATCACAAAAAATCAAAATTTGATATTTTGGGTAAAAACGGGCGCTTACAGCAAGCAAAAGAGGCCTGAAAAGTGGATTTTGACGATTAAGGGCGCTTGACCTAGCGCTTAACACAGTGTTTAAGCGTCCTGATCAACGCCTATTGGGCGTTTGACCAGGCGCTTAAGCACCGCCATGAGCGCTAGGACCTGTAGAATTACCTCTCGCAGAATTTTGGTTTGAGTTGGACTTTAACTCTTTTAACTTGGGTACCCTCCAACAAATTCTAGCACGTGTATAAATGATATTTATATAAAAATTGGCTAGATTCACTCCTAATTACAAGAGGATTACACAAGGGAATAATCCTAGTTCCAGAAGGAAACAAGTTTACTCAAAATAGGTTTGTTCTCTCTATAAATAAGAGAATTCTCTACATATTTTTGGTGTGGATTTTGTGAGATCTCTGCGATACTTTTATAAATCAGATCCGTTTGCAGAGTGGGAGAAAGATATATCGCTTGATCATTCTATGTCAAGGGTTTCTCTAGTTTTTGACAGGTATTCGATTGTGCTTCAACGTTTAACATCTTTATGCACAATTGAATGATCTGGTTGTTGTAAAACCATCACACCACCTTGTGCAACGTAGTTGTATCGATCCGTTGAGAAACAGAGTCATTAGAGTACGGAGATCGAAGCAGAAGGCTTCGTGGTTATTTGATCCATTGAGAAGCGGAGCAATTGGAGTACGGAGATCGGAGGGAGAGCTTCGTGGTAGCGCGAGTGATTCAATATTTTCAGACGTCGAGTGAAAAACAAAAAATTAGAGTTATTTGTAAGTCCTAACTTCATAGAGTCTGTAAACTTCTTTGATTGCATTGATACTAGAGTGTATCCGTGATTTTTACTTGGAGCGTTGTCCAAGGTATTCCACGTAAAAATATCGTGTGTTGTCCCTTGCTTTATTTTCTGCACTTATATTGATATTTGCATGATTTAGCTTGTTTTATAATTGGATTGGATTAAAATTGACTATTCCACAATTAACTTTTAATTTGTCAATAAATCCATAAAAGCCTATTCACCCCCCTCTAGGCTTGTTTCCACCGTCTCCTAGGTAATTTCAATCAGTATCAGAACGGGTTATCTAGATTTAGGTTAACTACTTAGGGATAGATCCTGAGCTTAGGAGATGGACGTACCTCGTGAAGGAGGGTCCGTATCTAAGTCTTCTTTGTTTGATGGCTGGAACTACTCCTAGTGGAAAGCGAGGATGAGAGCGTTCTTGAAAGCTCTTGATGAGAGAGCTTGGTTGGCTGTAGAGGTAAGATACTCACCTCCCACTGTGATGGATAAGACTACGAGTAAACTAAAACCAAAACCATCGAGTGAGTGGACTTCTGTTGAATTGAACAGTGCTAATTGGAATTCAAAAGCTTTTGTGCACTATTCAATGCTGTGACCGCGAGTGAGTTTAGGAGAAATGCCAAATGCGAAATTGACAAATAAGTTAGGGATATTCTTTAAGTTACTCATGAAGGGACTTCAATCGTTAAACAATCGAAACTCCAACTGTTACATTCAAAATTTGAACAGCTTAGGATGGATGAGGATGAAGTTTTGGTTGACTTTTAGGATAGATTGACTGAGATAGTAACTAGTAGCCACAATCTAGGAGAACCCATTCCTTAGACTACCATAGTGAAAAATATTTTTAGGTCTTTAACTGAACCTTTTCATTCTAAGGTTACTTTCATCTCGGAAATAATGAGTTTTAAAGAAATTAAACTTGAAGAATTAGCTAGGAACATAAAATTTTATGAGATGGAGATGTGTGCTCAATCCTCTAAGAAGTCTAGCTGCACAAAAGAGAAAAACATAACTTTTAAAATCACTAGGGAAGATCCTATTGATTCTGATGAAGAGGGTGAGATTAGACTAAGACAGGTTGACGTGCTCATGAAACAGTTTCCTAAGTTTTTAAAAGGGAAAACTACATATAAGTAATGTTAAGGAGTTGAAATTACAAATAGGTAAACTTTAGCAAAGTAATTACATATAAGTAAACTTAACCAAACTTATTACATATAGTTAAAAAATTATTGTTGATGTCCCAAATAACCTCAAAAACTTATATAAAAGTATTAAAATACCCACCCTCCTCCTCCACCCCTCCACCACCTCCACTGTCATCCTTCACCACTCCCCACCACCTAACCCATAACATCACCACCAAATCTCATCTTTTTATATATATATATATATATATATATATATATATATATATCTAGATATGATTGTGCAAATGTGTGTGATTATTTGTTGAGGTATTGATTTATTTAGTTGTTTGTTGTTGTTATTTGTGTGTTGATTTGGTAGTTTTGTGCAGAATCCGAAAATCGAGGGTCAGAGTGAGATGGGATTGATGTGGGAGCATTTTAACCCTGGTGCATTGGGGAGGATAAAAGAAGATGGGTATGATAGTAGGTTCGGCAGTGACAACTTGGAAGGCTGATCGGGGGATGAGTAGGCCGCGGTAGGCAATTCATAGGAGGAAGAAATACCAAAGACTCACACCTCATAAAATTCAGCAACTAGAAGCGTAATTTTTTGGAAATGGGATTTGATTTTTGAAATGGGGTTTTGGAATGGTTTGCTGGTGATGTTATTAGGTTTGGTTGTGGGGAGTGCTGGAGGAAGAGATGGAGTAGTAAAGGACGACGGTGGAGTGTGGATGGTGATGGAGAGTTGGTGGAGTGGTGGAAGAGGGTGGAGGAGAAGTTGGGTATTTTGGTATTTTTATATTAGTATT
This sequence comes from Cornus suecica, assembly GCA_963922005.1. Classification (NCBI taxonomy): domain Eukaryota; kingdom Viridiplantae; phylum Streptophyta; class Magnoliopsida; order Cornales; family Cornaceae; genus Cornus; species Cornus suecica. The sequence goes on along the minus strand of OY998240.1, from coordinate 56,135,561 downwards.
TTAGGGTATTTTGGACTTCAACAATAATTGTTTACCTATACGTAATTAGTTTACTTATATGTAATTAGTTTCCTAAAGTTTATCAATTTGTAATTTCAATCCCTTAACATTACTTATATATAGTTTTCCCTTTTTAAAATCTTTTTTTATGGTCAAGAAGTGATTAAAGGTAAAAAATTTGGAGATAAATTATATGATTTTAAAAATAAAAAAATCTAAAATCAGAATGACAAGGTTGACCCTAAAAAGAAGAAACCTAAATGATTAGAATGTCAAGGGTTTGGTCACATAGATGCGGAGTGCGCTAATAAGTTAAAAAAGAAAAAAGGTCTAGCTGTCACAAGGGATGATGGAACAACTAGTGATTCTGTTGAGTCTGACTTGGATGATCGGTATAATGATTTTACTGCATTTGCAGTACAAAGTAAGGAGGCTGAAGAAGTTGCTACAAAATGGGTAATGTCTGGGGATTAAGATTCTGAAGGTGATGAAGATCGTGGGGACTCACTTCAAGGTTTCTATAATAAATTATAGGATAAGTCCACACATCTTAGTAAATGTTTCTACAACATTATGGTTAAATTTAAAAGTATTGACAAGGAAAGACAGTCCCTAATGGACGAATTAACCAATAGTTCCTAGACCTTAAATCTCATTCAGACCTAGGGGTGTTCAAAACCATTTTGGTTTCGGTTCCAGCCGAAACCGTAACCAGAACCATTTTTTTCGGTTCTTTAAAATTGGAACCGGAACCGAACACCCAAGGAATGGAACCGAAAAATTGGTTCGGTTATGGTTTTTTTCGGTTCCGTTCCATTTCCTTCTACTTTAAAAACATCAATAATAAAAACACAAATATAAAAAAATAATATAATTACAAACTAAATTAAAGAGTGTATTTCAAAATTTAAATTATTACAAACCCAAAGTTAATTAACACATCAAATTATAACTAATAATTTAAAACTAATATATATATATATATATATATATATAAATGTAAGAATACAACACTAATAATATATATATATAAACCGGTTCGGTTTCGGTTCCGTTCGGTTCCAAAGGGATAAGAACTGGAATTGAACCTAAAATTTTGGTTCTTTGATTTTTGGAACTGGAACAGGAATTGAATACCCCGGTTCCGGTTTGGTTCGGTTCTGACTTGATCCGGTTTGGTTCCGGTTCCGGTTCAGTTCTTGAACACCTCTATGCAAACCCAAAAAGCTCAATTTTCTGAGAAATTGGTTAAGACTGAACTAGAAAGGAATTAGACGTAGAAGAGTGTAGATGATCTCAATAATAAATTAAGCAATCTAAGATTGAAATTGAGTGAGAAATCTACAAGGATTGGGGGTTAGGAAAATGAATTAAAGGATGCTAACTCAACTATCCATAAATGGTTTAGTGGAACTCTTAAGCTTGATCATATGTTGAGTGTAGGAAAATCTGCAGGAAATACAAAGGGGTTGGGGTTCAAAGGAACAATGAGTAATTCAAACATCGTTTCCGAAACGAGCTTTGTTAGAGCTTCTCAAATAATATCTAGTTCTTCTCAAGGTAATTCTTATAGGAATCCTAATGCTCAATCTTCTGTCAGAAAACCTGTTGAGAGTAAGTCTCCTTTTACCTCTAAATATCATAAGGGTTCGAACAATGATTTTCAAATGTTTATCCCAATATATCATCACTGTGGAGTGAAAGGGCACATTCGACCTTTGTGTTCAAAGTTAAGAAGAAGAACTTTCAAATTGGAGAAGAAATATAGAACTAAAAAATGACCCAATGTTGAAAATCAAATTCGGGTGTTGAGTGAAGAGGTGAAGAATTTATCTAGGCAAATAGAGTTCCTAAAATCAAATAGGCATAGGTTAGGAAATGTGAGTTGCACTATTTGGTTGCTTATACTGCATGGAGAACGTGTGACTCTAGTTCTAAGAAAGGTCTTGAGTATATATTCATAGATTCTCAGTCGACAAACATCTCCACAAAACCATTAGATTTTCAAAAGCATGTGCGTCTTAGAAAATCAAGTGACATGTTCTCTTTAGATTAGATGTCTTCATATGTATCATTCTAGGAACACATTGCATCATTTTTCCTAGAATTGATACATTAACATGCATTGTAGTTTATAGGTTCATGCATTCATTATGACAAAAAATAGAAAAAACAAATCATAAAATAAATTTTTTGGAATGATGAGCTTGGCTAGAGTACGACGGTTGTCATATTTCACTATATTATCATATTTACTTGTCTTATTATGCATATGGGAAGTAAAGGTGTTAGTCTGACATAAGGATTTAAGATGTTCACTTAGCATGATTATTTTATGTGAAAAATATTGATCTTAGGTGTTTGTCTTACTTCAGAGATGATCATAATGCCTATTGAAACTTGTAATCTTTTTCATCTGAGCCGAAGTGACATGTATATTCATGAGCTAGGTTAGATTGATCTATACTTTTGAATACCTATTACATGCTCTTGGATATTGGGATAATAGTTTTTAAAAAAAGGTAAAAGGAAAAATAAGGATAAAATAAAGGGAAAAAATTAAATGTGATTATTTATTTAAGCCCCCTAGAGCAATGATATTTTTTTGCTAAGTAACTGGATTTTAGTGCCTCAAGAAGCAGTGAGTACTCGTGTCAAAACGCTGAAGTGATTTTCTCTAATTTGAGACTGCTAGGATTCGGGTCATGCCTAAATGTTCGAGGTGTGATGTCTGGAGAGTGCTTTATCACTTAGTGCCCTAAACCATTTGGTTGGGAGTTATTGGCGGAATCCTTGTTACAAAGGCATCTTAGAAAACATGCGAATACTAGTATTCTTTGTGCTAAAATGTTGTTATTAATTAACAATAAGGACCAATGACCTTGTGGTCTAATGATATTTCCATTCCTCCCCAAGTTGGGAGAGGTTTGGAGTTCGATCCCTATAGGGCTCATATGGGGTGTGTATGAGTGTGTGAGTTTCCTTAACATTGAAAAACAAAATTAGCAATAAGGTCTGAGTTAAAGATTTGACTTCTAACTTCGCTTTTGAACTGAGTTGTCATCACGGTCGGTGAGGAGATTATCATAATTAGAGTGTATTATTTTTATCTTACTTGTGTGCTTGCACCTGAGTATTTTCATATATATAGGAATATTATACAAAACTTGACTTGTGCATTCTTGAGTCTATGACACCGGACAGAATAGAGATTATTATGCAGGCTAGCGCAACAGGTAATTTGCAAGAAAGAAAAGGGAGAAATTATTCGACCCAAAATTCAGAGAACACTCTGAAAACAACCCACAAGCCGGGTATAAATAGCTGAAAATCGACCCCTAATGGGATTTTTGCCAAAAATAGCAAAACCCTAAAAGTCCTACCAAAACAAAACATGGAAAAAAATAAAAAGATTGCCAAAAATCTGGCACAAATCGGGTTCAGAATCATCTCCTCATTGACAAATAAAAAATTACCGTAAGTAGCAAAAAATAACTAAAAATAAAGAATCGAAAAGGAAAACAGCGGATTTGGGGCTCGAAACGATGTGCACCGAGCGTAGCTCGGTGGCCACGACGTCCGCGCCGAGATTAGCTTTCCGAATTGGGGTCACGGGCGCGAATCCGACACTTGTAGCTCCAGTTATGGCCAAAAAACCGACGCGTGCGCGGAAACTGCCCCAATTAGGCTAGATCACGATTTCTTGCCATCCTTGCGTTGATCCTCCCGCTCCAGGTAATCCAGCGCCATCAATGAGCAATCTGATAACTCGGCATCGTCTGACTCTGATCCCCCTGCATCAGTCTACAAGGTATGAGTGCTGATTATTTTTACGACTGTGTGTATGATGGATAAGTCTAGAATGTGATTATGGTAATGATAAGCTCATCATCTCCCATGCCTTACTCACACATTTCTAAAAACAAATATATTTTTTCTATGTTTATTCATGACATTCTGTATTCATGCATTAGGATTAAGGTTATGCATTGTAGATAAATGTTTACTTGAGAATCTGGATATATTCTTGTGTCTCCTCTATTAGCTTTTCCCCATGTTTCTATCTTGTGTATTTACCATGGGTTTTTGCTTGGCATTTTAGTGTCAAAAAGGGAGGGGGGGGGGGGGGGGGGGGATTTTACTTAAGGGGGAGATATATCAGGTTTAGGTGGAAAGAGTTTTTAATTGAGGGGGAATATATTCTCAAGGGGAGAAGGAGTATTTTTATACTATGATGATCATTATGTTTGCATTGTTGTTGTGATATTCTTATGATAATTATATTGGTTTATATATGTTTTCCACACTTTCTTTACATGGTATATTCTTCAGTGTTGTGATTGTAGGATTTATAGATCATCATGAAAGCAAGGTAATAGTCTGTGTCTATGTTTGTGGGTATGTATTCATAAGTATAGATGTTATGTTGTTGTTTGTGATGATATTTTTGTAAAACATAGTTTTGTCTCAGAAATGCCAAGGGGAATATTGTAAGAACACTTGTGAGTATTGTTTATTTTTGACATGTTTTAGATAATAATCATATTGAGTGAAATGTAAGGTTGGGTAGGTTTAACAGGCATCGATAAGCTTCTTCAAATTCAAATCAAATTCAAAGTAGTAAAGAATACAAGAAAAATGAAGAAGAAGTAAGTTTGAACCAAAAACGTGTCATGAAGGGCAAAACAGACATTATACAAGTCTTATATATTGCTAGGCATGCCATAGAAATGAACGGCGTTCAAAAAAATCGAGAATCAGAAAAATTCAGATTTTGGTATTTTGGGTAAAAAGCTAGCGCTTACAACAAGCAAAAGAGGTCTGGAAAGTGGATTTTGGTTATTAAGGGCGCTTGGCTTGGCAGTTGACATGACACTTAAGCACCCTCATCAGCGTCAGTTGAGCGTTTGACCTGGCGTTAAACGCCGCCATGAGCGCTAGGCCCTGCAGAATTACCTCTCGCAGAATTTCGGTTTGAGTTGGACTTTAACTCTCTCAACTTGGGTTACACTCCAACATCTCCTAGCACGCGTATAAAGGATATTTACACCAAGATTGGCTACATTCACTCCTAATTACAAGAGGATTACATAAGGGAAAAATCTTAGTCCCAGAAGGAAACAAGTCTACTAAAAATATGATTATTCTCTCTATAAATAGGAGGATTCTTTAATGATTTTTCGTGTGGCTTTTGTGAGATATTTGCTATACTTTCATAGATCAGATCCGTTTGCAGAGTGCATGAGAGAAAGAGAGATCGCTTGATCATTCTATATCAAGAGTTTATCTAGTTTTTGACGGGTATTCGATTGTGCTTCAATATTTGACATCTTTATGCACAATTGAATGATCCGATTGCTGGAAAATCATCACACCTCCTTGTGCAACGTGGTTGAATCGATCCATTGAGAAACAAAGCCGCCAGAGTACGGAGATCGAAGTAGGAGGCTTCGTGGTTATTTGATCGTTTAGAAGCTTAGCCGTCAGAGTACAGAGATAGGAGCGAGAGCTTCGTGGTAGCGCGAGTGATACAAGACTTTCAGACGTCGAGCGAAAAATGGAAAATCAGAGTTATTTGTATGTCCTAACTTCATAGAGTCTGTAAACATCTTTGCTTCATAGTGCATCGATACCAAAGTGTATCCGTGGTTTTCACTTGGAATGTTATCAAAGGTTTTCCATATAAAAATATCGTTTGTCGTCTCTTGCTTTATTATCTGCACTTATATTGATTTTTGTATGATTTAATTTTTTAGAGAATTGAATTGTATTAAAATTGATTATTCTGCAATTAACTTTTAATTTTCAATAAATTCATAAAAAATCTATTCACACCCTCTCTAGGCTTATTTCCAATGTCTCCTATGTAATTTCATTATGGACTTATTTCCCATGGAAAAATGAAAGATAAATTATTATCTTTGTTGTCTGACGCCGGACAGAATAGAGATTATTCTGTAGGCTAGCGCAACGGGTAATTTGCAAGAAAGAAAAAGGAGAAATTCGACCCAAAATTCAGAGAACACTCTGGAATTTTATATAATTATGTATAATCAAGAATGAATAAAAACAACCCACAAGCCGGGTATAAATAGCTGAAAATCGACCCCTAATGGGATTTTTGCCAAAAATAGCAAAACCCTAAAAGTCCTACCAAAACAAAACATGGAAAAAAATAAAAAGATTGCCAAAAATCTGGCACAAATCGGGTTCAGAATCATCTCCAAATTGACAAATAAAAAATTACCGTAAGTAGCAAAAAATAACTAAAAATAAAGAATCGAAAAGGAAAATAGCGGATTTGGGGCTCGAAACGATGTGCACCGAGCATAGCTCGGTGGCCACGACGTCCGCGCCGAGATTAGCTTTCCGAATTGGGGTCACGGGCGCGAATCCGACACTTGTAGCTCCAGTTATGGCCAAAAAACCGACGCGTGCGCGGAAACTGCCCCAATTAGGCTAGATCACGATTTCTTGCCATCCTTGCGTTGATCCTCCCGCTCCAGGTAATCCAGCGCCATCAATGAGCAATCTGATAACTCGGCATCGTCTGACTCTGATCCCCCTGCATCAGTCTACAAGGTATGAGTGCTGATTATTTTTACGACTGTGTGTATGATGGATAAGTCTAGAATGTGATTATGGTAATGATAAGCTCATCATCTCCCATGCCTTACTCACACATTTCTAAAAACAAATATATTTTTTCTATGTTTATTCATGACATTCTGTATTCATGCATTAGGATTAAGGTTATGCATTGTAGATAAATGTTTACTTGAGAATCTGGATATATTCTTGTGTCTCCTCTATTAGCTTTTCCCCATGTTTCTATCTTGTGTATTTACCATGGGTTTTTGCTTGGCATTTTAGTGTCAAAAAGGGAGGGGGGGGGGGGGATTTTACTTAAGGGGGAGATATATCAGGTTTAGGTGGAAAGAGTTTTTAATTGAGGGGGAATATATTCTCAAGGGGAGAAGAAGTATTTTTATACTATGATGATCATTATGTTTGCATTGTTGTTGTGATATTCTTATGATAATTATATTGGTTTATATATGTTTTCCACACTTTCTTTACATGGTATATTCTTCAGTGTTGTGATTGTAGGATTTATAGATCATCATGAAAGCAAGGTAATAGTCTGTGTCTATGTTTGTGGGTATGTATTCATAAGTATAGATGTTATGTTGTTGTTTGTGATGATATTTTTGTAAAACATAGTTTTGTCTCAGAAATGCCAAGGGGAATATTGTAAGAACACTTGTGAGTATTGTTTATTTTTGACATGTTTTAGATAATAATCATATTGAGTGAAATGTAAGGTTGGGTAGGTTTAACATGCATCGATAAGCTTCTTCAAATTCAAATCAAATTCAAAGTAGTAAAGAATACAAGAAAAATGAAGAAGAAGCAAGTTTGAACCAAGAAACGTGTCATGAAGGGCGAAATAGACATTATACAAGTCTTATATATTGCTAGGCATGCCATAGAAATGAACGGCGTTCAAAAAAATCGAGAATCAGAAAAATTCAGATTTTGGTATTTTGGGTAAAAAGCTACCGCCATTATTACATCTTCTTGTGCTGAATCTCATTCTGATTTTCTCTCCAAATGCACAAATCCTTTATGGCAAAACCCAGACTTCTTCATTTCCCTCCCCTTCAAGAAAAATGAAGACCTCAACCCAACTAAGGCCACTCATCATGGCATGAATCCAGATCAGTACCAACTTGCTGTCCAAGAGCTTTCTCAGCTTAAATCTGAAGGATTAGTTGAAGCCACTACCTCTCAATGGGCATGCGAAGCATTCTATGTGAACAAAAGAGCTGAGCAGGTTCGTGGTAAACTCAGACTTGTCATAAACTACCAGCCTCTGAACCATTTCCTTCAGGATATCAAGTTTCCCCTCCCTCGCAGAGCTGTTATGTTTGCTCATCTTCCCACAGCAAAAGTCTTTTCCAAATTCGACCTTAAAGCCGGATTTTGGCAATTGGGAATTACCCCTGAAGAAAGACCCAAGACTGGTTTCTGCATTCCTGATCACCATTTCCAATGGACTGTAATGCCTTTTGGTCTTAAAACCGCCCCATCCTTATTCCAGCAAGCCATGATTAGAATCTTTGATCCCATCCTTTCCTCGACCCTCATCTATATTGATGACATCTTACTTTTCTCTCCTGATATGGCCTCTCACATCAATCTCCTCCAGAAATTCCACCAGCTGGTCCTCAAGTATGGAGTTATGCTTTCTGCCAAAAAGATGATTCTTGCTCAACCCAATATTGAATTCTTGGGTATGAAAATTGCTCATGGCCAGTATGTTCTCCAGCCCCACATTGCCACCCAGCTCCTTCAGTTTCCAGATGAAAATCTCAACCGAACCCAGATCCAGCAATTTTTGGGTATTGTAAACTACATGGCTGATTTCATCACCGACCTTGCCCCTTACCGAAAAACCCTTTCTGATCTTCTCAAGAAACACCCACCTCCTTGGTCTCCCTCTTGTACACATGCCATCAAGCACCTCAAAGCTATCTCTCAATCCCTACCCCCATTACAGATTCCTTCTACGGGAAAAAGAATCCTTCAAACTGATGCTTCTGATCTCTATTGGGGTGCTGTTCTCCTTGAAGAACTATCCCCTACATCCCGCTCAATCTGTGGCTACAAAAGTGGAGCTTTTACTCAGGCTGAACTCCATTACCACTCCACATACAAGGAAATCTTGGCCATCAAAAGAGGTATCGAAAAATATGAGTTCCATCTCCTTGGCCACCACTTCCTCATTGAAACAGATCTCAGCAGTTTCCCAAATATGTTAAAATTTAAACAGAAACATCCTCCCAAGGCCCAACTGCTCCGATTGGCAAACTGGTTTGCCCAATGGTCCTTCGATGCCCTTCATATTCCTGGCAAATCCAATGTCCTTCCAGATTTCCTCTCCCGCCTGAAGAAAGAAATCAACCCCATTTGTTTCCCCATGATCTCTTGCTTTGATCCTTTACCATTACCTATCCATCTCCAAATTCTACTCCTGGAGAAAACCCTCATTTCCCGAAATTGTGACATGGTCCAATCTCTTCAGCTCCTCTATATCAACCGTTATGGCCTTGAATCTGGACCAATTCGAACCATGCCTTTTCACCCTGTTTATCCCTTCTTAACCCATTTTGAGCTCAACCCTTTATTTTATTTTCATTTTTCCCCTGAGCTTTTTCTTCTCTTATGGTACCTGGTTGACACATATCATATCGGGCTCATTCTTGATAAGTCCCAATTACTCAGATACCTTGCCCAATGCCTCTTTAACAACCTTCCCTCTGCCCAAATGAAATTTTGTTCATGGCTCACCCTCTTCGGAGACATTTCTTATTGGCAAACCCAACTTCGTCGTACCCCTTTCCAAAATCCCATGTTCGTGTTTTGGACTTCTTCTCAGCTCCTTCCCACCCCTGATCATGGCATTCATATTCATAAAAATTATCATGTTTCCTTTTTCACTGGCCATGATAATATCCTAGTCTATGAATTACCCATCCATTTTGATATGTTCAGAACTCAGATATGCCATCATAATGGAATTCCTCCTCAGTCCATCTCCCCCTTTCTATTTTATCCAGATACTGCAAATTGGCGCACCTCAGATTTCTACCCTCCAGATTGGCGTCAGAAGATTCTCCAGACTCTTGAAGACCATGAAGGCCAATATTCTTGGGATCTTCTTGATCCAGACCATCCTATCTATCGGGTGCACCTTCATGCCTATCCCATTGACACAGCCCCCAGTGGTTACAACTCAGAGGACCTACATTCAGATGATTGGAGTCCTCCTGACTGAAACAAACACCTACCTTTGATGATGTCAGCCTTATCTGAATGACATATGTATGACATCAGTTGTTTGTAATATTCAGTTGTTTGTAATATTGCCAGTCGGTAAGGGCAAAATGGTCTCTTCACTTTTGTTTCATGCCATTCAGACTGTCGGCAAGGGTATTGTAGTCTTTCTAGTTTATGATGTCATGGCTGACGTTTTCTGTTTTCATTATTGCTTGTATGCCCCATGCTGGGCCTTTTAGTCTTTGTTGCTTTCTTTCTCTGTCTATATAAGGCATGTATGTGTGTATGTTGAGGGCAGAGTCCCATTAATAATATCAGTGTGTTGTTTTCATCCATTATTCTCTCTTCTCTCTCTGTGTTTTGATCCTGCCTACTTAGTGTTTGTATTATGGTATAGTAATGGAGTTCAGCCTGAGTAAAAGTTCAAGGAGAACAGCACCCCAATAGAGATCAGAAGCATCAGTTTGAAGGATTCTTTTTCCCGTAGAAGGAATCTGTAATGGGGGTAGGGATTGAGAGATAGCTTTGAGGGATTGTCTCCATGATTTGGATGATGATGATGATGATCCTATTCGAAACCAATGAGGAGATCTTTGTTAGGAAGTTCAGAACCTAACACTCGATGTTTAATTTGAACACCAGGGAACAATTGGATCAATATTGGTTTGCTCTGCAAAGTAGCGCTTACAACAAGCAAAAGAGGTCTGGAAAGTGGATTTTGGTTATTAAGGGCGCTTGGCTTGGCAGTTGACATGACACTTAAGCACCCTCATCAGCGTCAGTTGAGCGTTTGACTTGGCGTTAAACGCCGCCATGAGCGCTAGGCCCTGCAGAATTACCTCTCGCAGAATTTCGGTTTGAGTTGGACTTTAACTCTCTCAACTTGGGTTACACTCCAACATCTCCTAGCACGCGTATAAAGGATATTTACACCAAGATTGGCTACATTCACTCCTAATTACAAGAGGATTACATAAGGGAAAAATCTTAGTCCCAGAAGGAAACAAGTCTACTAAAAATATGATTATTCTCTCTATAAATAGGAGGATTCTTTAATGATTTTTCGTGTGGCTTTTGTGAGATATTTGCTATACTTTCATAGATCAGATCCGTTTGCAGAGTGCATGAGAGAAAGAGAGATCGCTTGATCATTCTATATCAAGAGTTTATCTAGTTTTTGACGGGTATTCGATTGTGCTTCAATATTTGACATCTTTATGCACAATTGAATGATCCGATTGCTGGAAAATCATCACACCTCCTTGTGCAACGTGGTTGAATCGATCCATTGAGAAACAAAGCCGCCAGAGTACGGAGATCGAAGTAGGAGGCTTCGTGGTTATTTGATCGTTTAGAAGCTTAGCCGTCAGAGTACAGAGATAGGAGCGAGAGCTTCGTGGTAGCGCGAGTGATACAAGACTTTCAGACGTCGAGCGAAAAATGGAAAATTAGAGTTATTTATATGTCCTAACTTCATAGAGTCTGTAAACATCTTTGCTTCATAGTGCATCGATACCAAAGTGTATCCGTGGTTTTCACTTGGAATGTTATCAAAGGTTTTCCATATAAAAATATCGTTTGTCGTCTCTTGCTTTATTATCTGCACTTATATTGATTTTTGTATGATTTAATTTTTTAGAGAATTGAATTGTATTAAAATTGATTATTCTGCAATTAACTTTTAATTTTCAATAAATTCATAAAAAATCTATTCACACCCTCTCTAGGCTTATTTCCAATGTCTCCTATGTAATTTCATTATGGACTTATTTCCCATGGAAAAATGAAAGATAAATTATTATCTTTGTTGTCTGACGCCGGACAGAATAGAGATTATTTTGTAGGCTAGCGCAACGGGTAATTTGCAAGAAAGAAAAAGGAGAAATTCGACCCAAAATTCAGAGAACAGTCTGGAATTTTATATAATTATGTATAATCAAGAATGAATAAAAACAACCCACAAGCCGGGTATAAATAGCTGAAAATCGACCCCTAATGGGATTTTTGCCAAAAATAGCAAAACCCTAAAAGTCCTACCAAAACAAAACATGGAAAAAAATAAAAAGATTGCCAAAAATCTAGCCCAAATCGGGTTCAGAATCATCTCCTAATTGACAAATAAAAAATTACCATAAGTAGCAAAAAATAATTAAAAATAAAGAATCGAAAAGGAAAACAGCGGATTTGGGGCTCGAAACGATGTGCACCGAGCGTAGCTCGGTGGCCACGACGTCCGCGCCGAGATTAGCTTTCCGAATTGGGGTCACGGGCGCGAATCCGACACTCGTAGCTCCAGTTATGGCCAAAAAACCGACACGTGCACGGAAACTGCCCCAATTAGGCTGGATTACGATTTCTTGCCATTCTTGCGCTGATCCTCCCGCTCCAGGTAATCCAGCGCCATTAATGAGCAATCTGACAGTTCGGCATCGTCTGACTCGGATCCCCTGCATCATTGTCCCTTAAAGCTACAAAAGTAAAACATTTGAAAAATGCTAAAAAAAACTTGTTAATCTATCTGGAAAGAAGGTTTTGTTTTAAACCAGAACACTTGTGACTTGTACATACATAACAAAAACACGTATGTATAACTAATACCATATATATACACAAGTGTATGTAACATTTCAGATCACTAAAGTCAAGGCATATTGACTCACAAAGAGGTTTATATTGGAGACCATGTTTACCTTTTTCTATCAGTACTAGTATTTGAAAAGAAAATGTTTAATGGTACAATATATAGTCCTAATCAGAATAAGTTTTAGCGTGATTCTTACTAAGGCCACTTGGTTATGTTGGTGGTTCCCACTCGCACCCCCCCACTCACACCCCCTCTTATTTTCCTCGTCCAGAATCATATTAAGCATTTTCTGTCAACGTAACCACATGTACAAATCCACTCTAAATCAAAGAGTACATTCTACCTTCACATGGCAATGACATATCTCACTCACACATAAACACACACTTACACACACATATCTATTTATGTTGTTGAATGTAGAGGTCTTAGCAAACTCAAGCAGGAGTTCCGTGGATTAGTCGGGATAAAAGTACCTGATATATGGGTTATGGAAAAAACAAAGGTTGGTTCGATATTGCTAGGAATTTCTAACTTAAATTGGAGATACCACACACAAAAATATGGATAAAGATGAATAACTATATTATGCAATACTCTGAATCATAATAATGACAAAAGATCTACTGTTGCTTATGCACTGAAAAGAATGAAGTGGATACCATGTTTGAACATTACATACCTTGGAAGTATAAATGTTCTTTCTTTCTTCCGAAAAAAAAAATAATAACTATATTATGCAATACTCTGAATCATAATAATGACAAAAGATCTACTGTTGCTTATGCACTAAAAAGAATGAAGTGGATACCATGTTTGAACATTACATACCTTGGAAGTATAAATGTTCTTTCTTTCTTCCGAAAAAAAAAATAACTAACAAAAGGGATAAAAACAGAGAAGTATTCATAAATCCAGATAGTTTTCCTGTATGTGTTGTCACTGTTGTGTGTGTGAGAGAGAGATATTTGATATAGAATCGTGGAGGATGAGTCAGTAATGAGCACATATATCTAGTAGTGACTGAAAAGAAATGGGGTGGGAACTTTGGTTCCAAATGGGCAGACACATGATTGTACAACTTGTCATCCAGTTATTATGTATATATATATATATATATATATATATATGTGGTGCGCACCACTACCACCGTCACCACCACTTAGGCCCGCCACTTAACTCCTGCCCGGGACGACCTGTGGTCCCTGTGCTTGATACAATTGAACTTTTTCACCTTTGGGTTGAAAGGGGGTGACATTAACATATATATACTATTACACACATACTAACTATTTCTTCATTAAGTCACTTAACTCTTCAATGGGAGTTGGAATAGTAAAGCTAGTCGCGTATTATCCATTTGAGATATAAAAGAAGAAGAAGAAGAAGAAAATATTTCCCACTATTATTGTGCAACTATTGATTTCTATATAAAAAACTAACCTTCAACTTATCAGCATGGAAAAGGCCGGGCTAAGCCTGACTAGTGCCCGCACTGAAATCCCTAAATTGTTTTAGACCCCCTAGGCCATGTCAAATATAAGGTCGTGTATATATTAGGTTTAATTAATGGTGTAAGAATATTTTTTTATTTAGTGACATGTTTCTGATAAAAAATCATGTTAAGAGTTGAGAGTTTTAGTTTGGGCTAATCAAGTTTGAAGTGGTGAGGATGCAAAGAGAAATGGATGAAACCGCAATGTATAAAAATTGTATTTTCACAATTTTGTTCCACCGAGTACTCGGTAAGATGCAAAGTGGTGTAAATTTTCAGAGAACTGTGCGAGTTCTCGCACCATTGCACGCAATTGTGTGTTCATCGAGTACTCGGTAGAACAGTCACCGAGTACTCGATAAGTGACAAACAACAAAAATTGGGAATTACGAAGTGTAAGAACATTTATAGTATTTTTTGTGTTTTACATGTTCTAAACAATAACCATGTTGAGTGAATTGTGAAGTCGAGAAGATTCAATAGGCATTGTCAAGCTTCGTCAAATTCAAATCAAGCATAAAGAAGTGAAGAATACAAGAGAATTAAAGAGGAAACAAGTTTGAGTAAAAAGTGCCTCCCGGAAGACTGAAACGTCATTTTTTCAAGCCGCAACATCATGAATCATTACAAGTGAGTCGAGGGAGTTCAAATGGCATTAGTCCCGAGAAAAGTTGGTTCCGAGGGTTTTGCTACGCATGACCTACACATCCAGTAGCTAAAAGTGGCTAGAAAGTGCTATATCAACTCATTTGCTACGCATGCCAATTTAATTACGAATTTTCCTACGCTTCAAGTGTAGGTTGGGCTATGCTTCAAACGTAGTAACCGCGTAGGGGTTTGGCGATATAGGGTTTTGGAAATTCCCGTTTTGCTCCCGATTTGTTCTCCTTTGAGGTGGCTGCGACTTTACACCTTGAGATACGTTCCATACACATAATATTCATCAGAATATAGGGTTTTTCTTGGTGTGGTGCTAAATTACAGAAAAGGGTTAACTTAGGGTTTCCTCTTAGCTTTCCCTATATATACCAAGCTGAACAACAGAGGAGGCTGAATTTTTTGGTGAGATCTCTGCAGGTTTCTATCTTCATATTCTTATATAGAGATAGATAGGGAGAAAAGGTTATTGAGTGATGATTGATATTTGAGTTCTCTCTTGATATTGGGATTATTCTAATTGTGCTTCTACACGACGATCTTTATGCATGATTAGATGATACAGTTGCTGAAAAATCATCACACAACCTTGTGCAACGTGTTTTCATTGATCTATTGGAGAACAAAGCTGTCTGAGTTCGGTGATCGGAGCAGGAGGCTTCGTGGTTCATTGATCCGTTCAGAGGAGGAGCCGTCAGAGTACGAAGCAGAACGAGAGGTTCGTGGATGGTGAGTGATTCAAGTTCGTCAAACGTCGAGTGAAGAAAGGCACGTCTGGAGGGATTTGTAACTCTAAAACTTCATAGAGTCTGTGTAATCCTTGATTCATAGTGCATCGATACTCGAGCGTATTCGTGGTTTTTACTTGGAGTCTTTCTACGATTTTCCACGTAAAAATATCGTGTATTTCTATTGCTTTATTTTCTGCACTTAGATTAATCGTTGCATGATTTATCTTGATAGAGAATTGGATTAAATTGTCTTTTCCGCAATTAATATTAATTTGTCAATAAATTCACAAAAACCCTATTCACCCCCCTAAGCTATTTTCATTGAATGTCTAGGTAATTTAAGTTGGTATCAGAGCGTGGTTGCACCGTTTTAGGTTAATTACCTAGGGTTAGATTCTGAACTTAGACAATGGACGTACCTCATGAAGGAGGTTCCATTTCTAGGTCCCCTTTGTTTGATGGCTCTAATTACACGTATTTGAAAGCGAGGATGAGAGCATTTTTGAAATCTTTAGATGAGAGAGTTTGGCTTATCATAGAGGTAAGATACTCACCTACCATTGTAAAGGATGCTGCTACTAATGAATATAGGATAAAATCGTCAAGTGAGTGGACTACTGCTGAGACAAACAGCGCTAGATGGAATTCAAAAACTTTGAATGCATTGTATAATTAATGTTGTGACTGCAAGTGAGTTTAAGAGAATTGCCATGTGCGAAATTGCCAAAGAAGTTTGGGATATTCATCAAGTAACTCATGAAGGAACTTCATAAGTTAAGCAATCGAAACTCCAAATTCTAAATTCACAATTTGAACAGCTGAGGATGGAGGAGGATGAAGTTTTTGGTGACTTTGAGGCTAGGCTAACTGACATAGTTACAAGTTGTCATAATCTAGGAGAGTCCATTCCCGAGACTACCATAATGAAGAAAATTCTTAGGTCTCTGCCTGAACGTTTTCGGTCTAAGGTTACCGTCATATATGAAATCATGAGTTTTAAAGAAATTAAGCTTGAAGAGTTGACTGGAAATTTAAAATTATATGAGATGGAGATGTGTGCTCAATCTTCAAAGAACTCAAGTGTCATAAAAGAGAAAAACATAGCTTTTAAAACCACTAGGGAGGATCCTAGTGAGTCTGATGAGAAGGGTGAGAGTAGACCAATACAAATTGACATGATCATGAAGTAGTTTCATAAATTTTTAAAATCTTCTTGTGGTCAAGAATTGATTAAAGGACAAACATTTGGAGATAAATCACATAATTTTAAAAATAAAATGGTCCAAAATCGGAATGAAAAGATTGATTCTAAAAAGAAGAAACGTCAATGTTTTTAGTCTCAAGGGTTTGGTCACATTGCTACGTAATGCGCCAATGAGAAGAAAATGAGAAAAGGTCTAGCTGTTACATGGAGTGATGGATCAGATGATGGAATAGTTAGTGACTCTACTGAGTCTGACGTGGCTGATGAGTCTGAGAATTTCACCATGTTTGCTCCACAAAGTAAGGAGGTCGGTGAAATTGGTGCAAGTTGGGCAATGTCTGAGGACGATGATTCCGAGGATAATGAAGATCGCGGGGACTTGTATGAAGATGCATACAAAAACTTTATGAAAAGTTTGTTCATATGAGAAAAGTCTTCTCAAAATATATTATTCAATTAAAAAAAGTTGATAAGGAGAGACAGTCCTTAATTAAGAGAAGAGTTGACCAAGTCTGAACAAGAAAAGATTCAAGGTTTAAAGAAGGTAGATGGTCTCAATGAGGAATTAAGAACTCTAAAATTGGAATTGAGTGAAAAATCTATAAGGACTGGGGAATTGGAAAAGAATTTGAAGGATGCTAACTCAACTATTCAAAGGGGTTAGGGTTCAAACGAATGAGTGATTCTAACAGTGTTTCCAAAACAACCTTTGTTAAGGCTTCCCAAGTAGCATATAGTTCTTCTCAAGGTAAGTCTGATAGGAATCTTAATGCTCAATCTTATGTCAGAAAACTTGTTGAGAGTAAGCCTCTATTTACCTCTAGAGTCAATAGGGATTTGAATAATGGTTTTCAAATATTTATCCCACTATGTCATCACTATGGAGTGAAAGGTCATATTCGTCCCGTGTGTTCAAAGTTAAGAGGAGAAACATTGAAATCAGAGTGGAAGCATAGAACTCAGAAAAGACCCAATGTTGAAAATCAAATTCGGGTGTTGAGTGAAGAGGTGAAGAGATTGTCTAGTCTAGCAAATAGAACACGTGACTCTAATTTTGAGAAATGTCTTGAGTATATATCCACGGATTCTTAGTCGACAGACATCTCTAAAAAACCATTAGATTTTCAAAAGCATGTGCATCTTAGAAAATCTAGTGGCATGTTATCATTAGGATAAATGGTTTCATATGTATCATTGTAGGAATATCTTGCATTATCTTTTATCCTAGAATTTATACATTATCATGGTTTTTTTATTATTTTATTTTAATGTTTATTTTTTTATTGTGCATGCATCATGTTTTTCTACTATTAAGATTATTCATGCATGCATCATTATGACAAAAATTGCCATAAAAATTTATTAACATGATGAGTTTGGCTAAGGGTACAAATGGTTGTCATATTTCACTCTATTCTCATATTTACTTTTCTTATTATGCTTATGGGAATTGGAGTTGTTAGTCTGACATGAGGTTATGAGTTCTTCACTTTACATGTTTAAGTATTGTTTTTGGAACTCATTAACTTTGGGTGCTTGTTTTACTTCGGAGATGACTGTAATACTTGTTGAAACTTTTTATCTTTCTCATCTAATTCGAAGTGATATGTAAGTTCATGAGCTATGCTAGATTGATCTATGCTTTGAAATACCTTTTTCATGCTTATGGATGTTATGGTGATGTTGAAAGGAGGATATAATGAGTTGTTTAAAATATAGAAATGAAAAAAGTAGTTATTCGATATGAGTAACTGGGCCTCTTGCCTCAGTAAACATTAAGTTTTCTCGTAAAAAGGGGAGAAGACTAATGAGCATAAATCTCATGGAAGAAGCGCGAGCTCAGTTGGTCGGGACTAAAATCATCGCTGGAAAGTCCAGAACTTAGAATGATAAAAAGGGATATGGTGAAAATGTTGAAAAGATTAAATTGTCCTTGTTAAAGATTTGACTTCTAGTTTAAGGGTTGGACTAAAGCATCATCACAATTTGATGAAGAGATTATTAAAATTAATACGTATTGCTTTCATCTTAGTTGTTTGCTTGCACCTAAATATTTTTCATATATGCAAATGATATGTAAAACTTGTTTAGTGACTGATTATGACTACAAGGTATGTGTGCTGAATTTCTTCACTAACATGTGTATAATAGCTAAGTCAAATATGAGAATATGATGTGTTAATGATTAGCTCATTTTCTATACTGCCCTGCTCACATGTTTCTAAGAAGAAAAATATTTTTTTTTGTTGAGCATTTTGCATTCATGTATTAGTACTAAGTTTATGCATTGTAGAGATTTATGTTACTCGAGAATCTGGATATAATCTTATAGAGTACTTTATCTTATTATTTAGTGCTTGACTTAGATTCTCTAGAGTCTTCTCTATGATCCTTTCCCTATGTTTTCATTTTGAGGCTTTTTCTATGCTTTGATTGTTATATCTTTGCTTGTCATTTCAGTGACAAAAAAGGGGAGAAATATTAAGTAAGGGGGAGAGATTATTTGGTTAAGAGGGATAAGTATTTAATTAAGGGGGAATATATTCTCAAGGGGAGAAGGATAGAGTGTTTATGATGATCATTAAGCTTGCATTGTTGTTATGTTATTCTTACGATCATTATATTGGTTTATATCTGTTTTTCACAATTGTTTCTCATGGTATGTTCAGTGTTGTGGTTACATGATTGGAAGATCGTCAGAAGGACAATTTGATATTATATGTCTATGTTTGTTGGTGTGTGTTCATAGGTATAAATATTATGTTGTTATTCATGAGACTCTGTAAAACATGATTTTGTCTCAGAAATGCCAAGGGGAAGATTGTAAGAACATTTATAGTATTATTTGTGTTTGACATGTTCTAGATAATAACCTTGTTGAGTGAATTGTGAAGTCGAGAAGGTTCAATAGGTGATAGGTACCAAATATCATACATTTAAGGCTCATAATTATACATTGTTTTGTCTATATATATCAATAGATTAATGTTTTTTATACGATTTTCGTGTTTTAAGATGTTTCAAGCCATGTAATATAAAACGAGTTAAATTCGGTGAAATAACTGGATTAGCGACTCAAGATTTTTCGAGAGCCGAAACCATGGATAAAAGACCTATGAAGAACCAAACATAAGTCAATGATGCAAAACGAATGAAGCCAATAAGAGAAACGAGAAAGAAAATGAAGTTCAAGGTGAAGAACTACAGAGTACTCGGTATTGCTTTCATCGAGTACTCGGTCAAGTACGAAAGGGAGCGCACTTGTGCAAAAGAAAAAAAATAGCTAAAGAATTTAACGCACTTGTACCCATTTCCACAACACTCAAGAGCTACCGATTACTCTGTAGAATTCTCACTGAGTACTCGGTGAGACCAAAAACGGTCAGGCCACATGAACAACTTGTATAAACATCAGTGGGACCCGTTTCGTACATAATCAATATGGGATGATCTCTAGACTATCTTGGACACAATATTAACCATATTTGATGAGATTTCATATCATTCTTCCATAAATATCAAGATACACATTCCTGACTTCACGATGAAGTAATCAGATTACCAAACAAAGACATCTCTTTTTCTATAAAAGAGAAGGGTCTCCCCTACAGAAATAAAAATTTTAATAGATATTTTTATAGATATAATACATATTGTCTTGGAGAGTTGGGCAGAATATCAACCATGGAGGGGGTGTCTCCATCAATAATGCAGACAATCACTACAATGAACAACTAAATTGGTATCTAGGATTTTTAATAAAGCCCTAACCAAGTAATGTAGACTCTTTCTTATTTTTATTGTGTAAGGGGAAACTAAAGGACAAATATATGATGATTGTGTAAATGAGTGATTACGTTTGATTTTATATAAGATTCTTCATTTATTCTATGTCTTGTCTTAGCTTGAATGAAAGTTTTATCTTGCACAATGATGATTATTCAATATTGGCTAGAACTCGGATGTTTAACTCATGATTTTCTACACAATGGTGGTAATTAACATGAAATTTTTATTTAGACAAACCATGCATAAGTAGAGATAACGAGTGACATGCTTTTTAATTTATGTTAGTATAAGTATTTTATAGTAGATGCATGTACTAGTTATGCTTGTTCAATGATGACTTATGTCAATGATGGATTAATTATTCATTTTTTGGGATTAGGGTTTCACTAATGTTTGCGACCCTATATGTCACACCCCGTTATTCCTGAGACCCCAATCTGGAGAATCAGCGGATCCCGAGGTATGACGTCATCGAAAACAACAACCAAGATTAACAATGACATCGAAATACATGAACTATGAATAAAAATGAAGTATTCCATGTCACCTGAGTGAAAGAAACTTAGTAAAGAATTCTAATGAAAATCCGGCAAAGTTTCGTTTATAAATGGAACATCCGGACAACCCAATTTCAACACAACAGAACAACCTGCCCATAATAAAAAGAATACAAGCAATGGCACGCAACCCAACATTCCAGAAACCTACTAGGGCCGAGGTAATGGAAAAGAACACCAATACCTCTCCAAAACCCCTGTAAAATCAATAGAGCCCAAATGCTCAAATGAAAATAGAAAGAAAACCACTTGGCGATGCCGAAAAGGTATAAAGGCACCCCAAAACAACAAATAACAACTGAGCCACCAGGCTCGAATAAGAATACATAAACTTCAATGGTAGTGCCGAATAGATACAATGGCACCCCAAAATAATAAATACATACAATAAAGGATACAACAGAAGGGGATATGCCAACAGCCTGGCTCCCAAGAGAACAATGAATATACACAAGGATAGCTATGAATAAAATAAATAAACTACTGGAAACGTCCCAAGTCACCCGTACCATCGTCACCGTACGTGTCGTGCTGCATCCACCTGCAAACCTGAAAATGTTGTGTGTGGGGGGTGAGCAAAAAAAAACCACGCGCTCACCATAATATCAAAACATCACACTCATAGCCATCTAGAAAATGTTAACCATCCCGTGTGCATGCATCTATCCTAGGTCAAGCTATCGTCTACCATGGCACCCTCGCCAATCCGAGACACCTAACAATAACCTCATAACTAATCTCGAAACTACTCAAGAGTCGTAAAACAACACAGATCATAAGATATATCTACCGCTCGTATATATGCATGTCGAATCAACATATATATATATATATATAAATATATACATAAAGTCTCGTAAACAGCTAATCCTAGCACCTGGTGTATAAAAGCACCCAGTCGAATACACACTCTCGTCTAGGGATACAACCCGAACTAACTATCTATTATACCGTGCACCGAGCACGCCACTCAAGATTCCTAGAAGGTAAGATCATTCATTAGGACTACCAGAAGAGAAAAATCATAATCATGTCCACAATTAATTCATAATTCTTACACATCACCTCTATCGAATCATAACTGGAGAGTCTCACTCTCACAATTTATATCCTCAATACAGTCCAATGGTATCCTCAATACAGTCCTTTTTGTTTACAATATTTCGTGAACTAATCCATTCACCCCAAAGAAATATAGAAGGAAATATATTATCACCACACTGGATTCGGTAACCAACCGAACTATCTCTAACTCACACTGCCTATCGAGGCACTAAAAGGGTACAGACCAACAAGGTCACCTCTAACTCATACCGCCTATCGAGGCGCAAGAAAGGGTTACTGGAGTCATTTAGTCCCAAACAGATGCCATGGACCTCGGGTTTTTAAAGAACAATGTTGAACCCCGAAGGATTCAACCGGTTTTAAGAAAAAGTTAGGGCCCGGTCAAATCATATTTGGTGCCAATGCCTCCTAACCCAACCAAACACTAGGAATCGCACTATGTGCGCTTAATCTCACTTCTCTTACCCGAGAAGATCCAGAGACAAACACGAATGATCATATTTCTTACCTTAAGGAATGAAACCTTAGAAACACATGTTCGGGTTAAAACCCAAGAAACAATAACACGGGGAAAAGAACTACTAGAGTTCAACCGAATATCACCTCCAAGTCACATTCAAACTTATTTCGAAACAGGTTCTAAGACCTTCAACTTAATATCGGAACTTATAAACAAATCCTCAAAGGTTACCAAACCAACAGAACTGACCTTGAGTCTCAAGAACAGGACAAACCATGTCCAGAGTTCACTATGTTTACCAGAACATGTAGGAAAGGAGATTTTCAAGGCACACGGCTAAAAACCATTTACTACTCGAAACACTTTTAGAGTGGAAGGGTGAGCGACAAGCTCAAAATACATAAGCCAAGAGAAACAAGGTCCGACTAACGAGTCTTACCCGACCTTTAACCTGAATAACTCTCCCCACTACCGAAGTGGTCTAATAATCATCAAGTGATAACACTAATCACCAACCACAAAGGCACAACCACAACCAAGTCTCAATATATGATTAGCCAACTCAACTCAATTCCAACTCAAGGGGGAAACAATTAATTATCAAAACCTCTTTTCATCTATTTCCACTTAATCACCTGGAACACATGCCAACCATGGCTCCACTAAACCAGGTTTTAACATTATCGTCGAACTTTCTTTCTTTCTTTACAATTTTAAATCTTTAAATATTCATTCACATTGAGTTAATTTCATCATTTATAATAAATTTACAAACACCGTCCGTTTAATAACAGAAATTTTACAACAATATAAAAGAATGAATGCTCAATGTGAATACAATGCAATGACAATGCAAAAAACACCCTATCTAGCATGGAACAACCGGGTATAATGTCGCCAAAGTAACACAACCACGAGGATCATATCGACTGTTGAAAGAAAACACACCGTGTTCGGATCAAATCCTCCCACGCCTCCCTGTTCCCGGATTACTAGTTCGCCGGTAGCGATACATCGCCTAGCCAGTTGTTGCGACGACCCGAAAGACTCAATGCAATATGTACATGAATAAGACATGAAACCACACCAAATGCAATATCAATACTCATGGTGTATGAAATATGTACATCATGCCTTAATAGTGAGTCAATAATCAAAATATAACATTTATCAATTGACAAGTATATGTCCCACAATTCATTTTTATACGATCAATCCACGATATACAATCATTTCCATTTTTAAAAGCATGTCTCATAATTTAATTAGAATAGCAAATCACATCAATTTATCTCAAGATCGTCCGGTTTCCCAATTTCCCGACAATAATAATTCTTATAAACTCGCATGCTTTTAATTTAATTTACAGTAATTGTTTTCAAACTATTCCACCTCAGGGACAATTTAATTCATAATATAACTTCATTATATTTTATGAGAAAAATAAACTAAAGAGGAAACTAAAACCGTGTCTAAGTTTTAACGTCACGCATCCTCATGGATCCCCTAACATATTTTTAATTTCAATAAAATGTAAATAATAGAGGAAATATTTATTAACCGGCCCTACGTCCCTCAATATAAAGATTGCCCCGCTCCCACTGTATTTTAATTTCAGTTACATATAATCCGGGGGCTAATTACAGGTTCTAATTTCACACAAAATTCTACAAAATCCTACTTTAAGTCCAGGGGTACTAGACCACCTATTTTAATCCAATTTAAGTAGGATTTAATTTCTTAAAAAATTTCAGGGAATTAATTTATTTAACTTCCTAGGGAATTTTTATTCCCGACCTCATTTATTCGGTTATGGGTATTTCATGAATTTTATAAAATTCTTAAATTCTATTTATCGCTTAGGAATTTAATTTCATGCTTTTATTATCCATAAACATACAATGGGGCAACTTAGCATTTTCTACGCACTATTACTGAATACTAGATAAACATATATATAAAATTCCCCACCTAATTTAAACGCTTACAAACAGTCTCGCCGTGAACAGTACCGGGCGTGAATAGTGCTCGCCGCCCAAAGTCGTCTGAAACATATTTTCAATATGTTGAAACGACCATCTTACCGTCCTATTCAATATAGTTGAAACTCGTTAGCAATCAATAATTAAATCAGAACAAATCTACAAAAAATAGAAACTGAAATTCATACCGAAAATTTGAAATTCCCGGATAACCGCTCAACGGTTTCGCACCAATTTTGGATATAACGTACACGGTACCGAGGCCGAGCTATCCTCGGGAAATCAGCCCAAATCGAGCCCAAATCGCCACTGAGTCAACCCGACTCAGTACGGTCGAACACCTCCCTTTTCGTCACCACGCACAGCTGAACAGTGCTACCACCAGCGTGACCACCACTGTTCGCCATCACCACCATCGCTCCACCAGCATCGTCATCATCTTCATGTCCGGTGAAATCCACTCCTAGCCGAAACCCCAGACCGAACACGAATTGGCTCGTCCCTACACGCGGCTGTCAGAGTCGCACCACCACCACAACCTCGTGGTCGCACTGCAAGCGCCACCTATAGCCGACGCTGCTCTGGCCACCGTCGATTTACCAGATCACTGTCGGCAACCCTCACCTTCCCTCTCGAAATCGCCTCTGTGTGTGTGGCTCCCTCTCTCATCAGAAACTTCTCTCTTTCTCTCTCAATCCGACCCATGGTGAAGACAAAGAATAGGAGGTATGTGCGTGAGGGAGAAGCAGGTAGAGAATAGTCTGTACATTGGGTTTAGAGCAGATGAAAAGTTCTTGAGAAGCTTCGGGAATTCTCTCAAACATCTGATACATTTGTATAGATATATCTATATATATATAAATTGCAAAACCAACTCTCCAATTCTCCATAATTGCACTAGTGACTCTCATGCATTCCCAATTTACAGTATAATCCCCACACGTGTCTTCCCTATATATATATATATTTATATAACCAAATAAATACAACCACCAATCATGTTTTATTAGCCATTTCAATTAATAACCAATAAATGATTATTATTATTGCATACTTTAATTACTAGTCAATAATAACCCAAAATTCCTCACCATACATATATATATATTCCCAATAAATACTCACACGTATATATATAATTTTAATTATAATATATACGTGTACAATAAATCCTGAAAATATACCGAGAACTCCCCAAATAGTACCACGTGAATCCATAAAATTCACGAGTCCCCAAATAATAATACGAGCTTAAACAGGTATGAAACTCTTCCACCAATTAAATCGCCGAAAGCCCCACGATACTCCGAATAACTAATAAAGTCCGGAATAAATAATTCGGCTATAAAATCGGGTATGAATATTTATATAAACCAAATTAAATCACTAATCGCCTAATGTTTTATATCATGCGCTCCCCATAAACTCTACAGATAGTTAATCAATAATAACAACCAAATTAAATACTTCGGTACGAGACTCAACTATCGAGTCACCGGAGTCGTCACTAATCCAAACAACTAAGGCACGTAACTTATTCGAACAGTAATCAAATAAAACGACTTCAACTCAGATTAATCCACTAACACGTATCACATACAAATAAGCACGAAAAACGAACAAGGTAATAAAAATACACGTAAACACGTAAGTCAAGCAACTAAGGCACCTAATGCCACATCAATACACAGAGCATCAACACACAGAGCACGTATATACAAACATAAATAAAATGAGTGAAAGGACTATCAATACTCCTAAGCACGTTAGCTAAACAAGGCACGTACTAACCCCATAACCGGGAAAACAAAAACGTTGAACCCCTAAAGCACTATATACCGAACTCGAATCACTGAGTCGAAGCCCTAAACGTCAAGCGTCGAAACAAATCCATTCAGTCGATAACACTAGCTATCAATCGTCACAACTCAATCATGTAGTCGATAACAAGAACACAAGTAAACGTTTCACCAAGTCCGAAACTACAAAACGTTACTGTCCAGTCATATAGTCATAATCGATACTCCACAAAGTCATTCAGGTGATGATCGCCAAGTCGCGCAATCGAATCCAAGCGTAAACGCGAAAAATTTACTCGTAAAATACACAGAGTAACCATGACGTCATGAACAAGTGACGTCATCACCGAAAATAAATCGGAAATAATTCAGGAAAAAGGGAAAATGAAACAGGGTGTTACACTATATCTGATTCGTATATGATGGACCGCCCTTTACAATTAAATGATTAAGAAGATATATTATGTGGTTAGTGGTGGAGTTAGAAATACCCTAGATCTTTATCTCCATTGATCTCAATCAAAACCAAAATCTATCTATATTTTTATGTTATTTTATTTATTGTCAAAGTAATTCTAGAAAACCAAATAAACAAATTATCTTTCATAATTTAGTTACAATAATTATAAGGAAGTTGTGAATTTAATAGTCTCTGTGGATTCGATAAACCCTATCTCATCTATACTATACTATAATAGATTCGTGTACTTGCGATAGGAAAAACTAGGTCAATTTTAAGGGCTTATTATTATTATTATTATTATTATTTATTACTCAAGCCTAGTAAGGGCCGAATCTAACGAGATCTGGCCCGACCGATCAAGTTTTTTGCGCCTTTGCCGGGGACTAACATTTTTCTATACGTCTAAATAATATTATAGCTAGATTATTTATTTCCGTTACTTTTATTTTCTTCTTTTAAATGCAAGATTGTGTGATTTTTGATAGGTGCATTAAAGTTAACAGAAGGAACTAGAAAATCGGTGACAATTGCTTTGCTGAACCGTTTGTGAGTTTTAATCTATCTTAAATTATTGTCCAATCTTATCTTGAATTTTATTATTTAATTTCTCTTTTATATTTTTGTTTATTTATTTTTTAGTTCATTATTTATATTAGTGTATTTTTATAAAAAATTGTTTCATCGTTGTATGAGTGG
The DNA here is from genome assembly GCA_963922005.1 of Cornus suecica. NCBI lineage: Eukaryota > Viridiplantae > Streptophyta > Magnoliopsida > Cornales > Cornaceae > Cornus > Cornus suecica. Next base: position 56,108,236 of record OY998240.1, on the reverse strand, counting down.
TTTACGTTCCATATCTAAATAACTTGCTCCCTTTGATACTGAAGTTGATAGAATTTATCGTAAAAACTTAAGAACTAATAAACAAATGATTGAAAAAGATACATTAAATTTTAACTATATGGGCGAACCTCAAGTACAACCACTAGGTTTCTTGAAATATTATTACACACCTTCTAATTTTGAATCACTAACGGACATTGTAATACTAGGCGAAACAACGTCCCATTATGAAATTAAAGTTAGTATTTTGAATATCTTACCTAAATTGTATGGACATAAATATGAAGATCGTTACGAACATATTATTGAGTTTATAGAAATTAGTTCAACAACTAAGATGAATGGGATGCCTACTAATACCTTACGTGTTCGATTATTACCTTTTTCACTCAAAGAAAAAACTAAAAGATGGTATAATAGTTTAGAAGAATGAGTGTGAACTAATTGGGAGAATCTTAAAAAATGTTTTTTACATAAATACTACCCTGTGGGAAAAACACATGAAGCCTAAGCAGCTATAATGAACTTTGCCTAAATTTCGGGTAAACAATTCCATGAAATTTGGGAACCTTTTAAAGAAATATTGGCTAAATGTCCCCATCATAAATTTACAAAATATGATTTCGTGCGTAATTTCTATCATGTCCTAGATGAGATACAACACCTTATAGTTGCGGTATGCGGATGAACATTTGTATTAGAACCAGTCGAAGACATATGGAAAATATTCGAAAGATTGAGTGAAAATTCACAACAAAACGTGTCCGAGACTAGGGCTAAATCAATACTTTATAACCTTAGACGAATGGAAACTGTTAAAGAAATAGGAAGAACTGACGACGTTATAGTTCAAGTAGCTGAGATAAGTAGAAAATTAGACAACTTTTTAAATTTTACTCAAAATAGTCCTAGAGAATTCTGTTCAATATGTTCTAATCCTTCCCATTTATCTAGCGGATATTCAATGACATATCAGGAAGATATACTACCATATGATGTTAACGCATCCTTTACTACTACCAATAATAATCCTTAGTCAAATTCTTTCAATCAAGGCTGGCGGAACCATCCATATTTATCTTATCGTTCTCAAAACGTAGAGAATCATGTCCAAGCTCAAAATTTCAATCAAAATCCAAGACCATTCAATAATACTAAGAACTTCAATCAAAATTCAAGACCGTTCAATATCACTCAAAAATTTCAAAATAATACTGAAGGATTTTGATCTTTTTAATCAAACCAACCTCAATTTAGGAATCAAAATCAAATTCCTAATCCACCACAAAGATCATCTGGCTTTGACGATAAAGTCTTAGCACCCCTTAGTAACTTAGAAGCTAATACCCAACTGCTACATACACATTCACAAGCTATTTCAAAACTAGAAATGCATATGGGACAAATAGCTAACACACTTAATAAAAGAGAAGAGAGTAAATTACCAAGCCAACCAGTGATGAATCCTAAAGGTAGGGGTGGCAATGGGGTGGGTCGGGGAGGGTATTCCCCACCCCGTCCCCGAACCCGGTGTAATTTCCCTGCCCCATCCCCGATTTTTTTTTTTTTGCCCCACCCCGCCCCAAGTTATCCCTGCCCCGCGCCCCGTCTCGCCCCGCCCTGCGACCCTTAAAGCTAAAGTACATAATGCTATTGAATCAGTCCAACAAATTGGAGGAAGCCATTTAAGGGGTATTACTATTGAATCAGTCCAACAAAATGGAGAAAGTCATTCGAACAAAATTAAGAATTAGAAAGAAATAAAAAAACGAAAACAAAAACCATGGAGTATTCACCATCGATATACCCAAAAAGTTCGAAACACATTAAACTAATATACAGAGACCATTTAATGGGTATTGCTATTGAATCTGTTAGAGCAGGAGTCAAAACAGTAAAGTAAACCTAACCTATTCTACAAATCTTCTACGAATGATGAGACAAACAGATATATATCTATATATATATATATATAGAGAAAAAGACGATACCAATAATGCTAAACACAAGGTGTGCCGTATGGATTTGGCTTTCTGTGGTCACCATTATAGATATATATGGGTTATGTTTGTAATATGTTAAATATATAAGGTTAGTTTAGTAAATAACTAATTAAGCGGGGCGGGGCGGGTTAGTTAATCGAGGCGGGTTCGGGGTGACCCATACCCGCCCCGTTTATAATCGGGTATTTTTTGTTGCCCCATACTCGCCTCGGGCCAAGTTTTTTTGCCATCCCTACCTAAAGGGCAACACATGATTGAGTTATGAACTTTATAAGAACCTACGCATGAAACTATTCAATCAATCACAACCTTAAGGAGTGGTAGGCTAGTGTACGATAGAGTTAAGGAAAATTTTGAGGAAAAACTCACACAAAACGAAGTCTTGGAAAATATTCCTGAAGAAACATCACATCCAATATAAGATGAACCAGTTAAAGAAATACCTGAAAAACCAATGGAGAAGGAATATGAGCCAAAAACACCAATCTCTCAACGTCTCCAGGGATTAAACAATTATGGAAAACAAGGCGATAAAAATAATTAAATCTTAGAAACACTTAAACAAGTAAAAATAAACTTGCCCTTGTTAGATGCCATAACTCAAATCCCAAGTTATGCTAAATTGTTGAAGGATTTATGTATGCAGAAGCGTAGAAGCAGAGCTAAGGTACCTAAAAAGATAGTGTTGAATGAATAAGTAAGTTCTTTATTGTTAAATGATACACCACCAAAATTTAAAGATCCAAGAGCACCTACAATATCATGCATAATTGGTGATCAATAAATGTAACACCGCGTGTTTTTTTCCTTTTTCCTGAAATTAATTCTAATTTAATTTCGGTTATGATGTCACTTGTTCATGACGTTCATGTTATCCTTGGTATTTCGCGTGTAAATTTTTCGTGTTTACTTTTAAAGTCGACTAGACGACATTACGGTTTCTCTTTGACGACTATGCGAGTTCTTGTTATCAAATACGCGGTATCATTTCGACATTAATGTTTAGTACTTCGACTGGGCGACGACAGGTTGTAATTGATCGGGCTTGTTTACTGTTCCGACATTTGAGTTCCTACCCCAGTGTATTTATTTCTGAGTGTATTAACTATTTGGAGTCCCGTGGAGTTTTCGAAATTTTATTTAGGGATCGTTTGGACATTTTGATAAAGAGTTGGGGTTAGTTTGCAATTTCGGATGAATGGAGGGTTAGTTGTGCAATTTATCATATATAACTTTCTCTGTATCTCTGCACGAACGCTGCTACACGCTCCCTTTCTCTTTTTCCTCCTCTCCTCTTCACGACTACACAGAGCTCTTCTTCTCCTTTCTCCATTGCCGTCGGCTGAGAGAGAGAGAGAGTTGGCTGAGAGAGAGGAACAGCCAGGCGATGGTTCGATGGAGAAGCTACAGCTGGAGCAGCGACAGGCGGCGACGGTCCAAGGACGGCGGCAGGTGTAGCGGTGACTTGCAGGAGCGTTGACGACGAGTAGGCTGTGGCTGCCGTTGGGTCGCGCAGTGGCGACGCGCGACGCTGGTGGTGGCTCGCAGGTGGGCAGCCGCGGTGGCGCGAGCAGCGCCATTTCGGCCAGGAATTCGGGCATTTCTTTGGTTGACTTCCCGACATCGGTTTGGGCTGATTTTTGGAGGGTAACTTTGTATCGATGCTAGATACGTCATACTTTAATTTCGTCATTTTCCGTTGAACGATTTTCAAGGAAATCGCGTTTATAGGTTATAATTTTCGTTTGAGTTAATTTAGATTTACCTAAATTGATTAACCTATTGCTAATGGGGTTCGTATATATCATATAGGTTATCTAGACGGACGTTTCGATATATTTGAATTATTTTTCGGACGACTTTGGTCGGCGGGCTCCATATTCGAGCGCCGACACTGTGTTGTTTCGGATTGTTCGGTAAACGTAAAATTAGATGGAAAATTTTATTTCTCACTGCGTATCGTTGACGTAGTTTGGGGTGTGCAAACCCTTATTTTTTTTAATATATATATATTAAATTGTAAATTTAAATATCTATAATTTGTTTAGAATCGAAATAGGACTTAGGGATTAATTTAAGAAATTAATTAAATTATTTCCTACAAAATTAAATGAATTCCTATTTTAATTGAATAGGAATAGGTGGCTTAGAAATTCCCTTGATAATTAAATGGGCTAGTGGATATGTAGACATAAGGGATATGAACACTTAGACGTTATGCTAGGTTTCCCTTATTATACGTGGATTAATTGATTTAAATTGTTTAAAGGCATGTTAAGGGAAATTGAAAATATTTTGTAAGGAATTAAAGAAAATATGTTGTTTAAGCATGAATTGTAAATGAATCTATTTTCTCACGATTTCAATGCTTTATTAAATTTTAAGGACATGTTAAAAAGATTTTGAGATTTATGTTGATATCATGTGGTTATTTTGATAAATATGATGCATGACATATTTATGTTGAGACATGATTTTATTGCGTATACCATATATTGTGAGACATGGGTGTTGGTGCATGTAGTGCATGGTTTCACCATTTGGAGAGAAAATTCAATTGGTGTGGTCTACTTCCTTTGTGCGTGGTGCACGAGTAGACGTTTGTGTTTGGATCATCAAAACAACTGGCCAGGGGGTGCTTTTCGCTTCCCGAGAAAACTAATCTTCTGAGAAACTGAGACGATAGAGGGAGGACATATCGTCCAAGGCCCTATGTTCATGGTTGGGCCGTGGTGAACGTCTTCCTTGGTTAAAAGTGTGAAGTGTCAAAAGCACTTGGGAAGAATGGTTCGATGAGTCTATATTCCTTAGTGAGCTTGTATCCTCAGGGGAATTGTAGAGAAGGATCCATTACCCTTGGGAAGGGTGTATTTTTGTGTGTGTATCACAGGCGGTCTGTGATTTTCATTATGTATATATATATATATGATGTTGGAGCATGTTAATTATGGAAAATTGCGAATTTCAATTCATATTTTATAAATGCTCAACTGAAAATGATTAAGGTGAAAACATGAAATAAACACGGTAATTATTAAAGTATAAATGAAATGTATATCCTTATACTTATGTTTAGATACTTTTGTGCCCTTAGGGGAAGTTAAATATATTGGCATAGTGACTTCTGTGGTTAGTTGAGGTTAGTGGTAGACCATAGAGTTGATTTCAAGGTTGAGGCCTTAGAGAAGGCGGTTAATTGTCTTGTGATTGTGGTTAATAGTTTTGTGATTGTGGAAAGTTGTGTGACTTGTTGAAGATTTGAGTTTAGGGATTGATTTTAGTATCAATTGAGATTTGAGGCCTTAGAGAAAGCGGGTTTGAGATTGTGAACTTAGTGGATGTTGTTGTATAGACCTTTAGGTGCCTTTCACCTTTTGAGGAATGGGTTATCAACTGTGTCTTGAGATTTGGATTGGGTTAGAAGAGGTTATAGGTAAGGTGATCTTATTAAGTACGTGAGGTACTGTAGCTTGACAGTCTTGGTTCTAGTGCTTAGTTCATTCTCCTAAGCATTTTCCTTACTGTACTTTGCATACTAGTACATGTCTTTGACTTATCTGTCACTCTTTGAGTTGTCGGTTACGGCGTGGTGCCGAACCTCTTCCTCGTGGTGTCAATTGATGTTGTGGAGTTGGAAACGGATTGTTGTGGTCCGTGAGTCCAGCGTATTGTTCTTCCCTTACTGTCCTCATGGGCATTATAGGAATCCGTAGTGTTGTGTTCACTCTTATTTGACTGTTTTTCGAAAACGGTGTTTTCTATGTTTTGAAATAAACTCTTTGTATTTAAAAGGAAAAACCCATTTTTGTCTACCCCCGTAGAAACTAAAAGTTTTAGTTCTTTATAAAATGATCTTAGGATCTTCTTTAAAAACATTTTTACTTCTAAAAGTCGATGATAGCGACTAACGGAGACCGGGGGCAAGACGGTCATTTTTCCTTTGTGGTTTCTTAAAGGAAAACTATTTTATTACTTGAAATTCTGAGACTTTGAGACTTCTTTCTCAAGATGTCTACTTGTAGTGTTTTGAAAGGTGATTCTTGTTTCACCTTTGCTACAGATTATCTCTTTGTCCGAGGTTTGAGGCTTGTAGTTGTTCAGTGCACACATATAGTGTTGCCTTTCCCTTCTTCTTGGTTGTTGGTGTCACCACCTAGGTGATTTGAGTTTTTCTTACGTTAGGGGCATGGATGCCAAATGGATTGGTTCGAGTTTTAAAACCTTTTTCTTAAAAACTATTGAATCTCTGGATTCATCTTTTTATTACTTCCACTCTCGGCTATTCACTTTTGGTTCCTTGTTCAGTTGTTCTTAACCTTGACGTTGTTGTCACGGTTATATGTTGGTTTAGTATCGGGACTTCTTTTCCCTTTGCTTTGGTTTCCTTGTTTGGGTGTTTTCATTAAACACTTGTGGTGTTCTTAACCTTGACATTGTTGTCTCGGTTATATGTTGGCTTAGCATTTGGAACTCTTTTACTTTGCTTTGTTTTGGTAACCCGTAGGTGGTCGTTCTTGTGAGTTGAGTTCGTGTACTCTTAGTGATTTGATTGGGTGGTTTTCCTCACCTACAGTGAGAGTGTTAGTGATTTGATCAATCCTATTGATGATAGTGTTATGAGGTTAATGTGATGATGTGATTTATGGTATTGAGGAAGAGATATGATTGAGGTGATCCAATTCTTGAGAGGTAGATTTTCTCTAAGAATGGGATAATTTTTCTTATATATATATATATTGTACATATATATATATATAGAGAGATGATGATTGTGTTAGTACGCAAGGATGTGAGTGTTTTCCTCCTGTGTTCTCGAGGAGTGAGTTATGAGTATTCCTTGGTACTAGTGGTGGATTTTGATTCCTGTGGATATTAGACGTGAGTGTGTTTTCCCTCTATTTGGATTTCTGGTTAGCGCCGTGAGTGCTTGAGGACTTGTTAGATTTGACCTGGGTGTCGTGTACCTAGTGTACGTTGGTGAGAGTAGTGTAGACTACCGGTATGGGTTCTTGGAGTACGAGTCTTAGTTGTACCTTATAGACTCTTATTGTGTATTTATATATATATTTATATATATATATTCCCGATACATATATATATATACTCGTTTATGGTAGCTTATGAGCGCGTGCCTTGGGTTTGCGTGGATGGGATTTGTTGGGCTATATATATCTTGCTAGATAGTTTAGCATTACCTAAACTGCAAGAGGATGTGGTAGTTAGAGTATCTTTTCCCACTGAGCTTATTTGCTCACAGGGGAATTTCATTTGCCCCCTGGTATTCCACACCAGGTTGTAGGAAATATACGGCTATGGGCAGGATGCAGTGCAACGACAGTTCTCTTTTGTTTTCTTGATACAGGTTTTGGAGTCGCGTAGGGTGATGCGGTTACGGTTGCAGGGCGACTGGTTTAGGGGCGATAGTTTTCTGTTGTTAGTTTCTCTACCCATTTGTATGGGATTGTCATGTATTTCTTTTGGGAGCCAGTCTGTTGGCATATCCCTATTGGTGTATCATTTATTTCCTGTCTTTATTATTTCAGGATGTTATTGTATCTATTCTGCACAGCTAGGTGCATTTCAGTATTCTTATTCGAGCATTTGTGGCTCTGTTGATTATAGAGGGTTTGGAGGGGTTTTGGTTTCTTTCCACTACCTCAGCCCTAGTAGGAATGATGAATGTGGGGCTTGGAAGCCATTATTATTATCGAAATTTTATTGGCAGGTTATTGTGTTGTGATTGTGTATCCGGATGTTCCATTTACAAACATAATTTTGTCGGATTTTCGTTAGATTCCGCTATTTTGTTCTATTATTCATTTGGGTATGAAATATACCATTTCCATCATTATTCCATACGTTTTCATGGTTAATGATATCTTAGTTGGTCGTTTGTGTTAAGGATCACATCCTGGATTCCTTGGATGTCCTAGTTCGGGAGTCTTAGGGATTTAGGAGCGTGTCAGTTGGTATCAAATGATACTATTGAGTTCTAGTATTCTATTTGGCATGGAGTATAGTTTTCATTGTTATTCCATGTATTTCCTTTGTTAGTGTTGATTCTAGTGGTTGCTTGACTTACGTCACCCTTTGGAAATTCGCTGATTCTCTATATTAGAGTTTCGGGAATTTTAGGGGCGTGACAGTATGGTGTCAGAGCATTTTTACGCTTTTGTGGGTGTTTGATGATTGAAGGTCATTTGTTCTCGTTTATTTTTACTTCCTCATTCACTCACTTAGCTCTTAGGCTCGATTTTTGGAGTCCTAGGAAATTTGGGGCGTGACAAGAAATAAGATTGGCTCTCCTCGATTTAGGTCTCAGTGTTAATTTATTACCTTATTCAGTTTACCAACAATTGGGATTAGCAGAATTAAACCCTACTACGGTTGTACTTCAACTAGCGGATAGATCAATCAAACAACTAAGAGGGATAGTTGAAGATGTGATAGTTAAAGTAGAAAAATTCTATTTCCCTGTTGATTTCATAATATTAGATATTTAACCTGTTCATAGTCCAAAGAAACACATAAAGGTAATCTTAGGACGACCATTCTTAGCAACAGCTAACGCATGCATTAATTGTAGAACAAGAGTAATGGATATATCATTTGGGAATATGAAACTAAGATTAAACGTGTTTAATGAAAATAGCCAACTACCAAAAAAATCTGACTGTTTTAACATTGATGAGATAAATGAATTAGTGGAAGATGTGGCGCAACGAATATTAATAAAAGATGACTTAGAAACAATAATGACTAAGGCAGAGGATAGTGATAAAGATGAACTTGTACAATTCGAAAATGAGGAAATTGCAATTATAGAAACCGCATTATACGGAGAATCTTGGAAACAACCTCATGAGCCATTTCCTGTTATTTCAAGTACTCCACCTGTTCCGTCACTTATATCTCCACCAAAATTGGAACTTAAAGAATTACCTAAATAACTTCCCGTAATAATCTCTTCATACCTTACTAAGCAACAGGAAGATCAATTAGTAAAAGTACTTTCTGACCATAGGGAAGCAATTGGATGAAGTGTAGGTGACCTAAAAGGAATTGATCCTTCAATCTGCATGTATCGAATAAACTTAGAAGAGAATGTAAAATCAACATGAGAGATGTAACATAGGTTAAACCCTAAAATGAAAGAGGTGGTAAAGACTGAAGTAGTAAAATTACTTGATGTGGGTATTATATTCCCCATATCCGATAGCTAATGGGTTAGTCAAACACAGGTGGTACCAAAGAAATCCGGTATCACAGTCGTGTCAAATTAAAAAGGTGAGTTAATCCCACAACGAACCATGACCGGGTGGCGTGTGTGTATCGATTATAGAAAATTAAACTCACACACAAGGAAAGATCACTTTCCACTACCTTTCATTGATCAAATCTTATAACGTCTAGCTAGGCAAAGTTATTACTATTTTCTAGATGGATTTTTAGGTTATAACCAAGTAGCAATTGATCCAGCAGACCAAGAAAAGACCACATTTACTTGTCCTTATGGTATATTCATATATAGAAGAATGCCCTTTGGCTTATGCAACACACTTGCAATATTTCAATGATGTATGATGTCAATCTTTTTAGACATGGTAGAAAAAGTTCTTAGAAGTATTTATGAACGATTTTTCGGTGTTTGGAACTACTTTTGAAGATTGTTTAAAACATCTAGAATTGGTATTACAAAGATGCAAATAGACGAATGTAATATTAAGTTGGGAGAAAAGCCATTTTATGGTTCAAGAGGGTATAGTCCTAGGACATATTATTTTGAAAAGAGGGATAGAAGTAGATAAAACTAAAGTTGAATTTGTTGGCTTTGAAATTTACTTTCGGCAAACAATTCCAAAATTGATGATAACAAACCATTGAAGAGTGTTTGATACTAATGAATTATCGAGTTTATATTTTCAGCAAAAGACAGGTGAACGACTCAGAAATCAAACTCGAAAAGGAAACTACTCGAAAAACAAGCTCGGAAAGAAAGCTTGATTTAAAGCAAAAAGCTGTGAAAGAAATTGAAGCGCAAATGGAAAATCAATTTATTCAACGGCATAAGCGAAAGTCGAAGACTCAAGACTCGGGGTAGATAGGTCGGGGAGCGATCACTGTAACAAGGTAATTTTATGTGTCGATTTTATCGTATAAGCTCAAGTATAAAATGAACCGAACTCAAATGGAATGGAAAACGCTTTACCAAACTTAAATGGAAAGAAAAATATTTTTATTAAATATTTTTCATGTTGTAGTCGACTAGAATAGACCTGTGTATTTTCTAGTAGTCGACTAGAACAATCAGTAGCTATTGGTTTTTCATCCACATCAAAAGAGTCGACTGAATGACCATTGAGTCGACTAGACTACAAGAAGTAGTCGACTAGAACTCATTCTAGTCGACTAGATTAACCATTGTAGTCGACTAGAACTCAATCTAGTTGACTAGATGAAGCAATGTAGTCGACTCAAATGCAAAGGAGTCGACTAGTTCATCCTTAAAATCTGCAGATTTTTCAGAAAACATTTCCCCTGTTTTGTGGATTGTTTGTAATGGTGTTCAAACGGCTCTTGTCTTTCAATTACAATATTCACTCTTCAAAACCCTAATACATTGCTATATATAGAATGAGATGTGTATTGTGAAGACTAAGAGATTGAAATACAAAGAGAAAGAAAGCTAGCAAAAATTCTGCAGAAATTTTCTCTACAAAAGCCATTGAAACCAAGCTTTGAAAATCTGATTTTCTTCAAGTTTCTTTGAAAATCAAAACCTCTAGTATCTCTTCTTATTCTCCAAATATCATTCATTGATTATATCCTTTGAGAATACATTTCTAGAGCTATTGTAAAATCACCAAAAACACTTCAGCTTATATTGATTTATCTTCCATAAAAACCTTTGGGTTTTGAGTGTTTTTGTTCTTGAGTGATTTTATTGATTACATACGAATTTGTAATCTCAGACAAGTGAAGTCCACCGATTGTTCAAGAGAGGGTTGTTCTCTTGATTGAGAGACAAGCTCGAGAGGCTTGTATTGTAAAGGTTTGCCATTCCACCTGTGAAGGAAGGGCCATAGTGAAAGGATCGGGAAAAGTCTCAAGAAGGGGTTCTTGAGCCGAGGAGTAGGAGTTACCGAACCTCGAAAAAATCACGGTGTCAATCTCTCTATCTCTTTCTCTTTACTTGAGTTTTTTGCATGCTAGAATTGCTTAAATATCTTGTATGCTATCTTGTCTTGAAATTAATAGTTAGAAAAGTTTAAATTGAATCATCCACTTGATTTTTGAGAAATTGATTTTTGTTTAAAGTGTATTCAAATTTCGAAAAGAATTAGAATTATTTTTGAACACCCTATTCACCCCCCCCCCCCCCCCCCCTCTAGGGTTAATTAGTGACTAACAATTGGTATCAGAGCCTAATCTCTATTTTTTTTAGACTTAACCGTCTTAGAGAACGATCATGTCATCAAATTTAGTCACTCATGTTGAAGGACAATCGAATAATAGGCCCCCATGGTTTGATGGATCAAATTATAGCTATTGGAAAACTAGAATGATAGATTTTCTTCAAGCTATCGATTACCAAATTTGGCAAGTAGTTCTTGAAGGACCATTTGTATTGACCAAAATTGTTGATGGAAAAACCGTCCCCAAATTACCCAATGAATGGGATAATGATGACCGTAAACTCATGTCGTACAATGCTAAAGCCAAAGTAAATTTAAATTGCGCTTTAAGTCCAAATGAATTTAATCGTGTATCTACTTGTTCAACGGCAAAAAAAATGTGGGATAAACTTGAGGTAACCTATGAAGGTACATCTCAAGTACGAGAATCTAAAATTGACATACTCATGCATGAATATGAATTATTTGCTATGAAAGATGATGAAAATGTGAATTCCATGATGTCTCGCTTTACAAATATTTTGAATGGACTAAAGCATCTTGGTAGAATTGTTCCTAGATCCGATGCGTCACGAAAAGTGCTTAGAAGTCTCCCGGCAAAGTGGGATGCAAAAGTAACGGCTATCAAAGAAGCTCATGACCTCAACACCATGAGTCTCGATGAAATCTTCGGCTCTCTACTCACTTGGGAAATAACATTAAAAGCTCGTGAAGACGACATCAAGCCAAGAAAGGGGATAGCTTTGCAAGCCTTCACCAAAAATGAAAATAATGAGCCGAGTGAAGAAGAAGATGATGAGGACATTTCCTTGTTCACCCAAAAATTCAAGAGACATCTTCAAAGAAAGAAAGCAAATGGTGGAAGATTCGTGAAGAGAATCGAACCAAGAGGCGAGCCTAGCAAAAGAGAACCCCCAACGTGTTTTAATTGCGGAAAGCCGGGACACTACAAAATTGATTGCTTCAAGCTCAAAAAGGAAAACGAGAAAAGACCTAGCAAGATGGCAATGAATGTCACATGGGAGGACTATGACTCATGCGACTCGGGTGAGGAGAAAAGTAGTGAGGAAACGGCCAACATTTGTCTCATGGCAAATGAAGAAGAGGTACATTTAAATTTAAATGATTTAGATAAACTATCATATGATGAACTTCTTCTTGATTATAATGAATTGCAAGATGTGTTTGAAGAATTACATGATGAATTCGAAAAATTAGCTAGAAAATATATCCTTCTTAAGAAAGCTAAACCTTCATGTAGTCTCACTAGTGCAAGCTTAGAAGTTTCTTGCAATGACAAAAGCATTGAGCTAAAAAAGGAAAATATTCGTTTGAAAAATACTATTGATGATCAAATAAATGTTTTAGCAAAATTTACAAAAGGAAAAGAGAACCTTAGTATCATGTTAGGAAGACAAAAAGGATCATTTGATAAATGCGGTCTAGGGTATGATGCTTTTGACAAAGATGCTCTCATTTTGAAAAAGAGAAAATCACTTAGCTCTACATTTACTAGAAAATCATCTCATGCTTCTTCAAATGATTATAAACATGTTACTTGCTACTATTGCAATAGAAAAGGACACAAAGCAAATGTATGCTTTCATAGAAAGAAGAAAATTATGTCAAAAATGGTTTGGGTTCCGAAAGGATCTATTGCATGCTCTCATAGAAAAGAAAATGTTGTAACAAAACAAATTTGGGTTCCAAAAGGAACTATTGCATATCTATCTAACCAAAATAGACCCAAAACAGATTGGGTACCAATAAAAGTTACTTGAACTTGTTTTGTAGGTATGCTTGAAGTCCGTATCAAAAGAAAAATGGTTTCTCGATAGCGGATGCTCAAGGCATATGACGGGAGATAAATCAAAGTTTATTTCACTAAAAACATATGAAGGAGGAAACGTAACTTTTGGAGACAACTCTAAAGGCAAAATTATAGGAATTGGCTCAATCGGTATTTCCTCTTCTCTCTCTATAGATGATGTGCTTTTAGTTGATGGGTTGAAGCATAATTTGTTTAGTATTAGTCAATTATGTGACAAAGGCTATGATGTTATATTTAGGACAAATGCATGCATAATCAAGAAAGATGGGAAGCAAATGTTCAATGCCAAAAGAAATGGAAACTTGTATACTTTGTTGCTATGTGAATTGCATGATCAAGATGTTAAATGTTTTGTCACATCTAGCGAAAATAGTTGGTTATGGCATAGACCTCTAGGACATGCTAGTATGGACCTCATTCATCGTTTATCCAAAAATGATTTAGTCAAAGGCCTCCCAAAGACTAAATTTTCGAAAGATAAAATATGTAGCGCATGTCAAGTAGGCAAGCAAGTTAAATCCTCTTTCAAGAGAAAGAAAGATATTACCACTTCTAGACCTCTAGAGTTACTTCACATGGATCTCTTTGGTCCGGAGAGAACGGCTAGCTTAGCCGGGAAACTCTATGTACTTGTTATAGTTGATGACTAGTCTAGATATACTTGGGTTCACTTTCTTGCTCATAAAAATGAAACTCACTCCATTCTTGAAAGATTTTATAGAGTCATTCAAAATGAAAAAGATTTGAAGATCAAGAAAATAAGAAGTGATAGAGGTAGGGAGTTTGAAAATCAAGACTTAGAGAAATTATGTGATGACCTAGGTGTTTCTCATGATCTCTCGGCCCCTAGAACCCCTCAACAAAACGGTGTAGTTGAAAGAAAGAATCGATCTCTACAAGAGATGGCTCGAACCATGTTAAATGAGCACAACCTTCCCCGAAGCCTTTGGGCGGAAGCGGTAAACACCGCTTGCCATATAATTAATCGTGTTATTATTCGGATGAAGTTAGGGAAAACACCCTATGAGTTGTGGAATGGTCGAAAGCCCAATATTGGGTATTCCAAAGTTTTCAGGTGTAAATGTTTTGTGTTAAATGATAAAGATAACCTTGGAAAATTCGACTCCAAATCGGATGAAGCAATTTTCCTAGGATATTCTACAAGAAGTAAAGCATTTCGGGTTTATAACAAAAGAACTCTAACCATGGTTGAGTCTATTCATGTTGTCTTTGATGAATCACCCTCACCACCATCACCTAGAATTGACCTAGAAGAAGATGAGGTTGTTGGGATTGAGGATAATCTAAATACTCTCAATATCTCCAACTCATCATGTAGCCAAAAGGAAATGAGGGAAGTTTAGCATCAATCCAATGATGACTTGACCAACTCAATGCCTAAAGCATGGAGGATTGTTCACAATCATCCTCTTGATCAAGTCATAGGTAATCCTTCAAAAGGGGTTAGTACTAGATCAACCACATGGCCTTTGTATCGCAAATCGAACCCAAGAACTTCCACGAAGCTCAATGTGATGATTCTTGGATCGTAGCAATGCAAGAGGAACTAAATCAATTTGAACGCAATCAAGTTTGGCGTTTAGTTCCTAGACCCGAAAATCAAACTATAATTGGCACAAAATGGATTTTTCGAAACAAAAAGGATGAGAATGGAGTAATTATTCGAAATAAAGCAACATTGGTAGCTCAAGGATATAATCAAGAGGAAGGCATTGACTACGATGAAACCTTTGCACCGGTAGCTAGATTAGAAGCAATTAGAATGCTTCTTGCATTTGCATCATATAGAAATTTCACTCTTTATCAAATGGATGTCAAAAGTGCTTTCTTAAATGGTGTCATAGAAGAAGAAGTTTTTGTGAAGCAACCACCCGGTTTTGAAAATAATCTTTTTCCAAATCATGTTTTCAAATTGGCTAAAGCTCTATATGGTTTAAAGCAAGCTCCTCGAGCTTGGTATGAGAGACTTAGCGGGTTTTTAACTCAAAATGGTTTTACAAGAGGGAAAATTGATAACACACTTTTTACAAAAACCATTAAGAATAATTTGTTGATTGTCCAAATTTATGTTGACGACATTATTTTCGGCTCAACAAATAATTCTTTATGTAGGGAATTTGCCACAAGTATGCAAAACGAATTTGAAATGAGCATGATGGGTGAATTGACTTTCTTCTTAGGGTTGAAAATCAAGCAAAGCTCGGATGGCTTATTCATTAGCCAATCCAAGTACACTAAAGATTTGCTAAAGCGATTTGGTATGGAGGCTACCAAACATGCCATAACTCCTATGAGTTCCTCTATTAAGATTGATAAAGATGAAAATGGTAAATGTGTTGATATTACTAATTATAGAGGCATGATCGGTAGTTTGTTTTATTTAACCGCTAGTAGACCGGATATAATGTTTAGTGTATGCTTATGTGCCCTGTTTCAATCATGTCCTAAGGAATCTCATTTGCTTGCGGTCAAACGCATTTTTCGCTACCTAAGTGGTACAATAAACTTAGGGCTTTGGTATCCACGTGGAACTTCAATTGATCTTATTAGTTATTCGGATGCCGATTTTGCGGGATGTAGAATTGATCGTAAAAGCACAAGCGGTACTTGTCATTTTCTAGGACACTCACTAGTATCTTGGTCAAGTAAAAAGCAAAATTCCGTTGCATTATCTACGGCCGAAGCCGAATATGTGGCAGCCGGTAGCAGTTGCGCTCAAACTCTTTATATCAAGCAACAACTACTTGATTTCGGTCTTACCTTCTCTCACGTGCCTATTAAATGCGATAATACGAGTGCGATTTGTATTTCAAAGAATCCTATTCATCACTCACGCACCAAGCATATAGAGATTAGGCATGATTTCTTACGTGATCATGTTGCTAAGGGTGACGTTGAATTGGTTTTTATCGACACTAAAAATCAATTGGCGGATATTTTTACAAAACCACTTGCGGACGAATCATTTTCTAAAATACGTCGAGAAATCGGAATGGCCATGGATTTTGATGTTTTATATTAATTTCTGTCATAATATTTATTTTTCATATTTTTGCTATTTTTTATCTATTTTTATCATTTTTATTCTCCCTTTTCTCTTCTAGTCGACTCATCCTGTGTAGTATAAACCATTCTAGTCGACTACAATGATCAGTAGCTACACCATTTCATGGTCTTCACCTTCAAGTCGACTCAATCACCTTCTAGTCGACTCATTGCCCATTCTAGTCGACTCAAACACTATTGTAGTCGACTACTTTGCCTTCCTAACCGACTCAACCCTTGCCTAGTCGACTCAAACCCTCTACCTAACCGACTCAACCTAGCCCTAGTCGACTCAAGCCCTATAAAACCTAACCCCCTTTCATCTTCTCCATCCGCCTCCTTCAAACCCTCACCCACATTCAAACCCTCTCCTCTCAATCCCTCTCATACTACCACTTATATCCTCAAATCTTCACCTATCTCTCATTAATTTCACATTTCCATCATCCTCCACCCATTTCCTTCTCCAAATTTCATCATTCTCACTCTCTCACACATCTATATATATACACCATCATATATCTATATATCTCTATATATTTGTGCATCATCTTCTACAATGCCACCGAAGACTCGAGGTCTATTTCGGAAACGTTCACGCATTGATGGAGGCCAAAGCTCCACCAATCCACACATTCCTACGGCTATTGATGAAGAGGAGTCGAATGAACCTCTTCTTCTTGAGGTACTTCTTCTTGATGATGATAATAGAAATAATTTCATCACTGTTTTTGATCACCGTGCTCCTACACCTTGCCGTATTGTCACACAAGATTTATGCACTGAAATTCGGGCTCGAACTTTCGAGTTGTTCCAAGCAATGGGTTGGGATTTTTTTGTTTCTCTTGACATTCCGGTATTTCCGCGAATCGTCAAAGCCTTCTACGCTTCTCTTGCAAATCACAAGGAGAAATTACTCCCTCATCTTCATTTTAATCTATGTGGTGAAGACGAGACCGTTGATGACAACGAAATCAAGCGCATTTTCTTGCTTCCAAATGACGGCATCCGCCACTTCTCCAAGGATTGGTATAAGGCTGATGGTTTCGATTGTATTGAGGTTGTTCGGGCAATATGCATCGACAAGGAAATTTCGCAAAACGCCGGTATTACCTCTTCTATGCTACTACCCGAGGCTAGATTAATTCATAATGTTGTTACTTACTCTATTCTGCCTAAAACTGGTAGTCGTAGCAGTGTTTCTCGTATGGAGGCTTTTTTGGTTTATTGCGTTTTGACAGGAACCCGTGTTGATTTAGCTCATATTTTTCGTTCCGTCATCCTCACATGTCAGCGCAAGCCATCTGGCCCGCTTTTCTTTCCTGCACATATTACATATCTACTGCAGCGGAAAGGTTTTAATTTTCCGAATGAAGTGTCCGAGCATCACCCTATTTTTCTTGACGCCACTCATGTCAAGCATATGCATATTTCTTCTGATGCGGAAGGAAATTTCGTTTCTGAAATTGCACCTGCTCCTCGTTCGCGTACCGCTCCTGGCGGTTCTGCATCGCGCCAGGAAGCCTCTTCCTCGGTCCCTTCGTTGGATGGTGCTTCAGCTTCTCAGGCTGCTCTTCTCAACCAACTTCTTGGGGTTGTTCAAAGCAATACGGAGCTACTTAGGCAGCAGGAACAAATGCTTCAGCGCCTTGATATGACCGTGAACCAGAATACGGAAGCCATTCGTTTGATCAATGAGCGCCTTGTCCTTCATGATGAGGAAATGTCTACCCGTATTACAAATTTGGCCGGGTCACTTGATGACCTCACTCTTGCACACAGGAACCCTCGCTCACGCACCCCTCGACGCTGACAAAAAGGGGGAGAAATTATGCTATTGTACTGTCATGCATTTAATTATCCGACATTAGCAATTTCTGTTTTTGTGTGGCTTGTTATGGTTATTTGCAAACTTGTTATGGTTATTTGCGAACTTGTTTGTTTTCCTTTCCATGTTTTTCATTAGTATAAGCAGCTTGTATTAAACTGAAACATCTATGATAAGCTGTTTATTCTTGCTATCTCAAATGTGCGCCTATTGTTATATATTGTATCAAAATGCCTATTAAACTGCAAATTTCATTTACTAAGGGGGAGCATTTGATCAAAATATTATGCACATGTTGAGGGGGAGCATCACTTGATGTTTCGCCAAATGCCAAGCAAACACAAAATGTTTTGTCATCATCAAGGGGGAGATTGTTGGCTTTGAAATTTACTTTCGGCAAACAATTCCAAAATTGATGATAACAAACCATTGAAGAGTGTTTGATACTAATGAATTATCGAGTTTATATTTTCAGCAAAAGACAGGTGAACGACTCAGAAATCAAACTCGAAAAGGAAACTACTCGAAAAACAAGCTCGGAAAGAAAGCTTGATTTAAAGCAAAAAGCTGTGAAAGAAATTGAAGCGCAAATGGAAAATCAATTTATTCAACGGCATAAGCAAAAGTCGAAGACTCAAGACTCGGGGTAGATAGGTCGGGGAGCGATCACTGTAACAAGGTAATTTTATGTGTCGATTTTATCGTATAAGCTCAAGTATAAAATGAACCGAACTCAAATGGAATGGAAAACGCTTTACCAAACTTAAATGGAAAGAAAAATATTTTTATTAAATATTTTTCATGTTGTAGTCGACTAGAATAGACCTGTGTATTTTCTAGTAGTCGACTAGAACAATCAGTAGCTATTGGTTTTTCATCCACATCAAAAGAGTCGACTGAATGACCATTGAGTCGACTAGACTACAAGAAGTAGTCGACTAGAACTCATTCTAGTCGACTAGATTAACCATTGTAGTCGACTAGAACTCAATCTAGTCGACTAGATGAAGCAATGTAGTCAACTCAAATGCAAAGGAGTCGACTAGTTCATCCTTAAAATCTGCAGATTTTTCAGAAAACATTTCCCCTGTTTTGTGGATTGTTTGTAATGGTGTTCAAACGGCTCTTGTCTTTCAATTACAATATTCACTATTCAAAACCCTAATACAATACTATATATAGAATGAGATGTGTATTGTGAAGACTAAGAGATTGAAATACAAAGAGAAAGAAAGCTAGCAAAAATTCTGCAGAAATTTTCTCTACAAAAGCCATTGAAACCAAGCTTTGAAAATCTGATTTTCTTCAAGTTTCTTTGAAAATCAAAACCTCTAGTATCTCTTCTTATTCTCCAAATATCATTCATTGATTATATCCTTTGAGAATACATTTCTAGAGCTATTGTAAAATCACCAAAAACACTTCAGCTTATATTGATTTATCTTCCATAAAAACCTTTGGGTTTTGAGTGTTTTTGTTCTTGAGTGATTTTATTGATTACATACGAATTTGTAATCTCGGACAAGTGAAGTCCACCGATTGTTCAAGAGAGGGTTGTTCTCTTGATTGAGAGACAAGCTCGAGAGGCTTGTATTGTAAAGGTTTGCCATTCCACCTGTGAAGGAAGGGCCATAATGAAATGATCGAGAAAAGTCTCAAGAAGGGGTTCTTGAGCCGAGGAGTAGGAGTTACCGAACCTCGAAAAAATCACGGTGTCAATCTCTCTATCTCTTTCTCTTTACTTGAGTTATTTGCATGCTATAATTGCTTAAATATCTTGTATGCTATCTTGTCTTGAAATTAATAGTTAGAAAAGTTTAAACTGAATCATCCACTTGATTTTTGAGAAATTGATTTTTGTTTAAAGTGTATTCAAATTTCGAAAAGAATTAGAATTATTTTTGAACACCCTATTCACCCCCCCCCCCCCCCTCTAGGGTTAATTAGTGACTAACAGAATTAATTTCTAATCTAGCCCCTCCTACATCGGTTAAAAAAATTAGATCATTCCTAGATCACGCCGGATTTTATAGACAATTTATTAAAAATTTCAACAAAATATCTCGGCCGTTATGCAACTTGTTAGCTAAAGAGGCAACTTTTTTTATTTTAATAAAGAATGTCTTGAATCTTTTGAGAAGTTGCAAAATTTACTCTCGAGTGCCCCAATAATGAAACCACCTGATTGGTCTTTACCATTTTAATTAATGTGTGACACATTTGACGATGCCGTAGGAGTAATATTAGGACAACGAAAAGATTAACTACCACATGCAATGTACTACGCTAGTAAAATGCTTGTTGATGCTCAAATTAATTACATTACTACCGAAAAGGAATTGCTAGCTATAGTATTTGCCTTGGATAAATTTAGATCATACTTATTAGGGACCAAGGTAGTTGTTTTCTATGACCATGCAACTTTAAAATACTTATTAACAAAAACAGATTCCAAACCAAAACTTATTAGATGGATATTATTATTACAAGAATTTAATTTTGAAATACGTGATAAAAAGGGTACGAAAAATGTAGTGGCAGATCATCTATCAAAAATAGTGATAAAATCTACAATGCATAATACTCCGCTAATGGATTATTTCCTGGACGAGCAATTATTCGGTGTTAGTGCATTAAAACTCAAAGGTCCGAGGAAAAGAATGCCATATAAAAAATGTGGTCAAAGCTTCGTAGAGATTAATCATGAATTAGGAGGTGTGGATTCTGTCAATTTGATAAAACCAACTTATTATCAAGATTAATAAAAACTATGAACGTCAGGCCAACGACATTAAAAAAGCGCACCATTAGGGATAGTTCGTATTCTCCTGAATGTGTATGTATAATTAAGAATATTATTTTGATTGTTTTTATAGTTATTTACCTTAAGTTTAGAATCAGATATGGTACCAGGTTAATTTTGAGATGAATATAAAAAGTGGTAGAGATGAACTACCGTGTACTCGATAGAATTTTCACTCAGTACTCGGTGAAGCAGTAGTGATAAAAATGGGTCATACTACTTTTTGTTCATTCTCCACTTTTCTCTCTACCCATGTGCTCTCATTTCTCATTACTCCACACTTGAATTCGTAAATGAGAGATGTTTAACATGTCTCAATCTCCTTATAAATACCATAGCTTCTTTATATCAACCCAATGAAGGAACAATCCATACTCAATTTCATCTTCAAGCTTTGGAACATCTCTTACCCCTTGTCTTCATTTCTTTGAAATATCTTCCAAAAAGATAAATGAATCTTCTATAAAAAGGTTCCTTGTAATCACTTGATTGTTTACCTCTCATTAGAGCTTGTGAGGGTTAATATGTGTGTAATGAACTATTATACAAGCTAAGTAACCATGGCCTTTTTAATTGATGCACTCTAGGTTTTTGATAGAATGATTGAAAAGGAGCCATGGCCCCAAAAAAGAAACCGCGCAATACCACATCGTCAAGAAAGCTACCAATTTCCCCTAATTCATCACAATCGTCATCGGATAAGGCCAAAAATGAAGCACCAATTAAGGAGCTAGTAAAGAAAACCATTGCAAAAGGATTTAATGTCGAAAGAACTATC
Organism: Cornus suecica; assembly: GCA_963922005.1. NCBI lineage: Eukaryota > Viridiplantae > Streptophyta > Magnoliopsida > Cornales > Cornaceae > Cornus > Cornus suecica. The sequence continues at coordinate 56,086,511 of OY998240.1, read as the reverse complement.
AAGATTTTGGATTTTGAAGATGACGAAGTAGCATCAAGGGGGATAAGTTGCATAAAGAAAAGGGGGTTAGAACCGTTGTTACAACCTGTGTCGACCTATATAATCAAACCATTATTATTCAAGTTTTAGCCCAATATGATGGACGTAGGCGAGGACGTTGATAAAATGATAGAAACAATGGTGAAATGAAAACCTATTCTTATCATGCCATTATCTATGAGTAAAGCATGGGGTATTCCACATGAATGCCATATCCATTTAAGAGAAAGACTTCCAGCGTTACCCTAACCTTTCCTGGACATTGACGTTATTGCATAGAGTAAAACTAAAGGAAGGTTCGGAAATAAGAACAACTCGTGTATGACAAAGAAACATTATGCACCAAAGATGTGGATTGTTGATCCTATCATTCGATGCCAAGCACACCCTCAGGGCCATAATAATGAATGTTGCGGGATTTTTCAAGAAGCATTATATGACTTTGAAAAAGATCATTGGATCTCAATCCCGGATGTTATTTGGATAAAACATCTATGAGGCGTGGGTTGACATAAGTAAAATGACCAAAGTTAATGCCTTATCCTATGTGGTTCCCTTCCCTACTTTAGCCATGAAGTTGATGAAAGATCATCATGTGCCAATAGAGAAGCTAGGAAAAAATGAGTACAAACTAAAGTCTTTTGAGATTTCTAGTTGGCATAACATGATATCTAAGCTACGCAAGGAGGAAGGTGAGAAAGAATGAGAGAAAATACTGATGACTAATGAACAATACTTGACAATCATGGTAACCATAGAGGGGATAACGAAGAAATTGGAGGACCTAACTATGAAAGTCGATTCGTTGATGGAAAAAGGCTCCGCATCCACTTCTCATCCACCACCACCACTGTCCGAGTTTTAGGACTTAGAGAGAGTAGTCGATAATGTGCTGGAAAAGAATTATGTTCTAGATATTGCCATAGGCCGAGCCACAAATCCTTGTTTTGTACTTTTTGATTTATTCATTTTTATTTGCACTTTTGTACTCGAACTCCAACTATTAGAAAATGAATGAAAATGGATATTTTTGCATTTATCAAGCAAATTGTTTAGATTTTATGTAATTTTCATTTATACAGATATAACGATATAAGTTTTGGGGAGGGTATTATTTTTCAAAAATATTTTTAGAAAATTCTGAATAAATACTTCTATTTTAATTAATTTTATACAAAATATTTTTGTATGATATATATATTTATTTTATTTTGTTTTAAATATTTTATTTTAGTCTATTTACTAATTTCTTATATATATTCTATGTATATTTATATATTTATATATATATATATATATATTTATTTATTAAAGAAGAATTAGTTTTTGAAAAATATTTCTGGTAGAGGGACTACCGAGTACTCGATAGTTTCCTCACCGAGTACTAGATGAATCTTGGAAAAATATATTTTTCTATCTTTCGAAGATTAATATATATAATTATATATTTTGATTTTTCCTTTCAAATTAGGAATTTGACTATTAGTATAGTATATAGTTTTAGTAGCTTATAATAAAGAGAAGACAATTTTATGAAATATCCATAAATATGAAATCATTTTCAATTATGGACAATTTTACATTAGATCTTATTTCCTTTTCAAAACTTTCCATGCTAAATGATTTCTATTCCAGATTTCTGGTGTAAATTAAGTCATTTCTCTTTTAGCAAGGACTTGGATCAAAAGTTATAAATATAGGATAGGGCCTCTTCCCTTCATCTTTTCACAATCTATCACCTTTGTTAGAGAGAGAAAATAGTAGGAATCCATTCTTTTCTTCAATCCATGGCAGTCAAAAGCAAAGAGTCATTAGCTACTTTAAGATTACATGTGAATGTGTATTTTACGCGGATGGATATTCGAAGCCGGTAATCAAGAAAACGATGGCTAAGCTAGAAGAATGGAAGTTAACTCCATTGATAACTCTGACATCTGACATCATGTTTCCCGATGTGGTGAGAGATTTCTATCAAAATATACGCTTTGAAAGAACAAAAAATGGTGAGATCCTAGACATCATTGTGCAAGGAGGTACAAGGAGTATTAAAGTTTTCCCCGAATAAATAGCTGTGGTGTGGGGAATTCCACATGAAGAGCCTCTAGAGCTTGAAGGTAGATTTTTACCATATTATGCTCCATCTCATTCTTTTAATTGAATGGTTATAGAGGTTTGTGATTACTATTAACCGACTTTGTATGATCGCACAATACCTAGGGCTATGCTTGACCCTGAATTGTGGTTTCTTAATACTTTGTTGGCTAAGCAAGTGTACCATTCAAATTGGAAGAATAAGTGAGACTATGAGGCAATAGATACTCTCTATCAATTTCGAACTAAGCATTGGGTGTCTATTCCTTCGATTATTTATGATCACATGGTGAATCATTGGAGATGGTTAGTTCCTACACCATTCTTGATACAAGCTATGATTACTAAGCAATTGGGAGGTGATTTTACGTCACTGATGGGAGCTGAGATAAAGTATGTTAAGGATTATGACCATTGGAAATTTATGGACTTATTTACCCATGAAGAGAAGAATTGGTGGTGTAGCCATCAACAAGATTTATTTGACGAGGAAAGAAATGCACAAGAAGAGAATGATCTCATGGTAAAAAGTGGCTAAGGATGGAATAGAACAAAAATTCGTAGGAATAGGGAATGGATGTAGAATTTTCTTAGTATTTTGTTATTTTATTTTTCTTTTTATTATTGTTTTCACCAAATCCATTTAGGATTGGTTCTATCCATGTTTTGAATTTATTTTCTTTTATTTTTCTGCAATTTTAATTTTTAGAGATTGTAGGCCTTTAAGACCAAATCATGCGTAATTTTATTAATAAAATTTGATTCCCTTGAAAAATAGGCTTCATCTTTTATATTTTTGTTTAATTAATCATTATCTCTCTATTGGATATGATGTTGGGTATTGCATAGTATGTTATTTTTGAATAGATCATCCAAATCAAGTTTGGAGGAGATTTGCCCCATATATCAAAGCAACCGAAATTACACTTCAAGGGCTGTAACAATTTCTTCTCTATTTTATTTTTAGACCATGAGGACATGGTCCAATTTAAGTTTTGGGGGGGGGGGGGGGGGGGGGGGGGGAATTAGTTATTGTATACTTTAAGGGAATGAGAAAAATAAAAATTTTAAAATTTTTATTAAGTTCTTCATTCGAAATATGTGATTGAGATTTTATATGAGTTGATTTGTGTACATGTTATGACAGGAAATGTATTATGTATACAACTATCCCGCTCATGAGTATGTAATATTTTGATTAAATTGAATTTTTAAGATGTGATCCACATAAGTGAATAAATGAGTGAAATTGAAACCGAAAAAGATAGTCTTGGCCTATAAAGCACGCACACATTCTTTATGGAACAACTAGTTGAACTTTGACTAAGTAGTTGAAAAAATAGTTTTGTTTCAATGACAAGGGGAGAAGGGGAGTAGTAAAAGAAAAATATATGGAGAAAAGAAAAATATGAAAAAAAATTAAAATGCAAAAAGTAATTATTCGATCTGAGTAACTGAGCCATGGTATAACCAATATCATTTTTCGCGTAACAAAGAGGGAGATCTAATGAGCATAAATCCCATGGAAGAAGCATGGGCCTAGTTGGTTGGGACTAAAAATCCTCCCTGGAAAGTCTGGAGACTCTGAAAGATAAAAAGGGATAAAAATGAAAAAATATATATATATTGAAGTTGTGTCATGGAAAAACTTGATCAGTAAAGTAGAAGAAGGGAGATTAGTCAACTATAAAGATTGTTCACAAAAACACGGAGACCTATGTGGATCGGTTATAGAAATTAGCAAGTTTATTTCACTACTGTGGGGACCATTCTTTTAGATTTAATTCATGAAAATTATTATGTGGAAGTGAGTAGGGATAATTTGTACACATTTTACTTTAATGAAATTATAGCATGTGCATGATTAATGATTATTTGATTTTATGAGCATACAAGAAGGAAGAATGAAAGAATTTGTGGGCAGTATATTTAACCCTCACGAGACTTCACGCATCCACTCGATATTGTCGAGGGGTTTAAAAGGCTTGTTACACGTGCTAAGTGTACTCGTACACCTCCACAAAAGAAAATGTTAGATTAGTTAGTTAGATAGTTGAGTTAGTTAGTTTTAATTTATTGTATTAAAAATACAATCATAACTATTTTTGAAACTTTTCTATTGAATTGATTTCTAAGGGACTAACAATGTTTAAGTTTGGGGGCTTGATAGGAGCCAAATATCATATATTTAAGGCTCCTAATTATACATTGTTATGTCTATATATATCATTATATTGGTGCTTTTATACGGGTTTTGTGTTTTAAGACATTTCAGGCCAAGTTATATAAAACGAGATCAATTCGGTGAAATAACTGGACTAGTGACTCAAGATTTTTTGAGAGCCGAAACCATGGATAAAAGACCTATGAAGGACCAAACGTAATTCAATTATGCAAAAGGAATGAAGATGAATGAAGCCGATAAGAGAAGCGAGAAAAGAAAATGAAGTTCAAGGTGAAGAACGACCGAGTACTCGGTAGTGCCTTCACCGAGTACTCAGTCAAGTATGAAAGGGAGCACACTTGCACAAAAGAGAAAAAATAGCTAGATAATTTAGCGCACTTGCACCCATTTGCGTAGCACTCAGGAGCAACCGATTACTCGATAGAATTCTCACCGAGTACTCGGTGACACCAAAAACTGCTAGGCCACATGAGCAACTTGTATACATATCAGTGGGATCCGTTTCGGCAAAAATCAATATGGGATGATCTCTACGCTATAATAGACAAAATATTGACCATATTTGATGAGATTTCATATCATTCTCTAGAAATATCAAGATCCACATCCCTGACTTAACGATGAAACAATTAGATTACCAAACAACGACGCCTCTTTTTCTATAAACGAAAAAGAGTGATTACATATGTGATGATTGTGTAGATGAGTGATTACGTTTAATTTTATATAATATTCTTCATTTATTCTATGTCTTTTCTTAGCTTGAATGAATGTTTTATCTTACACAATCATGGTTATTCAATATGAGCTAGAACTGCAACGTCTCGTTATTTTCCAAAATTACAAGTAAATTTTTCATGATTATTTTATTGTTTTATTTAATTAATAAAATAGTATTAGATGCATTCATAGATGTCGTATATGCGAGATTTAATGTTTGGGATTTTTCTGAATTCGGATTTTATTTTATTTTAGCGTTTCCGTTATCTGACAACCCGGGAACTTAAAAAAAGCGTATCGTGGAAGTAGGTCCCGGAGTGTCCAGTTTCGAATCCGAAAGTTGCGTCTGCTTCGTTACGCTAAATAAGGAATTTTGAAATTGGTTTCAAAATTTTTGCGCATAGGGATATTTTTGAGATTTCGTGTAAAGGTGTGTTAGTGGGTTTTTCTAGAAAATTTTCTAAGTGTTGCTCCTACTAACCTAGGTCTATAAGAGCATGTCATTGTGGTAATTTCTATTAAGTTGATTGGGTATCTTTGAGAATGTGAAATTGGGGAATGTCAATCCTACCTTCTCTTCCCTTCTTTACCCATTTTAGTCAAAAGGGTAATTCTAGTCATTTTGCAAAGAGATTGGTAGACTCATCTAGAAAATGCTTAGGTGTCAAGCTCATGTTGCATCTCTCCATCTCATTTTCTCCATATTTCTTGTGAGCCCTTGGATTAGAAGGGTATGGGGTGGAAAGTTTCATATACATATATATGAGTTCTAGACAATCACTTTTCAACACACCACACAAGACTTAGCCACTTCCTTGGTTCCTCTCCAATTCGGCAGATTCAAACCCCTCGTTTGCCTCACCAAGATCGGCCACCTCTAGGGCCACTATCCCATGCTCAAGTTTTACAATTTTCTTCCCCTCTCTTATGGAAATATGGTATAGGCTTCAACCACATAATTATTGAATGATCATTTAGTCTCAAACATTTGTAAGACATTTCTATTCTTATGATTCTCATGTTCATAAATCTTATAAATTCCATTTCCTCTTACCTTTGTGAAATAATTTGATTTATTGTTTCCTTTTCTTAAAGATGCTGACAAGAGGATTTCGTGAGCCCTCTTTGCATCAACTCCTACTTGGAAGCTTAAATTGGTAAGTGAGTTTGATTTTGTGCTTCCTTCCTTTATCAATCCTAATTTTTAAATTCTTGGAAGTCTTTTATAATCCTTGAAAGCATTCTTTGTTTAAGATATTTCCTTGTTATTAAAGCTCAATTGAACCCTTTCTCTTCCACTTTATGCTATGTTGATCTTAAATTTGTTTTGGAGTCCTAACTCGTGGATTTGGAAATCTCTACACTCTTTTGCCAACTTAATTATATTCTTGTAGATTCTTGCTAAAAAGACTCTTTTGACTATATTAATCACTAATGGAATTGATGACAAAATTCTTGAAAGCCTTTGTGCCATTTTGAGCTAAAATTCATTTCAAACCCCAATCTTGAACTTATAAATCCGTTCGAAAGAATTTGGATTCTTACTTTGATAACTCTTGACATAATTCATATTCTTGAGTTGGTTTATTCTCCTTGTTGATACTTGGTAGCCTGAAACAATTCTGGAGAATTGGTGCAATCTTTTGGAGACCTTTTGGTTAGCTTTTGGGAACTCTTTTGCTTGCTCTTGCGGACTAGTTGGCATTGGACTTGAGGTAGGGGATTAGCGATCCACTCTCTTTTTCGGTTTTTTGGGTGCGTGCGTCTTTATAAGTGTACTCTTACATGCTAGTTGATTTTTGAACTTAGGAACATGATTTTAGGCTCCCCTTATAATTATTTATTGATGATTTAAATGCTTGAATTGATATATATATATTCTAGTTTATGTCGTATGAAATGATGGAATCATGTTTTACATGGATTACTATTAGTTATGGTTATTTGAGACATATTGATGTTATTGAGCACCTTTAGGCATATTGCATTTATTTTGGTGTCTAAAACATGTCACACGGTACCTTGGTCGTAACCTCGGGTTGTCGCAACAACTGGTCAGGCGGTGTCTCTCGCTATCGGCAGACTAGTACTCCAGAAATCAGGGAGGCGTGGGAGGATGTGGTCCGATCACGGTGTAAATCACGAGTCCATAAATTCATCGTGATGTTTAATACTATGGCGACAACATACCCGGTGACCCTTAGAGTATAGAGTTGCATTGGTACTTAACTGTATATTATATTTTATTTATATATTATGATTCTTGTGGTTATCTATGCTTGTCAATTATCTATTACTGTTGTGTGACATGTTTGGGGGTTGTTTGTGGATACGATTGGGGTCCCGGATTGGCACACGTGTCATGTGGGACAATTGGACCGACCTAGGATAACAGCATGCAAACGGGGTTGGGTGTGTACCATTCGGATCACGGAGATCGAGGTGGGGAGACATCTCCTACTGAGCTAGTTGATGCTCACCCCTTATTTAATATTTTTCGGGTTGGCGATTGAAGCATTAAATTCTATTTTGTGTATTTTGAGCACTTAATGCATTTTCTACCCAAAAGTATGATGTATTTTGTATATTTTAGTACTTAAAAGTGAATAGGGGTATGTATCTATTCTCTTGACGGGCTAGGGTGTTAGCCTTAACTATGAAAATATGTGTATTGTGAGACTTTGAAACACTTTACGTTTATTTTATTAAAGAATGTATATTTCAGAAATATTTGTGTTTTACGAGTTTTCAAGCTTACATTTGGGGATTTTTGAAGTGAAAGATGATATTGAGTTGTGAATATTTGTATTATGTGAGTTTTGACTCAAAAAGTTGGTTTTCGTACATTTTCCAAATTCATCTTTGCAAAAGTTTTAGAGAAAATCTCATTTTTCGCGCCTCACCGGGCCTCGACGGCTATTTTTGGTTTTTGAAAACTAAAAACTCACTTTTACATTATTTGTGAAATTTTGGGACCGGTGGCATTGAAAACAGAGGCCGTATACGAAATATCACATTTTGGCTTCAAAAATTTGTTTTTCTATTCTGCAGACCAGTAGCTTACGGCTACTGTTCACCCTCCAACTTGTTTTTGCAGATTTTCTCGCCTACTTTGAAAATTCATATCCCTCGCCTCGTTGACTCAAATTAAGTTCCGTTTGTTCATATGAATTCTCCTATGTCGGGTTTAGACATTTGAACTTTGAAATTTTGATTTGGCCCCAAAAATTACTATTTTAACTCTTGGCGAACATAAGGCGTTGGAATGGTCCTTTTGAAGTGTCATTTCATTCTTTTCACTTCTTTTTGACTTTTGACGATTTTTATGATTTTCTCAAATCTGAAATGACTGTTTTATCCCTAATATGAGTTTAGAAATGTATTCTTTTTAAAGTGGTCTAAGAAATTATTTATTTTAAACTTTATTTATCTTTCGCGTCGCGTGTCGTTATTTGTGCACTCCATTCGGGTTTACGAATGGCGGGGCGTGACAAGAACTTGGATGCTTAACTCATGATTTTCTACATAATGGTGGTAATTAACATGCAATATTGATTTAGAGAAACCATCAATAAGGAAAGATAACGAGTGACATGCTTTTTAATTTATGTTAGTACGAGTAGTTTAGAGTAGATGCATGTATTAGATATGCTTGTTCAATGATGACTTGTGCCAATGATGGATTAATTGTTCCTTTTTTGGGATTAGGATTTTGCCAATGTTTGCGACCCTATATCTGATTCATATATGATGGACTGCCCTTTATAATTAAATGATTAAGAGGATATATTATGTGGTTAGTGGTAGAGTTAGAAATATACTAGATCTTTATCTCCATTGATCTCAACCGAAACCAAAATCTATCTTTACTTTTATGTTATTTTATTTATTGTCAATGTAATTCTAGAAAACCAAATAAACAAATTATATTTTATAATTTAGTTACAATAATTACAAGGAAGTTGTGAATTTAATAGTCTCTATGGATTCGATATACCCTATCTCATCTATACAATACTATAATAGATTTGTGCACTTACGATAGGGAAAACTAGGTAAACTTTAAGGGATTATTTGCACACATTATTATTATTATTATTTATTACCCAAGCCTAGTAAGGGACGAACCTAACGAGGTCTGGCCCGACCGAACAATAGGCATTGTTAAGCTTCGTCAAATTCAAATCAAGCATAAAGAAATGAATAATACAAGAGAATTGAAGAGGAAGCAAGTTTAAGTAAAAAGTGCCTCTCAGAGGACGGAAACGTCATTTTATCAAACCGCAACTTCAAGAATCATTATAAGTGAGTCGAGGGAGTTCAAATGTCATTAGTCCCGAGAAAAGTTAGTTCCAAGGGTTTTGTTACGCACATCCTACGCATCCAGTATCTAAAAGTGGTTAGAAAGTTTTATTTCAACGCATTTGATATGCATGCCAATTTAATTACGCATTTGCCTACGCTTCAAGCATAGTAACCCCTACGCTTCAAACGTATGGGTTTGGCGATATAGGGTTTTGGAACTTCACGTTTTGCCCTCGATTTGTTCTCCTTTGAGGTGGCTGCGACTTTTGCACCTTGAGATACGTGTCATACACATAATATTCATCAAAATATAAGGTTTTGCTTGGTGTGGTATGAAATTACAGAAAAGGGTAAACTTAGGGTTTCTCCTTAGCTTTGCCTATAAATATCAAGCTCTACAATAGAGGAGGCTGAACTTTTTTGTGAGATCTCTACAGTTTTCTATCTTCATATTATTATATAGAGATATATAGGGAGAAAAGGTCATTGAGTGATGAGTGATATTTTAGTTCTCTTTTGATATTGGAATTATTCTAATCATGCTTCTACACCAACAATCTTTATTCACGATTAAATGATATAGTTGCTGAAAAATCATCACACCACCTTGTGCAACATGTTTCCATTGATCTGTTAGAGAACGGAGCCATCTGAGTTCGGAGATTGGAGCAGGGGTTCATTGATCCGTTGAGAAACAGAGCCGTCATAGTATTGAGCGGAGCGAGAGCTTCGTGGAACATAAGTGATTCAAGTTTGTCAGACGTCAAGAGGATCTAGAGGGATTTATAAGCCTAAAAATTCATAGAATTTATATAGTCCGTGATTCATAGTGCATCAATACCCGAGTGTATTCGTGGTTTTTACTTGCAGTCTTTCTAAGGTTTTTCACGTAAAAATACATTGGGTTTCTATTACTTTATTTTATACACTTAGATTAATTGTTGTATGATTTATCTTGATAGAGAATTGGATGAAATTGATTTTTCTGTAATTAATATTAATTTTTCAATAAATCCACAAAAAGCCTATTTAACCCCCCTCTAGGCAATTTTCATTGATCGTCTAGGTAATTTCAAGAAGATTTATTTCTGGATGGTATTATATTGATATGCAATCAACTCCTAACCACTTTGGGACATGATATGAAGTTATCATTGATATATTGGACTATCATTGGCATATTAGTTTTTTTTCTGGATGATTTAAATGGTAAAAATACGTATCCTAATTGGAAAAGGATTCTGACCATTAATTTAATACTCTTCTCTATATATATGAGTTAAACCAAAGAGAAGGGGTTGACTTTTGTGAGATATCTGCAATTCTTCTACAGGTCATATTCTTATGCAGAAAAAGATAGAGAGATAAATTATTGAGTGATTATATACTTTCTAGTTCTCTCTTGTTTAGGGTTTATTCAATTGTGCTTCTACATTAATGATCTTATGCACAATTGGATGACGTATATTCTAAAATATCTACACACCATCTATTGCAACGCAGTTGCTTTGATCCATTGAGAAGCGGAGCCGTCTGAGTGCGGAGATTTGAGTAGGAGGCTTTGTGGTTATTTGATCCGTTGAGAAGCGGAATCGTCAAAGTACGGATATCATAATGAGAGCTTCGTGGAGCATGAATGATTCAAGACCGTCAGAGGTCGAGTGGAGAAAGACATATTAGGAGTTATTAGTAAGTCTAAAACTTCTTAGAGTCTGTACACTTCTTGATTCATAGTGCATCGATACCTGAGCGTATCCTTGGTTTTTTACTTGAAGTCTTTCCAAGGTTTTTCCACGAAAAAATATTGGTGTCGTCTCTTGCTTTATTTCTGCACCTATATTTATTAGTGCGTGGTTTGTATTGTTTTATAATTGAATTAGAATTTACTATTCCGCTAGTAATATTTTAATTTATCAATTAATTCATAAAAGCCTATTCACCCCCCTTTAGGCTTAGTTCATTATCGTCTAGGTAATTTCAATTTGTATTAGAGCAAGGTTTGCCTGATTTAGGTTAATGACCAAGGATTAGATCTTGAACTTAGATGATGGACGTACCTTGCGAAAGAGGTTATGTTTCTAGGTCCCCTTTATTTGATGGATCGAATTACACATATTGGAAACTCGGATGAGAGCATTTTTAGAAGCTTTAGATGAGAAAGCTTGGCGTGCTGTAGAGGTAGGCTATTCACCTCCCATTGTGACGGATGAGACTATTAATAAATCTAAATTAAAACTGTCTAACGAGTGGACTCCTGCTGAGATTAATAGTGCGAATTGGAATTCCAAAGTTTTGAATGCTTTATTCACTGCTGTGACCGCGAGTGGGTTTGTGAGAATTGTCACGTACGAAATTGCAAAAGAAGCTTGGGATATTCTCCAAGTTACTTATGAGGGAGCTTCGAAAATTTAACAATCGAAACTTCAAATGTTAAACTCACAATTTGAACAACTTAGGATGGAAGAGGATGAAGTCTATGCTAACTTTGAGACTAGATTAACTGATATAGTAACAAGTTGTCATAATCTATGAGAGCCTAATACTAAAAGTACCATAGTGAAAAAGATTCCTATTCCTGAATGGTTTTGGTCTAAAGTTATTGTCATCTCAGAAGTAATGAGTTTTAAAGATATTAAACAAGAAGAATTGGATGAAAACCTTAAATCTTATGAGATGGAGATGTTAAAAAATCCCCCTAAGAAGTCTAGTAATGTAAAAGAGAAAAACATAGCTTTTAAAACTACTAATGAGAATCCTATTGAGTCTGATGAGGAAGGTGATAGTTGTCCAAGATAGTTTGACATAATTATGAAACATTTTGATAAGTTTTAAAAATCTTCTTGTGGTCAATAAATGATTAAAGGACAAAAATTTAGAGATAATTCATATGATTATAAAAATAAAAATAAAGTCCAAAATCAGAATGACAAGTTTGACCGTAAGAAGAAGAAACCTAAATGTTTTGCGTGTCAAGGTTTTGGCCATATAGCTACGGAGTGCGCTAATAAGTTAAAAAGGACGAAAGGTCTAGCTATTATATGGGATAATAAATTAGATGATGACACAATAAGTGATTCTGCTGAGTCTAATTTAGAAGATAGGTATATGGATTTTATTGCACTTGCAGTGCAAAGTAAGGAGTTTGAAGAAGTTGCTATAAGATGGATAATGTTTGGGGATGAAGATTCTGAGGATAATGAAGATAGTGGGGATTCGTATGAAGATGCTTACAATAAACTCTATGAAAAGTCCACACATCTTAGCCAAGAATTCTCAAAATGTATAGTTAAACTTAAAAGTGTTAAGAGAAGATTTAACTGATACTACCTTTTCCCTAAATCAACTTTAGAGAAAAAGTGCTCAATGGTCTGAAGAATTAATTAAGTCTGAATAAGATAGGAAGCAAACTTTGAATAGTGTAGATTATCTAAATAAGGAATTAGCCACTCTAAGATCTGATATAAATGAGAAATCTATGAGAATTGTGGTTTTGGAAAAGAAATTAAAGGATGTTAACTATTGGAAAAGAAATCTATTTTTAAATAGTCTAGTGGAACCCTTAATCTTGATCATATGTTGAGTGTAGGTAAATCTATGGCAAACACTAAAGGATTAGGATTCGAAAGAACAATGAATAATTCAAATATCATTCCCAAAACTACCTTTGTTAAAGCTGCTCAAGTAGCACTAAGTTCTTGTCAAGGTAATTTTGATAGAAATCCTAATGTTCAATCTTATGTCAGAAAACCTGTTGATAGTAAATCTTCCTTTACCTCTAAGTATAGAAAGAGTTCTAATAATGTTTTTCAAAAATTTGTTCCTGTATGTCATCACTGTGGAGTGAAAGGTTAGATTCGACCCTAGTTTTCAAAGTTTAAAGGAAATACTTTGAAATAAAAAAGGAAACAGAGAACTCAAAGAAGATTCAATGTTCATGATCAAATTCGGGTATTAAGTGATGATGTAAAGAATTTGTCTAATATGGCAAGTAGAACACCAAAAATTAGACAGGTTTGGATTAAGAAAGGTGAGCTACATTATTTTGCTGCCAATACTGCTCTTAGAGCATTTGATTCTAGTTCATGGTGTTTTGATAGTGGATGCTCTAGGCATATGACTGGAAATAAGTCATTGTTTGGTTATTTCAATAGCAGTAATATTGGTACTGCTACTTTTGGTAATGGGAAAAAATCTAAAGTTTTAGGAAAGGGCACCATTGTTACTTCTGGTCTACCTAGATTAGAATATGTTTATTATGTTAAGGGCCTAAAAACTAATTTGCTTACTATTAGCCAAATATGCGATAATAATCATAATGCTAATTTCACTTCCAATAAATGTTATATCATGATTTGTTTTCTGGAAATTATGTTATGGAAGGTGTACATACATCTGATAATCGTTATTGCATTTTTCCTAAACTTTGTTCTGAGAAAGGTCTTCAGTTTATATCCACAGATTCTTAGTTGACAGACATCTCTACAAAACCATTAGATTTTAAAAAACATGTGAGTCTTAGGAAATCTAGTGTCATTTTCTCATTAGAATAGATGTCTTCATATGTATCGTTCTAGGAATATCTTCCATTATTCTTTATCCTAGAATTGATACATTATCATGCATTTTTTTTATTTATTATTTTTCATGCATACTGGTTTGATACTATTAGGATTATTCATGCATTCATTATGAAAAAAATCATAACAATTATAAGATAAATTTCTTAGCATGTTGTGCTTTGCTAAGGGTACAAATGGTTGTCATATTTCACTTTATTCTCATATTTACTTTTTGTATTATGCTTTTAGGAATTGGAGTTCTTAGTCTGACCTGAGGATATGAGCTATTCACTTGACATGTTTAAGTATTATTTTTGGAACTCATCAACTTTGGGTGCTTGTGTTACTTCGGAGAGGATTGTAATACTTGCTGAAACTTTTAGTCTTTATCCTCTAACTCGAAGCGATATATAGGTTCATGAGATATGCTAGATTGATCGATGCTTTTGAATACCTTTTCCATGATTTTAAATGTTGAGGTGATGTTGAAAGAAGGAATAACACTACAAGAAATATCGCTTTTAGCGACAGTCCAAACTGTTGCTAAAAGTTCAAAAACCGTCTTTAATGCTCAGAAAAGACCATTGCTAAAACTTGCGTGACAAAAGGTTTTTAGTGACAGTTATTTTATACCATCGCTAAAAGTGAGAGTATTAGCGACGGTTTAGACCGTTGCTAATAATAGTACTATTGGCGACGGTCTAGACCGTCGCCAATACTAATACTATTTGCGACGGTCTAGACTGTCGCCAATAGTATAGTATTAGCAACGGTTATACTGTCCCTAATAGGTTTTAATGACAGTTATACCGTCCTTAATACCTTGTTTTTTTTGCGAACAAAATGTTGTATTAGTGACGCTTTGAGAATGATTTTTCCACAGTCATACCGTTGCTAATAAATTTTTTTTTATTTTTATATTTAATCAATTGCTTTGATCACTTTAATTTTCTAAAAATATAAATTCTCAACGACGCATAAAAATGCAATAACTTATATATTTATATAAACTTGTCCATCCAACAAACTTGTCCATCCTAACACTTGTAAACAAAAATTGAAGCCTAATAATAAAGCTTCAATGTCAAAGTTTCTAAACAGAATACCATCACATGCAACATTATATCCAAAGCATTTGATGGCATACAAGTCATCCTAAAGGACTCCAAAAACAACATTAATTCGGAAGTCATCTAGAAGCATGATCCTTCTCCACATAAAACCTGAAATAAAAAATTAACAATTTAGATACCACCATTTTTTTCAATTTAGGGTCATAATTATAGAGGCAAAAGTCCAAACAACAGTTTCACTAAAGCAAAAATAAGAATAATAATGATAAACCAAATCAGCAAAGGAAATAATAGAAAAGAGGGCAAATCAGATTTAGAGATTTAGAAATACTGATACAACTCACATCTACTGTATAACCTACATGGAAATTACCCAAAAATCAACTAAAGGAAATTAACAAAGTGAATGATATATGAAATCAATAGCCCCTAACTATGAACATTTGTTTTCTTGATTTCAACATGCAAGCATGGAGAAGCATATATATATACCTTCTGGTGTGGTAATCTCTGAGAATATGTTCTTGAACAGTCAAAATTTACCAAGTCACCATCGGCATCAATCTACAAGAAAAAGACAACTATATAGGTTACGCAATTGCATTTTTTAAGACAGTAGTAAACAAGTTGGTATTTTTGGCTACAACTGCTATTTAAAAGTTAAGAAATATGTTCCTAAGGCAATAACTGGAAAATAACGTAGATTAAGCTATATCTTCATACTGATCAATTGCTAGAAAATTCAATTTTAGGCAACTTAACACTGAAATCAAATAAATCTAATATATTTGATTTCTAGGAATATCTGTGACTATCCTAAAATTTAACAAAACAAATGGGAAAAAATAAAATGGAAAAAAAACCCATAAAACTTAAGCTTGGGAGCGGTTTGATAATAGGCTGGCATCACCCAATAACTTGAACAAACTAGGGCAATATAAAATACCTATCCATTTATCTATCTAAGTTTGCCTAGCCAAACCTATAAAAGTTTTATAACTATGTTCATCAACTTTGATTTCCAATACCCGAGGTTTTAGCTAACAAAGTAACAATTAATTTCCATCCAAGATAGCAGTTTAACCATCAAACCAGCTCCAGTCCTTATCAACAATATACTGGTCAAGTCACTAGAATGTATAATATTTCTTCAAGTTAATTTACTCACCAAAACCAATAGAAGATGCAACACCAAGGGCCACCCACGACAATCCAACAATGCATATTTTAGAAGCTCTTCAACATACTGTAGAAACAGGTAAGGAACATCTATCAGCATTAACGACTAGAGAAAAAAATGAACAAGACACATGCAAAAAAGCTTCTAAAATCTTGTAAGCATCGGTTGGGATGCTGGTGTATTTAATTGAGATATATAAAGAATTTATAGGGTCATCATATATTAAATACATCCTAATTGTGTATGGCAAGGATCTTTGAGATTAAATCTCTTTGGGAGGCCAAGAAGTTACGAGAACCTTTGTCATGACCTGATTGTAGTTGAATTCCTATTCAGGATTAGTTACATAAATAAGGAGATTCCGTTGACTAAATTCTTACACAAAAAATTACAGATTTCGCTAGTCATCCATGTTATCAGAGCATGTACCCGACCAAAATGTTTTGTAAAATAATTGTCAAAGTAAAGTACCATGTCATGAGGACTTGTATTGAAATAACCACATAAACAAAACAGAGTTACTATATCTCTCAATCAAAGGCACTAAAACAACATATTAAGTTCTTTGATAATTCGAATGAAAATAAACATAACTCAAAATATGGATAATTTAGAAGCAACAACATATGAAAGAACCGTACCAAACTCAATGGTACAGATTTGTGGAACCTAGCATGAGAACCTAGCCAAATTTCTTGTAGTGTCAGAACACATACACACACAAATTTAATATGCCAACACCTCACAAATCAAAACCAATGAGAGGCTTCCACGCCTTGAATCACTATATCCTATATTTGTTTCCTTCCAATTTTGGTATCTTTTCTTTTCCGTTTTGTATTTTCTGAAACTTTTAAACCAAAGTGAAGTGTTTTGCTTAATGTTATTTTTTCTTTGTTTTTTACTTTTTATTTTCTTGTGTGTTTTTCTCTCTTCCATTCTGTATTCATGAATGTGTTCAATGTTGCATGGAAAAAGATTGGTGGATCATATTGTCAAGCTGAATAGAAAATGCCAAATAAAATTTTTTATAGGTCTACTAATAAAGCCACCCACTCATATAAGTACTCAGAATGATCTCACAAGCTTCAATTGACAATAAATCAAGTACCATCAATCGAATTCTAACACAACAAACCTACTCGGCTATACAATCACAATTTCAAAATACCCTAAAGGTAAAAATCTCACAAATAAAGCATAATGTTGGAGGATCATTGATCAAACAAATCATACAAAGTCACATTTACCCCAAAAAAAGAAAACCCAATAACAAAAGCATACCTATAGAGGAACCCACCAATCCACATTCCAAAATTACAACCAAAATAGACCATTAAACCCCAATTAGCAGAAACGAAAAAACCCATATATAGAGAACACAAATATATATACATAGTAACTAAAACATGAGCACAATAGTTCCAAAGTAACCCAAAATTACCAAGAAGAAAATCAATACCTGTAGAAGAACCCACCAATAGAATTCGATTTATAGACAAATTGTTTGTAGAGAAAACATTTGCAGAAATTGAGAGATCGATGAACATAGAAAAACATATATATATACACAAAAAAATTGGATATTTGCAAATATAGAGAGATAAAAAATATATATTATATTTTTCATTATTCTTCACAATTTGAGGGTGAGAGATTATTTAGGGCTTAAAGATGTGGTGGATTGTTAGATCGACTACATGGATTTGTCTCTCTGATGACGGGTGAGATGCGATGTGTCGTTAAGGAAAAAATAACAAGAAAAATAAAGAGACGGAACACTGACCGGAGTTGCAGGTGACGTGGTTGGTGATCTGTTGACGGTCATGAGCAGTGAGGGTGTTCGATTTTGAGGTGAGTCATGAGCGGTGACGGTGGAGTGTTCTTGATGAAAATTAGGTATTTTAGATTTTTATGGATAAAAATTTTAAGAGTGAGAAGTGTATAGGTAGTGGTGGGTGACATGGAGGTCTATGGTCCATATGATCTAAAATTTTGGCACTGTTTGAAATTTCTGTCACTAAAAACATGGCTTTTAGTGACGGTTCTTAGAAGTGTCACTAAAGGACCGTAGCTAAAGACAGATTTTCTCGTAAATTAAATTATTATTATTATTTTTTTTAATTTTATTTTGGCGCAACGTTTTAGCGCTCAACACTCCCGCAATTGTTTTTAGTCTTTAGGGATATTTTAACATTTCGTGACTAAAAATAGGAGTATTAGCGACGGTTTTGTTCCTTTAGGCACGGTTCAAAATTTCCGTGACTAAAAATAGGATTTTTAGCGACGGTCATTCAGAATGTCACTAAAGGACTGTTGCTAAAAGCCAGATTTCTTGTAGTGTAATGAATTAATGAAATATAGGAAAAAGTAAAAAATGCAAAACATAGTTCTTCGATCTGAGTAACCGGACCTCCTACCACAAATAGAAGAGTGTTCACATAAAAAGAGGAGAAAACTAATGAACATAAATCCCAAGGAAGAAGCTTGGGCCCAGTTGATCGGGTCTAAAAATCCTTACTGGAAAGTCTAGATCTTAGAAAGACAAAAAATGATAAAGTGAAAAGGTTTAGAAGCAATAAGGTCCAAGCTAAAACTTTGACTTCTAGTTTAGTATTTGGACTGAAGTATCATCACGGTTAGTGAGTAAATTATGAGAATCAATACGTATTGCTTTCATCTTAGTTGTCTTGTGACTACTTATAACTACAATGTATGTGTGTTGATTTTTCTTCACTACCATGTGTATAATAGCTAAGTCAAATATGCAAATATGATATGTTAATGATTAGCTCATTGTCTCTACTGCGCTGCTCACATGTTTCTAAGAAAAAAAATAAATATTTTTTGAGGATTTTGCACTCATGCATTAGAATTAAGTTCATGCATTGTAGAGATTTTTGTTACCCGAGAATTTGGATATATTCTTTAGAGTTAATTTAAGCTTTGTTTAGATTCTCTGGTCTTCCCGTATTTTTTTTTTCAATATTTACACTTTTTTTATTCTCCTTCAATTTGTTTGATTATTTTTATTGTTATTTAATTCCTTGTCATTTGAGTGACAAAAAGGGGGAGAAGTATTTAGAAAGGGGGAAAAATATCTAGTAAGGGGGACAGATATAGAATTAAGGGGGAGAAGAGTATTTAATTGAGGGGGAGAATTATTTGTTGTTGATTAATAATCATTATGCTTCATGTTGATATTATTCATTTTGTTTATGGTCATTTAATATTGATTATTCCAGTTATTTGTTTTCCACACTTGATTTTCACAGGTATGTTTGTTTAAGTGTTGTGATTGTAGGATTCCTATATCATCATGAAATCAGGAGAAAAGTCTATGTCTATGTTTGTCGATGTGTGTTCATAGGTATAGATTTTATTTTATTTTTATCGTGATGATATATTTTTAAAACATGGTTTTGTTGCAGAAATGCCAAGGGAGAGATTGTAAGAACATTTGTTTATGTAATGACATATTTCTGATAAAAAACCATGTTGAGAGTTTAGAGTTTTAGTTTGAAGTGGTGAAGATGCATAGGGAATTGGATGAAGCTGTAATGTATAAAAATTGTATTTTCATAATTTTGTTCCACCGAGTACTCGATGGGGATATTACCAAGTACTCGGTAAGATGCAAAGTGGTGTAAATTTCTAGAGAACAATGCGAGTTCTCGCACCATTGAGCACAATTGCGTGTTCACAGAGTACTCATTAGAACAGTCACCGAGTACTGAGTAAGTGACAAACGGAAAAAATTAGGAATTACGAAGATTTATTTCTGGAAGGTATTATATTGATATGCAATCGACTTCTAACCACTTTGGGACATGACTTGAAGTTATCATTGATATATTGGACTATCATTGACATATTATTTTATTTTTGGATGATTTAAATGGTGGAAATACGTATCCTAATTAGAAAATGATTCTTATCATTAATTGAAGATTATTCTCTATATATTTGAGTTAAACCAAAGAGAAGGGGGTGACTTCTGTGATATCTCTGCAATTCCTTTACCGTTCATATTCTTATGCAGAGAAAGATAGAGAGAGAATTATTAAGTGATTAATATTTTCTAGTTTTCTCTTGTTTAGGGTTTATTCAATTGTGCTTCTACTTGAATGATCTTATGCACAATTGGATGACCTGGATTCTGAAAAATCTACACACCATCTATTGCAATGCAGCTGCTTTGTTCCGTTGAGACGCAGAGCCGTCTGAGTGTGGAGATCAGAGCATGAGGCTTCGTGGTTATTTGATCCATTGAGAATTGGAGTCGTCAGGGTACGGAGATCGGAGCGAGAGCTTTGTGGAGCACGAGTGATTCAAGACCGTTAGACGTCGACTAGAGAAAGAAACATCAGGAGTGATTAGTAAGTCTAAAACTACACAGAGTCTGTATACTTCTTGATTCATAGTGCATCGATACCCAAACCTATCCGTGGTTTTTAACTTGGAGTCTTTCCAAGGTTTTTTCACGTAAAGATATTGTTGTTGTTTCTTGCTTTCTTTTCTGCACCTATATTTATTATTGCGTGGTTTGCATTATTTGATAATTCAATTAAAATTGACTATTCTGTTATTAATATTTTAATTTGTCAATTAATTCATAAAAACATATCCCCCCCCCCCCCCTAGGCTTAGTTCATCATCCTCTAGGTAATTTTAAATGGTTAAGTTTAAATTTATTCTTTTGGGCCTATATTAATATTTGAGGTAAGGTTTAGGGTGAGTTTGGATAACCTGGTTTTTGTATTTGTTTTCTGTCTTCAAATATAAAAACTGTTTTTGTATTTGTCTTTGTTTTTTTCAGCAAAAAACTAAAAACAAAAAACCGTTTGGAAGAAAATTTGTATTGAAAAATAAAATGGTATTGGTGGGCAGCGGTGGTGGTCGGCGGTGACCGGTGGCGGCGGGGAGCGGTGGTGGTGGGTGACTAGCGGCGGCCGGCGGCGATGGGGCCCGGCAGCGGCCGGCGGCGACTGGTGGCGGGGGGTGGTGGCGGTTGGTGGCGGCGGCGGTGGGGGCGGTGGCAGAGGTGGTACCCTAAACAGTGAAAAACTCAAAAAACAATTAAAAGTTGTATTTGGTGTTTTTACCACTTTTACACACTATTCACAGAAAACAGTTTTCTTGGGGAAAGAAAAGTGAACAGTAAACGCCTTTGCCAAACGTGTTTTTTTTTTTGAACTCGGTGAACAGTAAAAAAACTAAAACTGTTTCTCCGTATCCAAACGGGGCCTTAAGGTTTTTTTGGACCTATAAGTAAATATTTAAATTTGAGCCTATAAAACTAAAATTAAAAATTAAAAAAAAAATTGAGGACCCGTCCTCACCCATGAAGAAATTAAAGAGTCGTAAACGCACATTAAAGTGTGACACCTTTCTCAGACTGGGTGAAATGTCCATACCAGTGGAGTGGCCCAACACCATTGACAATTTGCTGAAGATGGGGATTCTGGGAATTTGTTCATGTGAAAAAAATCATATATAGAGATGCAAGAACACATGGTATAAAAGCCTTTGAGAGAGAGACTCACAGCGTACTTAAAAGTAGTCAATAAAATATATATTTTTTCGATAAACAGTAAATAAAATACTTGTTACATGAAAAGTTACATATATGGTTTATACCTTTGGAATAGGTTCCGCAACGTCAAAGGGAGTGGATATTTTTAAAAAATAAATGAAATTCGTAGTACTAGCTATAATTCTTAGCACAAATCTTCATAGTCTGATAAATGAATTGATATATCTGTATGTGTGTATATATCTGCATTACTAGCTGTAATTGATGAGGATTTTTCCGGCATCAGGATTAGCAATGACCGAAAAGGCTTCTTGAGAGAGATCGATCGACAATCTTGACACCTTGGTTGGTTGCACCAATGCACACTACCGTGTACATGCTTCCGCACGCTGCTCCATTGTCCCATATCTCATTACTAGCTGCTGCTATCATTCTGATGCTGCATGCATGCCAATTGCTCATAAATGACAAACGTTAAATGAGTTATGACATGAAGTTTGATGGCAAAAAATCGGACCGATTCGATGTAAGTGAAGGAATACACCTGCCTTATAAGTTTGCTTTGGCTTGAATAAACGTTCAGGAAAAAAAAAATTCATTAAACTTATGTTTCAATCTGCATTGTCTAATGTTCCATCCTTTTTGGTTCTTTCATATTATTTATGAACAATGCCACTGTCTTAACTTTTCCCCCTTATATGCCTTAGGAAATTTTTTATAGGGCCGCTAACAAATGGATCCACTTAACTTAGAAAATGAGAAACAAAAAGTTTGAACTTACAAGAATACTAATATGTCTGTGTGTGTAGATATATATATATATATATATAGAGAGAGAGAGAGAGATTCAAGTGTAGGATACTCACGGACATATATGGTATTGTAAGTTGCAGTTCCGGAGGATGCATTGGCCAATGAAATAAGACTTGTGGCAATGCACAATATAATGATAGAGGGAACGTTGATTGCCATCTCCAATATATATATGAGATTGCTTTTTTACTTTATACTAACACTTATGTCTAAACTGGTCAGTTGTGTTATGTAGGTGATGACTTCTACTTGCGTAAGTGGCCTCCTTATATAGAGCACTTTTACATATATTAAATATAGTTATGCCTGTAAAAACATTTATAGTATTATTTGTATTTGACATGTTCTAGACAATAACCATGTTGAGTGAATTGTCATGTTGAGAGCTTTGTGTATTTGCAGTAGAGTTGTTAGTCTGTGTTTTCTATCTCGAGAAATAAGTCAAGGAGTGTGTCAAAGCAAAGAAAGCTACCAGAGGGCAAAATCATCATTTCCAGACATCGTAACTTCACCAAAGGGCAAAAATGTCATTTCCAGACATTATGACTTCATCCAAAAGCATTGGGAGTTCGAGATGACCAGTCTAGCTCAAATTAAAAAATACTACAAAAGATGAAACATACCTACATTGTTAGAGGCAAAAAGAGGCAGAATGACTCTAACTTACGCTTTGGATTTTGGAGTTGGGAATGGACCTCACACCCTAGACTTACGCCCAAGCGTAGGTTCCAATGCTTGGTCACGTGATCACTTGTGATGCAGGATTTGTTTCGGGGTGCTTTCGATTTTTTCCAATTTTGTCCCTACTTCGAGTTTTGAAGAGATCGACGACTTCAGACCTCTATGTATTGACGTATATATATATTTACATAAGATTTTAGAGGATTTATCAAGGTATTGTGAAATTACGTAAGAGGGCAAGGTTAGAGTTTTATTTGACTTGGTATATCAATACCAAAGTTCTACAAGAGAAGAGGCTACTGTTTTTGACGATGATTTTTCAAGAGGGCTTTGGTGAGAACTCTACAATATTATATCGTTCATATTCTTCTACAGAGAGATACACATAGATAGGAGATTATGGAGTGATCATACATATTGGTGTTATCTCTTGTGTTGAGTATCTCCAATCGTGCTTCTACATCGAATTTCTATATGAACGATTGGATGAGTGATTGTTGAAAAATCATCACACCGTCCATTGTGACGAGGTTGATTTTATCCATTCGAGTACGGAGCGATTCGATAATTTCAAACCGCGAGTAAAGAAAGACAAATCAGACGTGATTTGTGAGTCTCTCATAGTGTCTGGCAGAACAACCGTGCTTCATGAAGTACAAGTGATTAAAGGGTTTCAGACCACGAGTAGAGGAAGGCATATCAAGAGTGATTGTAAGTCTAAAACTCTCATAGAGTCTATAATTGTTGATTCATAGTGCATCGGTACCTAAGTGTACCCGTGGTTTTTTCCTTGGAACATTTCCTTGGTTTTTCCTCATATAATTCTCTGTGTCATCTCTTGCCTTATTTTTTGCACTATATTGATGTTTGCTTGATATTGCTCGATAGATTTATTTTTGGAATTAAATTGAAAAATTAGGGTTTTGACTAATTAAAATTGAATTTCTGCTAAATAATTTTAATTGATCATAAAATCGATAAAAAGCCTATTCACCCCCCCCCCCCCCCCCCCCCCCCCGAGGCTATTTTCACTACCGTCTAGGTAATTTCAATTGGTATCAGAGCGTGGTTGCCCCTTTTAGGTTAATTACCTAGGATTTGATTATGTACTTAGACAATGGAGATGCATCGTGAAAGAGGTTCCATATCTAGGTCCTCTTTGTTTGATCACTCAAATTGTACATATTGGAAAGCGAAAATAAGAGTGCTTTAAAAATCTTTAGATGAGAGAGCGTGGAATGCTGTTGAAGTAGCATATTCACCTCCTACTGCGAAAGACGACGCGACCAATGAATCCACACCAAAACCGTCAAGCGAGTGGACTGCTGCCGAGATGAATAGCGCGAATTTGAACTCGAAGGCGTTGAATGCGTTATACAATGTTATAACTTCGAATGAGTTCAAGAGGATTGCTACGTGCGTAATTGCCAAGGAAGCTTGGGACATTCTCCAAGTCACTCATGAAGGAATGTCGGAGATGACACAATCAAAGCTTCAAATTTTAAATTCTTAATTTGAACAACTGAAGATGGAGGAGGATGAGGTCTTCGCAGATTTTGAGGCTAGGTTAACTAATATTGTAACAGGTTGTCATAACCTAGTCAGCCTATTCATGAGACTACCATAGTAAAGAAAATTCTTAGGTCTCTTCCTGAATGTTTTCGATCTAAGGTCACTGTCATCTCAGAGGTCATGAGTTTTAAAGAAATTAAGGTTGAAGAATCGGCTAGAAATTTCAAATCTTATGAAATGGAGATGTTCAAAAATCCCCCTAAAAAGATTAGTGGCACAAAAGAGAAGAGCATAACTTTCAAAACAACTAGGGAGGATCAGGTTAAATTTGATGAAGAAAGTGAGTTGAGTCTGAATGATATTGCCATGTTTGCTAAGAGGTTGAACAAATTTGTTATGGTTAAACATAATGGCCAGGGACAAAAAATTAGGGATAAGTTAGGTGAGTCTAGAAGTAGAAATAAGACTCAAATTAGGAAGGACAAGTCTAATCCTAAAAGGAAGAAACCGAAATGTTTTGAATGTCAAGGATATGGTCAAATAGCTGCAAAGTGTGCAAACACTCTGAAGAAATCCAAAGGATTAGCTGTCAATTGGGATGATGACTCTGACAATGGATCAACTAATGATGTGACAGACTCAGAAGTTGGTTATGATTCTGAGAATTTCACTGTGTTTCCTATACAGAGCAAGGAGGTTAACGAAGTTGCTTCAACTTTGGCGATGTCTGAAGAGGAAGGTTCTAAGAGTGATGAAGATTGTGGTGAAACGCTTTAAGAGTCTTATAATAAATTACTTGATAAGACCACACAACTTCACAAGAATCACATGAAACTGTTGACTAAAAATCTTAACATGGACAAAGAACTACATTATTTAAAAGACGAATTAGCCAATAGTTCTCAAACTCTAAATTATCTACAGACCCAAAAGGCCAAGTTTATTGAGAATTTGAATAAGTATGAACTTGAAAAAACTGAGGCTTTGAAGTTAATAGATGGTCTCAATAAGGAATTGGTTGAGAAATCTACTAAGATTGAAAATTTGGAAAAAGAGCTGAACGTTGCTAACTCAACTGTTCGGAAGTGGTCTAGTGGAACTCTTAAGCTTAATCATATGTTGAGTGTAAGAAAGTCCGCAGGAAATACAAAGGGACTAGGTTTTGTTGGAGTATTTCAAAATATGAATGTTGCTGCAAAAACCACCTTTGTAAAAGCCTGTCAAGTAGCATCGAGTTCTTCAAAAGGAAATTCAAATTGGAATCCTAGGTTTCAATCCAATGTCAAAAGACCTGTTGAAAACAAGACTTTCCTTACCCGTAGATATCCTAGGAAGTCAAATGATGGAATCTGGAGGTTTGTTCGAATTTATCATCACTGTGGTATTAGTGGTCACATTCGACCAAGGTGTTCAAAGTTGAGAGGGAAGACTCTGAAATCAGTGAATGAATAAAGAGTTCAACATGGAGATCCTGTTAAAGATCAAATTCGAATGCTGAATGAAGAAATAAAGAATTTGTTAAGATTGGAAAAAGGAGCTTCCAAGATGAAGAAGGCTTGGGTGAGAAAAAGTGAGCTACACTATCTTGTAGTTCATATGGCACTTAGAGCACGCAAGTCTACTTCTTGGTATTTGGATAGTGGATGTTCAAGGCATATGATTGGAGATAAGTCATTGTTTGGATTTCTTGAGGAATGTCATGGTGGGATAGTCACTTTTGGTGATGGAGAAAAGTCAAAGGTTCTAGGCAAAGGTAACATTATGGTTTCTGGTCTACCTAAACTAGAAGATGTGGTTATGTAGAGGGTCTTAAAGCAAATTTGTTGAGCATAAGTTAGATATATGATAACAATCATAATGTCACTTTTTCTCCTGATAAGTGTTCGATCATTGACTCTTCTGGGAATTGCGTAATGGAAGGTATGCGTTCAACTGATAATTACTATTGCATTGTTCCTAATTCTGAATTATTATGCAATAGAGTTAAACTTGATAAATTGAAATCTGGCATCAGCGGATGAGACTTGTTAATTTTTGTGAATTAACAAAAAATACTAAGAGTGAAATTATTAAGGGAGTCCCTAAGCTTGGTTTGGCAAAATGAGTTGTGTGTTGATCATGCTAGAAGGGTAAACAAGTCAGATGTCAGCACAAAAAGAAAAATATTATGGGTACTTCTAGACCTTTAGAGTTGTTGCAAAATTATTTAATGGGTCCCACTAGGACCATGAACAAAGGAGGAAAGAAGTATATTTTTGTCATGGTGGATGATTATTCGAGATTTGCGTGGGTTGGATTTCGAAGTGAAAAGTCTGAAGCTTTTGAAAGTTTTAAGAGAATTTGTTTAAAAATTCAGACTGAGAAAAATTGTTCCATTTCTAGAGTAAGGAGTGATCATGGAAGGGAGTTTCAAAATTTAAAAATTGAAGTGTTTTGTGATGAGAGAAGAATAAAACATGAATTTTCAACACCTAAAACTCCTCAACAAAATGGAGTAGTTGAGAGGAAGAATTGGGTTATTCATTGACTAGTCGAGCATATAGGGTTTTTAACCTTAGAACTTAAACGATGATGGAATCTGCTAATGTAGTGGTTCATGACTCATGTATTGATGAGTCTCCAACATTTGCTGAAGAGGAAGATGGTGAGCCATTCTTTATCTTGGAGAATGATTCTTCTGAGGTTGAAAAAGAGGAAAATGTAGTTAATAATGATATTTCAAGTCCTGCAGAATCACATGATTCAATTGGTGATGTTTAGCCTACACCGTCTAAGGAACCATTTGAAAGGGTAAAGTTGTACCATTATTTGGATAATATTATAGGGTCTGTTGATCAGATGATGGTGACACGGAGAAAAGATAGGAATGAGATTTCGTATGCATGTTATACATCTTCTTTGGAACCTAAAAATGTCAAGGAAGTTTTTCAAGATAGTGAGTGGATAAATGCTATGTAAGAAGAACTTCAGCAGTTTGTTAAAAATAATATTTGGTATCTTGTGCCTAGACCAAAGGAGATAAATGTGATTGACACCAAATGGATATTCAAGAATAAAAAGGATGAATATGGTACAATAGTTAGGAATAAGACTACACTTGTTTCTGAAGGATATACTCAGATGAAGGGTATTGATTTTGATGAGACTTTCACTCCAGTGGCTAGGCTTGAATCTATTCGGATTTTGTTTACTATTGCTTGTCATCTTGGATTCAAGATATATCCAATGGATGCGAAGAGTGCATTTTTGAATGGTGTTCTTCATCAGGAAATACATGTGGAGCAACCCAAAGGAATTGAAGATCCTTATTGTTCGGGTCATGTTTACAAGCTGAAAAAGGTGTTGTATGGGCTAAATCAAGCTCTTAGAGCTTGACATGAAATGTTGACTGATTACCTATTGGGAACATGTTTTACTCGAGGGGGAGTGGACAAAACACTGTTTATTCATAAATTTGAGAGTGATATAGTTGTTGCTCAAATCTATGTTGATGATATTGTGTTTGGATCCACTTCTGATAAGTTTGCTCATTATTTTGGAGATCAAATGAAACATGAATTTGAAATGAGCATGATTGGTGAATTGAACTTCTTTCTAGGGCTTCAAGTTAGGCAATTAAATGATGGGATTTTTGTTTCTCAAACTTATGATGCCTTGGAATTGGTGAATAAGTTTGGTTTGGAAAAGGCTAAGGATGCTCGCACTCCTATGAGTACAAGTGTTAAGCTTAACTTGGATAGTAAAGGCAAAGATGTCGATCCTACACTTTATAGGAGTATAATTGGGAGTTTGTTGTTCTTGTTTGCCAGCCGACCTGAAATAACATTTAGTGTTGGTTTGCGTGCACATGACCAGGCAATTCTTAAGGAGTCTCATATTATTGTTGTGAAATGGATTATCAAGTATGTTAAAGGTACAGTGAATTATGGACTATGGTATCCATCAGGTACTAATACTGATATTGCATCTTTCTCTGATGTTGATTGGGTCGGTAATGTTGATGATAGAAAACGTACCAGTGGAGGGTATTTTTATGTTGGAAATTGCTTAGTTGCTTGTCATAGTAAGAAGCAAAATTGTGTTTCTCTTTCCATTACTGAGGCTAACTATATAGCAGTTAGTAGTTGTTGTACTCAAGTTTTGTGGATGCCTCAAATGTTGCAAGATTATGCTTTTTCTCAAGGTACAATGACTGTGATCTGTGATAACACGAGTGCAATAAATATTTCTAAAAATCCTGTTCAACACTCTAGGACAAAACATATAGATATTCAACGTCATTTCATTCAATATCTTGTTGAAGATGGTATAGTGTCTCTAGAGTTCATATCCACAGATTCTCAGTTAGCAGATATCTTTACAAAACCATTAGAATTTCAAAAGCATGTTAGTCTTAGGAAATCTATTGGTATATGGTGGGCGTCAGGTGTGTGCAAAATATGTGGTTAAAAATGACACCTTAACGACACTTTTTGTTTTACCCTTCTGCAAGCACACAGATCAATTTTATATAGTTTTGCTTGAGTAGGGGAATATGGATCCCACAAAGATGGGGATTGTTCACTTCAATAGTCTAAAAACACTGAATTATAGTTTTCTGAAAATAATTTGATTTTGTGAATTATCTAATATTAATGAAAATAAAATAGAAAGCAATAATAAATAACGGTTGTGATTCAGAGAGAGAGAAAACTAGGGTTTCCTCACTCCACCCCTGACCGCATAATATAGTCAAAATTCTATTTTAATTGCATGAGGGAGATCTATTGACTATGAATCAGGTCGCATATCGCTAACAATTTGACTCCAAAAAGGATTACTCTCAACCGGATTGCGACAACCCATCTCTGTGATGTCCCACATCGCCCGGGTAGAGGTCTGGGGATGTGCTTATATGTGCAGTGTTGTCTCCAATTGGTATGAGGCCTTTTGGGAGGAGCCCAAGAACAAAACCGTGCGGGCTGGGCCCAGAGCGGACAATATTATACCAAGTGTTGGAGCGGGGTGTTACAATTGGTATCAGAGCCAGAGCCCAGCCGGAATTAAGTGTGGGTGCATGCACAAGCCCGTGGGTAACACCAGCGAGGACGCTGGGTCCCAAGAGGGGGTGATTGTGATGTCCCACATCGCCCGGGTAGAGGTCTGGGGATGTGCTTATATGTGCAGTGTTGTCTCCAATTGGTATGAGGCCTTTTGGGAGGAGCCCAAGAACAAAACCGTGCGGACTGGGCCCAGAGCGGACAATATTATACCAAGTGTTGGAGCGGGGTGTTACAATCTCAAGACTAAACTGATTAGTGCATGCCAAGTACTAACAGAATGTAAATGCAGAAAAGTAAATTAAGGTAGTAAATTAAAGCATGAAAATAAACTAAAGCATGTCTAGATCAGTTTATCAGGGCAAGGCCTATGTAAACCTAGGATTTAGAGTGTTGTGACCACCATTGTGTAGAAAATCACAGATTAAGCATCCAAGTTCCAGCCCATAGTGAATAATTGTGATTGTGTAAGATAAATATATTTAAAACGTTTAAGACAAGAATCAATTCAAATATATAAACTTGTATCATGAATAAGAATAGTCTCTCATCTAACACAATCATCACAGTATAGTCAAAGTTTTTGCTCTATACAATTGAATATAAAATTAGAACTACATTACTTGGCTAGGGTTTTGTGTGAAAACCTTAGATACCGAATTGGTTGATCATAGCTGAGAGAATCTACATTGTCGGTATAGAAACGCTCTCCATAGCCTTCTTCTCCGGATCTCTAGGTCTTCAATAGTGGTCCTCTTCAATGGAAGAACTCTATGAATGAACATGCGTGAAAATCAGAACGAGAACTAGCCTCCAAAAAAATACCTCTCTAAACCTAACCTTCTCATATTTATAGATAAGTGAGGGAAACCCTAATGGTTGCCCTTTTCTATAATTTCATAATACATGAATAATCTCTATAAAATCTCATGTAAATATGTGTATAAGCCTCCATGTAGAGGTCTTGAATCGCCGATCACTCAAAATATCGAAGTAGGGACAAAACTATAAAATTCTAAAACAACTTCAGCACATAAAGGGATCACGTGGCCATAATCTGCCACTTGGGCGTAGGGTCTAAACCAAAATGTAGCTTAAGAGCGTAGCTCAAGACCAATCTGCCTCTTTTTCTCTTTGATGACGTAGGGTATTATACATCTTTTGCTGGAAAAACTCATCTTTATATTTGAGCTAGACTGGTCACTTTTGACTCCCGATGATTTTCGACCAAGTAATAATGTCCGAAAATGACATTTTTGTCCTTCGATGAGATAATGATGTCGGGAAATGACCATTGTGCCCTATGATAGCTCTTAATTGCTCTGACACGCCTTTTAATTCCTTTTTGGAGATAGAAACGAACACGAACTCTGTTAATTCACCGAAATTAGCTATGTTTATTCATTAACCTCCTGAAAAATTTTTACACACAAAAATGGGATAAAAACCAAGTAATGGAATGTAAAGACATAACAAACACAAGATAGGAGTGAAAAATGACTAATATTTAGCACCTATCAGTATGCTTTCTTTAAAATAGATATCTTCTTATCTATCATTCTAGGAGCACATTGCATTATTTTCCTAGAATTGATAAGTAATTATTCATTTGTATTATTTTTATTCATGTATGCATTTTATTTTGAAATAAATGATAATAAGTTTTTTTTGGGACTATTAAGCTTGGTCAGAGTACAAATGTTGTCACATTTTACTCTATTTTCATATTTACTTATCTCATTATACATATGTGAACTAGAGGTATCAGACTGACTTAATATTTTTGGATGATCACTTGACATGATTATTTTATGTTACAAAACTTTAACCTTAGGTGCTAGTTACTTCGGTGATGATTATAATGTATGGTGAATCTGTTAATTTTTTTTTATTTAAACCGAAGTGGAATGAAGGTTCATGAGCTATGCTAGATTGGTCTATGCATGAAATATTTTTTGCATGTGTTTGAATATTGTGGTGATACTGAAAACAATGAGATGTTTAAAATATTAAAAATGCAAAAAGTAGTTATTCAATCTGAGTAACCGAACCTCTTACCTCATTAAGCATTGAGTGCTCACGTAAAAAAGGGAGAAGACTAATGAGCATAAATCCCATTGAAGAAGCTTAGGCCTAGTTGTTCGGGACTAAAAAACATCGTTGAAAAGTCCGGAGCTTAGAAAGATAAAAAGGGATATGGTGAAAAAGTTGAAAGATGAGAAAGAGGAAATTATATGACAAAGAAAAAGTATCTTTTTTGTCTTCTAGTTTGGATCTTGGATTGAATTATCATCACGGTTGGTGGGGAGATTATCAACTTTAGTATGTATTGTTTTCATCGTACTTTAGTGTTTGCACATGAGAATTTTCATATATATATTTGTAAAACTTGGCTTGTGCATTCTTTTGTTTACAAGGTATGTGTGCTGATTTTCTTCTATACCATGTGTATAATGGTCGAGTTAAATATGAGAATATGATGTGTTAATGATTGACTTTGTGTCTTTACTGCCTTGCTCAAAGATTTCTAAAAGCAAAAATATTTTATTTTATTTTTATTCATGACATTTTGCCTTCATGCATTAGTAGTAGAGTCATGCATAGTAGATATTTCTGTTACCCTAAGAATTTAAATATGATCTGATAAGTGTTCTATATCTTGGTGTTTTTTCATTGAGTACTTCTTTGCATCTCTCTACATTGTTGCTATGGCATATACTCTCTTTCCTTGATATTTCAGTGATAAAAATGGGGAGAAGTATTAAGTGAGGGGGAGAGATTAAGATTGTTTGATTGATTCAGATGGAGAAGTATTTAGGAAGGGGAGTTTATTCTTAGGGGGAGAATGATGTTCATTATGTGTGCATTGTTGTTATGATTTTCTGATGATCATTATATTGGTTTTTATCTATTTTCCACACTTTCGTTTAATGGTTTGTTCAGTGTTGTGGTTACAAGATTGGTAGACCGTCATCAAAGCAAGGTGACAATTTATATCTATGTTTGTCGGTGTGTGTTCATAGGTATAGATGTTATATTGTTATTTGTAAGGCGATATTGTAAAAACATTGTTTTGTCTCAGAAATGCCAAGGGGGAGATTGTAAGAACATTTATAATATTATTTGTGTTTAGCATGTTCTAGACAATAATCATGTTGACTGAATTTTCATGTTGAGAGCTTTATGTATTTGCAATAGAGTTGTTAGTCTGTGTTTTCTATCTCGAGAAAGAAGTCAAGGAGTGTCAAAGTAAAGAAAGCTACCGGAGGGCAAAATCATCATTTCCAGATATCATAACTTCACCGGAGGGCAAAAATGTCATTTCCATACATTCTGACTTCATCCAAAAACATTGGGAGTTGGAGATGACTAGTCTAGCTCAAATTGAAAAAAAACTACAAAAGATCCAACACACCTACGTTGTTAGAGGCAAAAAGAGGCAGAATGGCTCTAACCTACGCTTTGGCTTTTGGAGCTGGGAATGGACCTTACGCCCTAGACCTACGCCAAAGTGCAGGTCCCAAGCATAGGCCTACGCTCTAGACCTATACTTGGGCGTAGGTCCCAATGCTTGGTCACGTGATCACCTGTGATACAGGATTTGTTTCGGGGTGCTTTCGATTTTTTCTAGTTTGGTCCCTACTTTGAGTTTTTAAGTGATCGACGACTTCAGACCTCTATGTATTGATGTATACACATATTTACATCAGATTTTAGAGGATTTATCAAGGTATTGTTAAATTACTTAACAGGGCAAGGTTAGACTTTTCTTTGACTTGGTCTAGAAATACCAAAGTTCTACAAGAGAAGAGGCTACGGTTTTTGACGAAGATTTTTAAAGAGGGTTTTTGGTGAGAGCCCTGCAATATTCTATCATTCATATTCTTCTACATAGTGACACACATAGAGAGGTGATTATGGAGTGATCATACATATTGGTGTTATCTCTTGTGTTGAGTATCTCCAATCGTGTTTCTACATCGAATTTCTATATGCACGATTGGATGAGTGATTGTTGAAAAATCATCACACCGTCCATTGCAACGAGGTTGATTTGATCCATTTGAGTATGGAGCAATTCAATAATTTCAGACCGCGAGTAGAGGAAGGCAAATTAGACGTGATTTGTGAGTCTCTCATAGTGTCTGGCATAGCAACCGTGCTTCATGAAATACAAGTGATTAAAGGGTTTCAGACCGCGAGTAGAGGAAGGCATATCAGGAGTGATTGTAAGTCTAAAACTCACATAGAGTTTGTAATTGTTGATTCATAGTGCATCGGTACCTGAGTGTACCCGTGGTTTTTTCTTTGGAACGTTTCCTTGGTTTTTTCAAGTATAATTCTCTATGTCGTCTCTTGCCTTATTTTCTGCACTATATTGATGTTTGTTTGATATTGCTCAATAGATCTGTTTTTGGAATTAAATTAAAAATTGGGGTTTGTGACTAATTAAATTTGAATTTCCGCTAAATAATTTCAATTGATTATAAAATATACAAAAATCCTATTCACCCCCCTCTAGGCTATTTTCACTATGATCTAGGTAATTTCAAGGCCTGCTATAAATTGTCCTACTGTATGTACTTACGGAATTGCTTATAATCTAACTTTACTGATCTAAGATACAAATTAAGCATATTGTATATCATATTTGATAGTTCGTTACAATTGGTCTTAATGCCGCTTTGTTCAGTGGGTGATACACGCTCACATGTCATAAGTAGTTGTATATAAAATGATCTCTACATATTAAAATCCTTAACCTTTTGCTATATACAATATCTGAATAAGCCAAATAATTTTTCATTTTAATTAATTAATTAGCATGAGTTTAGTAATTAAATCCTGAATCAACCCCTAATCATAATTAATTAATGAGCATTGCACATCTTACAATCACGATGAAGCGCAGATTTAATCAAGGACCAGTGGGGGCCAATTGTTTTTTTTACCTTAGATACCACAGAACTTAGATTTTTTCACAACAAAGCCCCCACTGAAAAATTCGTTTTAAACTGTAGTCATATGTATTATTTTAGGGTGCACTAGACTCATGGAGGGGTCGCCTTTAGGGTAATGGGCTACTGGGTAGAGCCTTAGACCCGCCCCACTAAAGTTGGTATACGGGTTAACCCAATGTGTCCGAAATCAAAACGGATTACTCGTGGCATCTCAAAGCCATCTTAAGGTTGTCCTTTTGTGGTAGCGCCCCTGTGGAGCTGAAGAACATACACGGGATTAATACCTCCATGGTCTATGATTCTTGATGATGAAACAGTCTCTCATGGACGTTTACCACCATTTCTACACAGTTTTAACAGTATACACGTGTACTGTGAAGGCTATTGGGGAGTGATCCGTTGCACGACAAATCCGGCTTTGGCCATATATGTTGCATAGCCATGACACGTGGACAACGTGACACCATCCTCACATTTTGAAGGGATTGGAAAAAGCATGTGGCATGGGGGTTAAGAATGGCAATTATGTTTGCCATTTTGCCACTGTCAACCTCAATATCCCTCTGATGCACCATGAAGCCAAGAAAGTTCCCCTTCATAACGCCGAAGACACACTTAGATGGATTCATTTTCAGCTGGTAACACTTGCACTGATCAAAATCCTTCTTCAAGTCTTCAATATGATCCACTGGCTCCTCCGATTTAACAAATAAGTCATCCACGTATCACTCAACTGAATCATGAATCATGTCGTGGAAGACAGTAGTTATGGCCCTCTGATACATCGCACCTGCATTCTTCAACTCAAATAACATCACTGTGAAATGGAAGTTCCCCATTTGTGTATGGAAAACAGTCTTGGGCACATCCTCTTTGGACATCCTGATCTGATTGCAACCACTAAAACCGTCCATGAAGGAAAACATACCATGCCCTACGGTGACATCCACGACGGCATCAACATTTGGTAATGGAAACTCATCCTTAGTGTACGCTTTGTTTATGTCCCTGAAGTCAATACAGACACATACTTTGTTGTTCTTCTTTTCCACCGGAACCACATTAGCCAACCAAGTCGGGTGCTGAATAGGTTGGATAAAACTTGTTTGCAATAAGCGTTGAACCTCCTCTTTGATCTGATTTTCTATCTCCGTTACCAACACTCGTGCAACCTGTTTCTCCGAGACTACCTATGGTCTAATATTCAGGCAAGGTCGTGGTCGACACCATGCATCTGATCTTAACTCCAAGCAAACACATCCTGATACTCCCTCAATAAGTTCACAAGTTGCTCCTTGAACTTAGTAGGTAACTCACGGTTGATAGATACTAGGCGAAGTTGTTCCCCTACGTTAGCCAAGTTAACTTCATCAACCCTTTTTTTTATACTGTAGCCAAAGTTGTTTGTGGGTCATCCTCATTCATCAGGTCCTCTGCCAGATAATGGTCACTATAGGGTTTGAGTACCTGAACTAGAGCATCTGACCCCTAGTATTGTCATAATTGGTAAACAATGCTCCCATCAGCTTTACAGATCCTCTTCCAGAGCTTATCACTGTCCTCTGATTTGCGTTTCCTCTTTTGAGAAATGACCACCATCATGTCATCATCATCCTCAAGCTCACTAAAGTCCTCCCAGCTAGGAAGTGGAGTAGCATGTACTTTGCTTTCCTTGGGGTTCTCTTCTTCGGCTGCAAAGTTAGTAAAATATATGGCATCAGACAAATGTACCTCACTCAGAAAAAATGGATTCCTCGTGGCTTTCACGGTGGTTGTGTCAGTGCCCTAATTTACTTTCATCACTTGGTGGTATGAAAAAGGAATTACCCCGTGAAGGTGCATCCAGGACCTCCCCAAGAGAATGTGATACGATGGCTCTCCCTCGATAATATAGAACCTGACGGGATCCCTGATGTCCCCAAACTGCAGATCGGTGGTAACATAGCCTAGTGTCCTTTGCCTTATCCCATTGAAACCTAAAATATCAATAGGCCTTCCAGTCATAGACTCTTCCTTGATTTCGGATTTCCTCATGATTGCCACTAGCATGATGTTTATGGATGCCCCATTATCCAGGAATGCTCTCTTGAATCCCATACCATTAATGGTTGCAGGTACGTACAGAAGGTGATTATGGGGTCCTTCGATGAGCATGTCCACCTCAGAGAAGGTCACCTTTCCGCCGTGATCCGGTCTCGTCATCGTAGTGGGTTCATCCTCCTTGATTTCAACACCTATCCTACACACAACTTTGATTAAAACTTTAGTAACCTTAGCCCTGGAATCAGAATCAAGCCTGAGTTTATCAGAAAAGTCCCTCATGAGGTCACCCATCTATGTCATGCATTCCATAATGCCATTCTGAACCTGCTCTGATAACCAAACAGTCTCTGCATTCTGAAGTTCCTCTAAATCATCGTGACCAGCACCCGAGACTGTATGCACACCAGCATTGTGGCTTGGGAATGGATTATCATGCACATCTTTCCTATTGAGTATTTATTGGTAATATCTCCTACCTATGGTGCTTCATCCCTGATCTTGCTGAGCTTATGAAACCATTCCTGCCACTTTTGAAGAAGTGTGCAATGTACACTTGGACTCCCGAATGTCAGCAAATTTTTAAGGCCATCAAAGGGATTTTGGTAGAACCATAAATGATAACTACACCAAAGAGGGGAGTTCCCCTGTGACTTTATATTTCAGCAACTGACCATTCATTGGGGGCAATCCTCACCCAAGAGGAGGATGAGCATGAAAGGCCGATTTACTATGCTATCAGAGTCATCCGTGATGCTGAGCTTTCGTACACTCAGGCAGAGAAGTAGTGTCTTGCGTTACTCTTCACCGCCAAAAAGTTCTGGCACTACTTCTCTACGCACACAGTGCAGTTGATGAACAATAGCGAGCCAGCACGCTATATGGTAACCCAGCCTCCTTCTGGTGGGCGTTTGACTAAGTGGCTGATGGGCCTATTGGGAATTGACATTCACTGTGTTCGACCTACAACCATTAAGGGCTAGGCTTTAGCGGATCTTTTGTCTCATTCTTCTTATAGTGTTGACTCTACTGACTTGATGATGGTTGAGGCCGAGCTATGGGAACTTTCATTTGATGGGGCGTCCACTTCCATCAAAGGCGGGGCTAGTATTGTCCTTACACTAGGTGGCGGTGGCCCTCAGGTCCACCTTTCTTATCAGTTGGATTTCCCTTGTTCGAGAAACGAAGCTGAGTATGAAGCAATACTGTTAAGACTTAGGGAGGCACAAAGATGAGGCATCTGAAGGTTGAAGGTTAAGGGTGACTCTCAACTCATCCTTAAGCAGGTCACTTGAGAGTTCGCTATGAAGGGGGCCAACCTTGCTTGCTACCATACTCAGGCATAGCTTCTACTTCTACATTTTTATTATGTTGATTTTTTCAATATTTCTAGATACAGGAACCGCTTCCCAAATGCTTTGGAAACCCTAACGTCAAAGATCAGACTCGACCAAGACAGTTTATCATTGGAGGTGCGAAGGTGCTCTGCCCCTTCAACAACAGAAGATTTCGACTTAGAATCGGTTGGCGGCTAGTGCACCACAACTATGGAGGACATCACAAAGGGGAACTTCGATAGGTCGTCAGTCAAAGGCCTTTTGGTCATCAAAGGGGATCTTTATTTCAAGGGATCTGAAGGTGTATTGCCTCGTTATGTTTCTGAAGAGGAGGGCACTACCATTCTTGAGGAGACTCATAAGGCCGTGTGTGGCGTGGAGGATGTCAGCCTTTATTGGAGAATCCAGCGCCAAGGTTTTCACTAGCCCAGGATGGTAACAACCACAAAGATGTGCAGAGGAGTTTTGTCCTATGTTCTCGCACCCCTCAAGGCAATGAAAGTGATTTTATTAATGATATGACTGACTGGAAAAAGCCTTACATTGATTTCCTACAGGAAGATAAGTCACCCGACCTCAGGGCAGATGAGATGATTGTTAGGAAGAGGGCAATACGTTTCATCATCTATGAGAGCGACCTCTATCGTAAAGGGTTTTGTGGCAAGCCGTTGAAGTGAGTCAACCACAAGGAAGTTAAGGTTGTCATGAATGTTGCAGCCGTCATGGTCAAGTTCATTAAGGAACATAGCATCTATAGGTTTGGGGTACTACACGCACTTCTATTCGACAATGGGACACCACTCATAAACAAGGACATAAGGGCACTCTTGGAACAGTATCAGATGCTACACCACACATAAACGCTTTACTATCCCAAAGGTAATTGCCAAACTTAAGCCATCAACAAGACGCTGATCCGGATCCTGAGCAAGACATTACATGATCACGGCAAGGGTTGGGCTGACCAGTTACCAATGGCATTGTGGGCTTATCAAACTTCTAGGCGATGTGCCACTGAGGAGACTCCATTTCCACTAGTGTACGAGATTGATATTGTTATGCCTGAGGAATTAGTTGTACCATCTCCACATTTTGCTGCTTCATGCGGTCTGCTGTCAGTCAGCAAATGTGATGTATTAGAAGTCTTGAATGAAATGAGGGACGCTGCCTCGATGGCAGTGTAGAAGTATCGGGCCAAGATTTGTAGGCTTACAATACTTCTGTCAGAGAAAGGACTTTCCCTAAGGGAGACTTAGTCTTGAAAACAATTAGCGCCGTAATGAGGGGTCAAAATCCAGGGAAATTCGCACCTAAGTTGGAAATACCATATCATGTGACCCAGGCCTCGCCTAATGTCTACTATTACTTACTAGAGGTGGGAACCGAGTTCAAGATAGGTCCCCTTAATTCCAAGTGGATCAATAGTTTTTACCCTTAAAGTATATCTATTTTGCCTATCTCTAACCTTGTTACGCCATGCCTCATCGAAGACGTTCCATTATTACTCTTTATTTTTCTATTATTTAGTCTTTCACCTAAGTTAGATGAGGTTTTCAGAGAAAAGTGATTACTTCTTTATAGAGTCCCTTCCTCTGCCCTTTATTTTTATCATTTCCTTTATTCCTTTTCAAAAACAAATCATACATATGTAGGCAAACATGCAAGCAAAAAGAGAGATCTTTATTTAATGAAAATTTTTATTTACAAAAGCAAATGTATTACACTTTCTGTTTACAAATGTTTTTCTAAAAATATACAAGTAAATGTTGGGTCCTCTATCAGGGCGAGTCCCTCACTTTGAATCCCTCACTTTGGTTCTTTTTTATCTTATCTTTACTTTTTTTATATAATAATCTATGCTTATATTAATGTAGGACATATGTATGTGCAAATATATATATAGTAGTAATAATAATAATTATATATATATATGTATGATAACAAAAACAAAAAAAAAAGAAAGATAAAATATAATGACATATATAGATGATAGGATAATGGTGATATGTATAAGTACAGTGAATATAATAAATGACCTACTCAGAGAGGGGGCAAAAGGGGCTACTAATGGAAATTTCTAGTCTAAGTGCAGGAAATAGGTCACTTACACTTGAAGAGGCATTGGTGAACTCTGGGGCAGGAATTGAGGGGCCTAGTACATCTTGAACTAGAGCTAGATGAGCCCGTTGTGCTTGTTGTCCTTGAACCATACGATCTTCCTTTGGAGGGGCACCCAAAGGAACTAGAGGGATAGTGCGCACCACCCTCCTGGACCTTGCCCTCATTCTCACTGGAATCATGTCACGAGTAAAGGCAGGGACATCATTAAGGTCATGCTCCACAAGATAGCTAAGGGTGCCTCTGGGATGTCAATATCAGAAAAACACAACACCAAGTCATCTTTGAAGACGTCCCTTGCAGTAGCCCTGCGAGTCGGGGAGACGGCAAAAGCCTGGATAGAATCAAGAGTGGACCTCCAAAAGACACCATATAAAGGGGTGATATACCCACGATGAAGTCGCGAGGACATTTCAAAAGGATTAGCAGGAAGAAAGAGACATGGGATGTTGGGTAACAGAAATCTTTTAGAACAGCGAATGAAACCGGACAGGGGAAATGCTTCATTGGGTACACCTTGGTCGAAACAAAATTGATGAGCAACTCTGTGGGGATTGTAGTGGGCATAAGGTCTGTTTTCTTCGAACCATGAGGGTAGAGAGGAATTTCCAAGAACCAACAGTAACTCAAAATCTGATAGAGGAGATTTTGGTGCAACTTGCAGCAGACGGGGAGCTTCACCAAATAGGGACTGTGATGGAAAACCTGGGAGTATAGTAGAATAGGGCCAGAAATTGAAATCTCTCTCCAAATCCAACACGGAGGCGTGATCATCTCTAGATACAATGTTTTACCACCTAGCAACGTGAATAAACCCCTAAAGGTCTGCGATTACTAGGAAATAAATCTATAAAACGCTCCATGATAAACAAAGACAAGAAGAGGCTGGATATGGGTGTTTTCACTTCATAGCGGCCAACAAAGTGTTGCCTACAGATTAAAACCCCAAAGGTCTTCAAATGGCTCATTCGCCTACAGATTATTAGGAGGAGGAAAGAAATCTAGAAAATTCTCCATGATAAACAAAGACAAGAAAAGGCTGGATATGGGTGCCTTCACTTCATAGTGACCAACAAAGCATCGCATGGTAGAGATGACTGAATCAAGGAGCTTGTAAAGAGTACCCAGGAAAAGGGGGCCCAAGGTTATGGCTCTACTCAGTGCCAACTGAGCAGCTAAATTGAAGACTCGCTTACTCATGCAATCACTTGGACGCCATTCAAACACATGGCAGGCAAACCAGAGTAGAATAAAGGGAGCCAAATGATAAGGGTGATCCAAGGCCACACCGCGGGAGATGTTGCGAGGTAGATTTTAACCAGAGGAAGGGATGGCATAAAGTACTTCACCCAATTTTACACTTGCCTCTCCTCTTGTCTTTCGCTTTCAAGTAGGAGGCATTGGTGAAGGAAGCTTCCAAGAATTCAACCCATTCCCACGAAAGGGTATTTGTATGCCACCCTTCTGCGCCTTCTCCAACCACTGTTGCACTGATTCCGGAGAAGTGTGCCTAGCGAAGCGTCACCATATTGGGGGTGATGAAAAGGAACCTTTTTGTAGAGGGCTACCATTATTGCTTTCTCCCACTGTTCCTTTTCTGTGTTTTGGCTACAATTTGTTTTTGAGAAGGAAACTGTTCACTCAAAGTTTTAAACTTATCCTGGTTATATACTTACATATAGACATGTGTATTAAAAAAAAATATACTTTTATTTTGAAACAAATATATATATATATATATGTATATGTATATATGTGTACATATATTAAGCTATTGACCCCATTTTTACAATTTTACCCTTTACTCTTTTACTCTTTACTTTTACATTGTTACCTACGGTGATTTCTAATCAAATTAAGAAACCTTTTGAAAATTACTATATTTTGATATCCTCCCATGTGGTTCCCTAAATATATGCATATATGCAAAGTGTGGGTTAATAAATTTTTCCTTTATTTTGTTTTATTTTATTTTGGTTCATCTTTCCTTGTTATCACATTTTATCTATTTCTCAATTTCACTTTTATCTCATTTGTTTTTATTTGATTTGTGTATGATTCTTTTTTTCTTTTTTCTTCCCTTTGCTTATTGTTTGGTCCTTGTTGCCGTCTTTACCTTTCATTCGGCCATCTTTACTTTACTATTGTGTTTATTATTTTTCATATTGTATTCTCAGTATACATATGTATACTATAAAATTATATATCCTTATATATATATAACTAGGGACAATTGGAATATAAATATTGTATATACGGGGCCTGCTGTGTGCCTGTAAGACCCAACATCGGGGTGGCGTCTTCAATGCACAGGGGGAAATTGTAGGTATAAGTACTATTTTAGGGTGCACTAGACTCGTAGAGGGGTCGTCTTTAGGGTACTGGGCTAATGGGTAGGGTCTTGGACTTACCTTACTGAGGTTGGTATAGGGGTTGACCCAATGTGTCCGACATCGAGGCAAATTACTCGTGGCAACTCAAAACCTTCTAAATGTGGTCGTTTTATGGAAGCATACCTGTGGAGCAGAAGAACATACACGGAAGTAATACCTCCATGGTCTATGGGTCTTGATTAAACAAGAGTCTCTCATGGGCGTTTACCACCATTTCTGCACAGCTCTAGCAGTATACGTGTGTACTGCGAAGGCGATTGGGGAGTGATCAATTGCACGACTGATCCGGTCGTGGCCACAGATGCTACGTAACCGTGACACGTGGATAGCGCGACACCATCCTAACATTTTGAAGGGATTGGAAAGAGTTGTGGCCTAGAGGTTAGGGGTGTAATTTAGTCATAATAAAGGCCCATAATGTGAATTCCACCCATTATCCTTAATGTGAAAGAAACTCTACTTATTTGCCCACATTATTGCCCCCATCACTTATTAAAGACATGTGGAGCATTGGTAGGGGTTGGGGACCACTTTATTTTAGGGCAATATTTTGAGCAAGTGACCTATAAATAGAAGGTAATAGTGTTTGCCTAGTGATCACAACTTCATTCTCATTCTTTTCCTTTCTTGGAGGCCACTCCATCAAGATGGTTACCTACTTTCTTCTCCTCTCTTCTCCTTCCTCTGGGCTTCGGCCATAGGAGACTGATTTCTGACCTTTACTACCTCACACCCTTCTTCTCTATTTTGTTTTTCTCTTCTCCCTTCTATTGGTCTTTAGCTATTTTGGGGGTATTTCATTTTGGGGATTTTAACTCTACTATTGCTCAATACCCACTCTATAGTTTGTGATGAGGCTACACTTTTTGCTCTTCTATGCCATCTTTTTTTTCTCTATTCACCCTTATTGCTTGAGATTTCGACCATGGATTTTGACTCATATGTTCTGACTTGCTATCGGAGCCATTTTTCCATTTTCCATTCGTGTACTGCTCTCCTTGTACTTTTTCACCCACATAAACCCCCACCGAAATAAATATGTCATTTATACCCCAAGAGTCCAATGTAAAGTTTTTTAGCTGACAGTGATACAGATCTTTGGATCGGTCACTGATCACAAGCATATATGGCACGCGTTATAGACTTATAATAAAGTAAAATTATCTGTAGTTATTTGCTAGGGTAAAATAAAAAAGTAAGTAAAATTTCTTGTATTACAATTTTACTATCTCAGTTTTAAATTCATTACAAACTTTTTTTTTTCTTCAGAGGCAAGCTTTATAGATGGGAAAGAAAATCTAAAAATCCATACACATGTTTTGGGTCATGCCCAAAATAATTAGAAGGCTCCATGAGGCCCCACACCACCAAAGCAGAACAACCTAGACCAAGAAACCCTACTGGAGCTAAAGATACCCATAAACCAGGGAGAGACAAACCCACCATATAGAGTAACATGGCCACCTCTACAACAACCAAATAAAACCATAAATATACAAATACCAGTTGAACCACTTCATGAAAGTGAAACCAAACCAGAAAGACAATATGAGATCATGATCAAACCAAGCTTGGTGAAGCCCCATCAACCTATGAGTATCCATCCAGACATATCTCATAGGAGAACTAAGCAAACACAGACTCTGGGAGATCCCAGTGGCCGCTGCTTTAACATTGAGCTTAGATCTTTTAAGATTTTGAATATAGAGCCCTTTGTATCTGATTGTGTCAATGATTTACGTTTATAGGCTAGATAATGGATTGAACTCCTCTGCATAGAACATCTTATTTTTCTCAACCCACACTACATAAACTATGTTTATAAGGCACCATCTAGCAGTGGTGCAAACAGATTCCTACCAGAAAAGTGAATGTTGCACCAGTTAAGGAGATATTCCCAGGAGTTG
This sequence comes from Cornus suecica, assembly GCA_963922005.1. NCBI lineage: Eukaryota > Viridiplantae > Streptophyta > Magnoliopsida > Cornales > Cornaceae > Cornus > Cornus suecica. Next base: position 56,042,022 of record OY998240.1, on the reverse strand, counting down.
GAAGGCTAGTGGAAACAACCTTTCGTGAAAATTAATGGCTTGCCCAAAAAGTATTAGTTTCATGATAGTCAAAGAAAATGTGTTTTAAGGTCTCCATGCGCATAACACAGAACATACATTTAGCCTAAGTAATCATACCCATTTCCATAAGCATTGCCTGGGTTTGCACTCTATCATGAGTAACAAGCCACATAATGAACACATGTCTTGGAATGGTCCCTTTGAAAAAAAATATCTTATCCCAGTCCACCTTACTTCTTTTAGCTCTTAAAACCACTCAAGCAAAGTTTATATTGAGAAGAGCCAAATATCATACATTTAAGGCTCCTAATTATACATTGTTATGTTTATCTTTATCATTATATGAGTACTTTTATATGGTTTTTGTGTTCTAAGACATTTTAGGGCTATATCATGTAAAATGAGTTTAATTCAATGAAATAACTGGATTTGTGACACAAGATTGTTCGAGAGCCGAAACCATGGAAAAAGACCTATGAAGGACGAAAAATAAGTCAAGGCTGAAAAAGGAGTGAAGAAGAATGAAGCCGAGAAGAGAAACGGAGCAAATAAGAAAATACAAGGTGAAGAACTACCGAGTACTCGGTAAAGTGCGAAAGTGCGCGAACTTGCGCAAAAGAGGAAAAACAAGCAGAGAGTTTGGCAAACTTGCGCATGATTGCGCAGGAACCTAAAGTCACCGAGTACTCAGTGGAAACTTCACCGAGTACCCGGTGAGACCAAATATGCCAAGTCTAAATCAGCGACTTGTATATGCACTAGTGGGACCCATTTTGGCCAGAATCAATATGGGATAATCTCTAGGCTATCTTGGACACAATATTGACTATATTTATTGAGATTTAACACCATTCTTCAAGGAATATCACAATACACATTCCTGACTTAACCATGAAGTAATCAGATTACAAAATAAAGATGCCTCCTTTTCTATAAAAGAGAGAGGTCTCCTTTACTTTTAGAAAAGTCTTTTTGGAGAACCCGGAGAGCTTGGGAGGTTGGATTTTTATATATTGTCTTGGAGAATTAGCATAAGAGCAACCATGGCAGGCGTGTCTACATTAATAATGTAGACATCCAAGACCATGAACAACTAAATCGATACCTAGGGTTTTAACAAAACCCTACCCAAGTAATGTCGACTCTTTCTTATTTTAATTGAATGAATGTTTTACCTTGCACAATCATGGTTATTCACTATAGGCTAGAACTTGGATGCTTAACTCATGATTTTCTACACAATGGTGGTAATTAACATTCAATCTAAATAAAGACATGCCATGCTAAGAAGAGATAATGTAGACATGCTTTTAATTTATGTTAGTAGGTATAGTTTAGAGTAGATGTCTGCACTAGTTATACTTGTTCGAATATGGGTTATAGCTATGTTGGGTTAATTGTTCTTTTTTTGGGATTAGAGTTTGCCAATGCTTGCGACTCTATATATGATTCTCATATGATGGACCACTCTTTACAATTAAATGATTAGGAGGATATCTTATGTGGTAAGTGGTGGAGTTAGAAATACCCTAGATTTTTTATCTCTACTGTTTTCAAATAAAAACGAAAATATATCTTTACTTTTATATTATTTTATTTCTTATCAAATTAGCTATAGAAAACAAAACAAACAAACTATCTTTCATAATTTAGTTGCAATAATTATACAGAATTTGTGAATTCAGTAGTCTTTGTGGATACGATATACCCTATCTCAATTATACTGTAATATAAATGACTCGTGCACTTGCGATATGGAAAATTAGGTCATATTTAAGGGCTTATTTGCACACACTATTATAATTATTATTAAGTTTATGCCAGCCTAGTGTCCTAAACTTATTGAGGTTTAGGAACTGATCAAGTTTTTGGTGTCGTTAGCGGGAACGAACGATTTTTTATATTTTCTAATAATTATGATTTCTAGATTACTTGCTTTATTTTTCTTTTTCTTTTTCTTCTTTTAAAGACAAGATTGTGTGATTTTTGACAGGTGCATTAAGATTAGCAGAAGGAACCAGAAAAGCGGTGACGAATGCTTGATTGGACCGTTTGTGAGTTTTAGTCGTATCTCAAATTATTGCTTTAATCTTATCTTGAATTTTATTATTTACTTTCTCTTTTGTTTTTCTTTTATTTACTTTTAGTTTATTATTTAGTTAGTTTATTCTTACATAAATTTGCTTCATCATTGTATGAGTGGTTTGCGTTCCGTATCTAAAGAACTTGCTCCTTTTGATCGTGAACTTGGTAGAACTTACCTTAGAAACATAAGAACTAATAAACAAAGGATTGAAAAAGATATATTTAATTTTAACGATATGGGCAACCCTTAAATACAACCACTTGGATTCTTGAAATATTATTACACACCTTCTAATTTCGATTCACCAACGGACATTATAATACCAGGCGAAACAATGTCCCATTATGAAATTAAAACTAATATTTTGAATATGCTACCTAAATTCGATGGACATAAACATGAAGATCCGTATGATCATATTACTGAATTTATAGAAATAAGTTCAATAACAAAGATTAATGGGATGCCTACTGATGCTTTACGTGTGCGATTATTTCCCTTTTCACTCAAAGAAAAAGCTAAAAGATGGAATAGTAGTTTAGAAGAACGAGTGAGAACTAATTGGGAGAACCCTAAAAAATAATTCTTATATAAAAACTACCCTATGGGAAAGACACATGAAGCCCAAGCAGCTATAATGAACTTTGCCCAAATTCCAGGTGAACAATTCCATGAAATCTGGGAACGTTTTAAAGAAATCTTGGCTAAATCTCCCTATCATAAATTCACAAAATACGATTTGGTGCATAATTTCTATCATTTCTTAGGCGAGATACAAAAACATCGTGTAGATTCGGAATGCGGAGGAATGTTTGCATTAGAAGCAGTTGAAGACTTATGAAAAATATTCGAAAGATTGAGTGAAAATTCACAACGAAACGCATCAGAAGCTAGGGCTAGATCAAGACTTAATAACCCTACATGAATGGAAACTATTAAAGAAATAGAAAGAAATAACAACGTTACGGCTCAAGTAGGTAAGCTAAGTACAAAATTAGATAACTTTCTTAATTCCACTCAAAATACTCCTAGAGAAGTATGTTCGATCTGTTCTGATCCCTCCCATTTAGCTAGTGGATGTCTAATGACATATCAAATAGATATAATACCATATGATGTTAATGTAGCCTTTACAACTACCAATAATAATCCATATTCAAATTCTTATAATCAAGGCTAGCGAAACCATCCATATTTATCTTATCATTCATGTAAAAAATCCAGTCCAAACTCAGAATTTTAATCAAATTCCAAGACCATTCAATAATACTCAGAATTTCAATCAAAATTGAAGACAATTTAATAGCAATAATTTTTTTTAAAATAATACACAAGGATTTCAATATTTTCAATCAAACCAACCTAAATTTGGGAATCAAATTCAAAACCCTAATCCACCACGAAGATCATCTGGTTTTGACAATAAAGTGTAACGTTCGTTATTTTTACGTACTAATTAAAAAATTTAAGTGCTAAGTAAAAATTTTAATTAATAATTAAATATATACGTGATAATGTGTTTAATGTGATTTTATACTAAATGTGTTTATGTGTTTCGCATGACTTACATGTTTTATGTTATATTAAAAATTGTAAGTTGCATGTTGTATTTTTATTTCAAAAATAATGAGAATTATTGAAAATGATTTCGGGAAAGAAATGACCGAAGGGTCAATGAGTAATTTTATATTTTGAGCACTTATTCGAAAGTGTAGAGATTTTGGCTAAGTGTTGGGGCATGAGTGGCATTTTGGTAATTAGAGAGGATGATAAGGGGTGGAAGGGTAATTGATAGGATTGATGGCACTCTTTGTATTTAACTCTAAGTTGAGAAGAAATTGGTCATTTCCCAATTTTATGTGGTGTCTCATTTCTAGTAATTGATCTTGTTCTCCCATCTTTGTTCTCAACCCTTGGATCATAGGATCATAAAGCCTTGTTTGGATAAGACTTAAATGCAAAAATGCATTATTCTTAGTCTTTCACTTGGTAAGACTTCTTGTGAATCCTTGGATAATCTATTCATTTTTCTTGCATTATTCTACACCCTTGGATGGTGAGAATGGTGAGTGGAGAATCTCTACAACTCTTAGGGTTTGTTCATTTGCAAGACTTTTAATCTCTTACAAACTCTTGCTCTATCTTCCTTTACTTGCTTGTTGGGGATAGCTTTTGGTGGTGTTCTTGAATCCTTGGTAAGTCCTTATAAATTCTAGGGTTTCGTTGCTAAAAACTCTAACATTCATATTCTTGAGTTTTTTGTTTTGTGTACATTGATTATAGCCTTCTCTTGTACATGTTATAGAAGGTTAGGGTTTATTTCAAACTACTAATTGAGTTCCATTGGATAGCTCTTGAATTGCATCTTGTGAAGATCTAGTGGTGAGGTTTCTATCTTGCAGTCTTAAGAATTCATTTCTCCATGAAACCCTAGAATAGAAATCATTAGGGTTTAAATTGATTCTTGTGGTTGGAGCCACTTTTATGTAATTTTCAGTTACTATTTACACCATAGTAATTGTGTTGTTCATATGGTGTGTTGCTAGTGTTGGGTGTTATCCTATTAAGCACTTGAGTTGATAGTGGCTTAGACCTCTTTTGAGCATATTGTGTAGGTTGCTTTGAATTGAGGTAGGGGGAAAATGAATTGTGTTTGTCTTTATACGAAAGTGTGTGCGTCTAAGTATATTTATGTTATATATATATGTGTGTGCTAGTTGATTATGGACAATTTAGACGATGAATTAGGCCCTTCAAAGCAAGGTTTTGTGATATAAATGATTGTGGTGGTTTATTTCTTATAAATGTTAAATTGTAAGCATTGTGATAATTTGAGTATAATATATTGCATAGAGAAATAAACATGTATTATGGTAGCATATGGTTGTGATTGAGAACCTTGATGCATTTTGAGTACACCATGTAGTGTCAAAACATGGGTATTAGTTTCTACAGTTTGCATAAACTACGTAGGAGTTGTTTTGTGTTTGGTTCATCGTAACAACTAGCCAGGGGGTGCTTCTTGCCCTCACAAAACTAATCTTCCAAGAAACATAGACGATAGGGGGAGGACTTGTCCAAATCCTATTCCACAACCGCGTCGTGTTTGACGTTTTCCTTGTTAAAAGTGAAAATGTCAAAAATCACTTGGGAAGAATCGGTACGATAAATCTACCTTGTTTCTTGAGAAACAAGGGAAGTGTTAGAGAATGATCCCGTTGACCCTTAGAGTTAGGGTATGTGTTCGAGTGTGTAATATGAGGTGTGTTGTGTCATATTGCACTTAAACTATCATATATATGTTATTATGATTTTGATATTGAAGCATGTTATAATCGTGAATAATTATGATGTGAGCATGTTGGGGGACTTGTTTGTTGGGTTCGATGGGGTTCCGGATTGGCGTGAAAGACATGTGGAACAAGAGACCGACCTAAGGTTAGTGGCATGAACCTTGGTTGGGTGGTACTACTCCGACTACCGAGATTGAGACGATGAAGCCTCCTCTACTGGGCTAGTGAGTTCACCCCATGACTTATATATTTTTCAGGTGGTGATTCCTTTCCGGGAGGTCCGTAGTCTCTCAGTAGAGACATGGTGTTGATTTTTCCCTTTTGTGCATAATGAGGCAAACTACTTATTTTATAGAGCATTAGTGTAACACACATGTAGAACGATGCTTTTTTTTCATGTAAACGTGTATAAAAATGATAGATACTTGTCTTTTCTGGCTAGCGTGTTAGCCTGGTAGCTTACATGGATGCATTTCCTTTTGGTGCACTTCGGTGCCAGAAATGTAAAGACTACTTCATTTTGTGGAAAACAATAACATGTATTGCCTCAGGCCTTTGAATATTACTCTAAGATTCCTTTTGTGTAATGATGTTTAATGGATTTTCGATATGATCTGGTTATTAGGAGTTTTACCGAAAAAAGTATTTTTCTAGGTTTTCAAACTACCTTTTTTAATTTGAATGGAAAAACCTGTTTTCATCCACTCCCGTATCCCCGAAAAATTATCTTCTCTTATAAATGGGTTTAAACTCAATTTTTAAAAGATTTGGATTTTTAGAAGCCGACGATAGTTAAAACGAACATTGGGGGCCATACAGATAATTTTATGAGATTTTAGGAAATCTCTTTTACTCAGTTTTCATTTTTCACGTTCCTCGAGGTCTCGGTGACTTTTTTTGAAACCCGAAGGTGAAAAACTCACTTTTCAAATATTTATGATTTTTTAGGACTGGAAATGTCAAAATCAGACATCGTATGAAAAAATTATATTTTTTGGAAACTTTTGGGATCTTTGGGCGAATTACCCATTTTGGCTGGGGGACATCTCCAAAAAAGGGAGATTTTGCAACTTGTAAATGGGATTCATCAATTTTACTGCGCAATATGTCGCAATTTGTGAGATGTCGAAGCCTGTAGTTGGGTTGTGACAGTCCATTTTCAAAAATCCGTATTTCCCGTTTCGTTACTCTGATTTTGGTCTCGTTTGTTTCTATGGTCTCCCATATGTCCAAACATTGGAGATAAAATTTCACATTTCTAAATTTCCATTAAAAGGACTATTTTACCCTTGGTAAAAGAGGGGGTACTTCAACTTTCGGTTTTGGTCAGCATTGTCTGATACCATTTTCAAAAATTCATCTCTCTTTCTCGTCGCTTCAAATTAGGTTTTGTTTATTCCTATGGATTATTCTAGGTCAAAAGTTTTTATTTGTAATTGTAAATTACTATTTTACCCCTGATTTGAATATTTTACCCTTGGGTAAACATGGGGGTTAGAATGATTCGTTCAAGGTACCGAGTGTTTTGGTTTACATTTATTTCGATCCCGTGTGATCTTTTTGGCATTTTTGAGATGTTGTATGTCTATTTTACCCTTGTACGGGTATTTGATGACTTAAAGGGATTTTATTTCTTTTCTATTACTTCAGTTTTCACTCCCTTAGCTCTTAGCCTTGGGTTTTGGAGTCCTAGGAAATTTGTGGTATGACAACTTGGTATAAGAGATTGTTCTTTCTCTATGGAACGACGGGCGAGGGCCGTTATTAATTTTTATTTCGCGGTCTTTAGATGATGACTTGTCACCTAGTAGTGGTGGTTGTTTTAGCGTGTTGACTTGTTCGTATGTTAGCATGACGGTATTACGTGGTTGACATAACTTTGGGTTACTGTTCCTTAGATTCATTCCTCCTTGTTTTCGAGAGTTGGAAAGTTTACTTATGGCCCGAGATCATTATTTTCTTTGTTACTTTCACCTTAGCTTCTCTTGGTGATGCATGGTTTGTTTATGCGCTAGTGAGATGTAGTGTGTACTTGACTCGAGTAAGTTGTGATTATGAGGACATGATTGCTCAGTGATCGTTATCATTTGGCTTCATTCCCTTTAGCATGATGAGATTCAATGTCATTTTGGGCATGGATTGATTATGAACCTTCCGTGTGCGAATTGATTGCTTCCGAGGTCGTGTGTACATGGACGTGCCTTCATGTGAGTACTTCCATTTCTTTGGTGATCGTAATGAATTTTATTTTGTTTCCTATTATGATAGGGTTTGTATAACCATGTGTACGCTAAAGAACTATTTCTTAATTTGTGTGCTTTTGGAGCAACACTAGTGTTTTTTTCATGGTTTGTGAAAATCGTGATGTTACCTACCTTCTTGTTGGCAAGAGTGGCCGACAAAGAAGTAGGTGGTTTTGTTGATGTACCAAGTGTGTGTACGACTGTTGGAATATCCTTTTTGATGATTTAAATTTTCATTGCGTTATCACCGTGATGTAAAGTTTTCTATTGGGTTTAGGCAGTGTACCATACCTATTGTTGTTGCATCATATCGGATGGCACCAACATCATTCATGAGTCTTGTAAACCACTTGTTTGACTTTTTCATGAAGTGTGTTGTTTCGAAAGGTAGTGTCTCAATCGACCCTTTTAAAGTTAAAGAGGTGTTGAGTTAGACCGATTGACTAATGTCTTGAGTTCATAGCTTATTGAGTAAGAAAGTAGCTACCGACGATTTATTAGAATTGTTTTTGTTTTGCGAATACAATGTTTCAAATTACGCGGTATAGCGTTAGGTTCATGTGGATGGCAAGCATGAATGGCATCAATTAAGTATTAATGGTGATGTTTCACGTAAGAGTGTATGCTTAGGATGGATGAGCAATTTTATTATCCGGGCATGAACAGTTCGGTATCATTCTATGTTTGGGAGACGAGTTCCTCTTTCCTTTATGTCTTAGTAGGTTTCCTATGGGGACTTAGCGACTGTGATATGTTATGTAGTGGTAACATGTCCTTGGAGATTAAGTGGTGTATCTCTTAAGCTTTGATTTTGGTTTCCCTTTTGCTTGAACCATTATGGAGTTTTGTGATTTGGTGGTTAGATGCCTTTGTGTAGGTATCATGAGGTTGAATTACCCTTTTAGGGTCGTTACTAGTTGATGTTTTCTCTTATAGTATTCAAGGTGTGTTACCGAGTACCATTCTAGTGGCTAGAGGTGGTTTTACTTGGGGTTAAGATGTAACCCTATCATTCAATTGTTGTCGATGGACTTAAGGTCTAAGAGTAATGAGTCATTTATTGTGGATTGTAAGTTGTGTAACACTAAGAGATGTGTTAGTGAGCCTTGAAGTGGTTATCTATGATGAAAGAGTTGTGAAGCATTGTGTGTGACTTAGTGATGCAAAGAATGATCTTGCATTTTCTTTAGCTTGTAAGTAGTGGGCTTGTGTATAAGTATTGATTTATTTATTGAAAGTAAGAATGGTGTTTAAGGAAATATGGTTAAAATATTTGAGAGTTGGTGTACGTTTAGGCTCACTTATTAGTGATGATTTTGATTGAATATTTTGATGTTGATTTTTGGTAGTGTTGTACCTAATAATTGCCATGCCAGCTTTTAATTTTGGGAATATGATTTGGTGATTCAATTGAGGCATGATTATTAGCTAGTATACGAGAGTGTTGATTATCGAAACATGATTTGAGGAATAGTTTAGGAGTGTGATTATCTCTCATGAGGAGATTGGAAATTTGATAAAAAGTTATTGGTGTTGTGTGGTTTGTGTTGTGGTTAGAACCTGAGTTTAAGCCTTTGTTGACCTATAAGGCATGAAAATTGGAGATGTTAAGATTATCATTGATTGAGGTATGAAGTAGAGTGATTATAGTGCAATGAATGTTAGTTGGTACATGATTGTGGTTCCTAGTTGAAATGAGGTATGATGTAGTGGTTGATCACTAGAGTTCATGGACTTGGATAGAGAGTAAGTTCTTCTGTCAACCCTTAATGTGTTAGGTATTCAGTGACAGTGTAGGCATTAGTAGTAATGAGTTACTGTGGTAGATTCCCTTGGTCTTTCACATCATTGACGTGTCTATGTCTTCACATGAATAGGAAATGGTCGCGTTTCTTCTTTTCCTTCACCGCATACTTGGAATACGGTCATTCTCGCTTCACGGTTATGTGGTTGGAATTAATTCCACGGGTTTTCAGTAATGTACCTTGTCATATGAGTGAGGTTGATTGAAACTAGTGTATAGTTAAGTTATTTAACTATGCTTGTGGTATGAGGAAAGTATAAACCATTTTCGTTGAGAATTAAAGACTTCGATGATGTACACTTTAGCTACCATGTTTCTATATATTAATGGATTCTTAGGGACATGTGAATTGTGTTACATTTTGATGGGTGGTTTATGGTAGAACTAGTTTTACCATTCGATTTTAGAGTTGGGGATTTGACTTGAAACAATCAGGTTTCGCTTTGAAACAGTCAGGTTTCATTGAGCAATTAAATTTTCGGACATTAGAGAGTGAGTTATAGGGTATGATGTGCTATGTTCTGTGGTAGCATCAAAGTGGTCTAGACTCTTATAGGGATTGTATGTAACATATGAACTAGTGAATTGAGTTAATGAATGATGGTCGTTGAACCGCTAATTAAAGGATTAGATTGAGATGTTTTCTTGGGAGACTTTTATATCTTATAGATTGGCGATTTGAGTAATTGATGTGTGATAGTAGCTTATCTACAAGACTGTGGGTCATGATCGAGGTTTAATTGTGATTGGACTTTGGAGATTCAAAGTATAATTTTAGCATTATGATGTAGTGAGTATTAATTGAATCAAATGAGAAATTGAGGTTCAAAAGAATTTATTCAAGAAGGCAATGATATAATGATTGTAAAATTGAAATGTTAAGAAATTGTTTGAGGTCATTATATGTGTATTATTGACTATGATCGTGATTATCGATCTAGTACTTTAATGGTGTTAATAGTGAACTGAGTGATATGGTTATAGGGCCAAAGATAACCATTGTTACTTTAGGATTCGGTGCTTTGAGTTATGACCTTAGCATATGTTTTGTTAGGTAGTGGATCCTTCCGGTGCCCTTGAGGTTCAAGATTTGATCTTCCTTACTGAGGTTAATGTAACGCACTGACTTGAGGTATGATCTTTATGGTCACAAGGGCCTTGATAGTGATTATTAAACTTTTTGTCTTACCCTAAGTTTTGGACTTGGCATAGTCCATTTGTGTTTTTGGGTGATTATGGTGTAGTTGCCTACCGAATGGTTATCATAGGAGCTCACCGGGGTTCGCAGTGTTTGTTCCATGTGTTCATCTTTCTCAAGTGCGAGCCGGATCCATCTCATGTCTTGAGTTGGACGTGCGTCGTTATTGCCGAGAACATCTCCTGCGGGGAGCGAACCGTGAAGATCTTAAATGCTCGAGAGAGTGTTTTATGAGGCAAAACCGTTTCGTTAGTTGAGGTCTCATGGAAAAAGCATTTTGTTAGTTGAGGTGTTATGGTATTATCACGAGCTAAAGGAAGCAATTTGGGCATGAGCGTGAAGTTCGGAAAAAATACACGGACTTGTTTCCTTTTTAGTTACGTCTTGATTTCGAGGACGAAATCTCCTAAGGTGTGGAGGTCTTAACGTCCTGTATTTTTACATACTAATTAAAAATTTTAATTAATGATTAAATGTATACGTGATTATGAGTTTAATGTGATTTTATGCTAAATGTGTTTATGTGCTTAGCATGACTTACATGTTTTATGTGATATTAAAAATTATAAGTTTCATGTTATATTTACATTTCGAGAATAATGAGAATTATTGAAAATGATTTCGGGAGAGAAGTGACCGAACGGTCAAAGAGTAATTTCATGTTTTGAGCACTTCGTGAAAAGTGTAGAGATTTTGGCTAAATATTGGGGCATGAGTGGCATGTTGGTAATTAGAGAGGATGACAAGGGGTGGAAGGGTAATTAAGAGACTTGATGACACTCTTTGTAATTAACCCTAAGTTGAGAAAAAATTGGTCATTTCCCACTGTTATGTGGTGTCTCATTTCTAGCCATTGATCTTCTTCTCCCATCTTTGTTCTCAACCCTAGGATCGTAGGGCCTTGTTTGGATAGCACTTAAATGCAAGAATGCATTATTGTTAGTCTTCCACTTGGTAAGGCTTCTTGTCAATCCTTGGATCATCTATTCATTTTTCTTGCATTATTCTACACCCTTAGATTGTGAGAAATGTCAGTGAAGAATCTCTACAACTCTTAGGGTTTTTTCATTTGCAAGACTCTCATTCTCTTAAACACTCTTGCTCTCTCTTCCTCTACTTTCTTGTTGGGGATTGCTCTTGGTGGTGTTCTTGAATCCTTGGTAAGTCTTCTATCCATTCTAGGGTTTTGTTGCTAAAAAATTAATAAGTTTCTTTAGATGGACATTGATTATAGCCTTCTCTTATACATGTTATTGAAGGTTAGGGTTTCTTTCAAAATACTAAGTGAGTTCCTTGGGTAGCTCTTGAATTGCATCTTGCAAAGAGCTAGTGTTGAGTTTCCTATCCTGTACTCTTAAGAGTTCATTTATCCATGAAACCCTAGAATAGAAATCATTAGGTTTTGAATTGATTCTTGTGGTTGGAGTCACTTTTATGTAAATTTCGATTATTGTTGACACCATAGTAATTGTATTGTTCATACGGTGTGTTGCTAGTGTTGGGAGTTATCCTATTGAGCACTTGAGTTGGTATTGGCATGGACTTCTTTTAGGCATATTGCGTAGCTTCTTAGGAATTGAAGTAGGGGAAAAGCGAATTGTGTTCGTCTTTATAAGATGGTGTGTGCGTCTAAGTGTTTATATGTCGTATATAAATATGTTTGTAACACCCCGCTCCAACACTTGGTATAATATTGTCCGCTCTGGGCCCAGCCAGTAAGGTTTTGTTCTTGGGCTCCTCCCAAAAGGCCTCATATCAATTGGAGACAACACTGCACATATAAGCACATCCCCAGACCTCTACCTGGGCGATGTGGGACATCACAATCACCCCTCCTGAGACCCAGCATCCTCGCTGGCGACCCACAGGATATGTGCATGCTCCCACATTTAGTTTCGGCCGGGCTCTAGCTCTGATACCAATTGTAACACCCCGCTCCAACATTTGGTATAATATTGTCCGCCCTGGGCCCAGTCCGCACGGTTTTATTCTTGGGCTCCTCCCAAAAGGGCTCATACCAATTGGAGACAACACTGCACAAATAAGCATATCCCTAGACCTCTACCCGGGCGATGTGGGACATCACAATAACACCCCCCTTAAGACCCAGCGTCCTCGTTGGCGACCCACGGGTGATGTGCATGCTCCCACACTTAATTTCAGCCTGTCTCTAACTCTGATACCAATTGTAACACCACGCTCCAATACTTGGTATAATACTGTCTGCTCTGGGCCTAACCCGCACGATTTTGTTCTTGGGCTCCTCCCAAAAGGCCTCATACCAATTGGAGACAACACTGCACATATAAGCACATCCCCAGACCTCTACACGGGCGATGTGGGACATCACAATTACCCCCCCTTGAGACCCAGCGTCCTCGCTGGCCACCCACGGGTGATGTGCATGGCTCATCCCAAAAGTACTCCTACCTATTAGAGACAACACTACACATATAAGCACATCCCTAGACCTCTACCCATGCATTGTGGGACCTCACAATCACCCCCCCTCCTGAGACCCAGCATCCTCGCTGGCGACCCTCGGGTTATGTGCATGCTCCCACATTTAGATTCGGCCGGGCTCTAGCTCTGATACCAATTGTAACACCTCGCTCCAACATTTGGTATAATATTATCCGCTCTGGGCCCAGTCCGAAAGTTTTTATTCTTGGGCTCCTCCCAAAAGGCCTCATACCATTTAGAGACAACACTGCACATATAAGCATATCCCCAGACCTTTACCCGGGCGATGTGGGACATCACAATAACACCCCTCTTAAGACCCAACGTCCTCATTGGCGACCCACGGGTGATGTGCATGCTCCCACACTTAATTCCAGCCAGTCTCTAGCTCTGATACCAATTGTAACACCCCGCTCCAATACTTGGTATAATATTGTCTGCTCTGGGCCTAGCCCGCACGGTTTTGCTCTTGGGCTCCTCCTAAAAGGCCTCATACCAATTGGAGACAACACTACACATATAAGCACATCCCCAGACCTCTACCCGGGCGATGTGGGACATCACAATCACCCCCCTTGAGACCCAGCGTCCTCGTTGGCGACCCACGGGTGATGTGAATGGCTCCTCCCAAAAGGCCTCCTACCAATTAGAGACAACACTACACATATAAGCATATTCCCAGACCTCTACCCATGCGTTGTGGGACATCACAATCACCCCCCTTGGGAGCCAGCGTTCTCGCTGACAACCCACGGGTGATTTGTATGCTCCCACACTTGATTTCGGCCAGGCTCTGGATCTGATACAAATTATAATACCCTGGTCCAACACTTGGTATAATATTGTGATGTCCCACATCGTCCTGGTAGAGGTCTGGGGATGTGCTTATATGTGCAGTGTTGTCTCCAATTGGTATGAGGCCTTTTGGGAGGAGCCCATGAGCAAACCCGTGCGGGTTAGGCCTAGAGCGGACAATATTATACCATGTGTTGGAGCGGGGTGTTATAATGCTAGTTAAGTATTGGCAACTTAAACGATGAATTAGGCCCTTGAAAGCATGATTTTGTTATATAAATGTGAAAGTATATGGTGATTTATTGCTTATAAATGTGAAAGTATATGCATTGTGATAATTTGAGCACAATATATTGCATAAAGAAATAATCATGTATTGTGATGGCATATGGTTGGGATTGAGAACCTTGATGCATTTTGATTACACCATGTAGTGTCAAAACATGAGTGTTGGTTTCTACTGTTTGCATGAACTACGTAGGAGTTGTCTTGTGTTTAGATTGTCGTAACAACTGGAAATGGGTGCTTCTTACTCTCACATAACTAATCTTCTGAGAAATGAAGATGATAAGAGGAGGACTTTTCCAAATCCTATTCCACGACCGCGTGTTGTATGACATTTTCCTTGTTAAAAGTGAAAGTGTCAAAAATCACTTGGGAAGAATCGGTACGATAAATCTACCTTCCTTCATGAGAAACAAGGGAAGTGTTAAAGAATGATCTCGTTGATCCTTAGAGTTAGGGTGTGTGTAATATGAGGTGTGTTGAGTCATATTGCACTTAAACTATCATATATGTGTGATTATGATATTGATATTGAGGCATGTTATAATTGTGAATAATTATGATGTGAGCTTGTTGGGGGACTTGTTTGTTGGGTTCGATGGAGTTCTGGATTGCTGTGATTGCTGTGAAAGCCATGTGGAAGAAGAGATCGACTTAGGGTTAGTGGCATGAACCTTGGTTGGGTGGTACAACTCGGACTACCAAGATTGAGGTGATGACGATTCCTGTAATGGGCTATTGAGCTCTCCCCATGACTTATATATTTTTTAGGTGTTGATTCTTTTTTGGGAAGTCTGTAGTCTCTCGGTAGAGACACGGTGTTGATTTCGCCTTTTTGTGCATAAGGAGGTGAACTATTTATTTTGTAAAGCATTAATGTAACTCACATGTATAACTATGCTCCTTTTCATGTGAACTTGTAAAAAACTGATAGATACTTATCTTTTGTCGGCTATCGTGTTAGCTGGGTAGCTTACATGGATGTATGTCCCTTGTAACGTTATACGCGGGGACTTTATTCTTTTGGTGCACTTTGGTGCCGGAAATATAAAGACTATTTCATTTTGTGGAAAATAATAGCATGTATTTCCTTAGGCCTTTGAATATTACTCTAAGAATCCTTTTTTTTAGTGATGTGTAATGGATTTTCGATATGATGTAGTTATTAGGAGTTTGGCCAAAAACAGCGTTATTTTAGGTTTTCAAACAACCATTTTTTATTTGAATGGAAAAACCTGTTTTCGCCCACCCCCGTAGCCCCAGAAAATTATCTTGTTTTAGAAATGGTTTTAAACTCACTTTTAAAAATATTTTGATTTTAAGAAGCCAATGGTAGTTAAAACGGAGACCGGGGGCTAGACGGATAATTTTACAAGATTTTAGGAAATTACTTTTATTCAAAGTTTGAATTTTTCATGTTTTCTGAGGTCTCGGTGACTAATTTGGAAACCCAAAGGTGAAACATTATTCTTACAAATATTTGTGATTTTTGGAACTTAAAACGTCAAAATCGGACACCGTCTGAGAAAATTACTTCTTTTGAAAAATTTTGGGGTCTTTGGGCGAATTACCCATTCTGGATGGGGGAATAGGAGATGTCGCAGCTTGTAAATGGGATTCACCCATTCTTGTTGGGCGACATCTCACAATTTGCGAGAGGTCGAAGCCTGCAATTGGGTTGCGACGGTCCATTTTCAAATATCCGTATTTCATGTTTCGTTACTCTGATTTTGGTCTCGTTTGTTTCTACGGTCTCCCCTATGTCCAAACATTTGAGATAAAATTATAAATTTCTAAATTTCCCTTAAAATAACTGTTTATAATTGGTGAAAGAGGAGTACTTCAACTTTCGGTTTTGGTCGGCGTTGTCCGATACCATTTTAAAAAAAATCCTCTCTTTCCTTATGGCTTCAAATTAGGTTATGTTTTTTCCTATGACTTATGATAGGTCCAAAATTTGTAGTTGAAGTTGTAAATTAATATTTTACCTCTAATTTGACTATTTTACCCTTGGGTAAACATGGGGGTTGGAATGATTCGTTCAAGGTACCGAGTGTTTCGGTTTACCTTTTTTCAATCCCGTGTGTTCTTTTTGACATCTTTGAGATGTTGTATGCCTATTTTACCCTTGTACGGGTATTTGACGACTTAAAAGGATTTTATTTCATTTTTATTACTTTCGCATTCACTCCCTCAGCTCTTAGGCTTGGGTTTTAGAGTCCTAGGAAATTTGGGGCGTGACATAAATTCTTAGCAGCCCTTGGTGACTTAGAAGCTAATACTCAAATACTATATACACATTCGCCAGCTATTTCAAAATTAGAAACACAGATGGGAAAAATAGCTAAAACACTTAATAAAAGAGAAGAGGGTAGATTACCGAGCAAACTAATGATGAATCTGAAAGGATAACATATGATTGAGTTAGGAACTTTACAAGAACGTGCGCATGAAACTGTTCAATCCATTACAACCTTAAGGAGTGGTAGGATAGTGGATAATAAAGTTGAGGAAAAGTTTGAAGAAAGACTAGCACAACAAGAAGTTTTGGAAAACATTTCCAAAGAAACATCACATCCAATAGTAGATGAACCTAATATAGAAATACCTGAAAAACCTACAGAGAAGGAATATGAACCAAAATCACCATTCCCTTAATGTCTTCGAGGATCAAACTATTATGGCAAACTAGGCGATAAAATAAATGAAATCTTAGAAGTATTTAGACAAGTAAAGATCAACTTTCCTTTATTAGATGTCATATCTCAAATCCCACCTTACGCTAAATTCTTGAAAGATTGATGTATGCAAGAGCGTAGAAGTAGAGCTAAAGTACCTAAAAAGATAGTGTTGACTGATTAAGTAAGTTCGTTATTATTAAATGATACACCATCGAAATGTAAAAATCTAGGAGCACCTACAATATCATGCATCATTGGAGATCAAGAAGTAGGTCGAGTTCTCCTTTATTTAGGTGTTAGTTGCAATTTATTACCGTATTTAGTTTACCAACAACTGGGATTCGGAGAATTAAACCCTACTACGGTTGTACTTCAATTGTCAGATAGATCAATCAAACAGCCAAGAGGGATAGTTGAAGATGTGATAGTTCAAGTAGACAAATTCTATTTCCCTATTGATTTCATAATTCTAGACATTGAACTTATTCATAGTTCAAAGAAACATATACCTGTCATCTTCGGACGACCATTTTTGGCAATAGCTAAAACGTGCATTAATTGTAGAACAAGAGTCATGGATATATCATTTGGGAATATGAAACTAAGATTAAATGTGTTTAATACAAATTGCCAAATTCCAGAAAAAACTTATTGTTTTAACGTTGATGAAATAAATGAATTAGTGGAAGAGGTCGCGCAAGAAAGATTAATAAAAGATGACTTGGAAACAATAATGACTGAGGCAAAAGACATTAATACGGATAGAGATGAAAAAAAAACAATTCGATAATGAGGACATTACAATTGTAGAAACCGCACTATATGGTGAATCTTGGAAACAACTTCATGAGCCATTACCTATTATTTCAAGTATTCCACATATTTCGTCACTTACATCTCCACTAAAATTAGAACTTAAAGAATTACTTAAACAACTCAAATATATTTTCTTAGGTCCAGACAATACTCTTCCAATAATAATTTCTTCTTATCTCACTACAAAACAAGAAGAACAATTAGTTCAAGTATCATCTAACCATAAAGAAGCAATTGGATGGAGTGTGGTTGATTTGAAGGGAATTGATCCCTCAATTTCCATGCATCGTATAAACTTAGAAGAAAATGCAAAACCAACATAAGAGATGCAACGAAGGTTAAACCCTAATATGAAGGAGGTAGTACAAAATGTGGTAGTGAAATAACTTGATGCGGGAATTATATATCCCATATCCGATAGGTCATGTGTTAGTCTAACACAAGTGATACCAAATAAATCCGGTATCATAGTCGTGCCAAACTTAAAAGGTGAGTTAACCTCACAATGAACCACAACCGGTTGACGTGTGTGTATCGATTATAGAAAACTAAAGTCACATACAAGGAAGGATCATTTTACATTACTATTCATTGATTAAATCTTAGAACTCTTAAATAGACAAAGTTATTATTATTTCTAGATGGGTATTCCGGTTATAACCAAGTAGCAATCGATATAGCATACCAAGAAAAAACCACATTCACCTGTCCTTACGGTATGTTCGCGTGTCGAAGAATTCCCTTTGGCTTATGCAACGCACCTGCATCATTTCAAAGATGTATGATAATCTTTTCGGATATGGTAGAAAAGATCCTAGAAGCATTCATGGATGATTTTTCGGTGTTCAGAGCTACTTTTGAAGATTGTTTAAAACATTTGGCACTTATATTACAAAGATGTAAAGAGACGAATCTAATATTAAGTTGGGAGAAAAGCCACTTTATGGTTCAAGAGGGTATAGTCCTAGGACATATTATTTCAAAAAGTTGAATTAATTTCTAATCTACCCCCTCCTACATCTGTTAAACAAATTCGATCATTCCTATTCACCCTGGGTTTTATAACTTATTAAAGATTTCAACAAAATATCTTGGCCATTATGCAACCTCTTAGCAAAAGATTCAACTTTTGATTTTAAAAAAGAATGTTTAGAATCGTTTGAGAAATTGCGTAAATTACTCTAAACTGCCCCAATAATGCAATCGCCTAATTGGTCTCTACCATTTGAATTAATGTGCTACGCATCTTATTATGCTATATGGGCAGTATTAGGACAACGAAAAGATAAATTACCACATGTAATATATTACGCTAGTAAAACACTTGCTGACGCATAAATTAATTACACTACTACTGAAAAAGAATTGCTAGCTGTAGTTTTTGCCTTGGATAAATTTAGATCATATTTATTAGGAACCAAGTTAATCGTTTTCTCTGACCACACAACTTTAAAATATCTATTAACAAAAACAAATTCCGAACCCAAACTTATTAGATGGGTATTATTATTGCAAGAGATTGATATTTAAATACGTGATAAAAAGGGTATGGAAAATATAGTGGCAGATCATTTATCAAGAATATTAGTTGAATCAATAGTAGATAACACTCCGTTAATGGATTATTTCCCGGATGAGCAATTATTTATTATTCATACATTAAAACTTAATGGTCCGAGGAAAAGAACAAGATATAAGGAATGTGGTAAACAACTGAAATGTTTCATAAAAATTAATCCCGAATTAGGCTGTATGGATTCTATCGACCAGAAAGAACCCACTTACGATAAATATTGATATAATTATGAACGTCAGGACAACGACATTAAAAAGGGCCCCAAATGAGAGATTTTGTGTTTTCTTGAATGGGTATGTATAATTAGATTTTTCATTCTTGCTTGTATTTTTATTTAATTTTATGTTATTAACTGTTGATCTGAATTAAGAGACGCAACCATGAGTAGTTCATACAAAAATATGGAATTCGGTAGAGATGAACTACCGAGTACTCAGTGGCTAGGCAGTAATAAAAATAGGCCCAAACTTACAATTGCTTATTTCTCACTTCTCTCTCTACCCAAAAACTCTCATCACTCCACACCGAATTTTAAATTTATAAGTATTATTTGAAACGTGTTTTGATCTTCTCTTATCTATCATAACTCCCTTGAATCAACATAACAAAGAGACAATCCATAATTGCTTACATCTTCAAATCCTTGGAACTTATTTTGCATTTTCTCTTAATTTCTTTGAGTATTTTTCGAAAGGAGAAGTGAGAATCTTCTAAGATAGGGTTCCTTGTGATCAATTGATTGTATACATTATAGTAAAATGTGTGAGGGTTGATATGTGGGTAATAAACTCCATTATGAAGTAAGTAACCTTGGCCTAGCTAACTACCACACACAAGGTGTTTGATAGAATGTTTAAGTAGAGTCATGGCTCCAAAGAAGAAACAACGCACTACCGCGACGACAAGTAAGAGACAAATTTTCCCTAATTCCTTATAATTGTTATCCAACAAGGTCAACAATGAAGCGCCAATTAAGGATATAGTTAAGAAAGCTATTGAGAAAGGGTATAATGTCGAAAGGACTCTTAAGATTTCGGATTTTGAGAATGAGGAGTTAGCATCATGGGGGATATGTTGCATGAAGACAAGGGGGTTAGAGCCATTGTTACAACCCACATCAACTTATATAAATAAATCATTATTACATGAGTTTTGGCTCAATGTGATGGACGTGGGCGAAAAAGATGATAAAATGATGGAAACAAAGGTAAAAGGGAAGCCGATCCTCATCATGCCATTATCGATTATTAGAGCATGGGGTATTCCACATGAGTGCCCTGCCCATCTAAGAGATATACTTCCAGTGTTACCTCGAGCTTTCCCATAAAATCAGTTCATTGTGGAGGATATCACTAAAGGAACGTTTGGAAATAAGTATAACACGTGTACGAAAAAGAAACACTGTGCACCAAAAATGTGGATCATTGATACCATTATTCGATGCCAAGCACACCCACAATGCCATATTAGTGAACATCGCAGGATTTTTCAAGAAGCTTTATATGCCTTTGCAACAGACCATTTGGATTTCAATTCCGAATGTTATTTTGACAAGTATATATGAGGTATGGGTCGACATGAGTAATATTCCAAAGTTGGTGCCTTATCATATACGGTTCCATTCCCGACCTTAGCCATGAAGTTAATGAAAGATAATAATGTGCCGATAAAGAAGCTAGGAAATAATTAGTACAAACCAAAGTATTTTGAGATCTCTAGTTGGCATACCATGATATCGAAGCTACACAAGGAGGAAGAGGATAAGGAAGGAGAGAAAATACCGATAACAAATGAACAATATTTGACACTGGTGGCAAATCAAGAGGGGATAATGAAGAGAATAGAAGAGCTTACAATGAAGTCAATTCATTGATAGAAAAAGGCTACGCATCCACTTCTCATCCACCACCACTGTCTTTTGATTCTTATATTAGGATTTAGAGATATCCGATCATGAGTCGGCATAGACTTGTGTTCTAGATATTGCTTTAGGCCGAGCCATGAATCGTTATTTTATACTTTTTATTGTTGTTATTTCTGTACTCCTTTCCGAACATATTAGAAAATTAATGAAAATGGATATTTTCGTATTTATCGAACGAACTATTTTGATCTTATGTATTTTTAAGTTATAGGGACATAATGATATAAGTTTTTTTTTTTGTTTGGGGGGGGGGGGGGGGGGTACGAGTTTTTCAAAATAATTTTGTTTTTAACTTATATATTAATTTACATAGGTATAATTTACAATATAAATGGTTTAGTCGATTTGAATTATTTTCATAAATATATAATATAAGATTAATAGAAAAACATATATGATAATTTTTAAGAACTTTGGAATATATATAATTATCTATACTAACTTTTTATATCTTACTATGTATAATTTATATATATATATTTACATTATATATTTATATTAAAGAAAAATTGAAAACTTTGGTACAAGAACTACCGAGTACTCGGTAGTCCTCCCATCGAGTACACCGTGGAACCTGAAAAAATTATAATTTTTGAATATATATATATATATATTTATGTATTTTTCTTTTTCCTTTCAACATAGGATTTTCACTACATTATAATAGTAGGTAGATAGTTTTAACAAACTTTTTAATAAAGGGAGAGAATTTTATGAAAGTTTCCATAAATATTGGAATCTTGTTCAACCATGGGAAATATGCATTAAAGCTAGTTACCATTTCAAAACTTTCCATTCTCATGATTTCTATTCTAGAATTCTGTTGTAAATTGAATCATTCCTCTCATAGAAAGGTCTTGGATTTAAAGTTATAAAGATAGGGTTTTTTCCCTTCATTCTTTCTCAGTTCATCACCCTTTTGAGAGAGAGCAAATAGTAGAAATCCATTCTTCTTTTCAGCCTGTGGTTGCCCAAGATTCGTTAGCCCCTTGTAAGATTTCATGTAACACCTCGTGTTATTTTCCTTTTTTCCTAAAATTATATTTAATTTAATTTCGGTAATGACGTCACTTGTTCGTGACGTATTATTTATTCTTGGTATTTGATACCTGTAAATTTTTCGCGTTTAGTTTAAAGTCGACTGGATGACTTTACGGTTTCTCTTTGACGACTACGCGAATTCTTATTCTCGACTACACGATATCGTTTCGATTATTTCGGTTACGGTATTAGTACTTTTACGGATCCGGGGTGAAGCGTATTAAATTACCTTCTTGGTGTTCCGGTTGTTGGATTCCTAAACCGGTATAATTCTTTCGGACTAATTTAGTAAATTGGTGTCCCGTGTAATTTCCAGTTACCTAAATTACACTTGGGGGTTGGTCCATGTAAATTGGGATTTATTATATATATATATATATTTAATTATATATTTATATAATGAAGTGGGGTTCATTTTGCGATTATAGAGAAGTTGGGGTTAGTTGTGCAATTTGTACATATATATGTATATATGTACACGCTACAACAGACCAACTACTCTCATTCTCTTCTCTACACGCCATCAGACGATCTGCTCCTCTCCTTCTCCACAGGCGAACGACTGAACCACCTTCCTACACCTCCATGGTCGCCGGTCAGGCGAGAGAGAGAGAGAGAAAGTCGCTGGTCATAGCGAGAGAGGAAGAGCAGAGTCGTCTGAGGGATGACCGGCGGTTACAGCTGGTTGGGAGCAGCGACGGTGAGGGGCTGCTGGGCTGTGGACGGCGGCGGCGCTGGTGGCGAGAGGCGGCGGCACGGGCGGCGTGAGTCGCCGGAACGGGAGGCGCACTGGTTCGTGTAGCAGCGCGTGGACAGGGGCGTGTTCGGCTGGGCTTCGGCCAATTTTTTGGCAACCTTCCGGTGATCGGTTTGAGCCGATTTTCGGTGAGTAGTTTCGTACCTATGTAGTATTCATCATATATTAATTTCGTGAATTTAGGATGAATGGTTTGCCCGGAAATCGCATTTATAGGTTATAGATTTCGTTTGGGGTATTTTAGATTTAACCCAATTAATTAACCAATTATTAATGGGCTTTGTATATATCGTATAGGTTGTCGAGACGGACATTTCGATATATTCGAAATAGTTTTTGGGCGATTCTAGTCGGCGGGCTTCGTGTTCGGGCGCCGACACTGTGCTGTTTCGGACTGTTCGGTAACGTATAATTAGGTGGGAAATTATATTTCTCACTCCGCATTATTGAAGTAGTTTAGGGGTGCAAAACCCTTATTTAATTTATTATAGATATATTAAATTGCTAGTTTAAATATCTATAAATCGTTTAGGATCAGAATGAGACTTAGGAATTAATTTAAGAAAATTTATTAAATTATTCCTATATGATTAAATAATATTCTTATTTAAATTAAATAAGAATGGACGGCTTAGAAATCCTTACGAATTTAAATGGGTTATTAGAGATTTGTAAAGCTTAGACGGTATGCAAGGATCCTTCTGGTATACGTGAAATAATTATTTAAATTATTTTAAAAAGGCATGTTAATTGAAAATGAAATATTTTCTAAAGAATTAAAGAAAATATATTTTTGGAGAACATGAATGGTATATGAAATTATTTTCATATGATTTAAATGCTTTAATATATTTTTAAAAGCATGTACAGAGATTATGAGATTTATATATTACCATGTGGGTATTTTCATAAATATGATGCATTACATATTTATGTTGGACATGATTT
Source organism: Cornus suecica (assembly GCA_963922005.1). NCBI lineage: Eukaryota > Viridiplantae > Streptophyta > Magnoliopsida > Cornales > Cornaceae > Cornus > Cornus suecica. Next base: position 56,018,091 of record OY998240.1, on the reverse strand, counting down.
ATTTGTGTACACCATGTATTGTGAGACATGGGTGTTGGTGCATGTATTGCATGATTTCACCATTTGCAGAGAGATTCATTTGGTGTAGTCTACTTCCTTTGTGTGTGGGGCACGAGTAGACGTTTGTGTTTGGATCGTCGAAACAACTGGCCAGGGGGTGCTTCTCGCTTCCCGCGGAACTAATCTTCTGAGAAACTGAGACGATAGGGGGAGGGCACGTAGTCCAAGGCCCTATGTGCTCGACTATGTCGTGGTGACGTATTCCCGGATAAAGTGCAGTAAAGCACTTGGGAATGACGGTTCGATGAGTCCACATTCCCTAGTGAGCTGCAGACTTAGGGGAATGGTGGAGAATGATCCAGGACCCTTTGGTAGGCTGTGTTTTTGTGTGTGTGTACTACAGGCGGTCTGTGAGTACGGTGCGTTGCATATCATCATGAGATTTATTGATATGTATATATATATATGTTGGAGCATGATTATTTATGAATATGCAAAATGAATTCATTTTATAAAATGCTCAGTTGAAAGTGATAAATGTGAAAACGGAAATTAAAAGCAGTAATTATTAAAGTATAAACGAGGCGTATATCCTTATACTTGTGTTGTATACTTTTGTGCCCGTAGGGGTGGTTAAGTATATTGGTCTGGCGACTTCTGTGATTAGTTGAAGTTAGAGATGGATTGTAGAATTGAGGTTGAGTTGATGTGGAGTAATTCCTTAGAGAATGTGGTTAATAGTTTTGTAATTGTGGTTAATAGCCTTGTGATTATGGTTAGTAGCCTTGTGATCGTGGTTAGCAGTCTTGTGACTGTGGTTAATAGTCTTGTGATTGTGGTTAGTAGTTTGGTGATTTTGGTTGGCTGTGTGACTTGTTAGAGATTTGAGATCCGAGATTGATTTTAGTATCAGTTATGATTTGGGGCCTTCGAGAAGGCGGGTGATGAGATTGTGAGTTGTAGTATGGACCTTTAGGTGCCTTTCACTTTTGAGGAATATGTTATCAATTGTAACTGAGATTTTGATTGGGAGATAAGAGGTTATGGTTGAGGTGAGTTCTATTAAGTACTTAGGGTACTGTAGCGTGGTTTCTAGTGCTTAGTTAATTTCTCTAAGCATTCCTCGTACTGTGTTTTGTACGCCAGTACGTAGTCTTTGACTTACATGTCATTTCTTGATTTGTCGGTTACGGCGTGGTGCCGAACCTTTTCCTGGTGTTGTCATTTGATTCTGTGGAGTTGTTTTCACTTATTTGGCTATCATTTCGAAAACGGTGTTTTCTAAGTTTTGAAAGTAAACTTTTGTATTTAAAAGGAAAAACCCGTTTTTGCCTACCCCCGAATAAACGAACAGTTTTAATACCTTATAAAATGATCTTAGGATCTTCTTTGAAAAGATTTCAACTTTTAAAAGCCGGTGATGGCAACTGACGGAGACCGGGGGCAAGGCGGTCATTTTTAATGTGTGGTTTCCAAAAAGAAAACTATTTTTATTACTTGTCTTGATGATTCTGAGATTTTGAGACTTCCTTCTCAAAATCTCGACCTGTAGTGTTTTGAAAGGGGATTTCCTGTTTCTCCTTTTCTTCGGATCATTCTAAGTCTCGGTTACGAGGCTTGGCGTTGTTTAGTGCACACATATAGTGTTGCCTCTCACTTCTTCTTGGTTGTTGATGTCACCACCTAGGTGATAGGAGTTTTTCTTAAGTTAGGGGCATGGATACCGAATGGATTGGTTCGAGTTTAGAAACCTTTTTCTTAAAAACTATTCAATCTCTAGGATTCATCTTTTCATTACTTTCACTTTCGGCCATTCGTTTTTGGTTTCCTTGTTCACTTTTGGTGTTCTTTCCTTGTTCACTTGTGGTGTTCTTCCTTGTTCGGGTACTCTTAACCTTGACGTTGTTGTCTTGGTTAGCTGTTGGTTAGCATTGGGAATTCCTTCCCTTTGCCTTGTTTTGGTGACCTTTAGGTGGTCGTTCTCGTGAGTTGAGTTCGTCTACTCATAGTGACTTGATTGTGTGGTTTTCCTCACCTACAGTGAGAGTGTTAGTGATGTGATTGACCCATTGATGATAGTGTTATGAGGTTAATGTGGTGATGTGATTCATGGTATTGAGGAAATGATATAATTGAAGTGACCCAGTACTTGAGAGGTATATTTTCTCTAGAAATGGAATGAGGTTTGTTATATACATATATATTGATGATGATTGTGTTAGTACGCAAGGACGTGGGTATTTTCCTTCCTGTGTTATCGGGGTGTAGGATTTGAGCCTTCCTTGGTACTATTGGTGGATTTTGTTTCCTTGTGGATATTAGAGGTGAGTGTGATCTCCTCGGTTGGATCTTCTGATTTGTGTTGTGAGTAATTGATGATTTGTTAGGTTTGAACTGGATGTCGTGTACCTAGCGTACGTTGGTGAGAGTAGTGTAGACTACTGGTGTTGGGTACTTGGAGTACGAGTCTTAGAGACTCATGTTGTGTATTTATATATATATATATATGTGTGTGTATATATATATATATTCCCTATATACTTATGTATACTCGTTTACGATAGTATATGAGCATGTGACTTGGGTTTGCGTGGATGGGACAAGTTGGGCTATTTATATCTTATTAGACGGTTTAGCTTTACCTAAACTATCAGAGGATGTGGTAGTTAGAGTATCTTTTCCCACTGAGCTTATTTGCTCACAGGGGTATTTCACTTGCCCCCTAGTATTCACACGCCAGGTTGCAGGAAATATACGGCTATGAGCAGGATGCAGTGCAACAGCAGCTTTCTTTTGTCTCCTTGTTACAGGTTTTGGAGTTGCGTTGGGTGATGCGGTTACGGTTGCAGCACGACTGGGTTTGGGGACGATAGGTATCCGCTTTCTGTTTATCTACCCATTGTTATGGGATTGTTATGTATTCTCTTTTGGGAGCCAGTCTGTTGGCATATCCCTGTTGATGTATCCTTTAGTTCTTGTATTTATTCTTTCTGATGGTTATTGTATTTATTCTGCACAGCTAGGTGCTTTTCTGTATTTTTATTCGAGCACTTGTGGCTCTGTTGATATTAGAGGGTTTGGAGGGGTTTTGGTTTCTTTCCACTACCTCGGCCCTATTAGGATTGATGAATGTGGGGCTTGGAAGCCATTGTGATTATTGAATTGCTATTGGCAGGTTCTTGTGTTGTGGTTGTTGTCCGGATGTTCCATTTACAAACGGAACTCTGCCGGATTTTTGTTAGATTCCGCTGCTTAGTTTATTATCCATTTGGGTATGAAATATACCATATCTATCATTAACCCATATGTTTTCACGGTTAATGATGTCTTAGTTGGTCATTCATGTTAAGGATCACATTCTGGATTCCTTGGATGTCCCTGTTCGGGAGTCTTAGGGATTTAGGAGCGTGTCTATTGGTATCTGAGGATACTCTTGTGTTTTTAGTATTTGTGTTGGCATGGAGTATATTCTTATTGTTATTCCATGTACTTCTTTGTTATTGTTGACTCTAGTAGTCGCTTGGTTTACGTCACCCTTTAGGGGCGTGACAGCATGGTATCTGGGCATTCATTGCAACCCTTTATGGGTGTTTGATGACTGAATGTCTTTTGGTTCTCGTTTATTTTTACTTCCGCAATCACTCCCTTAGCTCTTAGGCTCGGGTTTCGGAGTCCTAGGAATTTGGGGCGTGACATTTCATATGAGCATGTATCTATGTTAATGGGTATCCGGAGCCGGCTATAATAAAGATGATGGCTATGTTAGAAGAGGGGAGGTTAACACTATTGATAACTCCGGCCTCTAAGTTTATGTTTCCCGATATAGTGAGAGAGATTTATCAAAATATGCATTTTGACAATATAAAGAATGGTGTCATTCTTCGCAGCACCGTGCAAGGAGGTACAAGAAGTATTGAAATCTCTCCCGAAGCAATTGCCATGGTGTGGATAATACCACACGAAGATCCTCCAGAGCTAGAAGGTAATTTTAAGCCATATTGTACTCCATATGGATCGTTTTGTTATATGGTGAAGACGATTTGTGTGGAAAAACCATCTCAAATTCATCCCCATCACATACCCAGAGCTATGAGAAATCATGACCTATGGTTTCTCAACACTTTACTTACTAAGCAAGTTTACACCTTCAATCATAAATTTGAGTGTGACTATACCACAGCTACTAGTCTTTATTGATTTAAGACCAAGAATTGGATTTCTATTCCGACAATTATTTATGAGCACATGATGGATCATTGACGAGCGTTAGTTCCTACACCTTATGCATGGACAAAAGAATGGAAATTACCATTCCATTTCTTAATACAAGCTATGATTACTATGCAGTTCGGAAGTGATTTTACACCACCATTGGATGCAAAGGTAATGTTCGCTAAGGAATATGATAATTGAAATTTTTTGGACTTATTTACCCATGAAGAGAAGAGTTGGTGGTGTAGTTACCAACAATGTTTATTTAAGGAAGAAAGAGATGAACAAGAAGAGGAAGACATCACGACTAACAAACGTGGTTAAAGGGGAATAAGGAAAATTAGTAGGAGTGGGAATGGATGTAGAATTCTCTAGTATTTTATTTTATTTTAAGTTGTTTTTATTTATTTTCAACAAATCCGTTTAGGATTGGTTATATCCATGTTTTTCATTTATTTTTATTTTATTTTTTCTGCAATTTTAATTTATAGGATTTTAGGCCCTTAAGGCCAAATCATGAGTGCAATTATTAATAAAATTTCATTCCCTTGAAAAGTTATTTTTTAGCTTTATTATTTTGGTTTATTAACTTATTATCTCTCCAGTTGATATGATTTTTGGTATTGTATAATATTTGTTCTGTTTGAATAGATTATTCACCACAAGTTTGGGGGAGATACATGCAATATGACGCAAGCAACCGGAATTACACTTCAAGCGCCGTAACAATTTCTTTCCTTATGTTATTTTTATTTTTAGACCATAAGGACATGGTCCGCTTTAACTTTGGGGAAAGGAATCAGTATTAAATGCTTTAAGGGAATGAGAAAAACAATTTATTGAAAATATTATAAATTTTTATTAAGTTCTTCATTTGAAATATGTGATTAAGGTTAGGTAAGAGTTGATTTATGTACATGTTATAACTAGAAAAATATTATGTATGAAATTACCCCACTCATGAGTTTGTAATAGTGTGATTAAATTGATTCTTACGATGTGATCCACATAAGTGAATAGTTAAGTGAAATTGAAACCGAGAAAGATAGTTTTGACCTATAATGCACATGCACACATTCTTTATGGAAAAACTAATTGACTTTTAACTATGTAGTTGAAAAATTAGCTTTGTAATCATGACAAGGGGAGAAGGGGAGTGTTATAAAGAAGTATCATGGAGAAAAGAAAAATGTTATGAAAAATATGAAAAAAAATAAAAATGCAAAAAGCGGTTTTTCAATCTGAGTAACCGGGCCTCTTACCACAAAGTAGCAAAGTGCTCGCGTCAAAATGGGAGAAAACTCATGAGCATAAATCCCAGGACGAAGCTCGGGCCCAGTTGGTCAGGACTAAAAATCCTCGCTGGAAAGTCTGGAGCTTAGAAAGACAAAAAGGGATAAATAGAAAAACATTAAATATATATATATAAAGTTCTATATATGTTTATCATGGAAAAGTTTGATCAATGAAATAGAAGAATGGAGATTAGTCTACCATCGAGAATGTTCAAAAAAACACGGAGAGTTATGTGGATCGGTTGTAGAAATTAGCAAGTTTATTTCACCACTGTGGGGACCATTCTTTTGAATCTAATTGTTTAATATTGTTATTTATGAGTGTGTGGGGATAATTTTTATGCATTTTACTTTGATGACATTATAGTATTGCATGATTTATGATTATTTGATTTTATGAGCATACAAGAATGAAGAATGAAAGAATTCATTGGTAGTATATTTAACCCTGACGAGACTTCACTCATCCACTTGGTATTGCCGAAGGTTTAAAAGGCTTATTACGCTTGCTAAGTGTAATTGTACACCTTTATGAAAGAAAAGGTTAGTTAGTTTAGTTAGTTAGTTAGTTAGTTTTAATTTCATGTACTAAAAACACAATCATCACGATATTTGAAATTTTTCAATTTAATTGATTTCTAAGGGACTAGCAATATTGAAGTTTGAGGACTTGATAGGAGCCAAATATCATACATTTAAGGGTCCTAATTATACATTGTTATGTTTATGTTTATTATTGTATTGGTACTTTTATACGGTTTATGTGTTTTAAGATGTTTCAGGGCTATGTCATGTAAAATGAGTTTAATTCGGTGAAATATCTGGACTTGTGACTCGAGATTGACCGAGAGCCGAAACTATGAATAAAAGACCTATGAAGGACCAAAAATAAGTCAACGATGAAAAGGAGTAAATAGGAATGAAGCCGAGAAGAGAAACAGATAAAATAAGAAAATACAAGGTGAAGAACTAACGAGTACTCGGTAGTGCCTTCATCGAGTACTTGGTAAAGTGCAAAAGTGTGTGAACTTGCGTAAAAGAGGAAACACGAGCAGAGAGTTTGGCAAACTTGCGCACGATTGTGCAGGAGCTGAAGCCACCGAGTACTCGATGGAAACTTCACCGAGCACCGAGTACCAAATACGCCAAGTTTAAATCAGCAACTTGTATATGCACTAGTGGGACCCATTTCAGCCAAAATCAATATGGCATGATCCCTAAGCTATCCTGGACACAATATTGACCATGTTTGTTGATATTTAACACCATTCTTTAAGGAATATCATGATTCACATTCGATTATTAACCGTGAAGCAATCATATTATCAAATAAAGACACTTCTTTTTCTATAAAAGAACGGGATCTCCCTTACTTTTTGAAAATATATTATGGAGAACTGGAGAGCTTGGGAGGTTGGATTTTTATATAATTTCTTGGAGATTTAGCAGAAGACCAACCATGGCGGGCGTGTCTACATCAACAATATAGACATCCATGACCATGAATAACTAAACCGGTATCTAGGGTTTTTAACAAAACACTAGCCAAGTAATGTAGACTCTTTCTTATTTTAATTGTATAAGGAGAAAATTGAAGGACACGTATGTGAATATTGTGTAGATGACTGATTACGTTTGATTTTATATAAGATTCTTCATTTATTTTTTGTCTTGTCTTAGATTGAATGAATGTTTTATCTTGCACAATCATGGTTATTCAATATGGGCTAGAACTCGGATATTTAACTCATGATTTTCTACACAATGGTGGTAATTAACAAGCGATCTAAATATAGACAGGTCATGCTAAGAAGAGATAATATAGACATGCTTTTAATTTATGTTAGTAGGAGTAGTTTATAGTAGATACATGCACTAGTTATACTTATTCGAAGATGGGTTGTCGCTATGTTGGGTTAATTGTTCCTTTTTTGGGATTAGGGTTTTCCAATGCTTGTGACTCTATATCTAATTCACATATGATGGACCACCCTTTACAATTAAATGATTAGGAGGATATGTTATGTTATTAGTGGTAGAGTTATAAATACCCTAGATCTTTAATCTCCACTGTTTTCAAATAAAAACCAAAATATATCTTTACTTTTATGTTATTTTATTTCTTGTCAAATTAGTTATAGAAAATAAAATAAACAAACTATCTTCCATAATTTAGTTACAATAATTATACAGAAGTTGTGAATTCAATAGTCTCTGTGGATACGATATACCATATCTCATATATACTATATTATAATCGAATCGTGCACTTGCGATAGGGAAAACTAGGTCAACTTGTTTGGCCTCTCAGGTTTTTAGGTACAAAAGATGTCCTCTAAAAGCTATAAGAGCTCATTTGTACTAGCTTTGGGCCATCTTGTAGCGTCCGCTATTTTTAAGTCATAATTTTAAAAACATTTATTAACTATTAGGTGTTTATGTGATTATATGCTTAATATGTTTATATGCTTAGCATGACTTACATATTTTATGTGATATTAAAATTATATGTTACATGTTGTATTTTCATTTTGAGAATAATGAAAATTGTTGAAAATGATTTCAGGAAATAAATGACCAAAGAGTGAATTGATATTTTCATATTAAGAACACTTAGTGAAAATTTTAGAGATTTAGCTAAGTGTTGGGATATGAGTGACATTTTGGTAAATAGAGAGGATGACAAGGGGTAAAACAATAATTGAGACTCATGATAACACTATTGTAATTAATGCTAAATTGAGAAGGATTTGGTCATTTCACACTTTTAAGTGTTGTATAATTCTCCACCATTGATTCAAGTCATCCATATTTGCTCACAACCCTTGGATCATAAGGCAATTTTTGGCAAACAAATGGATTAAGGTTTGTTGTGTATAGTCTTCCACTTTATAAGAATTCATTTGAACCCTTGGATCATTTATTCATTTTCCTTGCTTTATTCTGAACCATTGGATTGTGAGAGGTGTGAGTAGAGAATATCTACAACTTCATAAGTCTTGCATTTGCAAGACTTCTCTATTCTCTACAAACCTCTTTTCTCTCTACATTTCTCTTCCCTCTTCCACTTCTCCACTTCTTCATTTGATTTCATCTCCCCCCACTTACAGTTTGAAGGAGTATTCAACATGGAACTTGTTTGTATTGATCTCCTCTCCCAATTGCTCTAAGTATTGGGGTAACTCTCTAACTCTTTTGAGTTTTCCAACTTCAAACCCTAGGATGTATATTCTTGACTTTATGTGTTCAACTTTTGATTTTTGGTTTCCTTCTCTCTTGAATCTTGTTAAGGACCATAAATTGAACCTTCCCTTCAAGATTTTTGGTTATTGAAAGCGTGGAGCTCAACTTATGATTTTTGGCTTATAATGTGGTGGAGCTAGTGGTAAGTTTAAGAATCTTTTTTCTTAAGTTATGTCTTTCATGAAACCCTAAAATTAGCTATCATTAGGGTTGGTGTTGTTCTTGTGGTTGGAGCCACTTTGTTAATTTCGGTTTATTAAGACACCATTGTAATATTGTTGTTCATTGAATGGTGTGTTTCTAATTGGAAGCCATCCTTGTGATCACTTGAATTGGTAGCTTGGCTTGAACCTCTTTGGACATCATTGTGTTAGCTTGCTTTGATTGAGATAGGGGAAAATTGAGTTGTTTTAGTTTTCGTACGAGAGAGTGTGCATCTATGTGTATATATGTTATATATATATATATGCGAGTTGAGTCTTGACACATTAAACGATAAACTAGGCCCTTGAAAGCATGATCGTGTGATATAAATTCTTGTCGTGGTTTATTGCTTATATATGTGATATTATGAGCATATTGATAAGTTGGGCATAATAAATTGCATTATGAGATAAAACATGTATTATGATGGACCATGGATATATTGAGTACAATATATTCCAAAATGTGATAAGCATATATTGTGATGGAGTATGATTGTTATTGAAAGCCTTTATGTATATTGAGTACATCGTGTAGTGTCAAAAATATGGTGTTGGTTTATACAGGTCATGTAACCATATGTGGGTAGTCTTGTGTCGGATCATCGCAATAATTGGATAGGAGGTATTTCACACCTACGGAATTAGTAAGTCCAAAAATGTGATACTGGGTTGGGAGTCGCAAGCGGGGCGCATATTCGTGACCTTCGGGTCTAGGGGCATGGGAGTTGCAAGCAAGGCTCCCGTGTAACCGCTCTTACATATTGAAAGTGAGAAGTGTCAAAATCACTTGGGAAGAATCGATGTGGCACTCTACATTACTTGATGAGCTTGTAAATGGCCAGAGTGTGTATCCGTTAACATGTATTGGGCGAAGTGTATACCATGTGGTGTGTTGAGTCATATTACATTTAAACTATCATATATGTGATTATGATTTCGATGTTGAAACATGTTATGTTTGAATGACTATAATGTGAGCATGTTGGGGGAAATTGTTTGTTTGGTTCGATAGGATCCCGGATTGGCGTGAGAGTCATGTGGGGCAAGAGACCGACCTAGGATTAGTAGCATGACCTTGGGTGGGTTGTACCATTCGGACTACTGAAATTAAGGTAATGACACTTCCTCTACTAGGCTAGTGAGCTCACCCCATGATATATTATATTTTTCAGGTGATGATTCCGTTACGGGAATTTCGTAGCGACTAGATGGATTATGGTGTCTTATCCATTTTTTTGTACTTATAGAGATGGACTTTACTATTTTGTGATATATAAGTGATACGTGTATTCAGATGCCTTCTTTTGCTAACTTGAAATCCAAACGATGTACTACTTTTCTTTTAATGGCTAGCATGTTCGGTACAATCTGTTGTATTTTCATGTATTGTCTGATCGGTTCCAGTCGTGTGAAAATAATAGTGTTAAAAATAAGGAATTGACACAATCTAGCTTTAAGCTCTCAGTCGCAAGTACGCGAGTAATATATAGTATAGTTAGGTAGAGAGGGTATCGAACCACAGAGATCAAAGTCGTATTTCAAATAATTATAAAGTAACATATTGAATAATATTTATAAAAGTTTTTTAATTGGTTTGTAGTATTAAACTACTAAACATAAAATAAAATAAATGAAATTTCCTAGACGATAGTGAAAACAGGCTAGAAGGGGGTGAATAGGGTTTTTGTCGATTTTCAGATCAATTAAAAGTATTTAGAGAAAATTCAATTTTAATTAGTCACAAACCCTAATTCTCAAATAAATTCTCAAAACAGATTAATCAAGCAAATATTAATAGAAGTGCAAAAATTTAAATCATGAGAAAACACAGATTTTTACGTGGAAAAACCATGGAAAGACTCCAAGTCAAAACCACGGATATAGTCGAGTATCGATGCACTATGAATCAAAGAAATTGTATAAACTATATGAAAACAGAACTTACAACTTCTGTAATTTGCTATTTTTCACCCGACGTCTGAAATTTTAGATTCACTCGCATACCACAAAGCTCTCGCTCTGATCTCCATAATGTGACGGCTCTACTTCTCAATAGATTGAATAACCATGAAGCCTCTTGCTTCTCTCTCTGTACTCAGATGGATCAGTTCTTCAATGGATCAATGCAACCACGTTCCTATAGACGGTATGTGGATTTTTCAGCAACTAAAACATCCAATTGTGCATAAGAATTGTCGATGTAGAAACACAATTGGAGACACTCAATAACAAGAGAGAAGTTGTGTATATCTATTCACTCAATAATATTCTCTCACCATATATCTCTGAAAAAGATGAAGTTGTAGAAAATTAGCAGAGATTTTTCAAATAATATGTGTACCTCCTCTTGTGGTAGACCTGGTATTTATAGGTAATGATGAATCAAACCCTAAGTTTGCCGTTTCTCATAATTTCACACATATCCAAGTCAAACCCTCTTCTCTGGTGTATATCATGTATATAGCACACACTATAATGTGTATGAGTCGTGAACACATCATAACACCAACCACGGGTAAATTTCGACATCGCAACAAAATTTAGAAAAATCCTTGTCGCAGCTACGCTTGAAGCGTAGGTCCAAGCGTACATTCAAGCGTAGAACTCCACTTTCCAGCCACTTTTTGATTCTTAAAGTGTAGGTAATTTTGTTAAAATCACTTTTCTCCGCAACTGTGCCAAAATGAATCTCTTGAATCCACGATACATTTTTCTTGAAGTGACGGCTTTTGAAAATGTCATTTTTGCCCTCTAGGAGACATATTTCCTCACTATGCTGACTTTCGTGCTTCAGTTGTATTCTTCACTGTAAGAACACTTTTGTATATTGTTTATTTATGGCATGTTCTAGAGAATAATAATGTTGAGTGTTAGATAGGTTGGTTTGGTTTCAATGACATCGATAAGCTTCGTTAACGGCAGAATCAAGCATTGAAGTCATGATGAATATAAGTGAAGCACAAAAGTGAGATATTGAGGAAAAAATGTCTCTTGGAGGGCGAAAAAACATTTTACGAAGCCGTCACTTCAAGCAAAAAGTATCATGGGTTTAAGAGTGTAATTTTGGCGCAGTTGCGAAGAAAAGTGGTTTAAACAAAAATGCCTACGCTTTTAGTTTCAAAAAGTGGCTAGAAAATATATTTTTATGCTTAGAGGTACGCTTAGACCTACGCTTGAAGCGTAGGCTGCAAAATTTTTGGTAAATTTTGCTACGATGTTTGTTTTGTCCATGGTTTGATTTTATGATTTGTCAACGACTTATATACATCAAAGTGCATGCTATATACATTATATTCACCAGAATATAGGGTTTGGCTGTGAAATTAAGAGAAAGAGCAAACTTAGGGTTTGGATCATCATTGTCTATAAATACCCAAGTTTATATAAAGAGGAGGCACGTCTTTAAGAATTCTCTGTAAATTTTCTATAGCTTCATCATCTTCTTCTACAGAGATATACATATGGTGAGATAATATTATTGAGTGATTAGAGATACCCAAGTTCTCTCTTGTTATTGGACGTCTTCAATCATGCTTCTACATCGACGATTTCTACGCACGATTGAATGGTATAGTTGCTGAAAAATTCACACACCGTTTAAAGCAACGTGGCTGCGTTGATTAATTAAAGAACGGATCCGTCTGAGTGCGGAGATCAAACTAGGAAGCTTCGCGGTGATTTTCATTTGTTGTGAAGTAGAGCCGTCAAACTACGGAGATTGGAGCGATTGCTTCGTGGAGCGTGAGTGAATCTAGAATTTCAGACGACTAGTGAAAAACAACAAATTACAACGGTTGTAAGTTCTATTTTCATAGAGTCTGTACAGATTCTTTGATTCATAGTGCATCGATACCCGAGCGTATCCGTGGTTTTTACTTGAAGTCTTTCCAAAAAATTTCAAGTAAAATTTATGCACTTATATTTATATTTGATTGATTGATCTATTTTTGAGAATTGAATTGAGAATTAAGGTTTGTGACTAAATAAAATTGAATTCTGCAAAATAATTTTAATTGATCACAAAATCGACAAAAAGCCTATTCACCCCCTTCTAAGTTGTTTTCACTATCGTCTAGGTAATTTCATTCAGTACTTCAATGCTTGATTTTGCCTTTGATGAAGCTTATAGAAGTCATTGAAACCAAACCAACCTATCTAACACTCAACATGGTTATTTTCTAGAACATGCCATAAATAAACAATACTCAAATATGTTCTTACTATCTCTCCCTTGACATTTCTGAGACAAAACCATGTTTTCCAATATAGTCTAACAAATAACAATATAACATCTATACCTATGAACACACACCAACAAACATAAATATAAAAATTGTCACATTGCTTTCATGACGGTCTACTAATCTTGTAACCACAACACTGAACAAACCATTAAACGCAAATATGAAAAACAGATAAAAACCAATACAATGATCATCAAAAAATCATAACAACAATGCACACATAATGATCATCATTCTCCCCCTAATAATAAACTCCCCCTTGCCAAATACTTCTCCCTCTTAACCAAACAATCACTCTCCCTATATTAATACTTCCCCCCATTTTTATCACTGAAATGACAAGCAAAGAAAATATATGCAATGCCAACAATATAGAGAAACGGAATGAAGTACTTAGAGAAAACACCAAGATACAGAACTCTATCAGATCATATCCAAATTCTCATGTTAATAGAAATCTCCATTATGCATGACCCTAATACTAATGCATGAATGCACAATGTCTTGAATAATAAAAAATATATATATGTTTTTAGAAACCTGTAAGAAAGGAAATAGAGACAATAAGGTAGTGATTAACATCATTCTCATATCTAACTCAGCCATTAAACACACGGTATAGAAGAAAATCAGCAAACATACCTTGAAAACTCAAGAATGCAAAAGTCATGTTTTGCAAATATATATATGAAACTTCTCAAGTGCAAGCACTAAGCTAAGATGAAAATAATACATACTAAACCTGATAATCTCAACACAAAGCGTGATGATAATTCAATCCAAGATCCAAATTAGAAGTAAAAAAACTTTCTCTTTTTCACAAAATTTCCTCATTTTCATCTTTTCAATTTTTTTGCCATATCCCTTTTTGTCTCTGTAAGCTCCGGACTTTCCAGTGAGGATTTGTAGTCCCAACCAATTGGGCCTGACCTTCTTCCATGGGATTTATGCTCATCAAATATCTCTCCTTTTTGGATTGAAGAACTATTTTTTGCATTTTTATTTTTTATCATCTTATCCTTTCCTCTTCTTTCACCATTACCACTCCATTTATACACATGCAAAAAAAAATATTCCATGCCTAAACCAATCTAGCATAGCTTATGAACCTTCATACCACTTCGGGTTAAATGAAAAAATTAACTGATTCAACAGTCATTACAATCATCTACGAAGCAACAAACACCTAAGATTAAGGTTTTGCAACACAAAATAATCATGCCAAGTGATCATCCAAAAATCTTAGGTCAGACTGAAACATCTACTTCACATATGTATAATTAAACAAGTAAATGTGGAAATAGAGTAAAGTATGACAACTTTTGTACTCTAGCCAAGCTCAACATTGCCAAAATATTTTTTTTTATTAAAATCAAATGCATGCAAGAATAAATATAATACAAATGCATGATTACCTACCAATTCTAGGAAAATAATGCAATGTGTTCCTAGAATGACAGATAAGAAGATATTTATTCTAAAGAAAGCATAAAAATAGATTGCCTAAGACTAACATGTTTTTGAAAATCTAATGGTTTTATAAAGATATTTGCCAACTAAGAATCTGTGGATATAAACTCTAGAGACACTATACCATCTTCAACAAGATTACAAATCAAATGATGTCGAATATCTATGTGCTTTATCATAGAGTGTTGAACATGATTTTTAGAAATATTTATTGCACTCAAGTTATCACAAAACACAGTCATCGTGCTTTGAGAAAAACCATAATCCTGCAACATTTGAAACATCCACAAAACCTGACTACAACAACTACCAACTGCTATATACTCACCCTCAGCAGTGGAAAGAGAAACACAATTTTGCTTCTTGTTATGCCAAGCGACTAAGAAATTTCAAACAGAGAAACACCCTCCACTAGTACTTTTTCTCTCATCAACATTACCAACCCAATCAGCATTAGCAAAAGATGCGATATTAGTACTAGTACATAATGGATACCACGGTCCATAATTCACTGTCCCTTTAACATATTTGATAATCCTTTTCACAACAGTAATATGAGACTCCTTAGGACTTGCTTGGTAACGTGCACACAAACCAACACTAAAAGACGTGTCAAGTCGACTAGCAGTAAAATACAGTAAACTCCCAATCATACTCCTATGGAGTGTAGGATCGACATCTTTGCCTTTATTATCTATGTCAAGCTTAACACTTGTACTCATAGGAGTGAGATCATCCTTAACCTTCTCTAAACCAAACTTCTTTACTAATTCCAAGGCATAACGAGTTTTAGAAACAAAAATCCTATCACTTAATTGCCTAACCTGAAGCCTTAGAAAGAAGCTCAATTCACCAATCATGCTCATCTCAAATTCATGTTTCATTTGATCTTCAAAATAATGAGCAAGTTTATCAGAAGTGGAACCAAACACAATATCATCAACATATATTTGAGCAACAACTGTATCACTCTTAATTTTCTGAATAAATACTATTTTATTCACTCCCCCTCGAATACAACATGTTCCCAACAAGTAGTCGGTCAACCTTTCATGCCAAGCTCTAGGAGATTGCTTTAGCCCATACAGAGCCTTTTTCAGCTTATACATATGACCAGGACAATGAGGATCTTCAAATCCTTTTAGGTTCTCCACATACACCTCCTGATGAAGAATGTCATTCAAGAATGCGCTATTTACATCCATCTAATAAAAATTAAAACAAGATGACATGGTATAGCAAATAAAATCCGAATAGATTCAAGTCTTGCCACTTGAGTAAACGTTTCATCAAAGTCTATACCCTCCACCTGAGTATAACCTTGAGCAACAAACCTAGCCTTATTCCTAAAAACTGTACCATTTTCATCCTTTTCATTCTTGAAAATCCAATTGGTACCAATCACGTTTATCTCTTTCGGTCTAGGCACAAGATACCACACATCATTCTTAACAGACTATAGAAGTTCTTCATGCATAACATTTATCCACTCACTATCTTGAAGAGCTTCTTTAACATTTTTAGGTTCCAATGAAGATGTATAGCATGCATACAGAACCTCATTCCTAGCCTTTCTCTGGGTCACCATCATCTGATCAACAGACCCTATAACATTATCCAAAGGATGGTACAACTTTACTCTTACAGATTGTTCTTTAGAAGGAGTAGCCTGAGTATCACAAGTTTGATCATGCGATTTTATAGGACTAGAACTACCATCATGGACCACATTGTCCTCTTCACCAACATCAGAAGAATCATTTCCAAACTGAAAGAACGGCTCATTATCTTCCTCCTCAACTGATGTTGGATGCTCATCAACACATGAGTCATCAACCACTACCGTGCGAACTCCATCATCATTTGAGTTCTAAGGTTGAAAACCCTATATGCCCGACATGTTAATGAATACCCAAGAAATATTCCTTCATCACTCTTAGACTCGAATTTCCTAATGGATTCCCGATCTCTAAGCATATAGTATTTTGCTCCAAAAACCTTGAAATATTTCACATTGGGTTTCTTGTCATTCCACAATTCATATGGAGTTTTAAATGTGCCAGACTTAAGATAAAAGATATTTGAGGTGTAACACGTTAAGTTCACCGCCTCGGCCCAAAAATACCTAGGAACATTCCTACCATGTAACATAATACTCACCATTTCTTGAATAACCCTATTCTTCCTCTCAACAACTCTATTTTGTTGTGGAGTTTTAGGTGCTGAAAATTCATATTTTATTCCACTCTCATAACAAAATACTTGAATTTTTGAATTTTCAAACTCCCTACCATGATCACTCCTCACTTTAGAAATGGAAAAATTCTTCTCAGTCTGAATTCTTAAACAAATCCTCCTAAAACTTTCAGAAGCTTCAGACTTTTCATTTAGAAATCTAACCCATACAAACCTTGAGTAAACATCCGCCATAACAAAAATATACTTTTTCCCTCCTTTTCTTATGATCCTAGTGGGACCCATTAAATCAATATAAAACAACTTTAAAGGTCTAGAAGTACAAATGACATTTTGTACTGACATCTGACTTGTTTATCCTTCTAACATAATCCACACACAATCCCTTTTGCATAACCAAGCTTAGGGACTCCCTTAACAATTTCACTCTTAGTATTTTTTGTTAATTCTCAAAAATTAACATGTCCCAACCGCTGATCTTAGATTTCAACTTCATCAAGTTTAACTCTATTGTATAGCAATTCAGAACTAGGAACAATGCAATAGCAGTTATGAGTTGAATGCATACCTTCCATCATGCAATTCCCAGAAGAGTCAACGATCGAACACTTATCAGGTGATAAAGTGACCTTACGATTGTTATCACATAATTTTATCACATATCTGACTTATACTCAATAAATTTGATTTAAGACCCACTACATAAAACACATCTTCTAGTTTAGGTAAACCAGGGATCACAACTGTACCTTTTTCTATTACCTTCGACTTCTTTCCATTACCAAATTGTACTATCCCACCATAACAAAAAATGACTTATCTCCAGTCATATGCCTCGAACATCCACTATCCAGATACCAAGAAGTAGATTTGCATGCTCTAAGGGCAGTATGAACTACAAAACAGTGCAACTCAACTTTTCTGGCCCATGCCTTTTTCATCATCAGAGTTCCATTTGCCAGTCTTGACAAATTCTTCACTTCTTCATTTAACATTCGAATTTGATCTTGAATAAGATCTCCCTGCTGGATTCTTTTTTCCTTCACTGACTTCAATACCTTTCCTCTTAGCTTCAAACACCCAGGTCGAATATGTCATTTGACACCACAGTGGTGACACACATGAACGAACCTCTGAACTCTTCAGTTGACCTCCTAGGATATATAAAGTTAATGAAGAGCTTGTTTTCAACAGGTCTTTTGACATAGGCTTGAGCACCAGGATTCCAATTTGAATTTCCTTGTGAAAAACTAGACGCTAGATGGGAGACCTTTACAAAGATAGTTTTTGCAACAACATTCGAATTCGGCATTACTCTAACAAAATCCAAGCCCTTTGTATTTCCTATTGATTTTCCCTTACTCAACATCTTATCTAGCTTAAGGGTTCCTTTAGACCATTTACAAAGAGTTAATCTAGCATTTTTCAGCTCTTCTTCCAAATTCTCAATCTTAGTAGATTTCTCAACCATGTCCTAATTGAGATCATCTACTAACTTCAAAGCCTGAGTTATTTCCAGTTTAGATTTCTTCAAATCTTTAACCAGCTTGGCCTTTTGAGTCTGTCTGAGATTTTGAGTTTGAGAACTTTTGACAAATTCATCTTATAAATAATGTAATTCCTTATCCATGTTAAGACTCTTAGTCAACTGTTTCATGTGATTTTTATGAAGTTGTGATGTTTTATCAAGTAATTTGTCATAAGACTCCTGAAGAGAGTCATCACAACCTTCATTACTCTCAGAACCTTCTTCTTCAGACATCGCCCAACTTGTGGCAACAAACGCAGTGAAATTCTCAGAATCATCACCCACATCTAAGTCTTTCGCATCACTAGTTGATCCATTGTCAGAGTCATCATCCCAACTAATAGCTAATCCTTTGGATTTCTTCAAAGTGTTTGCATACTCTGTAACTATATGACCATATCATTGACATTCAAAACATTGAGATTTCTTCTTTTTAGGATCAGACTTGTCTTTCCTAGTTTGAGTATTATTTCTACTTTTAGACTCACCCAACTTATCCCTAAATTTTTGTCTTTAGCCATTCTGTTTAGCCCTAACAAATTTGATCAATCTCTTAGCAAACATGGCTATATCAGTCAGACTCAACTTAATTTCTTCATCAAGTTCAACATGATCCTCCCTAGTGGTTTTGAAAGCTATGTTCTTCTCTTTGGTGCCACTAGCCTTCTTAGGGGGGATTTATTAACATTTCCATCTCATAAGATTTTAAAATTCTAGCCAATTCTTCAAACTTAATTTATTTAAGACTCATGATCTCTGAGATGATAGTGACCTTAGATCGAAAACAATCAGGAAGAGACCTAAGAATTTTTTTACTATGGTAGTCTCATGAATAGGCTTACCTAGGTTATGACAACTTGTTATGATATCAGTTAACCTAGCCTCAAAGTCGACGTAGACTTCATCCTCCTCCATCTTCAGCTGCTCAAATCGAGAATTCATAATTTGAAGCTTCGATTGTTTAACCTTCGAAGTTCCTCCATGAGTAACTTCGAGAATGTCCCAAGCTTCTTTGGCAATTACGCACGTAGAAATCCTCTTAAAATCACTCGAGGTAACAATATTGTATAACGCATTCAACGCTTTTGAGTTCCAATTTGCGTTATTCATTTCAGCAGCAATCTACTCGCTTGATGGTTTTGTTTTCACTTCATTAGTCACATCATCTATCATAGTGGGAGGTGAGTATCCTACTTGTACAACATTCCATGATCTCTAATCTAAATATTTCAAAAACCCTCTCATCCTTGCTTTCCAATATGTGTAATTCGACCCATCAACAAAGAGGACCTAGATATGGAACCTACTTTACGATGCATCTCCATCGTCTAAGTACAGAATCTAACCTGTTGGCTTTGAAATTTACTTTCGGCAAACAATTCCAAAATTGATGATAACAAACCATTGAAGAGTGTTTGATACTAATGAATTATCGAGTTTATATTTTCAGCAAAAGACAGGTGAACGACTCAGAAATCAAACTCGAAAAGGAAACTACTCGAAAAACAAGCTCGGAAAGAAAGTTTGATTTAAAGCGAAAAGCTGTGAAAGAAATTGAAGCGAAAAAGGAAAATCAATTAAACGGCAAAAGCGAAAGTCGAAGACTCAAGACTCGGGGTAGATAGGTCGGGGAGCGATCATTGTAACAAGGTAATTTTATGTGTCGATTTTATCGTATAAGCTCAAGTATAAAATGAACCGAACTCAAATGAAATGAAAAACGCTTTACCAAACTTAAACGGAAAGAAAAATATTTTTATTAAATGTTTTTCTTGTTATAGTCGACTAGAATCACCCTGTGTATTTTCTAGTAGTCGACTATTTCAACCAATAGCTATTGGTTTTTCATCCACATCATAAGAGTCGACTGAAACAAGCTTGAGATTACTAGACTACTCATTGTAGTCGACTAGAACTCATTCTAGTCGACTAGATGGTCCAAAGTAGTCGACTAGAACTCAATCTAGTCGACTAGATGGAGCATTGTAGTCGACTACAATGAAGAAGTAGTCGACTAGAAGATTGCTTAAAATCTGCAGATTTTCAGAAAACAATTCCCATGTTTTGTGGATCGTGTTTAATGGTATTCAAACGGCTCTTGTCTTTCAATTACAATATTAATTCTTCAAACCCCTAATGTATTGATATATATAGAATGATATGTGTTCATTGTACACTAAGAGATTGAAAAACAAAAGAGAAAGAAAAGAAAGAAAAGCTCTCAAAATTCTGCAAATATTTTCTCTACAAAAGCCATTAAAACCAAGCTTTGAAAATCTGATTTTCTCCAAGTTTCTTTGAAAATCAAAACCTCTAGAATCTCTTCTTATTCTCCAAATATCATTCATTGATTATATCCTTTGAGAATACATTTCTAGAGCTATTGTAAAATCACCAAAAACACTTGAGCTTATATTGATTTATCTTCCATAAAAACCTTTGGGTTTTGAGTGTTTTTGGGTTTTGAGTGATTTTATTGATTACATACGAATTTGTAATCTTGGACAAGTGAAGTCCACCGATTGTTCAAGAGAGGGTTGTTCTCTTGATTGAGAGACAAGCTCGAGAGGCTTGTGTTGTAAAGGTTTGTCATTCCACCTGTGAAGGAAGAGCCATAGTGAAAGGATCGGGAAAAGTCTCAAGAAGGGGTTCTTGAGCCGAGGAGTAGGAGTTACCGAACCTCGAAAAAATCACGGTGTCAATCTCTCTATCTCTTTATCTTTACATAAGTATTTTGCATGCTATATTTGCTTGAATATCTTGTATGCTAATTTGTCTTGAAATTAATTATTATAAAAGTTTAAATTGAATCATCCACTTGCTTATTGAGAAATTGATTTTTGATTATAGTGAGTTCCATGTTCGAAAAGAGTTAGACTTATTTTTGCACACCCTATTCACCCCCCCCCCCCCTCTAGGGTTAATTAGTGACTAACAATTGGTATCATAGCCTAATCTCTATTTATTTTATACTTAACCGTCTTAGAGAACGATCATGTCATCAAATTTAGTCACTCATATTGAAGGACAATCGAATAATAGGCCCCCATGGTTTGATGGATCAAATTATAGCTATTGGAAAACTAGAATGATAGATTTTTTTCAAGCTATCGATTATCAAATTTGGCAAGTAGTTCTTGAAGGACCATTTGTATTGACCAAAATTGTTGATGGAAAAACTGTCCCCAAATTACCCAATGAATGGGATAATGATGACCGTAAACTCATGTCATACAATGCTAAAGCCAAAGTAAATTTAAATTGCGCTTTAAGTCCAAATGAATTTAAATTGCGCTTTAAGTCCAAAGAAATGTGGGATAAACTTGAAGTAACCTATGAAGGTACATCTCAAGTACGAGAATCTAAAATTGACATACTCATGCATGAATATGAATTATTTGCTATGAAAGATGATGAAAATGTGAATTCTATGATGTTTCGCTTTACAAATATCTTGAATGGACTAAAGCATCTTGGTAGAATTGTTCCTAGATCCGATGCGTCACGAAAAGTGCTTAGAAGTCTCCCGGCAAAGTGGGATGCAAAAGTAACAGCTATCAAAGAAGCTCATGACCTCAACACCATGAGTCTCGATGAAATTTTCGGCTCTCTACTCACTTGGGAAATAACGTTGAAAGCTCGTGAAGACGACATCAAGCCAAGAAAGGGAATAGCTTTGCAAGCCTTCACTAAAAATGAAATCAATGAGCCGAGTGAAGAAGAAGAGGATGAGGACATTGCATTGTTCACCCAAAAATTCAAGAGACATCTTCAAAGAAAGAAAGCAAACGGTGGAAGATTCATGAAGAGAATCGAACCTAAAGGCGAGACTAGCAAAAGGGAACCCCCAACGTGTTTCAATTGCGGAAAGCCGGGACACTACAAAAGTGATTGCTTCAAGCTCAAAAAGGAAAACGACAAAAGACCTAGCAAGATAGCAATGAACGTCACATGGGAGGACTATGACTTATGCGACTCGGATGAGGAGAAAAGTAGCGAGGAAACGGCAAACATTTGCCTCATGGCAAATGAAGAAGAGGTACATTTAAATTTAAGTGATTTAGATAAACTATCATATGATGAACTTCTTCTTGATTACAATGAATTGCAAGATGTGTTTGAAGAATTACATGATGAATTTGAAAAATTAGCTAGAAAATATATCCTTCTTAAGAAAGATAAGTCTTCATGTAGTCTCACTAATTCAAACTTAGAAGTTTCTTGCAATAACAAAAGCATTGAGCTAGAGAAGGAAAATATTCGGTTGAAAAATACTATTGATGATCAAATAAATGTTTTAGCTAAATTTACAAAAGGAAAAGAGAACCTGAGTATCATGTTAGGAAGACAAAAAGGATCATTTGATAAATGTGGTCTAGGGTATGATGCTTTTGACAAGGATGCTCTTATATTGAAAAAGAGAAAATCACTTAGCTCTACATTTACTAAAAAATCATCTCATGCATCTTCAAATGATTATGTCAAAAATGATTTGGGTTCCGAAAGGATCTATTGCATGCTCTCATAGAAAAGAAAATGTTGTAACAAAACAAATTTGGGTTCCAAAAGGAACTATTGCGTATCTATCTAACCAAAATGGACCCAAAACAGATTGGGTACCAATAAAAGTTACTTGAACTTGTTTTGTAGGTATGCTTGAAGTCCGCATCAAAAGAAAAATGGTTTCTCGATAGCGGATGCTCAAGGCATATGACGGGAGATAAATCAAAGTTTATTTCACTAAAAACATATGAAGGAGGAAACGTAACTTTTGGAGACAATTCTAAAGGCAACATTATAGGAATTGGCTCAATCGGTATTTCCTCTTCTCTCTCTATAGATGATGTGCTTTTAGTTGATGGGTTGAAGCATAATTTGTTTAGTATTAGTCAATTATGTGACAAGGGCTATGATGTTATATTTAGGACAAATGCATGCATAATCAAGAAAGATGGGAAGCAAATGTTGAATGCCAAAAGAAATGGAAACTTGTATACTTTGTTGCTATGTGAATTGCATGACCAAGATGCTAAATGTTTTGTCACATCTAGCGAAAATAGTTGGTTATGGCATAGGCGTCTAGGACATGCTAGTATGGACCTCATTCATCGTTTATCCAAAAATGATTTAGTCAAAGGCCTCCCAAAGACTAAATTTTTGAAAGATAAAATATGTAGCGCATGTCAAGTAGGCAAGCAAGTTAAATCCTCTTTCAAGAGAAAGAAAGATATTACCACTTCTAGACCTCTAGAATTACTTCACATGGATCTCTTTGGTCCGGAGAGAACGGCTACCTTAGCCGGGAAACTCTATGTACTTGTTATTGTTGATGACTACTCTAGATATACTTGGGTTCACTTTCTTGCTCATAAAAATGAAACTCACTCCATTCTTGAAAGATTTTATAGAGTCATTCAAAATGAAAAAGATTTGAAAATCAAGAAAATTAGAAGTGATAAAGGTAGGGAGTTTGAAAATCAAGACTTAGAGAAATTATGTGATGATCTCAGTGTTTCTCATGATCTCTCGGCCCCTAGAACCCCTCAACAAAACGGTGTAGTTGAAAGAAAGAATCGATCTCTACAAGAGATGGCTCGAACCATGTTAAATGAGCACAACCTTCCCCGAAGCCTTTGGGCGGAAGCGATAAACACCGCTTGCCATATAATCAATCGTGTTATTATTCGGATGAAGTTGGGGAAAACGCCCTATGAGTTGTGGAATGGTCGAAAGCCCAATATTGGGTATTTCAAAGTTTTCGGGTGTAAATGTTTTGTGTTAAATGATAAAGATAATCTTGTAAAATTCGACTCCAAATCAGATGAAGCAATTTTCCTAGGTTATTCTACAAGAAGTAAAGCATTTCGGGTTTATAACAAAAGAACTCTAACCATGGTTGAGTCTATTCATGTTGTCTTTGATGAATCACCCTCACGACCATCACCTAGAATTGACCTAGAAGAAGATGAGGTTGTTGGGATTGAGGATAATCTAAATACTCTCAATATCTCAAACTCATCATGTAGCCAAAAGGAAATGAGGGAAGTTAAGCATCAATCCAATGATGACTTGACCAACTCAATGCCTAAAGCATGGAGGATTGTTCACAATCATCCTCTTGATCAAGTCATAGGTAATCCTTCAAAAGGGGTTAGTACTAGATCTCAACTTAAAGATTTTTGCAACCACATGGCCTTTGTATCGCAATTCGAACCCAAGACCTTCCACGAAGCTCAATGTGATGATTCTTGGATCGTAGCAATGCAAGAGGAACTAAATCAATTTGAACGCAATCAAGTTTGGCGTTTAGTTCCTAGACCCGAAAATCAAACTATAATTGGCACAAAATGGGTTTTTCGAAACAAAAAGGATGAGAATGGAGTAATTATTAGAAATAAAGCAAGATTGGTAGCTCAAGGATATAATCAAGAGGAAGGCATCGACTATGATGAGACCTTTGCACCGGTAGCTAGATTAGAAGCAATTAGAATGCTTCTTGCATTTGCATCATATAGAAATTTCACTCTTTATCAAATGGATGTCAAAAGTGCTTTCTTAAATGGTGTCATAGAAGAAGAAGTTTTTGTGAAGCAACCACCCGGTTTTGAAAATAATCTTTTTCCAAATCATGTTTTCAAATTGGCTAAAGCTCTATATGGTTTAAAGCAAGCTCCTCGAGCTTGGTATGAGAGACTTAGCGGGTTTTTAACTCAAAATGGTTTTACAAGAGAGAAGATTGATAACACACTTTTTACAAAAACCATTAAGAATAATTTGTTGATTGTCCAAATTTATGTTGACGACATTATTTTCGGCTCAACAAATAATTCTTTATGTAGGGAATTTGCCACAAGTATGCAAAACGAATTTGAAATGAGCATGATGGGTGAGTTGACTTTCTTCTTAGGGTTGCAAATCAAGCAAAGCTCGAATGGCTTATTCATTAGCCAATCCAAGTACACTCAAGATTTGCTAAAGCGATTTGGTATGGAGGCTACCAAACATGCCATAACTCCTATGAGTTCCTCCATTAAGATTGATAAAGATGAAAATGGTAAATGTGTTGATATTACTAATTATAGAGGCATGATCGGTAGTTTGCTTTATTTAACCGCTAGTAGACCGGATATAATGTTTAGTGTATGCTTATGTGCCCGGTTTCAATCATGTCCTAAGGAATCTCACTTGCTTGCGGTCAAACGCATTTTTCACTACCTAAGTGGTACAATATACTTGGGGCTTTGGTATCCACGTGGAACTTCAATTGATCTTATTAGTTATTCGGATGCCGATTTTGCGGGATGTAGAATTGATCGTAAAAGCACAAGCGGTACTTGTCATTTTCTAGGACACTCACTAGTATCTTGGTCAAGTAAAAAGCAAAATTCCGTTGCATTATCTACGGCCGAAGCTGAATATGTGGCAGCCGGTAGTAGTTGCGCTCAAACTCTTTATATTAAGCAACAACTACTTGATTTCGGTCTTACTTTCTCTCACGTGCCTATTAAATGCGATAATACGAGTGCGATTTGTATTTCAAAGAATCCTATTCATCTCTCACGCACCAAGCATATAGAGATTAGGCATCATTTTTTGCGTGATCATGTTGCTAAGGGTGACGTTGAATTGATCTTTATCGACACTAAAAATCAATTGGCGGATATTTTTACAAAACCACTTGCGGACAAATCATTTTCTAAAATTCGTCGTGAAATCGGAATGGCCATGGATTGTGATGTTTTATCTTAATTTCTGTCATAATCTTTATTTTTAATATTTTTGCTATTTTTATGTATTTATTTCCTAATTTTTATCTATTTTTATCAATTTTTTCTCATTCTAGTCGACTCATCCTGTGTAGTTCAATCCAATCTAGTCGACTACTTTGGTCAGAAGCTACACCATTTCATGGTCTTCACCTTCTAGTCGACTCATTTTCATTCTAGTCGACTCATCTTCCATTCTAGTCGACTCAAATATTGTTGTAGTCGACTATTTTGCCTTCCTAGTCGACTCAAACCTAGCCTAGTCGACTGAAACCTAAATCTAACCGACTAACCTAGACCTAGTCGACTCAACCCACTATAAAACCTAACCCTCATCTCATCTTCTTCATCCGCCTCCTTCAAACCCTCACCCACCTTCAAACCCTCTCCTCTCAATCCCTCTCCTACTACCACTTATACCTTCAAATCTTCACCTATCCCTCATTAATTTCACATTTCCATCATCTTCCACCCATTTCCATCATCCAAATTTCATCATTCTCACTCTCTCACATATCTATATATATACACCATCATATATCTATATATCCCTATACATTTGTGCATCATCTTCTACAATGCAACCGAAGACTCGAGGTCTATTTCGGAAACGTTCCCGCATTGATGGAGGCCAAAGCTCCACCAATCCACGCAGTCCTACGGCCGTTGACGAAGAGGAGTCAAATGAACCTCTTCTTCTTGAGGTACTTCTTCTTGATGATGATAATAGAAATAAATTCATCACTGTTTTTGATCACCGTGCTCCTCCACCTTGCCGTATTGTCACACAAGATTTATGCACTGAAATTCGGGCTCAAACTTTCGAGTTATTCCGAGCAATTGGTTGGGATTTTTTCGTATCTCTTGACATTCCGGTATTTCCGCGAATTGTCAAAGCTTTCTACGCTTCTCTTAAAAATCACGAGAAGAAATTACTCTCTCATCTTCATTTTAACTTATGTGGTGAAGACGAGACCGTTGATGACAGTGAAATCAAGCGCATTTTCTTGCTTCCGAATGACGGTATCCGCCACTTCTCCAAGGACTGGTATAAGGAAGATGGTTTCGATTGTATTGAGGCTGCTCGGGCAATATGTGTTGACAAGGAAATTTCACAAAACGCCGGTATTACCTCTTCTATGCTAGTACCCGAGGCTAGATTAATTCATAATGTTATTACTTACTCTATTCTGCCTAAAACTGGTAGTCGTAGCAGTGTTTCTCGTATGGAGGCTTTTTTGGTTTATTGCGTTTTGACAGGAACCCGCGTTGATTTAGCTTATATTTTTCGTTCCGTCATCCTCACATGTCAGCGCAAGCCATCTGGCCCGCTTTTCTTTCCTGCACATATTACATATCTACTGCAGCGGAACGGTTTTAATTTTCCGAATGAAGTGTCCGAGCATCACCCTATTTTTCTTGACACCACTCATGTCAAACTTATGCATATTTCTTCTGATGCGGAAGGAAATTTCATTTCTGAAATTGCACCTGCTCCTCGTTCGCGTACTGCTCCTAGCGGTTCTGCATCGCGCCAGGAAGCCACTTCCTCGGTCCCTCCGTTGGACGGTGCTTCGGCTTCTCAAGCTGCTCTTCTCAACCAACTTCTTGGGGTTGTTCAAAGCAATACGGAGCTCCTTAGGCAGCAGGAACAAATGCTTCAGCGCCTTGATACGACCGTGAACCAGAATACGGAAGCCATTCGATTGATCAATGAGCGCCTTGTTCTTCATGATGAGGAAATGTCTACCCGTATTACAAATCTGGCAGGGTCACTTGATGACCTCACTCTTGCACACAGGAACCCTCGCTCACGCACCCCTCGACGCTGACAAAAAGGGGGAGAAATTATGCTATTGTACTGTCATGCATTTCATTATCCGACATTAGCAATTTCTGTTTTTGTGTGGCTTGTTACGGTTATTGGCGACTTGTTTTGGTTATTTGCGAACTTGTCTGTTTTCCTTTCCATGTTTTTCATTAGTATAAGCAGCTTGTATTAAACTGAAACATCTATGATAGGCTGTTTATTTTTGTTATCTCAAATGTGCGCCTATTTTTATATATTGTATCAAAGTGCCTATTAAACTGCAAATTTCATTTACTAAGGGGGAGCATTTGATCAAAATATTATGCACATGTTGAGGGGGAGCATCACTTGATGTTTTGCCAAATGCCAAGCAAACACAAAATGTTTTGTCATCATCAAGGGGGAGATTGTTGGCTTTGAAATTTACTTTCGGCAAACAATTCCAAAATTGATGATAACAAACCATTGAAGAGTGTTTGATACTAATGAATTATCGAGTTTATATTTTCAGCAAAAGACAGGTGAACGACTCAGAAATCAAACTCGAAAAGGAAACTACTCGAAAAACAAGCTCGGAAAGAAAGTTTGATTTAAAGCGAAAAGCTGTGAAAAAATTGAAGCGAAAAAGGAAAATCAATTAAACGGCAAAAGCGAAAGTCGAAGACTCAAGACTCGGGGTAGATAGGTCGGGGAGCGATCATTGTAACAAGGTAATTTTATGTGTCGATTTTATCGTATAAGCTCAAGTATAAAATGAACCGAACTCAAATGAAATGAAAAACGCTTTACCAAACTTAAACGGAAAGAAAAATATTTTTATTAAATGTTTTTCTTGTTATAGTCGACTAGAATCACCCTGTGTATTTTCTAGTAGTCGACTATTTCAACCAGTAGCTATTGGTTTTTCATCCACATCAAAAGAGTCGACTGAAACAAGCTTGAGTCGACTAGACTACTCATTGTAGTCGACTAGAACTCATTCTAGTCGACTAGATGGTCCAAACTAGTCGACTAGAACTCAATCTAGTCGACTAGATGGACCATTGTAGTCGACTACAATAAAGAAGTAGTCGACTAGAAGATTGCTTAAAATCTGCAGATTTTCAGAAAACAATTCCCATGTTTTGTGGATCGTGTTTAATGGTATTCAAACGGCTCTTGTCTTTCAATTACAATATTCATTCTTCAAAACCCTAATGTATTGATATATATAGAATGATATGTGTTCATTGTAGACTAAGAGATTGAAAAACAAAAGAGAAAGAAAAGAAAGAAAAGCTCTCAAAATTCTGCAGAAAGTTTCTCTACAAAAGCCATTAAAACGAAGCTTTGAAAATCTGATTTTCTCCAAGTTTCTTTGAAAATCAAAACCTCTAGAATCTCTTCTTATTTTCCAAATATCATTCATTGATTATATCCTTTGAGAATACATTTCTAGAGCTATTGTAAAATCACCAAAAACACTTGAGCTTATATTGATTTATCTTCCATAAAAACCTTTGGGTTTTGAGTGTTTTTGTTCTTGAGTGATTTTATTGATTACATACGAATTTGTAATCTCGGACAAGTGAAATCCACCGATTGTTCAAGAGAGGGTTGTTCTCTTGATTGAGAGACAAGCTCGAGAGGCTTGTGTTGTAAAGGTTTGCCATTCCACCTTTGAAGGAAGGGTCATAGTGAAAGGATCGGGAAAAGTCTCAAGAAGGGGTTCTTGAGCCGAGGAGTAGGAGTTACCGAACCTCGAAAAAATCACGGTGTCAATCTCTCTATCTCTTTATCTTTACATAAGTATTTTGCATGCTATATTTGCTTGAATATCTTGTATGCTAATTTGTCTTGAAATTAATTATTATAAAAGTTTAAATTGAATCATCCACTTGCTTATTGAGAAATTGATTTTTGATTATAGTGAGTTCCATGTTCGAAAAGAGTTAGACTTATTTTTGAACACCCTATTCACCCCCCCCCCCCCCCCCCTCTAGGGTTAATTATTGACTAACATAACCCTATGTAGTGAACCTGAAATGGGCAACCATGCTCTAATACCAATTGTTATTACTTAGACGATAGTGAAAACAGCCTCGAGGGGGGTGAATAGCCTTTTGTTGATTTTAAGATCAATTAAAATTATTTAGCACAAATTTAATTTTAATTAGTCACAAACCCTAATTCTCAAAACAGATCAACCAAGCAAATATTAATAGAAGTGCAAAAATTTAAATCATGAGAAGACATGGAGATTTTTACATGAAAATCCTTGGAAAGACTTTAAGTAAAAACAACTTATACACTCGGGTATCGATGCACTTTGAATCAGAGAAATTGTAGAGACTCTATGAAAATAGAACTTACAACCTCTGTAATTTACTGTTCTTCACTCGACGTTTGAAATTCTAGATCCACTCGCGCTCCACAAAGCTCTCACTCTTATCTCCGTACTTTGACGGCTCTGCTTCTCAACAGATCGAATAACCACGAAGCCTCCTGCTTTGATCTCCGTACTCAGATGGATCCTTACTTCAATGGATCAATGCAACCACATTGCTATAGATGGTGTGTGGATTTTTCAGCAACTAGAACATCCAATTGTGCATAAGAATTGTCGATGTAGAAACACAATTGAAGATACTCAATAACAAGAGAGAAGTTGTGTATATCTATTCACTAAATAATATTCTCTCACCATATATCTCTGAAGAAGATAAAGATGTAGAAAATTAGCAGAGATTTTTCAAAAAATGTGTGTACCCCATCTTGTTATAGACCTTGTATTTATAGGCAATGATGAATCAAACCCTAAGTTTGCCCTTTCTCATAATTTTACACATATCCAAGACAAACCCTCTTCTCTGGTGTATATCATGTATATAGCATGCATTATAATGTGAATGAGTCATGAACACATCATAAAACCAACCACGGGCAAATTTGGACATCGCAATAAAATTTAGAAAAATCATTGCCGTAGGTACACTTGAAGCATAGCATAGCTACGCTTGAAGCGTAGGTCCCCTATGCTTCAAGCCTAGGTCTAAGCGTACATTCAAGCATAAAACTCCACTTTCCAGCCACTTTTTTATTCTGAAAGCGTAGGTACTTTTGTAAAAACCACTTTTCTCCGCAACTATAAAGTGACCCTCTTGAATCCACGATACTTTTTAATTGAAGTGACGGCTTTGGAAAATGTCGTTTTCACCCTCTAGGAGACATTTTTCCTCAATATGCTCACTTTCGTGGTTCACTTGTATTCTTCACTATTTCAATGCTTGATTTTGCCTTTGACGAAGCTTATAGAAGTCATTGAAACCAAATCAACCTATCTAACACTCAACATGGATATTCTCTAGAACATACCATAAATAAACAATACTCAAATATGTTCTTACAATAAAGATAAATGGTTTTGGTTTCATACAAAATAAACAAGTCTAGGGTTGAATTCCAACTCCACCACTAGCCTTATAACATAGTCCTTTAATTATATTATTGCAAGAGGGCGGTACAACTCATATGAATTAGACTAGTATCGCTACAAGCAGTTGCCTAGTCCTTAAAAGGATGCAATCAGTCCGTATATGCTACAATCCATCTTCGATTAGTATGATTGTTGTATTCATCTATACTACAACTACTCCTAAAATATGAAATTATAAAGCACGCTAACAATCATCTACTATAGGCATGGAATGTCTAAACCTAAGATTTTATCATGCCAAATAAGTACCATTATGTAGAGACCGTTATTAAATCACCGAATTTCTTTCCCCGTTGATAAAATAAGTTGTTCATGATAAATCATTAATTCAGTCTCAGCTTAAGTAAAGAAATAATAAATAAATCTTCTTTAGGTGGTCTTGTTCGTTATCTCACTACATAATCATCATACGAGTGCCCTTCAATAGATTCCCCCCTTTTCAATAAAAATAAATAAAAGACTACATTACTTGGCTAGGGTTTGGATGGAAACCCTAGATATCAACTAGCCGCTCATGGAAATAGGAGACTCCATTGTTGATGAAGCCACCGTCTTTATGATTGGATGGTTGATTCTTGAGGAAGAAAACATCTCTTAAAGAGAGAGGTTTGTTATGAACAATGATACGTTCTTGAGAGAATATAAATATATTTTCAAGATGTCAGAGATATCTTTTCTTCATGACTTCTACCCGTATTTATAGACAAAAGTTGGAACAGACATGGTATGTTCCTTGCTTGTACTCCAAGAGAAATTAAGGGCTAAGAAATGGCGTTGAATGGATGGTTCTGCCCCGCTATATACTTGTACACAAAGTCAGAATTCTGCAGTATATGTTCGCACAGATTCCAAGATGACGTATTCCGAATGATCGAAAAGTCTTACTGATCGATCGATGGCTCCTGAATTTTAATATTTATATATTCCGCGAATTTTATGCTTCCGCCATTTGTACCTTGCTTCATTGACTTGTACTTTATAAATTATTTAGTTCAAATATATTCTAAGTGTTGCTCCGAATTCTGCATACTTGCTAGAAACCCCGAATTAACACACTTTTGCATTTAGACCCTGAAAACGCACATAACAAGCAACTTCCATAAAAAAAACCAAATTAATAGAATAAAAAGACTAATAAGAGGTATATTAACGCCCAAAATAACAAATATTCTTGCCTCATCAAGCCCCCAAAATTAAATATTGCTAGTCCCTTAGCAATAAAGAATCAAAGAAATCATGAAGAGTAAAAAAAATTAAAAAATAAAAACTAACCCCTTTAAAAATCCTAGTGGACGAGTGAAGTCTTGTGAGGGTTAAATAGAATACCCACAACTTCTTTATAATACTTAATTAGCACATATTCATGAATAAACTTGTTCATTGACTAGGAGATTATATAATCTATAGAATAAATGTAAGCAAAGAAATTCTACTTTTACAAAACAATACTTATCTTTGATTAGAGTCAATAATGGTCTCCACTAGTGACTAAACTTAGTTAATCTTTACTTCTAGAGCCAACAGTCTTCCGTGTTTTGTGAACTTTCTCTATAACCCATTTACTCCCATTTATAGTATTTTTCTATATATTTTTTCTATTTTGAAGAAGGCTTTCCTCTTTCTTTTTGCTTTTTCCTCACATATATATATATATTTTCATTCTTTTCTTGGAGAACGCTTTCTTCTCCTATTTGCTTTTTGAACTCTATCTTTTCTTTTTAGTACATCATTTTCCACATTTTCATATTTGATTGCGGATTAAGGAGAATTTTTACGCACTTTTATACATTTTGTTTTCTCAATATATATATTTTTTCGAGATTGTAAATCACTAAAATACCCTAGAGGGGGGTGAATAGGGTTTTAAAAATAATTTCTAACTCTTTTTAATTCTTACTAGAACATGCAACAAGGTTCAATAGTAATTTACAAGGTAAATATGTAATGAGTAATTTTACTTTAATTTCAACAACCTATTTACCACACTATAAATTAAGCATGCATGAACATAAAATAAGGAGATAGAGATAGAGAAATTGACACCGTGATTTTTACGACGTTTGGTAACTCCTACTGCTCGCCTCAAAGAATCCCCATCCTTGAGACTTTCCCGATCCTCACACTATGGCTCTTCCTTTAATAGGTGGAATAGCAAAACCTTTACAAAAGAGCTAACTAGCTATTCACACAATCAAGAGAACAATCCTCCCTTGATACAATGGGCTTCACTCCCCCAAGATCACAAATTTGTGTATGTAATCAATATATCACTCAATAAACAAAAACACTCAAACCCTAAGGTTTTTATGGAAGATAGATCAATATAAGTTCAAGTATTTTTAGGTGATATTTCAAGAACTCAAGATATATATATTCTCACAATATATTTTCAAGTAAGATAATAAGCACAAAGCTTGAGTTTAAATCTTCAAAATGATGGGAATAAGAAACGAGATTTTGATCTTTCTTGCTATCAAAAGATTTTCCAAAAACTGCTTGAGAGAAAATAATAGATGAATGAATTTTTAGAAAAATTTCTCACAGAAGAACCTTAACATTTTTAATCCATATCTCTTTCTTTATATAGTGTAACACTAGGGTTTGGAGAGTGTATCTCACCCTAGATAATATGGAGAGTAGGACCGTAAAATCTGCCAGAAAAATCATTTCTTTTTGGGCAAAAATATTGTTTAGAAATACTTTTCCTTAAAATCCTCAAGCACCCAGTCGATTGCCTCCATGCAAAGATTTAAAATATTTTCCCCAACGGCTATGGTCAGTCGACTGCCTTAAGAAGGCCAGTCGACTGCCTCATGAGCCAGTCGACTGCCTTGGACAGGCCAGTCGACTACCTCAGGCAATCAAAAATGTTTATAACTCACTGGTTCATCGAGTCAGCTGGGCCCTAGGCCAGTCGACTGGGTCACAGCCAGTCGGCTGCTATTTTATGGCCAGTCGACTGGGTGACTCCAAGAAAATGTTCAAGGTCCGTTTTTGATCCGTTTTTGAGTTCGTTTGTTTAATTACTTTAGCTTATAAGATCAATCAACGCATAAGATACCTTGTTACAATATTCTCACCCCGACCTATCTACCCCAGGTCTTGAGTCCAGCTTTTGTACTTTCTTTGTCCTTTTTGTCCTTCTTCGAGTATGTGCATGAGTTTCCTTATCGCTTGTCGCTTTTTGGTATTAATGATCTTTCCGAAACATTTACATGTACTTGCTGAAACACTTAGCTCAATGTCATATTAGTACCAAACACAGTTTTGAATGTTTTGTTAATATCAAAATAAGAGTTATTGTTTGAAATGGAATTTCAAAGCAAATAATCTCCCCCTTTTTGATGTTGACAAAACATTTCGTGTTTGCTCATAATTGGTAAAGTATCAAGTGATACTCCCCCTCAATGTGTGCATCTTTCATTTTTATTTTGATGCTCCCCCATTGGAAGTAAAATTTGCAAATCGATAATCATTTAAGTAATGCATTGAAGAAAAATAGAGACAACATTTTTCAATTAATAATTGCAAGTTCGGTACATGTTGTTTTACTACTAAACATTACAAAATAATAAAGCATAGAAATAAAACTAAAGATAACATAAACAACACACATAGGTAACGTCCTATGCTACGCAAAATGGACCTTACGCAAAATGGACCTATGGCCAAACACCCCTACAACCCAAACATTTTCCCCCTTTGACGACATCATAAAGGCGGAGGGTCACGACGAAGTGCATCCATGGCGGTGGTGAGGTGGTCGATCTTGTCCTCAAGGCGCTTCATGTCCTCGGTCGTCTTCTTTTGGGCCTCCTCATTCTGCTTCACGATTTCCAAGATTTGGGTAAGAGTTTCGGGATTACCCCCGAACCCAAAATCCGGAATATCGAAATCGCTACCAAGAGATGGAAATGAAGAAGTCGGAGCATCCGGACGAGGTGCCTCGGGACGAGGAGCGTCAGGACGCGGAGCAGAAGGACTGGCTTGGTCCGCAGTAGGGGCAACCCTAAGAGAGACCAACACTCCATTGGCATTTTTGCCAATGTGCATTTGCTTGAGATGAGTGCGGTCCAGAAAAATTGGATTGTGCTCCGTAGGCTCGTCAGCAAGTGGCACACCATTCCGACTGAGAAGATAGGATAAATAAGTGCGCCTTTCTTCTTGTGGCACTCAAGGATTGCCGAAATGAAGAGGAAGACAAGATTGACCTGCCGACCGGTCATGACACAGTAGACAAGGAAAGCTTCCATAATCGACACAAGACTCCGGCTTCCGGACTTGGGCAAAATGGAATACGTGATAATATTGTGCACAAGTCTAGCCTCGGGAGTAAGCGAGGAAGAAAGAAACTCAGCAATGGCAGTGGTGGTTTTATTCACAGAAATGGCCCGAACTGCTTCGAGAGGATCGAAATCACTCGAAGAGTACCAAATGGATGGGCAGTAGTAGGAGATACCACCAGGAGGTAGCCAAAAAACAGTATTGATTACTGCTTCGGTGAACTTCACTGATGTGCCCCCAACATTGGAGCTAAACTGGGTGGAGATAAGGCGTGGTTGAGAAGGATTCACCAGATTGGTGTAGAATGCTTTGACAGCCCTCGGATAGAGCAGAACATCGAACGAGAGAAAGAAATCCCAACCCATATTTTGAAAAAGATTGAATGTGTTAGCGCCAATCTCTTCGCACAAGGGTTGAGTCAGAATGCGACTCCGAGCAAATTTTCGATGAATGAACTGAGTTTCGAAAAGATGAACACTGTCGTCATCATTGAGAAGAGCAGACAGAGACATCGGACCAGATTCAGGTTCGGAATCAGTGTCCTCATGAACAGGAAACGGAGGTGGAGGAGGTGCAGCCGAAGAGCTTCCACCCTTACGGGCGCGTTTCTTGAGGCGCACAACATTAGGAGCCATGAGAGAGATGAGAACCAAGATGATGGAAAGCATTTTGAGAGGAAAACGAAAAGAATTGGTGAAGTCAGAGAGAGAGAAGTGAAACTGTAACAAAATATATATGGATATATATATGGAGATAGATAACTGAAAAAGAAGAGGGGAGTGGTGATGATGGAGGAGAGGATCGTGGTGTAGTGGAAAGGTGGTTTAAAGATGAGTAAATGGCGTGAAGGAGAAAAGAAATGGGAGAGATCGTGGAGAGAAGACGAAGATAAAGAAGAAATAAAAACAAGGTTCGCGCAGAGGCAGTCGACTGGCCATATGGAGACAGTCGACTGGCTCATGACCCAGTCGACTGGCCAATGTAGGCAGTCGACTGGCTGAAGATCGTTAAAAACACAAAAACTCACTGGTTGATCCAGTCGACTGGCCGTATATGAGGAAGTCGACTGGCCCTCAAAAAAATTTTGAAAAAATTGAAATTTTGAAAGCCGAGAACGTGGACGAGAATTTGTGAAAATTAACTGATGACATCAAAATCCATGGCCATTCCTAATTCCCTACGAATTTTTGAAAATGGTTCGTCCGAGAGGGGTTTAGTAAAAATATCCGCCAATTGATTCTTAGTATCAATAAAAACCAATTCAACGTCGCCTTTAGCTACGTGATCCCGTAAAAAATGATGCCTAATCTCTATGTGCTTTGTGCGAGAGTGTTGAATAGGATTCTTTGAGATACAAATAGCACTAGTGTTATCACATTTAATGGGTACACGATTGAACACAAGCCTAAAATCAAGTAATTGTTGCTTAATGTAAAGAGTTTGAGCACAACTACTACCGGCCGCAACGTATTCGGCTTCAGCCGTAGACAAGGCAACCAAATTTTGCTTTTTACTTGATCATGAAACTAACGAGTGACCTAGAAAATGACATGTACCACTTGTGCTTTTCCTATCAACTTTACAATCCACAAAATCGGCATCCGAATAACTTGTGAGATCAAGTGAAGTACCACTTGGATACCAAAGTCCTAAGTTAATCGTCCCATTAAGATAGTGAAAAATACATTTTACGGCTAGCAAGTGAGATTCTTTAGGACAAGATTGAAAGCGAGCACATAAGCATACACTAAACATAATATCCGGTCTACTAGCAGTTAAATAAAGTAAACTTCCTATCATGCCTCTATATTTAGTAATATCAACACATTTTCCATTTTCATCTTTATCGAGTTTAATAGAGGTACTCATAGGAGTAATGGCATGTTTGGCTTCCTCCATACCAAATCGCTTTAGCAAATCTTTAGTATACTTAGATTGGCTAACAAATAAGCCATCCAAGCTTTGCTTGATTTGCAACCCTAAGAAGAAGTTCAACTCACCCATCATACTCATTTCAAATTCGTTTTGCATGTTAGATGCGAAATCCTTGCAAAGGGAAGTATTTGTTGTTCCGAATATAATGTCGTCAACATATATTTGGATAATCAACAAATCATTCTTGAAAGTTTTTGTAAATAGAGTGGTGTCAACTTTGCCTTTAGAAAAACCTTTTTGAAGAAGAAAATCACTAAGCCGTTCATACCAAGCTCTAGGAGCTTGCTTTAACCCGTACAAGGCTTTAGATAATTTGTAAACATGATTTGGAAAATGTTCATTTTCAAAGTCGGGTGGTTGCTTCACATACACTTCTTCATCTATAGTTCCATTTAGAAAAGCACTTTAGACATCCATTTGATAGAGAATGAAATTTCTAGATGATGCAAATGCAAGAAGCATTCTAATTGCTTATAATCTAGCTACGGGTGCAAATGTTTCATCATAGCCAATGCCTTCCTCTTGATTGTAACCTTGAGCTACCAATCTTGCTTTATTTCGAATAATCACTCCATTTTCATCCTTTTTATTTCGAAAAACCCATTTAGTGCCTATTATAGTTTGATGTGTGGGTTGAGGGACTAAAATCCAAACTTGATTGCGTTCAAATTGATTTAATTCCTCTTGCATAGCCATAATCCAAGAATCATCACATTGAGCTTCGTGGAAGTTCTTGGGTTCAATATTGGACACAAAAGCCATGTGGTTGCATAAGTCTCTAAGTTGAGATCTTGTGCTAACACCTTGTGAAGGGTTTCCTATGACTTGGTCAAGAGGATGGTTGTGCACAATCCTCCAAGATTTAGGAATGGAGCAAGTCAAGTCATCATTTGATTGATTTCCAACTTTACTCTTATCCATTTGCCTACTTGACGAGTTGGAGATATTGAGATTATTGAAAATATCCTCAATCCCTACAACTTCATCATCATCTAGGTCAACTCTAGGTGAGGGTAGAGGTGGTGATTCATCAAAAACAACATGGATAGACTCTACCATGGTCAAAGTCCTTTTGTTAAAGACTTTAAAGGCTCTACTTGTTGAGGAATAACCTAAGAAAATTGCTTCATCCGATTTGGAGTCAAATTTTCCCAAGTTATCTTTATCATTTAAGACAAAACATTTACAACCAAACACCTTGAAATACCCAATATTAGGTTTCCGACCATTCCACAACTCATACGGAGTTTTACCCAATTTCATTCGAATGATAACTCTATTCATGACTTGACAAGCGGTATTTACCGCTTCCGCCCAAAGACTTCGGGGAAGGTTGTGTTCATTTAACATAGTTCTAGCCATTTCTTGTAAAGATCTATTTTTCCTTTCAACTTCCCCATTTTGTTGAGGAGATCTTGGAGCCGAGAGATCATGAGATACACCAAATTCATCACATAATTTCTCTAGTTCTTGATTGACAAATTCTCTACCCCTATCATTTCTAATTTTCTTGATTTTCAAATCTTTTTCATTTTGAATGACTCTACAAAATTTATCGAGAATGGAGTGAGTTTCATTTTTATGAGCAAGAAAGTAAACCCAAGTAAATCTAAAGTAGTCATCTACTATAACAAGTACATAGAGTTTACCGGCTAAGCTAGCCGTTCTCTCCGGACCAAAGAGGTCCATATGAAGTAACTCTAAGGGTCGAGAAGTGGTGATATCTTTCTTTCTCTTGAAAGATGATTTCACTTGCTTACCTATTTGACATGCACTACATATTTTATCTTTTGAAAAATTAGTCTTCGGGAGGCCTTTGACTAATTCATTTTTGGAAAAGCGTTGAATAAGATCCATACTAGCATGTCCTAAGCGTCTATGCCATAACCAACTATTTTCACTCGATGTGACAAAACACTTAACATCTTGTTCATTTAATTCACATAGCAACATAGTATATAAATTTCCGTTTCTCTTTGAATTGAACAATTGATTTCCATCTTTCTCAACTATGCATGCATTTGACCTAAAGATAACATCATAACCTTTGTAACAAAGTTGGCTAATACTAAACAAGTTATGCTTCAAACCATCAACTAAAAGTACGTTATCTATAGTTAGAGAAGAAGATATACCAATGGATCCAATTCCAACAATTTTGCCTTGTGAGTTGTCACCAAAAGTAACGTTTCCTCCTTCATAAGATTTTAAGGACATGAATTTCGATTTGTCCCCCGTCATGTGCCTTGAGCATCCGCTATCAAGAAACCATCTTTCTTTTGAGGCGGACTTCAAGCAAACCTACAAAACAGCGTTACGTGACTTTTATTGGTACCCAATCTATTTTGGGTCCATCTTGGTTAGAAAGAGATGCAATAGTTCCTTTCGGAACCCAAATTGATTTAGTTACCAAGTTCTCTTTTGCACGTAGAGATGCAATGGTTCCTTTTGGAACCCAAAACATTTTTGAGACAATTTTCTTCTTCTTTCTTAGAAAACATACATTTGCTTTGTGACCTCTTTTCTTGCAATAGTAGCATGAAACATGATTGTGATCAATAGAAGTTGAGAATGAAGATTGTTTTGAAAAAGTATGCTTTAATGATTTTCTTTTCTTCAATAAAAGTGCATCTTTGTTGAATGCATCATATCCTAAGCCGCATTTGTCAAAAGAGTTTCTTTGTCTTCCTAGCATGATGCTCAAGTTTTCTTTTCCTTTTGTGAATTTTGCTAAGATGTTTATTTGATCATCAATGGTCTTTTTCAACAAAATATTTTCCTCTTCTATCTTCATACTTTTGTCATTAGTTGCATTTACATCAACTATGGTGTGGCAAGTGGAATTACATGAAGATTTAGATTTCTTGAGCAAACTATGTTTTTTAGCTAGTTTTTCAAACTCATCATACAAATTTTCAAATGCATCTTGTAATTCATTATGAGAAAATAAAAGCTCATCATATGACAAATTGGATTTATCTAATGCATGTAAATTTAAATGTACCTCATCTTCATTTGCCATGAGGCAAAGATTTGCAATTTCCTCACCATTCTCCTCCTCATCCGAATCACAAGAGTCATAATCATCCCATGTTGCATTCATGGCCATTTTGTTTAGCCTTTTCTCGTTCTCCTTTTTGGGCTCGAAACACTCATTTTTATAGTGCCCCGGTTTACCACAATTGAAACAAGTAATAAACTCCTTCTTGCTTGTCTCTCCTCTTGGATCATTGCTCTTTAAAAACCTCCGACCTTTAGCCTTCTTTCGTTGAAGAAATCTCTTGAATTCTTGAGTGATCAAGGCAATTTCTTCATCAACCTCTTCTTCTATTCTCTCATTTGCTTCACTTTTAGTTGAAGCTTGCAAGGCTATACCTTTTCTAGGCTTGGCGTCTTCTTCACGAGATTTCAAGGTAATTTCCCATGTAAGGAGTGACCCGAAAATCTCATCAAGACTCATAGTGCTAAGATCATGTGCTTCTTTAATAGCCGTCACCTTCGCATCCCATTTGACCAGAAGGCTTCTAAGGACTTTTCGTGCCGCATCGGATCTAGGAACAATTCTACCAAGATGCTTTAGTCCATTCAAAATATTAGTAAAACGAGACATCATAGAATTGATATTTTCATCTTCTTTCATGGCAAATAATTCATATTCATGCATAAGTATATCAATTTTAGATTCTCTAACTTGAGTGGTTCCTTCATAAGTAACTTCAAGTTTATCCCACATTTCTTTGGTCGTGGAGCAAGTAAAGACTCGATTAAATTCATTTAGACTTAAGGCACAATTTAGATTAACCTTAGCTTTGGCATTAAATGACATAAGTCTACGCTAATCATTATCCCATTCGTTGGGCAATTTGGGAATAGTTTTTCCATCAACTACTTTGGTAATAGTAAAAGGTCTATCAACAATAACTAGCCAAATTTGATAATCAATAGCTTGAAGAAAGTCTATCATTCTAGTCTTCCAATAACTATAGTTTGAACCATCAAACCATGGGGGCCTATTGTTTGATTGTCCTTCTACATCAGTGACTATGTTTGAGACCATGATCGTTCTCTAAGACGGTTAAGTCAAAAACAAGTAGAGATTAGGCTCTGATACCAATTGTAAGTCACTAAAATACCCTAGAAGGGGGGTGAATGGGGTTTTAAAAATAATTTCTAACTCTTTTTAATTCTTACAAGAAC
This sequence comes from Cornus suecica, assembly GCA_963922005.1. Lineage (NCBI taxonomy): Eukaryota > Viridiplantae > Streptophyta > Magnoliopsida > Cornales > Cornaceae > Cornus > Cornus suecica. The sequence continues at coordinate 55,976,230 of OY998240.1, read as the reverse complement.
ATGCAACAAGGTTCCATAGTAATTTACAAGGTAAATATGTAATGAGTAATTTTACTTTAATTTCAACAACCTATTTACCACACTATAAATTAAGCATGCATGAACATAAAATAAGGAGATAGAGATAGAGAAATTGACACTGTGATTTTTACGAGGTTCGGTAACTCCTACTCCTCGGCCCAAAGAATCCGCTTCCTTAAGACTTTCCCGATCCTCACACTATGGCTTTTCCTTCAATATGTGGAATAGCAAAACCTTTACAAAAGAGCTAACTAGCTCTTCACACAATCAAGAGAACAATCCTCCCTTGATACAATGGGCTTCACTCACCCAAGATCACAAATTTGTGTATGTAATCAATATATCACTCAAGAAACAAAAACACTCAAACCCTAAGGTTTTTATGGAAGATAGATCAATATAAGCTCAAGTGTTTTTAGGTGATATTTCAAGAACTCATGATATATATATTCTCACAATATTTTTTCAAGTAAGAGAATAAGCACAAAGTTTGAGTTTAAATCTTCAAAATGATGGGAATAAGAAACGAGATTTTGATCTTTCTTGCTATCAAAAGATTTTCCAAAAACTGCTTGAGAGAAAATAATAGATGAATGAATTTTTAGAAAAATTTCTCACACAAGAACCTTAGCATTTTTAATCCATATCTCTTTCTTTATATAGTGTAACACTAGGGTTTGGAGAGTGTGTCTCACCCTAGACAATATGGAGAGTAGGACCTGAAAATCTGCAAGCAAAATCATTTCTTTTTGGGCAAAAATATTGTTTAGAAATAATTTTCCTTAAAATCCTGAAGCACCTAGTCGACTGTCTACCGACACCCAGTCAACTGCCTCCATGCAAAGATTTAAAATATTTTCCCCAACGGCTATGGTCAGTCGATTGCCTTAAGAAGGCCAGTCGACTGCCTCAGGCAATCAAAAATGTTTATAACTCACTAGTTCTTCCAGTCGGCTGGGCCCTAGGCCAGTCGACTGGGTCACAGCCAGTCGGCTGCAAGAAAATGTTCAAGGTCCGTTTTTGAGTTCGTTTGTTTAATTACTTGAGCTTATAAGATCAATCAACGCATAAGATACCTTGTTACAATATTCTCACCCCGACCTATCTACCCCAGGTCTTGAGTCCAGCTTTTGTACTTTCTTTGTCCTTTTTGTCCTTCTTCGAGTATGTGCATGAGTTTCCTTATCGCTTGTCGCTTTTTGGTATTAATGATCTTTCCGAAACATTTACCTGTACTTGCTGAAACACTTAGCTCAAAGTCATATTAGTACCAAACACAGTTTTGAATGTTTTGTTAATATCAAAATAAGAGTTATTGTTTGAAATGGAATTTCAAAGCCAACAGAGATAATACCTTATATGATCATAAATGAAACTATAGAGATTATATGCATGTGCTTATAGGTCAAGGCTGTCTTTTATATTTTCAATTTCACCAAATTTATTCACCTATGGAGAACCACATCTTTCCACTTCTCTAATTTAACTATTATTCAGAAAAGCAGAAAATAATCACAGACATCTATTTTTTAAATTAGTCTCATGTCTGAATAAATTCATAAATTTAATCAAGAATATGTTAAAATCAAAGTAAATATAACTTAATTTAATTTTTAGAATATACTATAATAAATATATATTTTACATAGATAAATATTTAATTATGTAAATATAAAATATATATATATAATTTTATTATTATTATATATACTTTTTTTTCCCGAACGATCGCAGCACGATTAAATCGATCGAGACATGCTTTTTAGGTTTTCAACAATGGTCTCCTGTAGCCTACTACAGTTTTTCATCATTTTGTTTTCTTAATATTTCAAAAATTATCATTCCTCTATATCCATGTCTATATTATTCCACCCCCCCCCCCCCCCCCCCCCCAAACTTGAATTGAACCATGTCCTCATGGTTATAATAACCATTAAAACATAGGGATATAACAATATTACAACTAATTTGAGCAAGAGTTCCAAATGGTAACGAAATCTCCCCCAAACTTGGTGTATACCATAATCTGTATTCTAATTAGGACTAAAACAAGATCATAGTACATGTATTACATTTAGACAAAGACTATAAAAGATTGAAATTTCCATTAAATGACAGAAAATTAAAAATAGCTTGGCCAAAGGCCTACATATAATTGAAATTGTATGAAAATAAAAACAACATAATCCTAGAACCTGAAATAATGCAAAAATAAAAATAAACTAATTCCATCCCTAGCAATAAAATTCCTTCTTACTCTCTCACTCCTCCTTCCATTTAGTACGCATTCCCTCATCTAACTCAACCCCAAAGGACTTTGAACCATAATGTTTGGTAAATGCTTCACATTCATTTTTTTGTCATACATGTCTCATCCTAAGTCACTTGCAAGGATTTTGCTAATAATAAAAGGATAGGGAAACTTCCAATCATTAGAAAATAGGTCCTCTCTTTCCACTATCATTTCCATATGTAAACGTATATTTTCAATAATCAAATCCGGAAATGACACCCAATAGCCCATGTGAAACTTATAAATCAACTCCACCATACTTCAATAGCGAAGAAATCCATCTTGGTTAGGGTAAATTTGAGTCATCAAAATGGATTTTAAAGCCCAATAATTGATATTCAGATAATGTTTATCCAATAATTCTACTCCTTCCGGAATTGAAAAACCATTACAAATTTCCCTCATCATCTCAACAAAAAAATGGCAAAGGATTAGGTGGCATGGTAAACGGGTCTTTCCATTCCTTAGGAAGCTCTCTCGAAATCTCCCATTCTCGAGCTACCATATTTGCATCAATTAGAATGGATTTGAAATTATATTTTGTCCACATAGAAAGAACAATTCCATCATTTGTTTCAACAATCAACATATTTTTATAGAATTGACGTACTATGTCTGGGAAAATGACATTGGAACTAGCAATCAAAAGGTTCTGCAACCCTCGGTTGAAAAGTAATGTGAAAGCAAAATGAAAACGAGGATGATCTAAGCGATTACTAAGAAATATCACCTCATAACCTAACTCATGCAAATCTAAGGCATCAATATTTAGATTATTAAGAGGAGAATAGTCGGGTTCTTCATGTTGAGCAACATCATCAACAGCTAAGATATGTTTAATCCTAACCTCTTCATTAGGGGAACTTGAAGCAACAGATGAAACAGGTGAAGAGGAAGAGGAAAAAGAAGAATTGTCAATGATTTCAACCATTATTCAAGTATTCTGGTATAAAGATAAAATAATCTGAAATGTTTATCTAGTATATTTATAAAGTATATGGTGATTAATTAGTTTGGTTATTGGTTATATTGAAAGAAACAAAATCAGTCAAATAAAGTTATATATTATACTATATTAGTTGATATTAAAGCAATACCCTAATGACCTATATGTTCTCTGTCGCACGAAGTGCATTTCTATAAAACCAATCGATCGAATATATATTCTATCGATCGATCGAACTTTGCTAGAAAATAATATTTTTATATTTTACATTCTTGGAATTATTTAAAAATAAAAATTATAATAAAATTATAAAAATCCGTTTTAAAATAAATATTCAAATTATAATACACTAGTGGTCATTATTTATCATAACTGACCAGGCGGGATACCATTTTTCCTTAATCAGAATCGTATGTTGGATCTATTAAATCTATAGATTCCACCATACCTACATTTGTATCATGTTCATAATAATGTTTTAGTCATTGACCGTTAACCTTAAAACGATTACCATTCTTAGGATCCTCTAACTCTACAACTCCATATGGATATACATTTAGAACTGTATATGGTCCATCCTAATCGGGATCGAATTTTTCCAGGAAAGAATTTTAAGTTTGAGTTAATCAACCATACTTTCTGTCCTAATTCAAATGTTTTATGACGGATATGTTTATTGTGGAACACTTTTTTTTTCGCTTTATAAATTTTAGAATTCTAATACGCATCGTTACGTATTTTGTTTAAATCATTTAATTGTATTTTTTGATGAATTCCTGCTTGCTTTAAGTCAAAGTTTAGTCTTTTTGTCGCTCAATATGCTTTATGCTCTAATTCAATAGGGATATGACAAGTCTTCCCATAAACTAATCTATATGGAGTGGTACCAATTGGTGTTTTGTAAGCAGTTTTATATGCCCATAGTACATCATTTAATCTATTCACCCAATCTTTTCTATCAGGACGCACTATTTTTTCAAGTATCTGCTTAATTTCTCTATTCGAAATTTATGCTTGACCACTTGTTTATGGATGATAAGCAGTGCCTACCTTGTGTGTTAAAAGAATACTTTTCACACAAACTCCCTAAATATTTATTGCGGAAATGCTTTCCTCCATCACTAATTATGGCTCGTGGTGTTCCGAATCTAGTCAACACATTAGACTTTAAGAATTTGATTACCGCTTGATGATTTGTTTTTTTAGTCGACACAGCTTCAACCCATTTTGATACATAATCAACCGCAACTAAGATAAACTCAAATTCCTGTGACTTCAGGAATGGCCCCATAAAATCTATTGCCCATACATCAAATAATTCCATTATAATAATTGGGTTTTGCAACATTTGATTCCTTGGAGATATTCCGCATAATTTTTCACACCTTTCACACCCCTTACAAAATTCATAAGCATCTTTAATTAATGAGGGCCAATAAAACCCACTTTGTAGCACTTTCATTGCTGTATTTGTTTCTCCAAAATGACCTCCACATTCATGGGTGTGACAAAATTTTAAAATACTTGCTACATCACTTTGGGGAACACATTTCCTAATGATTTGATTGGGGCAATATTTAAATAGACGCGGATCTTCCCATATATAGTGTTTAGCTAGAGAAAAGAAACGTTCCCTTTCTTGTTTTGTCCAGCCCTCTGGTATTCTACCTGTAACGAAGTAATTAACTATATCCGCATACCAAATGATCTCTAAACTGACATGGAATAATTATTCATCTGGGAAGGAATCCTTTACAGGTGTATCACCATTGGGTGACTCTAGTACTAATCGTGATAAATGATCTGCTACTACATTTTCGGTACCCTTTTTATCTCTGATTTCCAAATCAAATTCTTGTAGAAGTAATATCCATCTGATTAATCGAGGTTTTGAGTCTTTCTTTCATAGGAGATACCTCAACGCCGAGTGATCAGAATAGACTACCACCTTAATTCTTAATAGATATGAGCGAAACTTATCCAAGGCATAAACTACGACCAATAATTCTTTTATGTGGTAGTATAATTCATCTGAGTTTCAGTAAGGGTATTGGTAGCATAGTAAACAACATGTGGTATTTTCTCCTTTCTTTGCCCAAGAACTGCTAGAATAGCATAATCGGAAGCATCACACATTAACTCAAATGGTCGTGACCAGTTCGGGGGTTACATAATTGGAGAAATAGATAATAAGTGTTTTAGTATCTCAAAAACCTTATCTCACTCTATGTTAAACTCAAATGGTGCATCTTTTGTAAGTAGACTACATAGTGGTCTTTCTATTTTACTAAAATCCTTAATAAACCATCGATAAAAACTGGCATGACCTAGGAATGATCGTATTTTTTGTACAGTTGTAGGCGGAGGTAAGTTAGATATTAGTTTTATTTTTTCTTTATCTACCTGAGTTCCTCTTTTGGAAATAATGTGACCTAACACTATCCCTTCTTGCACCATAAAGTGACTCTTCTCCCAACTTAGAATTAGATTAGTTTATTTACATCTTTTTAATACCATCACTAGATGGTCTAACCATTCATCAAAGGAAGTTCCAAAGACTGAAAAATCATCCATAAATACTTCCAAAACAATTTCCACCATATCTGAAAAGATTGACACCATACATCTCTAAAAAATGGTTGTTGTATTGCATAAACCAAATAGCATTCTCCTATATGCAAAGCTACCATAAGGACAGGTAAACGTAGTTTTCTCCTGATCCACAGGATCAATTGTTACTTGGTTATATCTCGAATAACCGTCTAGAAAGCAATAATAGCTCTGTTGTAACACCCCGCTCCAACACTTGGTATAATATTATCCGCTTTGGGCCCAGCCCGCACGGTTTTGCTATTGGGCTCCTCCCAAAAGGCCTCATACCAATTGGAGACAACACTGCACATATAAGCACATCCCCAAACCTCTACCCGGGCGATGTGGGACATCACAATCACCCCCCCTTGGGACCCAGCGTCCTCGCTGGTGTTACCCATGGGCTTGTGCATGATCATAATCACCCTCCCTTGTGATGTCCCAAGAGGGGGTGATTGTGATGTCCCACATCGCTCGGGTAGAGGTTTGGGGATATGCTTATATGTGCAGTGTTGTCTCCAATTGGTATGAGGTCTTTTGGGAGGAGCCCAAGAGCAAAAGCGTGAGGGTTAGGCCCAGAGCGGACAATATTATACCAAGTGTTGGAGCGGGGTGTTACAATAGGTATCAGAGCCAGAGCCCGGCTAGAATTAAGTGTGGGTGCATGCACAAGCCCGTGGGTAACACCAGCGAGGACGCTGGTTCCCAAGAGGGGGTGATTGTGATGTCCCACATCGTCCAGGTAGAGGTCTGGGGATGTGCTTATATGTGCAGTGTTGTCTCCAATTGGTATGAAGCCTTTCTAGAATTTAACCGTGCAGGCTGGGCCCAGAGCGGACAATATTATACCAAGTGTTGGAGCGGGGTGTTACATCTGCCCTGCTAACCTTTCTAGAAATTAATCAATAAACGGTAGTGGGAAATGATCTTTTTAGGTGTGAGAATTTAGCTTTCGATAGTCAATGCATACACGCCATCCAGTGGTGGTGCGCTGAGGAATTAATTCTCCCATTGTATTGGGTACAACAATAATGCCAGATTCCTTAGGTACTACTTGAGTTGGACTTACCCATGTGGTATCAGAAAGAGGATAAATTATTCTTACATCTAGTAATTTTACTACTTCCTTTTTAACAACCTTATTCATATCAGGATTTAATTTTCTTTGCATTTATCTAGAGGGTTTAGCATCTTCTACTAAATGAATACGATGCATGCAAATTGAGGGATCTATTCCTTTTAAATCCACTACACTTCACCCTATTACTTCCTTATTCTCTCTCAGAACCTTTACTAAACTATTTTCTTGCTCTGTATTTAACTGGGCAGAAATGATCACTAGTAATGTTTTTTTAGGCCCAAGAAATACATATTTCAGGTGATTAGGTAATTCTTCTAATTCTAATTTAGGTGGTGCTAGTAAGGAATGTATTGGGGGTGTACTTGATAGAGTTGGTAATGGCTCTTTGGGCGCCCTCCATGGTGGTATGTTTAAAGATTGTTCAATGATGGAGATATCTTATAATTTATTTAGTTTCTAGTTATTTAGTTGCTCAGTGTAGTCATCCAATATTTTCTCATTGCTCATTGCTCTTGCTAGTGGATCTTTAGTCAATATTTGGGGTGTTGTTTCTTCTGTCACTTCATCGAGTGCATCAGTGAAAAAACAATAATCTTGCTCAATCACTGGATTTTTATTAAGGAACACATTCTTCCTAATTTTCATGTTTCCAAAGGATAAATCCATAATCCCAGTTCTGGAATTTATGCATGCATTAGCAATTGCTAAAAAATGTCTTCCTAGGATTATAAGTATTTGCTTAGTAGGGTTGTACACCGGTTCGGTGTCTAGAACAACAAAATCCACAGGAAAGTAGAATTTATCAATTTGAACAAAATCATCATCTACAATTTCTCTAGGTTCTTAGGTTGATCTATCAGCAAGTTGTAGAATGATAGGTGTGGGAGTTAATTCTCCTAAGCCTAGTTGTTGATAAACATAATTTGGTAGTAGATTAACACTAGCTCCTAAATCAAGAAGAGTTTTCCCAATTTCTTGATCTCCAATTACACAGGAAATAGTTGGGGCTCCAGGGTCTTTATATTTGGGAGGAGTGGTGTTTGATATTATTGAATTCATATGATTGGTCAATACTATTTTATTTGTATTGTGAGTTTGATTCTTCCTTTTTTCTGTACATAGATATTTTAGGAATTTAACATAGCCAGAAACTTGCTTAATAGCATCAAGAAGAGGAAGATTGATTTTCACTTGTTGGAAAGTTTTGAACATTTCTTGAATCTTTTCTCCTTGTTTACCATACAGAACATGATCTTTTAAGTGTTGTGGAAAAGGTGTTTTTGGTTTATAGCTTGGTTCTCCTATTTCTTTAAGTAGTGTGGAATTGTTCTGTGTTTCTTTAATAGGTTGTTTTCCTTTAGAGATTAATTCCTCAAACACAAGTTCTTTTTCTTTTTCTTTATTTGTATCTTCATTAATATTTTGTTTCTTCGCTCATTCCTCAAATTGTTCTTCAGCCTTATTGTCTATGACCTTTCCACTTCTAAGAGTGGTTATTGCTTGAATTGTTTCAATGGTTGGTTCTCCTATAGGAATGACATTCTCTATCATATGTTGCCTTTTAGGGTTTATTAACGGCTGACTTGGCAGTTTTCCTTCTTTCCTTTTATTCATAGAATTATCTATTTGCCCAATTTGGGACTCTAGTTTAGAAATAGATTGGGAATGTGTATGTAGGAGTTGGGTAGCATTTTTGAATTCGTTTAGGACACTCCTGATTTCTTGTTCGAAACCAAGTGACCTCATAGGTTTTGAATTGTTTGGATTTATGAAAGGTTGTTGGTTAGGATTTTAATTAAATAGTCAGAATTGATTTGGTTGTTATGTAGGGTTTTGGTTAAATGGGTGGAATTTGTTAGATAGTTGATTAGGACTTTGATTAAAGGTATTATTTTGAGTCTTGTATGAGAAGTTAGGATGGTTTCGCCAACCGGGATTATAGGTATTTGAAAATGGGTTGTTATTCGAGTTTGTGAAAGTAACATTAACATCATCAGTGATAAACTCTGAATCTTGTTGTGTATAAGGACAAGTATTAGCAAAGTGCGAAGGATTAGCGCACACTGAGTAGACTTTTTAGATATTATTAGATTAAGTATTTCTCATTAATAGATTAAACTTTTTATTTAACTCATCTACTTTTGAGGTTACTTTATTGATTTAACTGATTTCAAATGCACTATCAGTTTTTTAGGATTAAAGAGGATAGTTCATGGTGCTCTAATGTCGGACATTTTTTTATGAGAATCTTCACTGAGATTCTTGAAAAGATTCCATCAGAAAGTCTACAGGTTTCTGTGTAAAGTTACCTTAGCAAGTTGCATCAACTATATTTTTATGTCCCTCTCCTAGTCCTATATAGAAACGACGGACTAACTCATGTGTTGGGAATCCTTGGTGAGGTCATTTTCGTAATATTTTGTTAAATCGTTCCCAATTTTCATAGAATTGATCACCAGGTAATTCTGTAAACATTAGAATCGTTCGTCTAGTTTCATGAGTTTTTCATACAGGGAAGAATTTATGCAAAAAAACCTTTTTAAAGTTTCTTCCGATCAGTTTTAGTATCGGTTGGTATAGTTCTGTACCATACTTTAGCTTTATCTTTTAAGGAATCAGAGACTAATCGAGTTTTAAATTCATCATTAATTTTTCCTCTCATACATATGGTAGAACAAACCTCTAAAAATTCATCTATATGTTGATACGGGTCTTCTTGAGCATTTCCATGAAATTTAGATAACATATTAATTATTGTTGGTTTTATTTCGAAGTTTTCCGCTCCATCAGGTAGGGAAATTTCTAAAGGTGGCTTATAGTCCTGAGGTATATAGAAATCTTTAAAACCTGTGGTCAGTGCCGCGACTACGTTTTCAGCCATGTTTAAATTATTATTTATTAAATTATTTATTTTATTTATTCGGTACGTTCGGTCAATTTAAGGATCAAAATTCACAAGGGGACTATTAATTGAACGACGCCTAAGCATAAATAATCAATAATAATATCGAATAATAAGTACTAAATTACAATAACTGAATAAGGAATTAAAATGAAAAATATTTTTATTTATTTATTTATTTATATATTATTTATTTATTTTATATATCAATATATATGTATGTATATATAATACATATAATAAAATTATTATTAATATTTTTTTATATGAACAATCGTTGAAGGAGTCGATCGATCGGAGACTGGAGTCCGTGAATTTTTTGGAAAATTTGGAGTTTCAAGTAGGATATAGTATACAGTATAGTTGCAAGTACGCGAGTGGTATATAGCATAGTTGGGCAAAGAGGGTATCGAACCACAGAGATTAAAGTCGTATTTCAAATAATTATAAAGTAGCAAATTAAATCATATTTATAAAAGTTGTTTGATTGGTTTGTTGTATTAAACTACTAAACTTAAAATAAAGATAAAGATAAATATTTTTGGTTTCACTCAAGATAAACAACTCAACTACTAGCCTTTTAACATAGTCCTTTAATTATATTATTGCAAGATGGTGGTACAGCTCATATGAATCAAACTAGTAAAGCTACAAGCAATTGTCTAGCCCCAAAAAGGATACAATCGGTCCGTATTCACTACAATCCATCTTCGATTAGTATGACTGTTGTATGCATCTATACTACAACTACTCCTAAAACATGAAATTCAAAAGCACACTAACAATCATCTTCTCTAGGCATGGACTGTGCAAACCTAAGTCTTTACCATGCCAAATAAGTACCATTATGTAGCCACTTTTAGTCACTAATTAAACCTAGAGGGGGGTGAATAGGGTGTCTGAATAAATTCTTTGCATCTTTTCAAAAAATAACGCAATCTATATCTAATAATCAATTAGTTCAATAAACTAGCAATAGTTCCATTTTGAAAGTTCAAGTTAATTGATCTAACGAATTATTCCAAGATTAACATAGCATGAAAAATAATGAAATAAATATAGCATGCAAGATATTGAAGTAAAGAAATAGATATAAAGATAGAGAGATTGACACCGCGATTTTTCGAGGTTCGGTAACTGCTATTCCTCGGCTCAAGAACCCCTTATTGAGACTTTTCCTGATCCTTTCACTATGGCTCTTCCTTCACAGATGGAATAGCAAACCTTTACACATGAGCTAACAAGCTCATCTCACATTCAAGAGAACAATGCTTTCTTGAACCAATGGACCTCAATAACCCAAGAATACAAATTTTTGTATGCAATCAATATATCACTCAAGAAATAAAAACACTCAAAACCCTAAGGTTTTTATGGAATATTGATCAATATAAGTTCAAGTGTTTTTAAGTGATATTTCAAGAACTCTATATGAATATTGTTAAATGAATGATTTCAACAAGTGTGCTCAAGAGAATTAAAACGACACTAGAGTTTAAAGCTTTAAAAGATTTGAGTTGAAAATCAAGCTTCTTGCTTATTCCTTATTGCCTTTAATGCCTTTTTCAAAGTGTGCTAGAGAGAAATTTTGAATATGAATATTTGAAGATGAAGATTTGAAGAATTTTTCACACAAGAACTAACTCTCTCAATTTCACATCTCTTTCTTTATTAGTGTATATTAGGGTTTGAGAGAGTGAATCTTATTCATGAAGAGTAGAAGAGTGAGCATGGAAAAGTTGAGAGAATAAAACACCAAGTGATGGGCAAAATATTTTTAAAAATCACTTTTTCTCAAAAGTTGGGTACCCAGTCGACTGCCTCTTAAATTCCATTCGACTGCCTCTAAATTGAGTTTTAAAATATTTTTTCCAACGGTCACTGCCAGTCGACTGCCTCAAGAAACCCAGTCGACTACCTCAAGAGTCAGTCGACTGCCTTGAAAAGCCAGTCGACTACCTAATGCGATTAAAAACACTCAAACTCTTTGTCAATTCCAGTCAGTTGGCCAATTTTGTACTGGCAGTCAATTGGGTCACTTCCAGTCGACTGCATTGGCCTTGTCAGTCGACTGGGTTAAACCCGGTAACTTGATTTGTTCATTTTTGTTCCATTTTGAGTTCGGTTATTTAATCACTTGATCTTATAAGACTAATCAACGCATAAAATACCTTGTTACAGTATTCACACCCCGACCTATCTACCCCAGTCTTGATTCTTCAATTTTTGCTTTTCGTTGACAATTTTGTCCTTTGTTGTTTTTGCTCTTTTGAATTTCATTTTTCGCTTTTGTGTTGAGCATTCATTTCCAAGTGTTCTTTTCCTGTCTTTTGCGAAAACATTTAACTCAATTTTCATTAGTACCAAACACACATAAATGATTTATTATCATCAAAAAGGTATTATCGTTCGACCGTAAATTTTAAAGCCAACAATCTCCCCTGTTGGCCTTAAGATTTTAATCTAAGGGTAATTCCGTAATTTTGATGATAACAAATCTTTAATGATGTATTTGTACTAATGACTACAATGAGTATTTGTCCAAACTTGAAAGAACAGGAAAATCATATATGGATCATGCGGACAAAAAGATCATGGCGTTGCATTTAAAGCGAACAAACAAGAATATCAAATGCAAAAAGATTGAAGTTCAAAGATGATCAAGAGCAAAGAGATTGAAGCTTAAAGTTAATCATTTCAAAGAGGATCAACCACTACTTGAAGATTGGGTAGATAGGTTGGTGAGTGTTTAGATTTTAACTGTCAAAGTAATTATTTGAATTATTTTGAAGCTCTAGAAATCTAAAATCATTATGCATAAAACTATTTTTTGAAAACAAATAAATACCAAATTAATGAATTTGGATTTAAGAATTAGCATTCAAAGTTTTGCAAATTAAATACAAAATATTTGGAGACTCAGCTCACCCCATTTGCAAACTCAGCTCACCCTATTCTCACAATTTTCAAATGCATAACTCAGCTCACCCCATTCAGGAACTCAGCTCACCCCAATCCCTGAATTGCTTTTCAATGGCTCTATTGCCTTTTCAAACGGCTCTATATGACTTTTTGTCATATTTTATGCCAAAAATGATGAAAATATTTGCTATAAAAGGACTTAAAACTCTCTTTACAAATTACCTCTTGCAAACTCAATCATACACTTTCATATACACTTTTGTATCATCATTCACATATTTTCAAGTCTAGAGCTTCAATTTTTTTATTCAAATTCTTACTCTAGTCTTGTGAGCAAGAGAGCTACAATTGTACAAATCAATCTTTGAGAGATATTCTAGTGTACAAGATCATTGTATTCAAAGGGTTGGTGTGACCCAATTTTAGGCTAAGAGAGGGTGTTCTCTTAGCAAGGAGAAGTGGTGTGCTTCTTGTGAAGGTTTTGCTCTCCACCCGTAAGGAGAAGCCATAGTGGATTTGAGAAGTCTCAAGAAGAACCTTGAGCCGAGGACGTAGGAATCAAGGGTATTCTGAACCTCGCTAAAATCGCTTGTCCAAGTATTTATAATTCTCTCTCTACTTTATTTTGATTTATATTGCTTTGTGTTTTTATATTAAATCATCTAGAATTGCAATTAAATTTATCAATTAGAAAATCGAATTAAATTCCATTGTTTAAGCTAAGACTCTATTCAGCCCCCCTCTAGAGTCATTTATCGGGCAACAATTGGTATCAGAGCAAGGCTCTAATTTAAAGGCTTAATCACCTTAGAGAAAAGATCATGGCAAACAATGGTGTTACACACATAGAGGGTCAATCTAACAATAGACCTCCTTGGTTTGATGGTTCAAACTATAGTTATTGGAAAACTAGAATGATTGATTTTCTTCAAGCTATAGATTACCAAATATGGCAAGTTATTGAAAATGGACCATTTATTCCTATGAAAGAAATCGATGGCAAAAAGGTGCCTAAGGAGGCAAAATAGTGGGATGCGGATGAACGTAAACTTATCTCAATAAATGCTAAGGCCAAAGTAAATTTAAATTGTGCAATTAGTCCAAATGAATTTAATAGGGTATCAACTTGCACAACCGCCAAAGAAATTTGGGATAAATTAGAAATAACATATGAAGGAACCTCACAAGTTCGTGAGTCAAAAATTGATTTACTTATGCATGAATATGAACTATTTCGCATGAAAGAAAATGAAAGCATTAATGATATGTTTTCTCGAATCACAAATATTTTGAATGGTTTGAAACATCTTGGTAGACCTATGGCTAACTCGGATATTGCAAGAAAAGTTCTTAGAAGTCTTCCGGCCAAATGGGATGCCAAAACTACCGCCATCAAGGAATCTCATGACCTTACTAAACTCAACATTAATGAGCTACATGGTTCACTTCTCACATGGGAGATGACTCTCAAATCTCGTGAAGAAGAATCAAAACCAAGGAAAGGATTAGCTCTTCAAGCCGCCTTCAAAGAAGCGTTGATGGAGACCGATGATCTCGAAAATGATGATGAAGAAATAGCTCTCATCACCCAAAATTTTAAGAAATATCTTCAAAGAAAAAGTTTTCAAAGAAGGAATCCTATGAGGAAGGGAGAACCATCCAATGAGGCTAGCAAAAGAGATACACCCACGTGCTTTCATTGTGGAAAGGTGGGTCACTTCAAAGCCGATTGTCTCAAGCTCAAAAGCGAAAAGGAAAAGAAGAAAAATAAAAAGGCTATGCAAGCTACATGGGAGGATGATGAATCTGACGTCTCAAATAGCGACAATGAAGTGGAAGAAATGGCAAATCTTTGTCTCATGGCTTTCGATGACGAGGTATGTAATGATTCTCTTAATGACACTTTACCTTCTTATGATGATGTTGTAGACTCATATAATGAATTACAAGAAGCATTTAAAGAAATTCATGATGAATTGAGAAAAATGATTTTGAAATGTAATTCTCTCAAGAGAGAAAACAAATCTTTATCACTTGAGCTTTCTAAATCTAAAGAAGAAGTTATTTCTTTAAAAGAACAAAAAGAAAACACTACTCCTTCAAATGATCTTATTAGTGAAAATATTTTACTCAAAAAGACCATTGATGATCAAATAAATATATTAGCCAAATTTACAAAAGGAAAGGAAAACTTGGCTATTATGCTTGGAAGCCAAAGAAGTTCATTCTTTAAAGAAGGATTAGGTTATGATCCTTATCAAAAGGATGCTTGTTTATTAAAGAAAAGAAATCCCTTACATGAAACTTTCATTAAAAATTCTTTGACTCATTTAAGATGTAATTATTGTAAGAGGAGTGGACATAGAATATTTGAATGTACCAAAAGAAAGAAAAATAACATTAAGACCATTTGGGTTATCAAAGGCACTTATGTTAAAATTTCTAACCACAAAGGACCCAAGGATATATGGGTACCAAAATTAGTTACCTAATTATTTTTGTAGGTATGCTTGAAGTCCTCCTCTTCCAAGGACAAATGGTTTCTTGATAGTGGGTGTTCAAGACACATGACGGGAGATAAATCAAAATTTCTTTCTCTCAAGCCTTATGATGGAGGAAATGTGACATTTGGGGATAACTCTAAAGGAAAAGTAATTGGCATTGGAGCAATTGGTATTTCTTCATCTCTCTCTATTGATAACATGCTTCTTGTTGATGGATTAAAACATAACTTGTTTAGTATTAGTCAACTTTGTGATAAAGGTTTTAATGTTATCCTTAAATCTAACCAATGCATTGTTGAACATGATAACAAACAAGTATTTGTTGCTAATAGAAATGGAAATTTATATACATTGCTTTTATGTGAATTGCATGACCAAGATGTAAAATGTTTTGTTTCTTCAAATGAAAATAGTTGGTTATGGCATAGAAGACTTGGACATGCTAGTATGGATTTATTATCTAAATTGTCTAGAAAAGACTTAGTCAAAGGCCTCCCAAAGACTAAGTATATTAAAGACAAAATTTGTAGCTCTTGTCAATTAGGGAAACAAGTTAAGACATCATTTAAAAGCAAAAAGAGCATTACTACCACAAGACCTCTTGAATTAATTCATATGGACTTGTTTGGACCGGAAAGGGTTATTAGTATAGGTGGTAAACTTTATGCATTTGTCATTGTTGATGATTTCTCTAGATTCACTTGGGTCTTTTTTCTTACACATAAAAATGAGGTTCACTCTATCTTTTCTAAATTTTGTAGAAAAGTTCAAAATGAAAAAGAATATAAGATTAAAACCATTAGAAGTGATAGAGTAAGGGAATTTGAAAATCAAGACGTAGAGAGATTTTGTGATGACAATGGTTATGATCATAATCTCTCGGCCCCTAGAACTCCTCAACAAAATGGAGTTGTTGAAAGAAAGAATAGATCTCTCCAAGAAATGGCAAGAACTATGCTAAATGAGCATAGCTTGCCTACATATTTTTGGGCCGAAGCTGTCAACACCGCATGTTATGTTATTAATAGGGTAATTATTAGAAAGACCATTGACAAAACTCCATATGAACTTTGGTATGAAAGAAAACCCAACATTTTTGGTTGTAAATGTTTTGTCCTAAATGATAAGGACAATCTTGGTAAATTTAATGCTAAATCCGATGAAGGGATTCTCCTTGGTTATTCATCTAGGAGTAAAGCATATAGAGTGTACAATAGAAAAAATCAAGCGGTAGTTGAATCTATCCATGTAACATTTGATGAATCACTACTACCTTCACCTAGACCAAACCAAAGTGATGATGAGTTTAACGATATTGAACAAGGTGTCAATAAACTCAATATGAATGAAAATCCAAATGAACTTTCACCAAACTCATCCCAAGATGATAAGTCTTCCAATGAACCCTCTCTTAAAGAGTCACGTGATACTCTTCCCAAGAGTTGGAAATATGTAAGAAATCATCCTATTGACCAAATTATTGGAGACCCTTCCAAGGAAGTTAGCACACGTTCTCAAGTTAATAATGTGTGCAATTACTTGGCATTTGTATCTCAATTTGAGCCTAAAAACATACAAGAAGCCGAAAATGATGAATCATGGTTTCTTGCTATGCAAGAAGAATTGAATCAATTTGAAAGAAATCAAGTGTGGGAATTAGTTCCAAGACCGAATGATAAAACCATTATAGGAACTAAATGGGTATTTCGGAATAAAAAGGATGAATCGGGAATCATTGTTAGAAACAAGGCAAGACTTGTTGCCAAGGGATATAATCAAGAAGAGGGAATTGATTATGAGGAAACCTTTGCCCCCGTTGCAAGGTTAGAAGCGATTAGAATGTTACTTGCATTTGCATCTCACATGAATTTTAAATTATTTCAAATGGATGTTAAAAGTGCATTTTTAAATGGTTTCATTGAAGAAGAAGTCTATGTAGAACAACCCCCGGGATTTGAAAATTTCACCTTTCCCAATCATGTCTTTAAGCTATCAAAAGCCTTATATGGCTTAAAGCAAGCTCCAAGAGCTTGGTACGAAAGACTTAGTGGTTTTCTACTTAAAAATGGATTCAAATGTGGTAAAATAGATAATACTCTCTTTACTAAATCCATTAATAGTGAATTGTTAATTGTTCAAATATACGTAGATGATATTATATTTGGATCAACTAATGATACACTATGTGACGAGTTTGCTTATATCATGCAAAACGAGTTTGAAATGAGCATGATGGGAGAACTCAACCTCTTTTTAGGGTTGCAAATCAAACAAACACTTGATGGCATTTTCATTTGCCAATCCAAGTATATCAAAGATTTTCTAAAGAAATTTGGTTTGGAGGGAGCCAAACATGCCAAAACTCCTATGAGTTCTTCCTTGAAACTTGATAAGGATGAAAATGGCATTGATTTTGATGTTAAGAAATATAGAGGACTAATTGGTAGTCTTTTGTATTTAACGGCTAGTAAGCCGGACATTATGTTTAGTGTTTGTTTATGTGCTCGTTTTCAATCATGCCCTAAAGAATCTCATTTTATTGCGGTTAAAAGAATCTTTAAATATTTGAGTGGCACAATTGATCTTGGCTTATGGTATTCACGTCACACATCATTTGAATTAACTAGCTATTCGGATGCCGATTTTGCCGGATGCAAGGTTGATAGGAAAAGTACTAGCGGCACTTGTCATTTCTTAGGACACTCCCTTGTATCGTGGTCATGTAAGAAACAAAATTCCGTGGGCGGAAGCCGAATATGTAGCCGCCGGTAATAGTTGTGCTCAAACGCTATATATTATGCAACAACTTGAGGATTTTGGGCTTACCTATGATCATATTCCGATTAAGTGTGACAATACGAGTGCAATTTGTATCTCAAAGAACCCTATTCAACACTCTCGAACCAAACACATAGAAATTCGGTACCATTTTCTTCGAGATCATGTTTCTAAAGGTGACATCGAACTTGTTTTTGTCAAAACGGAAGATCAACTTGCGGATATTTTTACAAAACCCCTTCAAGAGGATCAATTTTGTTCAATCCGAAGAGAACTCGGCATGACACGTGAATTTGAGGTAATCTAAATTATTATTTAAAAATCTATATATAGTTATATATATATATTTGTGTCTTTTTACACATCTTCATCTATAATTATATTTGTTTCCTATACATATGTAAGTATATATTTAGTTTAATTAAAAAAAAAAAAAAAAAAAAAAAAACAAAAACCGGATTCCACTCAACTAAGCTAAGTTTTTATGTGCAAAACTTGTCCAAAGCTACTGACTTTTCCTTCTTTGCCGAGTCTTATCTCGGTTTCATCCGAATGTTTTATCTCGATTTCATCCGAATGTTTTAAGGAGTTTTCAATTAAAACAATTGTTGGGGCAGATTTTAGGGCTTCTTCACTTCGTCTGTGTCCCTCATCTCTCTCACACAGACTTTCATACCTAAATCACCACCTCTGCCACAAATTGATCCTTCAATACCATCACTGACCAAGCGCCACACCTCCTCTGCTCCACCGGGAGACCCGCCTCCGCCACCACCAAGCTCAACCCACCACAACGGTGAACCAGCACCGCCTCCGCCGCGAACCGAACAGAATCCTCTACCACCGCTTCTCACAGTCGTGTCCGACGGCCCTGCTCTCTCCTTTGCGACCGAGCACCAGAGTGTCGTCGCCTCACTCGCAAACCACCACCACTGCTCTATCTCTGTCTCTGCGAAAACTCGGCGACCAGTCACCAGGCCACCCAACTCACCACCGCGAGACCCGCCTCCGCCTGTGTCTCTGGGAACCCGCTGCTCCACCATCACTACATCTCTCTCGCGCGAACTAAGGACGAACCCCAGCTTCCCGTTGCCGCCAAGCCGCTGTGCTTTGTGGTTTGCGCCGCCATCCTCCACGGCGTCAGCCTCCCCTGTCATTTCCCCTGCTGTGAGCATTTACCCATATCATACATATATATATATATATATCTAGCGTATATATATAAATATATATCCTGCGTATATATCAATATATATCCATATATATGTGTTGCCTTTATCAGCTTTTAATTTCTCTACCTAAGGCTTTTCATTTCGAAAATTGGTGTTGGCAATTCAAAGTTTGGAATTGATTGAAAGCTTGGGATCAAAATTCTGAAACTTACCCTGTTTTTCAAATTTGGACCTTTTGAAGCTTTGACAATTTCCTTTTGTTTTTCTGAACACTAGTTTTATTTTGGGAGCAAACTTTTGGGCTGGAAAAACATTTTGGCTAATTTTAAAAATAATTTGGAGCTGTCAGATTTCTTTCTGGAAAATTTCTCCGAAAATGGCCCCCAAAACTCGAGCCCAGCGTGTGACTCGTATCCCAAACAGCCCCTGTTCCGGTTCCAATCCCATAACCCACAATCCGGTTTCTCCCTTACCCACTCCGATAGTCAAAATTCATGGGACACCCAAATGGCAACAAAAATTCGAAGGCACTTTTGCCCATCGCAATATTGTCATTTGTCGAGTTGTTACTTCCGAAGATTGTGAAAAAGCCCACCTTAATACGTATCGCCTGTTTGACGCTATTGGACTAGGACATTTCGTCTCCATGGATGTTCCCGTCTTTACTCGGGCAACTAAACTCTTCTATAGCCATCTTTCAACATCAAAGACGACCCTGAATTCCTCTGTCCTCGGAACTGTAATTGAACTTAACTGTTCCAACCTCCGTCATTACCTTAATCTTGATGAAGGAGGCATTCAACACTACAATACACACAAGTGGTACCGTTCTCCAACTTTCAATCCTGTTGAAGTTGTTCAACTCCTTTGTCATAATCCCAACACCAAACCTGATTCCCTACTCAAGCATACTCAGCTTACTCTTGAGGCTCGCCTTGTGTACAATATAATCACACGCAATATCATTCCTAAATCTGGCGGTAAGTCCGACGTATCCCGTATGGAGGCTTTTCTGACATGGTGCGTGTTGGCAGGGTGCCGGTTTGATTTGGCCTTCATTATGTTCAATCACATGAAGGCTTGCCTTAAAAGTGGCAAACACCTTTGCTATGCCATGCCTCTGTCTCGTATTTTCGAATCACTTAAGATTAACCTCTCCAAAGAGGCCCGAACCCGTTCTCGCATCATTGATCGTTTCGTGCCTCGAACTCTCCAAAGCATGAGGTTGTTAGTCGACAAGAATGGAAATTGGTATGATCCGAAACTATCAATACATCCACAGCCTGTGATTACTAATGATGCAAAAATTGAAGATACACCAGCTTTCCAGCAGGCTAGTGCTGCTTCATCACCACATTCTGACCCGGAAAATCCATTAGTCATGATCGCAGCTTCTCAAGTTCGGATGGAGTCCCGGATTGATGCTTTATATTCACGGGTCGATGAGGGTCTTATAGGTTTATCATTACGTATGGACATAATTCAGCAGCATATGCATCATCTAATGGATCGACGCTGATTGCTCTACGATTTTCCTCGATGGCGGCTCTCCGCCCTTTCTTTTTGCTGTGACAAAAGGGGAAGAAGTATGTGTGTTATTATCATGTTATTTTGATATTTACTAAACTTGTGTACTGCTTATTTTATAACATGAATCTATTTTGTAACATGAATCTATTATAACATGAATCTAAACTTGTGTACTAAACTTTTGGGTAATGTAAAAACAATTATGCATATTGACAGGGGGAGAATTTGTCTAAAATTCAAGCCTACTTACATTAATATACATTATCTCTATGCACACATTAATATTTTGTCATCATCAAAAAGGGGGAGATTGTTGGCCTTAAGATTTTAATCTAAGGGTAATTCCGTAATTTTGATGATAACAAATCGTTAATGATGTATTTGTACTAATGACTACAATGAGTATTTGTCCAAACTTGAAAGAACAGGAAAATCATATATGGATCATGCGGACAAAAAGATCATGGCGTTGCATTTAAAGCGAACAAACAAGAATATCAAATGCAAAAAGATTGAAGTTCAAAGATGATCAAGAGCAAAGAGATTGAAGCTTAAAGTTAATCATTTCAAAGAGGATCAACCACTACTTGAAGATTGGGTAGATAGGTTGGTGAGTGTTTAGATTTTAACTGTCAAAGTAATTATTTAAATTATTTTGAAGCTCTAGAAATCTAAAATCATTATGCATAAAACTATTTTTTGAAAACAAATAAATACCAAATTAATGAATTTGGATTTAAGAATTAGCATTCAAAGTTTTGAAAATTAAATACAAAATATTTGGAGACTCAGCTCACCCCATTTGCAAACTCAGCTCACCCTATTCTCACAATTTTCAAATGCATAACTCAGCTCACCCCATTCAGGAACTCAGCTCACCCCAATCCCTGAATTGCTTTTCAACGGCTCTATTGCCTTTTCAAACGGCTCTATATGACTTTTTGTCATATTTTATGCCAAAAATGATGAAAATATTTGCTATAAAAGGACTTAAAACTCTCTTTACAAATTACCTCTTGCAAACTCAATCATACACTTTCATATACACTTTTGTATCATCATTCACATATTTTCAAGTCTAGAGCTTCAATTTTTTTATTCAAATTCTTACTCTAGTCTTGTGAGCAAGAGAGCTACAATTGTACAAATCAATCTTTGAGAGATATTCTAGTGTACAAGATCATTGTATTCAAAGGGTTGGTGTGACCCAATTTTAGGCTAAGAGAGGGTGTTCTCTTAGCAAGGAGAAGTGGTGTGCTTCTAGTGAAGGTTTTGCTCTCCACCCGTAAGGAGAAGCCATAGTGGATTTGAGAAGTCTCAAGAAGAACCTTGAGCCGAGGACGTAGGAATCAAGGGTATTCTGAACCTCGCTAAAATCGCTTATCCAAGTATTTATAATTCTCTCTCTACTTTATTTTGATTTATATTGCTTTGTGTTTTTATATTAAATCATCTAGCATTGCAATTAAATTTATCAATTAGAAAATCGAATTAAATTCCATTGTTTAAGCTAAGACTCTATTCACCCCCCCTCTAGAGTCATTTATCGGGCAACATCCCCCTTTTTGATGATGACAAAACATTTTGTGTTTGTCCAAAAATGGTGAAGTATCAAGTGATACTCCCCCTCAATTTACGCTTTGCATGCTCCCTTTAATAAATGAATTTTGTAATTTTATAGGCGTTAAGAGATAGCGAAGTATTGTAATTTTAAAGTTAACAAACAACATTTTCATTTAATTTTTTCTTTTGAAGTACATGTTGTTTACTATAATACTAACACTTGAAGCATAAAGCACACACGAAATCGAAATACATCTAGACACAAAATCCTAATTTCTTCTCCCCCTATGGCAACATAAAAAAGGTGGGAGGTTGTGCTGAATGTCTGTCACAACTGAGGAAAGAGAGCCAAGATGGAGCGGAGGGCTCAGCCTGGTCCTATGGAGGAGCACCTTTCAATGATAATAAAACCCCATCGACATTCTTTGCAATGCGCATTTGCTTGAGCTGGGTGGCATCCAGAAAGATGGGGGCATGCTCATTAGGCTTGTCAGCAAGTGGAATGTCGCATTTCTCGAGCAGATAAGAAATGTGAGCAGGAAAAATAAGAGTGTCATTTTCCTTCTTTTGCCGCTCAAGGATAACGGCCCAAAAAATGAACGCCAAGTTAACCTTTGTACCGGACATAATGCAAGCACAAGGAAGGCCTCCATACTCGAAACAAGGTTACAGCTTCCAGTTTTAGACAAGATAGAGTAGGTGACAATGTTGTGAACCATTCGGGCCTCGGGAGTCAGCGCAGAGTTCGGAAACTCGGTAATTGAGTTGGTTTCCTTATCGATGCAAATACTTTACACCACATCGAGGGGGTTGAAAGAACTAGATGAATACCACATGTAGGGAGTGTAATAAGAAATACCACCCGATTGAAGCCGAAAATGGGTATTGAGGTCGGCGTCATTGAGGTCGATTTCAAGACTACCAATGTTGGCATAAAGAATAGACGTGGGGATTGCGGTGGAGATGGATTGTGGAGTTTGGTGTAGAAGGCTCTGACAGCTCGCGGGTAATGAGGAATATTGAGCGAGATAAGGAAATGCCAGCCCATATTCTTGAAGAGATTGAAGGTGTTGGTGCCGATTTCATCACACAACCTCCGAGTAACAATACTAAAATGAGCAAGATTTTGAAGTAAGAACTTGGTCTCGTAGGCATTAATATAGGCGGTGTCTTCTCCGAGGAGATCAACAAGACTCAATGGCGCAAGTTCGTCATCGGACTCGGTTTTGGCATCCTCTGGTATAACAGAAGGTATAGGAGAAGGAGAACTGCCACCGCGATGAATTCTCTTATGGGTGGGGTGACCTTGAGCTAGCATAGGGGCCATGAAAATGGCAAGAATCAGTAGGAATGGAGACACTGTGAAGAAAGTTCGGGTAGAAATTGAGAGGAGATGGAATATATGGGTATATGTATATATATATATAGGTGAAGGAAAGGGAAAGAATTAATGGGAGTGGATGAATGTGGTGAAGTGGGGGAATCAATGGGAGTGAAGAGTTTGCTTGAAAATAAGAAGTGGTGGAGAGTGGTTTGATAGAAGTGGAGAGAAGGGGAAGATAATCGGTTAAGAAACCAATTCGCGCAGAGCCAGTGGACTTGCCAAATTGAGGTAGTTGACTGGATCTTCACCCAGCCGACTAGCCAAAAAGAGGTAGTTGACTGGCTAATTATTAAGAAAACGCCTAAAGTCTCTAATTAATTCAGTTGACTGGCCAGTTTTCTATAGGCAGTCGACTGACACCTATAAAGTTTTGAAAAATATTTTGTAAGTTTAGTGCCCGAAACGACTAAACTAACACTTCATTGTCAATGGCCATACTAATTTCCCTACGAATTTGTGAAAAAGAATCCTCCGAGAGGGGTTTTATGAAAATATCCGCTAATTGATTACTAGTGTCGATAAAAATCAACTCAGCATCTCCTTTAGCTCATGATCACGTAAGAAATGATGCCTAATCTCGATGTGCTTGGTGCATGAGTGTTGAATAGGATTCTTAGAGATGCAAATAGCATTAGTATTATCACCTTTAATTGGCACTTTATTAAAAATTATACCGAAATCAAGTAATTGTTGCTTAATGTAAATAGTTTGACCGCAACTACTACCGGCCACAACATATTCGGCATCGGCGGTAGACAAGGCAACAGTGTTTTGCTTTTTACTTGACCAAGATACAAGGGAGTGTCCTAGAAAGTGAAATGTGCCGCTTGTGCTTTTGCGATCCACTTTGCATCCGGCAAAGTCGGCATCCGAATAGTTAATGAGATCAAGTGAAGTACGCCAAGGATACAAAAGTCCTAGATTGATTGTGGCACTTAAATAACAAAAGATACGTTTCACGGCAAGCAAATGAGATTCTTTAGGACAAGATTGAAAGCGAGCACATAAGCACACACTAAACATTATATCCGGTCTACTACCGATTAAGTAAAGTAAACTACCGATCGTGCCTCTATATTTAGTAATGTCAACACATTTACCATTTTAATCTTTGTCAAGCTTAATAGAGGTATTCATAGGAGTTATGGCATATTTGGTAACCTTCATACCAAATCGCTTTAGCAAATCTTTAATGTACTTGGATTGGCTAACAAATAAGCCATCCGAGTTTTGCTCTATTTGCAAACCTAAAAAGAAGTTCAACTCACCCATCATGCTCATTTCAAATTCATTTTGCATACTTGTCGCAAAATCTTTACAAAGAGAATCATTTGTTGAGTTGAATATAATGTCGTCAACATATGTTTAGACATTCAACAAAATTTTCTTAATGGTTTTCGTAAAAAGAGTGTTATCAACTTTACCTCTTGTAAAACCATTTTGAATCAAAAATCCACTAAGCCTTTCATACCAAGCTCTAGGAGCTTACTTCAAA
Source organism: Cornus suecica (assembly GCA_963922005.1). Taxonomy (NCBI): domain Eukaryota; kingdom Viridiplantae; phylum Streptophyta; class Magnoliopsida; order Cornales; family Cornaceae; genus Cornus; species Cornus suecica. The sequence continues at coordinate 55,951,047 of OY998240.1, read as the reverse complement.
CCATATAAGGCCTTAGTCAATTTGAAAACATATTTGGGAAAAAGTTCATTTTCAAAACTGGGTGATTGTTTTACAAAACCTTTTCCTTCTATAACACCATTTAAGAAAACACTTTTGACATTCATTTGATAAAGAGTAAAATTTCTAGATGATGCAAATGCAAAAAACATTCTAATTGCTTCTAATCGAGCCACATGTGCAAAAGTCTCATCGTAGTCAATGTCTTCCTCTTGATTATAACCTTGACTTACTAGTCTTACTTTATTTCGAATGATTACTCCATTTTCATCTTTTTTATTTCGAAAAACCAATTTTGTGTCAATTACAGTTTGATTTTCGGGTTTAGGAACTAAATGTCAAACTTGATTCCGTTCAAATTGATTTAGTTCCTCTTGCATGGCAACGATCCAAGAATCATCACATTGAGCTTCGTAGAAGTTCATGGGCTCGATTTGGGACACAAATGCCATGTGATTGCAAAAGTCTCTAAGTTGAGATCTAGTGCTAACCCCTTTTGATGGATTACCTTTGACTTGATCAGGAGGATGATTATGTATAATCCTCTATGATTTAGGAATTGAGTTTGTCATGTCATCATTATATTGATGCTCAACTTCACCCATTTCCTTTTGGCTACTTGATGAGTTGGAGATATTGAGATTATTTAACTATTCTCAATCCCTATAACTTCATCATCATCTAGGTCAACTATAAGTAATGGTAGTGGTGGTGATTCATCAAAGACAACATGAATTGACTCAACCATGGTTAGAGTTCTTTTGTTATACACTCAAAAATCTATACTTCTTGAAGAATATCCTAATAAAATCTATTCATCTGAGTTGGAGTCAAATTTTCCTATGTTATCCTTATCATTTAGCACAAAACATTTACAATCGAACACCTTGAAATACCTAATATTGGGTTTTCGACCATTCCATATCTCATAAGGTGTTTTTCCCAATTTCATTCGAATGATAACTCTATTTATGCTATGACAAGCGGTGTTTACCGCTTCCACCCAAAGGCTTCGGGGAAGGTTGTGTTCATTTAACATAGTTCTAGTCATTCATTGCAAATACCTATTCTTTCTTTCAACTGCACCATTTTTTGAGAGGTTCTAGGGGTCAAGAGATCATGAGATACACCAAGTTCATCACACAATTTCTCTAAATCTTCTTTGTCGAATTCCATACCCCTATCGCTTCGAATTTTCTTAATTTTCAAATCTTTTTGATTTTGAATAATTCTATAAAATTTATCAAGAATGGAGTATGTTTCATTTTTATGAGTAAGAAAGTGAGCCCAAGAATATCTATAGTAGTCATCAACTATAACAAGTACATAGAGTTTCCTGTCTAAGCTAGCAATTCTCTCTAAACCGAAAAGATCCATGTGTAGTAGCTTTAACGGTTTAGAAGTGGTGATGTCTTTATTTCTTTGGAAAGAAGACTTGACTTGTTTGCCTACTTGACATGCATTACATACTTTATATTTTGAAAATTTAGTTTTCGAGAGGATTTTCACTAAATAATTTTTAGATAAACGATAAATGAGGTCCATACTAGCATATCCTAAACGCCTATGCCATAGCCAACTATTTTCACTAGATGTGACAAAACATTTAACATCTTGTTCATACAATTCACATAGCAACATAGTATACAAGTTTCCATTTCGTTTAACATTGAATAATTGTTTTCCATATTTCTCAACTATGCATGGATTGGACCTAAAAATAATATCATAGCCTTTGTCACATAATTGACTAATATTAAACAAGTTATGCTTCAAACCATCAACCAATAACACATTATCTATAGAGAGGGAGGAAGATATACCAATGGAGCCGATTCCAATAATTTCGCCTTTAGAGTTGTCCCCAAAAGTGACATTTCCTCCTTCATAGGATTTAAGATAATTGAACTTTGATTTGTCCCCCGTCATATGCCTTGAGTATACGCTATGAAGGAATCACTTATCCTTTGAAGCGGACTTCAAACATACCTACAAAAATAAGTGAAGTTCATTGGTACCCAATTTTACTTTGGGTCCACTAAGGTTAGAAAGAGATGCAATGGTTCCTTTTGGAACCCAAATCATTTTTGTTATTACTTTCTCCTTTCTACACAAGCAAGCATCCATTTTATGTCCCTTTTTCTTGTAATAATTGCATGTAACATGCTTATGATCATTTGAGGATGCATGAGATGATTGTTTAGTAAATGTATGCCTCAATGATTTCCTCTTCTTCAAAAAAATAGCATATTTGTCAAAAGTATCATACCCTAATCCACTTTTATCAAATTGTATTCTTTGTCTTCCTAACATGATGCTTAGGTTTTATTTTTCTTTTGTAAATTTTTCTAAAATATTGATTTGATCATCAATAGTCTTTTTCGAAACAACATTCTCCTTTTCTAGTTCAAAATTCTTATCATCCGTTACACTTGAAACAATTGAATTGGAACAAGTAGAACTACATGAAGATTTTATTTTCTTGAGCATCATGTGTTTACTAGCTAATTTTTCAAATTCTTCATGCAACTCTTCAAATGCATCTTGTAATTCATTATAAGAGCTAAGAAGTTCTTCGTACGAAAATTTAGAATTTTCTAAAGTATGGGAGTTTAGATTTACCTCATCTTCATTTGCCATGAGACAAAGGTTTGACGTTTCCTCGCCATTTTCTTCGTCATCCGATTCACATGAGTCATAATCATCCCATGTAGCATTCATGGCCATCTTGTTTGGGCTTTTCTCGTTCTCTTTTTTGAGCTTAAAGCAATCGGACTTATAGTGTCTCGGCTTCCAACAATTGAAGCAAGTTGGAGGTTCCCTCTTGTTAGGCTCGCCTCTTTCCTCGTTTTTCCTTATGAATCTACCACCGTTGGATTTCTTTATTTGAAGAAATCTCTTGAATTTTTGGGTGATCAATGCGATGCCTTCATCTACCTTTTCTTCAATTTTCTCATTGGCTTCATTTTTGGTAGAGGCTTGCAAAACTATACCTTTTATCGGCTTGGTGTCTTGCTCACGAGATTTTAGAGTAATTTCCCAAGTGAGAATGGATCCGAATATCTCGTCAAGGCTCATGGTACTGAGATCATGAGCTTCTTTGATTGTCATTACCTTTGCATCCCATTTGACCGGAAGGCTTCTAAGAACTTTGCGTGAAGCATCGGATCTAGGGATAATTCTACCAAGATGCTTTAGTCCATTCAAAATATTAGTAAAATCAGACATCACTGAATTGACTTTTTTATCATCCTTCATGCTAAATAATTCATATTCATGCATGTTTATGTCAACTTTAGATTCTCACACTTGAGTGGTTCCTTCATAAGTTACTTCTACCTTATCCTACATTTCTTTAGTTGTAGTGCAAGTAGAAACACGATTAAATTCATTTGGGCTTAAAACACAATTTAGATTAACCTTAGCTTTAGAATTAAAGGACATAAGCCTACGCTCATCATTATCCCATTCATTTGGGAATTTAGGAATTATTTTATCATCTACAACTTTGGTTATAACAAAAGGTCCATCAACAATAACTTGCCAAATTTGGAAATAAATAGCTTGAAGGAAATCTATCATCCTAGTCTTCCAATAGCTATAGTTTGATCCATCAAACATTTGGGGCTTATTGTTCGATTGTCCTTCAACGTGAGTGACTAAATTAGAGGTCTTGATCGTTCTCTAAGACGGTTAACTCTAAAACAAGTAGAGTTTATGCTCTGATACCAATTGTTAGTTACTAATTAACCCTAGAGGGGGGCGAATAGGGTGTTTGAATAAATTCTTTGACTCTTTTATAAAAATAAAACAATTTATATCTAATAATCAATTAGTTCAATAAACTAGCAATAGTTCCAATTTGAAAGTTCAAGTTAATTGATCTAACGAATTATTACAAGATTAACATAGCATGCAAAATAATAAAATAAATATAGCATGCAAGATATTGAAGTAAATAAATAGATATAAAGATAGAGAGATTGACACCGCTTTTTTTTGAGGTTCGGTAACTGCTACTCCTCGGCTCAAGAACCCCTTCTTGAGACTCTTCCCAATCCTTTCACTATGGCTCTTCCTTCATAGGTGGAATAACAAATCATTACACACGAGCGAATGAGCTCGTCTCACATTCAAGAGAACAATCCTCTCTTGAACCAATGGGCCTCACTAACCCAAGATTACAAATTTGTGTACGCAATCAATATATCACTCAAGAAATAAAAACACTCAAAACCCTAAGGTTTTTATGGAAGATTTATCAATATAAGCTCAGGTGTTTTTAAGTGATATTTCAAGAACTCTAGATGAATATTCTCAAATGAATGATTTCAACAAGTGTGCTCAAGAAAATAAAAATGACACTAGAGTTTAAAGCTTCGAAAGATTTGAGTTGAAAATCAAGTTTTTTGCTTCTTGCCTTCAATGACTTTTTCAAAGTGTGCTAGAGAGAAAATTTGAAGATGAAGATTAGAATAATTTTTCACACAAGAACTAACTATCTCAATTTCACATCTCTTTCTTTATATACTGTATATTAGGGTTTGAGAGAGTGAATCTCATTCATGAAGAGTAAAAGATTGAGCATGGAAAAGTTGAGAGAATAAAACACCAAGTGATGGGAAAAATATTTTTCAAAATCACTTTTTGTCAAAAGTTGGGTAAGCCAGTCGACTACCTCTTAAATTCCAGTCTACTGCCTCCAAGCTGAGTTTTAAAATATTTTTTCCAATGATCACTGCCAGTCGACTGCCTAATGCGATTAACAACTCTCAAACTCTTAGTCATTTCCAATTGACTGGCCAATTTTGTACTGTCAGTCTACTGCCTTTGCTTCGCCAGTCGAATGGGTTAAACTCGGTGACTTGATTTGTTCATTTTTGTTCCATTTTGAGTTCAGTTCCTTAATCACTTGATCTTATAGGACTAATCAACACATAAAATACCTTGTTACAGTATTCGCATCCCGACCTATCTACCCCAGTCTTGAGTCTTCAATTTTAGCTTTTCGTTGACCATTTTGTCCTGTGTTGTTTTTGCTCTTTTGTATTTCATTTTTTGCTTTTGTGTTGAGCATTCATTTCTGAGCATTGTTTCCAAGTGTTCTTTTCATGTCTTTTGTTGAAACATTTAACTCAATTTTCATTAGTGCCAAACATGCACAAATGGTTTGTGATCATCAAAACAGGTATTATCGTTCGACCGTAAATTTCAAAGCCAATAGAAACCGTTATTAAATCACGGAATTTCTTGCCCCGTTGACAAGACACAGTTGTTCAAGATAAATCATTAATTTAGTATTAGCTTAAGTAAATAATTAATAAACAAATCTTATTTAGGTGATCTTGTTCATTCTCTCACTACATAACCATCATATGAGTGCCCTTCAACAGATTTCCCTTTTTTCAATAAAAATAAATAAAAGACTACATTACTCGGCTAAGGTTTTGTTAGAAACCCCAGATACCGATTAGTCGCTCATGGAAATGGGAAACTCCATTGTTGATGAAGCCACCATCTTCATGATTGGATGGTTGGTTCTTGAGTTTTTGAGGAAGAGAACCTCTCTCAAAGAGAGAGGTTTTTTATGAACAATGATACGTTCTTAAGAGAATACAAAGATATTTTCAAGATGTCAGAGATATCTCTTTTCTTCATGACTTCTACCCGTATTTATAGATAAAGGTTGGTGCAAATATAGTATGTTCCTTGCTTGCACTCCAAGAGAACTAAAGTGCTAAAAAATGACGTTGAATGGACAGTTCTACCCCACTATATACTTGTACACAAAGTCAAAATTCTGCAATAGTTCACACAGATTCCAAGATGGCGTATTGCGAACGATTGAAAAGCCTCACCGATTGATCGGTGGCTCTTGAATTTTAATATTTATATAATCCGCGAATTTTATGCTTCAGCTACTTGTACCTTGCTTCACTAACTTGTACTTTGCTGATTTTCTAGTGCAAATATCTTTTAAGTCTTTATCCGAATTTCGTATACTTGCTAAGAACCCCGAATTAACACACTTTTGCATTTAAGGCCCTGCAAACACAATTAACACGCAACTTCCATAAAAATACCAAATTAATAGAATAAAGAGACTAACAATAGGTATATTAATGCCCAGAATACCAATTATTCTGGTCTCATCATTGTCCCTCGGAGAGCTATACGTAGGGATTCCTTTCTTTTGGTGCATTTCGATGCCGTCATGTAAAATTATTTCAATTTCAATGAAAACGGTGTTATGTTTTGCCTTGGATATTTTAAATGATGAATCCATGAAGTTAGTTCGCTTTGTCTATTTTTGAGCTGAAATGAGATTGTTGATGATAATAGGTAATTTTCCGGAAAACGGCATTTTTTCACGATTCATGAGTGAACCCTTTTAAAACCTTGAACAAAAAACCCGTTTTTGCCTACCCCCGTGATTTGAAATAAATCTCATGTTTTAGAAATGGTTTTAGAATCTATCTCGGTGTGAAATTTGGCTTTGAAAATCCAAAAAATCATAAATGGAGACCGGGGGCAAAACGGAGAATTTATAAAACCTTCTGACGCATTTTAGGTGACTTTCAAACTGGTGGCCACCAAGTACTCAGTGATGATTCTACCAAGTACTCGGTGAGTGCGTAAGTGGGCGCACTTGCGCAAAAGTCTCAAAATCGCCAGAGAGTTTTGTGCATTTGTAAGGCTACCGAGTACTCGGTGTACAAATCGGTGGAAGGGTCACCGAGTACTCGAACTTTATACAATCGAGTACTCAGTGTACAATTCGGTCGAATCTGTTGTGTACACCTTTTTTTAACTCGTTTCCTTTCTCTCCTTTATGCTTCACCACTTCTCCTACTACACTTGGGGCATTGATTAGTGGCCTTTGGGGATGAGATTTGTTAGATTGAAGGATTGGTTTAGATCCACATTTCGTCTTCCGCATTTATCTTTTCGGGTTTAGTGTACGGTTTACATCACCCTTGGGTTTCTTATGCTCCTTTGAGGAGTTAGAAAATTCGGGGCGTGACATATCTCCATCCTTCACTACATATGAATAAATGAAGAATATTTGAATTAAAATTTAAGCCAGAAGCAACCATGCATCTGTCACCCCATACATCATCAATGTGAAGCTTATAAACCCAAGGATCATACCAAAGGGAGACTTGTATGCCATTTCCAATCTTGAATTACACTAAACCTTTAAAACTTTCCCTGAGCTTGAGGATTTTCCTCCAAGACCAAGAGCAACATTGAGGAATTTCTATATGCCAAAATTGGTTGTCTTTAATAAGCTCTCTTTTCACCCATTTAGACCATAAGCTATAGGAAAACACCTTTGGTGATTCCACTCAACAAGGTTGTTGAGCCCAAGAACCCCTTAATCTTTTGAAAAGGCCCTATCCCAGGCCAGCTTCCCTCCACCCTTGTAGTTCTTCTCCCCTTGTCACAGAAAACTCCTCATCACATCATTCAACAATTTCATAATGTCTTTAGGCATGATGAAAGAAATAGACCAGTATACCTGACTCGAAGGACCCCATGGTAAGTGATAGGAAGATGCCCAGGGAGTATCTGGTGAGCATCAAAACATCATTTAAAATATTCTCTCCTAAGCCATATGCAAAGAGGGAGCTCTTTACATGATTAGGAAATAAACAAGAGATAGAACTAAAGTGTTGCATAACCTTCATGAGCAGTTTCACTGAATTCAAGTCACTAGCACAAAAAAGAAGGAGATTATCAATAAAAAGTAAATGATTGATCTTCAAATTTTTACACCTTGAGTGGAACTTAAAAGAATGGTTAAGAGCCACCATATTCAGAGAAGCAGACAAAACCTCCTTAGCCATTACTAGCAGATAGGGGATAGGGGATCCCCTTTTCTTTGGCCCCTCTCACTTTTGAAATACCCTTCCATACTCCCATTTATGAAAATGGAAAACAGAGGAGAAATGACACATGTCATAATGCACTTAACCGTCACCTCAGGGAAGCCAAAACCCCTAAACACAACTTGAAGGAAATCCCATGAAAGGGTGTCATAGGCCTTCCTGATATCAATTTTCATGGTAGTCCTCGAGGGTTTGAAATTCTTGTGGTAATGCAGCAGAATCTCTTGGGCCAAAAGAACATTTCATGAGATGCAACTCCCTTGTATAAAGCTAATTGATTGAAGCTAATATAATGAGGCAGGATTAGCTTAATTCTATTTGAAATAATTTTAGGAAAACATTTATAAAGGGTGTTATACACAAAAATGGGCCAAAAGTCACAAACCTTTTAAGGGTTAAGCGACTTGGGGATTTGAGTAATGGACGTTGCATTCGTCTCTTTAAGAAGCTAACCAGTGTTGAAAAAACCACCAATAGCATGAGTCACGTCTTTGCTAATCACATGCCAAACAGATTTGTAACCGAGAGCATTGAGCCCACCAGGACCTGGAGCATTATCATCTTTCAAAGAGAACATGATTTTTTGAACTTCTTCAGCAGTATTAGGTCTACACATATCTTCACCTTGGAGCTTAGAAATAGGATTCTTAATGTTCCCTCTTAGACCCTCAATGGCTCTATCTGAATGGGTTTTGGAAAAAAGGTTTTTGAAATACGTCACAATCTCAGAACTGATAAGGTCAGATGAGTCAATTCTAGTGTCATCATTTTGAATAAGAAAATTAATACTGTTAAAAGCCCTAATTTGCTTAGCATTTTTATGAAAGTAAGTGGTATTTTGGTCACCATGCTTCAACCACTAGACTTCTTCCTAGCCACCACCTCTTCAGCTTGGGCTAAAGAGTAGAAATTGTGTAAGCATTCATTCTCCAGGTTCTTCATCTTACCATTAGGAGGATAACAATCCACAAGTTGTTGCATATTATGTAATCTCCTTCTAGATTCATATACCTTATCAGTAAAGTCACTAAAATTCTAATCTCTATTTGGTTTCTTAAGCCCATGATTAATTAACTTCAATCTCTGGACCACATAATACATCTTAGTCCCCTACACATACTGACTCCAAGCTTGTGCAATCACAGGGATAAATTTATCATGAGAAACCGGATAGTTATTGAACTTGAATAGGTCAAAAAATAACTTCAGAGTTAGGAAACACCTCAAGCCACCTGTTGTTAACACCACATTTGTCAAGCTTCCTAAAATCATGGCCAATGTTCCAAGATAAGTTTATGCCTGGATATGAAAAATAAAAAAGACCTGAAGAATCAAACCATTTTCCACACTCTCTCATGCCACCATTCCATTTAGTAGACCCACCCATCATATCATGAATGTGCCTAATAGCATTAAAGTCACCAATGACAAACCACGGTTGAGCCTCAAACATCCAAGCTCTATGATAAAGCTCATTCCAAAGTGGTCCCCTGACTACCAACTCATTACCCCCATATATAAAAGAGCCAATGCAGTTGAAGAATTTCCCTCAGTGATTTGACAGTGTATGAATTGGTAAGACTCGCCAGCTCCAAAATACTCATCATATCAAGATTCCAACAAATGAGGATTCTTCCTAACTCAGCATAGTAATTTATATATATATATATATATATATACTCCCACCCAGGGCATACTTTATTTATAACTTTAGACACCTTATTCCTTTGCAGTATAATCATTGAGGATGAGAAGATATAGGGTTACCACTTAAAAGAAGTTGCTTTGCAGCTATCGTAGTCATATACTTAGTCCCCTTGGCCCTTGCTCACAAACCCTGTAACTGGAGCTTTGCTTTGAGACTCTTCAATCACATCATCCTGGTTCAAACTACTAAAACACTGGAACTTATTTTGTCAGCCCAGTTATTCCTGAGACTCCAATCAGGAGAATCAGCGAATCCCGAGGTATAACGTCATATAAAATGACCAACCGAATCAACGATACCAAGAAAATACATGAAATAAGAATGAATACGAGGTATCCCATGTCACCTGAGTGATAGAAACTCAGTAAATAATTCTAACGAAAATCCGGCAGAGTTCCATTTGTAATTGGATCATCCGGACAACCCAAATTCAACACAACCGAACAACCTGCCCATAATAACAAGAATAAAAGCAATGGCACGCAGGCCAACATTCCAGAAACCTACTAGGGCCGAGGTAATGGAAAAGAACACCAATACCTCTCCAAAACCCTTCTAAAATCAATAGAGCCCCAAATGCTCAAATGAAATTATAAAGAAAATCATATGGCGATGCCGAAAAGGTATAAAGGCACCTCAAAACAACAAATACCGACTGAGCCATAAAGCTCAAATAAGAATACATACAATTAAATGGTAGTGCAGAGCAGATACAATGGCACCCCACAAATAATAAATACACATAATAGAGATACAACACAAGGGAATCTGTCAACAGCCTGGCTCCCAAGAGAATAAAAAGATACATAAATATGATTACGGAAGGAGGAATAAACTACCGTCCCAAATCACCCGTATCATCATTGTCGAGCATAAGCCGTGTTGCATCCACCTGCAAACCTGCAACCTATTGTGGGGGTGAGCAAAACCACGCGCTCACCATAATATCAAAATATCGCACTCATAGCCATTTAGAAAATGCTAACCATCCCGTGTGCATGCATCTATCCTAGGTCGGTCAGTCGTCTCATGTGGCACCCACGCCAAACAGAGACCCCAAAATAACCTCACCAACACTACGGATATCATAGGAATTACAGATCAACAAGAAGGAAATATAAACACGTGTATACGTATATATATATATAAAGTCCCGTAAACAGCTAATCCTAGCACCTGGTGTATAAAGGCACCCAGTCGAATACTCACCCTCGTCCAGAGATACAACCAGAACTAACTATCTATTATACCGTACACCGAGCACTCCACTCAAGGTTCCTAAGAGGTAAGATCACTCACTAGGACTACCAGAAGAGAGAAAAACATAATCATGTCCACAAGTAATTCATAATTCTTACACATGACCTCTACCAAATCATACCTGGAGAGTCTCACTCTCACAATTTCTATCCTCAATACAGTCCAATGGTATCCTCAATACAGTCCTTTTTGTTTACAATATTTCGTGAACTAATCCATTCACCCCAAAGAAATACAGAAGGAAATATATTATCACCACACTGGATTCGGTAACCAACCGAACTATCTCTAACTCATACTACCTATCGAGGCACTAAAAGGGTACAGATCAACAAGGTCACCTCTAACTCATACCGCCTATCGTGGCACAAGAAAGGGTACTGAAGTCATTTAGTCCCAAATAAATGCCATGTCCCTCGGGTTTTTAAATAAAAATGTTGAACCCCGAAGGATTCAACCAGTTTTTAAGGAAAAGTTAGGGCCCGGTCAAATCATATTTGGTTCCAATGCCTCCTAACCCAACCAAACACTAGGAATCGCACTATGTGCGCTTAACTTAATCACACTTCTCTTACCCGAGAAAATCCACAGACAAACACGAATGATCATATTTCTTGCCTTAAGGAATGAAACCTTAGAAACACATGTTCGGGTTAAAACCCAAGAAACAATAACACGGGAAAAAAAAGGACTAGAGTTCAACCGAATATCACCTCAAAGTCACATTCAAACTTATTTCGAAACAGGGTCTAAGACCTTCAACTTAATGTAGGAACTTGTAAGCAAATCCTCAAAGGTTACCAAACCAACACCGGGATTCAAGTGTTCCTCGGAACAGCTAGGAGGAATCTGAAACAATCAAACTCTAAAAACATCTCTAGATCTCAGAACTGACCTCGAGTCTCAAGAACGGGACAAACCATGTCCAGAGTTCACTAACTTTACCATAACATGTAGGAAAGGAGATTTTCAAGGCACACGGATAAAAACCATTTACTACTCGAAACACTTTTAAAGTGTAAGGGTGAGCGACAAGCTCAAAACACACAAGCCAAGAGAAACAAGGTCAGACTAACGAGTCTTACCCGACCTTTAACCTGAACAACTCTCCCCATTACCGAAGTGGTCTAATAATCATCCAGTGATAACACAAATCACCAATCACAAAGGCCTATTGTTGCCAAAGGCACAACCACAACCAAGTCTCAATATATGACTAGCCAACTCAACTCAACACCAACCCAAGGGGAAATAATTCATTATCAAAACCTCTTTTCATCTATATCCACGTAACCACCTAGAACACATGCCAATTATGGCTCTACTAATCCAGGTTTTTATTATCGTCGAACTTTCTTTATTTCTTTACAATTTTAAATCTTTAAATAATCATTATAATTTAACCACAGTTAAAATATTAATTACAAACACCGCGCCTTAGCGCCCAAGAGAATAATACGAATATTTAATTACAACTCAGACATCACATACTCAATATCAATAATAACAGGCAAGCACATATCAAATAAATGCTCAATATGAATGTCAATGCAATGACGATGCAACTCCAATGAAACCCTAACCGCTAAAGGGTGAAACAATTATCTCGGAATCCTAAATCGTTCACTGCTGGGGCAACAAACCCACAACAGGAAGGGTGGGTGTCGCCAAATAGAGTGCGGATACCACGACCGCGCGGAAACAGGCAAGTGAGGCCCAAGCCCTCACCCCCAAATGTCTAGAGAATTGAGAGTTACTAGCTCCCTGGGTGCTAGAACACCCCCTGGCCAGTTATTGCGACATTCCAAATGATCCAGATATACACGTGATATAACGGAGGCATGCAACTAGCACCGAAACAATATATATATACTACCGTGCTATATGAATTCAAAATGCCTCCATATGAATTTAATATGCTCAATAACACTGCATAAAAGCCAAACAATCACAAACAAAGCATGCTTCACAATTTCAATTATACAGTAAATAAAGTTCCATTTATCACAGAAATAATCGGGTTCTCAATTACCCAATCTTTATAGATTTTATATGCCAGCATGCTTTTAATTTAATTCCCTATAATTGTTTTCAAATTAATCTGCCTCAGGGAAAATTAGACAATTAATTTTTTTATAATTTACGAGAAAATCAACGAGGGAACTAAAATCAAGTCTAACGTCCCTCATTCTCGTGAATCCCCTAACATATTTTTAATTTAAATAAAATATCAACAAGGGAAAAAATTTTAATCGGATTTACTTCCATATACAATTTCTATAAAACTATTTCGAGCTCAAGGGGGTACTAAACCGCGTATATCTATTTAATTTAAATGAGTTTATAATTATTCTAAATTCTCCGAGAAATAAATTATTCAAGTTCTCAAGGAAAATTAATTTCTTTAATTTCTCCAAAGGATTTTCCAAATCCAACATCCTTTATTCTATTTATGGGTATTTAATAAATTTTATAAAATTCCTAAATTCCCGTCTATCACTAGGAATTTAATTTAAATATTTTTATTTATTCATAAACATACAACGGAGCCGTATTAACATTTTCTATGCACTATTAGTGAGTGTCAGATATGCATATATATATATAAATATATATATGTCAATTCCCACCTAATTATATACGCTTACAAACAGTCCCGCCGTGAACAGTACCGACCATGAATAGTGCTCGCCGCCCAAAGTCGTCCGAAAAAATAATTCAAATATGTTGAAACTACCGCCTTACTTTCCTATTCAATATAATTAAAATCCATTATCAATCGAATAAAAATTTTTGAATAAATCTACAAAAAATGAAACTGAAATTCATACCAAAAATATGAAATTCCCGGCAAACCGCTCAACGGTTTCGCACCAATTTCGGATATAACGTACACGGTACTGAGGCCGAGCTATCTCCCGAAAATCAGCTCGAACCGAGCCCAACTCGCCACTGAGTCAACCCGACTCAGTCCGGCCGAACACGGGACTCGTCGACCTCCATAACTCCCGATCAACACCACGTCCGGCGACCCACACTGTCGCGAACCACCAGTCCACCATGGTCGCCGTTGCTGCTACCTCAGCCGGCGAACACCAAGCCAAAATCGCAGGACCCCAGTCGAAATCACTCCTCTCACTCCCAGTTTCTTCCTCGTAGCTCGACTCCCTTCAGGCTGCGCGGCTCTGAAGCCACTGCCATGCCATGATCGGCGACCATATCACCCTACTAGGTCATCGCTGGTTGAAGGAGAAAAAGAAGAAAGGTCTGGTCCGTTCCACAGATACACCCATTCTCTCACTGATCCATGTGTACATATATATATATTTTGGGCTAATTACAAAAGTGACTCTCCTTTCTTCCAAAATCACACTATCACCCCTATATACACATACATATATATATATATATATATATAATTAGTGTCAATTGCCATTTCAACTCTTTACTCTTCCAATATTACAAAAACAACTCTCCAATTCTCCATATTTACAAAAGTCACTCCCAAGTCTTTCATAGTTACACATGTGACTCCTATCTCTTGCCAATTCACCTTTTTAACCCCAAGACATATATTATATCCATGTATATATATTCATTTTCCATTAGGCAATAATAATCCAATAATAATCTAATATATCCATGTCCCATAAAATATACCGGCGACACTCAAATAATTTCACGTGAAACCATAAAATTCACCGGACTCCAAATAATAATACGAGTTTAAACAAGTACTCCGGGTACGAAACTCTTCCACCAATTAAATCACCGAAAGCCCCATCGGACTTCGAATAACTAATACAATTCGAAATGAATAACCCGGTTATATAATCGGGTATAAACTAAAATAAATCACGAATCGACTCGTAATGTATATCACGCGAACTCAAAAAAAAATAAACGGGAAACCCAATAATCCCAATATATATCGGGAGCCTCCAAATAATAACACGTGGACTCGTAAGTCCACGGGACGTCAACTAAATAATATAAGCCTAAATAAATACGTCAGGGTTCGAAACTCATCCACTTATTAAATCACCGAAAAACCCACGGTCTCCGAATAACTAATAAAATCCAGAATAATTAACTCGGTTACAAACTCGGGTATGAATATTTATATAAACCAAATTAAATCACTAATCCCCTAGCGGTTTATACTACGCGCTCCCCGTAAACTCTACAGATAGTCAAGAAATAATACCAGTCAAAATAAACACTCCGGGTACGAGACTCAACTACCCGGTCATCGGAGTCGTCACTAACCCAATCGAATCAAAACCATAAGTGTCGAACTAACCAAATGTGTCGTCAAGTCGAAGTACTAAATGCTACAGGTTTAAACAAAATCGCACTAACACTTATCACGTACGTATAAACATGAAAAATGAGCATAGCAATACAAATACACATATGCACGTAAGTCAAGCAACTAAGGCACCTAATGCCACATCAATACACACATCAACACATAGAGCACGTATATACAAACATAAATAAAATGAGCGAAAGGACTATCAATACTTCTAAGCACGTCAACTAAACAAGGCACGTACTAACCCCATAACTAGGAGAAACAAAAATGTCGAACCCCTAAAGCACTAACTACCGAACTCAAATCACTGAGTCGAAGCCCTAAACGTCAAACGTCAAAATAAATCCATTTAGTCGATAATACTAGTTGTCAATCGTCACAACTAAATCACGTAGTCGATAACAAGAACACACGTAAACGTTTCACCAAGTCCGAAACTACTAAACGTTACTGTCAAGTAACATAATCATCATTGATACTCCACAAAGTCGTTAAGGTAATGATCGCCAAGTCGCGCAATCGAATCCAAGCGTAAATGCAAAAAATTTACTCGTAAAATACACAGAGTAACCATGACGTCATGAACAAGTGACGTCATCACCGAAAATAAATCGGAAATAATTCAGAAAAAAAAGAAACATGAAACGGGGTGTTACATATTTGTAGAAGGGCTAGTACATTGCACATTAGCCAATCCCCTTTTGCCATTTGCAAGTTGACCAACAACATCAGGACTAGTTCCTCCATCAGGCTCTTCAGCCTTCAAAAGTTTAAGCTATGAGACCTAAACCTGAGGACAGAGAACCTGTTTTGGAATCGATCTTGGCTAAAGCACCAGATCAATAAAAATATTGGGATTATCACACTGCACTTCAGCTACAACCTTTGGTGAGAAAAACCATATCAACCTCTTGAATTTCCTCATTTGTTTCCATCTCATTATCTAGAGTCACCCATTCACATGTTGTCACTTGTGTAACCTCTTGATTTCTTTGATCTGTTAGAAACCACCCACTCCATTTTCCCCTCTTGCTTCTAATCACTAGATTTCCCTTTAGCAACAAGTGTAGCCACTTTAAGCTTCTCACTTTGTTTTGAAATGTGTCAATAACCATATAGTAACTACAGTTAGGAGGGCTCCATGTAAGAAAAATATGTCCCACATGAATTGGGCTATATTTATTTTTATTTACGTTTGTAATAAAGTGATATATACAAATCAGTTTAAAATATTTATTGGTAGTAATTGATAAGGAAAAGAATTCCTACTATTTATCCAACTCTGATGGAGAGAAGGAATTATAGTGATAGTGGGAAACTGGTCCTCTCTCTACCTATTTATTTAGGTAAGTTCCATCACTTATGTATATGACCGATATAACACATATTAAGTGTACATAAAAGGCTAGAGAGAGAAAGGTATTTCGATTAACCTCTCTCAATATTTGTATATAGTAAGCATGAATAGAGTTTTACGATTCCTGGATCATAGGTTATTTATGCCTGATTGTTATAGCATGAATACATATATTAATATTTACATGTGGTATCAGAGCATTAGTTTATGAATTCATCATCTTCCAATAATGTTTTTTATAAATGATCTCCGTAATCAAACCTAATATTTGTATAAATAATCTCTGTATTGAAACACTATCACTTTCCAGTGTATATATATTAATGATTAATGTATATAAGGATATAGTATATGTATATACTCTAGTGCATATTATTTGGCCGATTCATCCCTATTGAATCTATTGATTTGTTGTTGCCTCTACTTCCGTGACCATGTTTGATTTATAAACATAAGCCTATGTTATCATATGATACAATGATATGTATATATATGTATAGGAGTAACTGATATTGAGAAGGTATTGTGTATTGTATCAGTTCATATATGATTGGGTCTCTTTGTGTCTGACTTATCATAATAAATGATTTAGGTCGTGTTACCTTGCAATTGTGTCCATGTGCGTTTGTAATTATTATGTTTTCAAGTTTTACGGATATTAACATTTGTAGTGTGGGATTATATTTATGGATTGGTATAACCATTAAGATCTCGATATTTATATATATCAACTTTGGGAATTGTATTTATTAAATAACGGTGTGCTTATCATATTAAAAAAAAAAAACAATCTTGACCCACTAAATACATACATCATGATTTAATTACGGAAATTCAATTTAGGAATTTAATAATATATTTATGCATTGATATTTATTTATGGAATTTAAATATTTATTATTGTCATAATATTTTGCATAAATATATATTAATTATTGTTTTACTTCCTAAATTATTTATAGTGTGTAAGTGGGTATTTGATGAATCACTATTTAATTTAATATTTATATAATAGGGTTAGTTAGCCGCCAAAGTGGCCTAGCCAAAAATAAATAAATATTAAATTAGTAGGACACTAATAGCAATAACTAGTGAATTATTGATGCTTATTAATTTGTAAATTCATAGTTATTGAGTTAATTTAATCATAAAAAATTAAATTCCCTATTAACATAAAGGGGTTATTTGTATATTTAATTGACTAGGTATAGGATTTCCAAAGACAACTTACTTAGTTTAATTAAATAATACAATACCCATTAAAGTATAACTATAAATACATCTTAAGCATAATTACTTATATTTTATGATAACTCCAAAGTAGTATCATAGTTATATGTTGTATTTATATTATTGATTGATTAAATGATGTGTTGTAAACTCGAAGCATTTTGTTGTAAGCATTTTTTTCTTATTACGTTATTTTATTACAGTATCTTTTCCTATGCCACTTAACTTGCATGCTACATTTGTCTCGATGCTCACTGGGACTAACTTCCCAGAATGGAGTGAGCAAGTTCAGTTCCACTTAGAAGTGCATGATCTTGATCTGACACTAAATCTTGAGAAACCCGCTGCTATTACTGATGCAAGCAGTGAGGATGATAAGAGTCTTTTTCAAGCATGGGAACGATCGAACAGGTTGAGCATCATGTTTATGCGAATGCATGTTGCACCTAATATCAGAACTACCCTCCCACACACCGAAAATGCCTTGGAATACCTAAATAATATTAGAGAACGTTTTCGCACCGCTGATAAGTCTCTAGCAGGGAAGTTGATGGCTGATCTCACTAGCATGCGTTTCGATGGTACTCGTACCATGCAAGAGCATGTTCTTGAGATGAAAAACCTTGTTGTGAAACTGAAAGGTTTAGGATTTACTGTGGATGAGACTTTTCTTGTCTAATTTATCCTAAACTCATTGCCTTCTCAGTATGGTCCATTTCAGATTCACTACAACACTATTAAGGACAAGTGGGATGTGAATGAATTGGCTACTATGTTAATTCAAGAGGAGGGAAGGCTTAAGCAGCAAGATAATATTGTTCATCTCATAACTCAAGAAGCTGGGAACAAGTTTGGGAAAGGCCTCGAAAGGGCAATAAACGAGTTGCACCCAAAATGAGCGACTCCAATCAATCTAGACCAAAGAAGGAAAGAAAGAATGATAGGTGTCATTTCTGCAAGAAACCTGGACACTATCAGAAAGACTGCAAAAAGCGTAAGCAGTGGTTCGAAAAGAAAGGTAAGCCTTTGGCTTTTGTATGTTTCGAATCTAATTTAATTAAAGTTCCTTCTAACACTTGGTGGATTGATTCTGGATCTAATGTTCATATTTCCAATATGATGCAGGGATTTCTTACGACCCAAACTACAAATTCAAGAAATAATTTCATTTATACGGGGAATAGAGAAAGAGTATCAATTGCAGCCATCAGGACATTTCGTTTAATTTTAGATAGTGGTTTTCATTTGGATTTGTTTCAAACACTTTATGTTCCTTCGCTTTCTCGTAATTTGATTTCTATGTCCAAACTTGATATTGATGGCTACTCTTTTAAATTTGAGAATAAATATTTTAGTTTATTTAAAAATTCTCAATTGATTGGTTCTGGTATTCTTATGGATGGGTTGTATAAATTAAATCATGATACTGTTTTTGCTGAGACCCTTTTAACCGTGCATCATAATGTTGGAACTAAGCGCAACTTAGTAAATGAAAGTTCATCTTTCTTGTGTCATAAAAGATGAATGGACTAGTAAAGGATGGGATTCTTCTGAATCTAGACTTTACTGATTTTAATGTGTGTGTTGATTGCATTAAGGGTAAACAAACTAAACACACAAAGAAAGGAGCCACAAGAAGTACAAAGTTTCTTGAAATAATTCATACAGACATTTGTTGGCCTTTTGATGTTCCATCTTTTGGTGGAGAAAAATACTTTATCACCTTTATAGATGATTTTTCACGTTATGGTTTTATCTATTTATTGCATAAAAAATCTCAAGATGTTGATGTATTTGAGATATATAAAACCAAAGTTGAAAGGCAATTAGAAAAAAAGGTGAACATTGTAAGGTCTGATAGGGGTGGTGAGTATTTTGGAAAATATGATGAAATGGGACAACACCTAGGTCCATTTGCAAAACTCCTAGAAAAGTATGGTATTTGTGCTCAATACACTATGCCAGGTACGCCACAATAGAATGGTATAGCTGAGAGGCGTAATCATACTCTTATGGAAATGGTTAGGTGTATGTTAAGTAATTATTCATTACCCGTATCGTTGTGGATGTACGTTTTACGAACCGCAATATACTTATTAAACAGGGTTCCTAGTAAGGCAGTTCCAAAGACTCCTTTTGAATTGTGGATAGGAAGGAAACCTAGTTTAAGGCGCTTGCATGTGTGGGGTTTCCCAGCGGAAGTTAGGCTTTATAATCCACATGAAAATAAGTTGAATTTTAGAACAGTTAGTGGGTACATTATCGGTTACCCAGAAAAATCCAAAGGGTATAGATTTTACTGTCCTAACCATAGTACAAGGATTGTTGAAACCGGAAATGTCAGGTTTATTGAGAACGACGACATTAGTGGGAGTGATAAAAAATAAGGATGTGATCATTCAAGAAGTTGAGGTACAAATCCCTTTACCCAAAACTTCTGAAAGGATAATTGTTCCCCAAGATGATGTTCCGCATAACAATGAAGAACAATTAAATGATCAACAAACCCATGTGGAATGTAACGTCCGATATTTTTATGGGTTAATTTAAAATTTTTATTTAACCAATTATGTGCTTATATGCTTAATGTGTTTAATTGTTTTAGCATGCCTTACATGTTGTGCGTGATATAAAAATTGTAGGTAGCATGTTGTATTTTTATTTTGCATTTAATAAAAATTATTGAAAATGATTTCGGGAAAGAAATGACCGAGGGGTAAATGAGTAATTTCACATTTGGAGCAATTGGTAGAAAGTGTAGAGATTTTGGGTAAGAATTAGGGCTTGAGTGGCATTTTGGTAATTAAAGAGGATGGCAAGGGGTAAAAGAGTATTTAATAGTCTTGATGGCACTTTTGTAATTAACCCCAACTTTGGAAGAATTTGGTCATTTCCACCTTTCATGTGTTGTCTAATTCCTAGCCCTTGATCTCATTCTCCCATCTTTGTTTTGGACCCTTGGATCATAAGGCCTTGCTTGGTTGGCACTTAAATGGAATAATCCATTATTTTTGGTCATCCACTTGGCAATACTTTTTCTCAACCATTGGATGGTTATTTGATTTCCATCTTTATTCTAAGCCCTTGGATGATAAGGCCCCGTTTGGCAAATTAATGAGTTTTGTGAGTTGTGTCATAAGTCTTCCACTTGGCAAGACTCATTTCTAGCCCTTGGATTCATTTCTTTTTTCCTAACTTCATTTTGAACCCTTGGATGGTGAGAAGAGTGAGTGGAGAATCTCTACACTTATGAGTTTCTCCCATTTGCAAGACATTCTCTCATCCACACAAATATCTATCTTCTCTCATAAGGTTCTTGCTAAGTTCTCCCTCACTTCACTCCTTCTTCCTCAAGTTGTTAAATTCTCTCTTCCTTGTGATGAGAATTTGAAGGGGGTTTGTGCATGGAAGTTGATGTTGGTGCTCCAAGCTTCCTTTTGAACCAAAGCTTGGTAAGTGATTCTTTCTCCTCTAGAATTTCTAGTATCAAACCCTAGTTTATATTATTGAATTCTTATATTCAATTTTTGATTTATGGAGTTGTCTATCTATAGCTCTTGCTTAGGACTCCATTAAAGTTTAGCTATCGGTTGAATTGAGCCTATTGTTGGGTTTGGAGAAGGTTGGGTTGATTCGGTTCACCTTGGAGGCTTTGCTTGTTCTTGGTGTTCTTGCTTGGAATTGAGGTAGGGGAAAAACGATTTGTATTCGTCTTTGTATGAGAGTGTGTGCGTCTATATGTATATATGCCGTATATATATACGTGAGTTGGTCTTGGTAGTTTAGACTATGAAATATGCCTTTGAGAACATGATTTATGCTATAAATTATGTTGTGATTTATTGCTTAACAAATGTTAAATTGTAAGCCTTGTGAGAAATTGAATACAATATAATGTTATTTGATGAAAGCATATATTGTGATAGCATATGGTTATGATAAGAACCTTTATGCATTTTGGGGTACACCATGTAGTGTTAAAAGCATGGGTGTAAGGTTTATACGGATTATGTATTCGTAAGTGTAAGTAGTTATGTGTCGAATCGTCGCAACAACTGGCCAGGGGGTGTTCCCATCCTACGGAATAATGAGCCGTGAATGGGGTATAGGGTGAGTCGTCTCATTCTCGAAGTCGCGGGTCGTCTCGTGCATTCGTTATACGAATCTTTAGGCACGGGTCGTCTCGTGCCAACCGCCTTCCTTGTTGAAAGTGAAATGTCAAAAACACTTGGGAAGGGTCGGTGCGGTACTCTCTCTCGTTATAAATGAGTAGGGTATGTATTCGTTAACCTATATTGGGCAAGCACATATTATGGGATGTGTTAAGTTTTATTGTACTTGAACTATCCCATATGTGTGATTATGATATTGTTTTTAAAGCATGCTATAATTGTGGTAAATTATATTATGAGCATGTTGGAGAAAAACATATGTGTTGGGTTCGATGGGGTTCCGGGTTGGCGTGAGAGCCATGTGGGACAAGAGCCCGACCTAGGGTTAGTGGCATGAACCTTGGTTGGGTTGAACCACTCGGACTACCGAGATGGAGGCAATGACGCTTCCTCTACTGGGCTAGTGAGCTCACCCCACGCCTTTTATATTTTTCAGGTGATGATCCCGTTGGGAGAGTTCCATAGTCTATCCGTGGATGTGTTAATGTATGTCCGCCCTTTTGTGCATGGGAGGCAGACCACACTTTATTTTGTTGGGCATTAGGCCGATAAATATGTTCCTTTTTCACATATAAACTAAACTTGTAAAACCATGTTATTTTGACCCGGCTAGCATGTTAGCCGAGGTGTTATTGATTATGTATATCCCTTGGAGCGCTATGCGCGGGGATTGTGTTCTTTTGGTGCACTTCGGTGCCGGATTATGCATTATGATCAAATTATAACATGTTCGCCTTCGAGCGTTTAAATGTCATTCTTGAGTATTTTTACTTGGAGTTATGAATGTAAATTGGATGATTTGCCATGAATTGCAAATATTAGGTGTTTAGCCGAAAACGGCGTTTTTCTAGGTTTTCAAACTAACCCTTTTCGATTTGAATGGAAAAACCCGTTTTCGCCTACCCCCGTAGCCCCGGTAAAATTTCTTGTTTTAGGAATGATTTCAAACTCATTTTAAGAAGATTTTGATCTTTATAACCCGGTGGTCGTTAAAACGGAGACCGGGGGCAAGACGGTTATTTTACGGATTTTTAAGAAGCGTCTTTGATAAAATAACCATTTCCCTTCTTATTCCGAGTTTGGGGGATTTTTCCTCATTTATTAAGTCCCAAGGACCAGTTGAGATCTCCCTTGATAGTTTCTAAGGGTTTGGGGCTGTATGGGAGCCAAATTTGAGGTTTTCTGGTCTAGGCAGTCGACAGTCGACTGGGTGAAATGGAGGAAATTTTTCTTCAAAACTTTGAGCTCTCGGGTTCATCCAGTTGACTGGGTCACTAGCCAGTCGACTGGGTCACTAGCCAGTCGACTGGGTGGTTCGGCCCTGCTCTGACCTATTGCACTATTTCGCTCATATCTCGAGCTACGGGTGTCGGATTGAGGTGTTCTTTAGCTGTTTAGAAATCGGACTTAAAGATATTGATGTTAAGCTTTTGAATCGCCTCATTTGAGTCAGTTTTGAGGGCGAAATGGTCGATTGAAGTTGACACTAGATTTCTGCCTCTAAACGTAGGAATACCGATTTCAAAATGTCGTAGTTTCCATTTCGTACCTTCAAATTCGGTTCCGTTTGTTCCTATAACTTCTTTTAGGCCCAAACCTCGTATTTATACCTTGGAATCACTACTTTATCCATGTGATGACCATTTTACCCTTTTGTAGGCGTTTAATGATTGAAGGTCATTTGTTCTCATCTCTTATTTCTTCCGCATTCACTCCCCTAGCTCTTAGGCTCGGATTTTGGAGTCCTAGGAAATTTGGGGCGTGACAACTTGGTATCAGAGCATGTTATTTCTCTATGGGACGACGGGAGAGGGTCGTTATCGCTTTACGTTTCTTGTTTGCCTTCATGTTACGAGTTTACGTAATAGTTCCCGTCTCTTGTACGTTGTTTGCTTATACGTGTGTCGGCATGGCTTTGTGGTTTTGTTTTGCGTACTATGATTGTACTTGTGCCTTACATGTTTGGTTGTTGTCATGTAGAGAGCATGTCGCCACGTAGAGGTCGACAGCGTGTCATTAGAGAGGGTGATGCTCCGGATCAAGTACCTCCGGTTATGGGCGAGAATGTGCCAGTACATCGGGATGTGGGGGAACGTGTACCGGCTGCACCTTTCATGGATGGTTAGCAGTTTGCGCGTGCTTTAGCGGCAGATATGGCACAGATTCCTCAGAGGCAACATGTTGAGGACAAGGGCTCGCGTGCTCAAAGGGCTCTCCGGGATTTCTTACGCTTAGACATACCTACCTTTGTGGGCGGTCCGGATCCACTTGTAGCCGATGATTGGTTGGAGCAAGTAACCAATGGGTTTGATATTCTCAGGGTGGTTGATGATGATGTACGGGTCATGATTGCATCATTCCGACTTACGGGTGATCCTAAGGGTTGGTGGAAGTCTGTCACAAACATGAGGGACATTCGAGCTATCACATGGGCGGATTTCTGCACGCTTTTCTTGGATCGTTTCTTTCCACATCTTGCTAGGATGGGCATGAGGGACCGGTTCGGTGAGTTGGTTCAGGGTGATTTGTCAGTGACCGAGTATGAGCTTCAGTATACTAGCTTATCTCGATTTGCACCAGAGATGGTGGTGGATGATGAGGTTAAAGGCCGACGTTTTGTGAGGGACTTGAGGGGCAATCTCAAATCGAAGATTTCTGTGCTTACTATGCTGACGTACCGCGAGGCCGTTACAAAGGCATTGCTTGCTGAGGAGGATGCAAGAGAGGGCCGACTAGCTCGTAAGGCTAGGGATAAGGGCTTTGGAGGTTCTTCTTCAGGTTTTGGGAACAAGAAGAGGCAGCGTGAAGGTACTTCAGCCCCGATTGCACAGCCACAGCAGCAGCATCCGGGACAGTCCGCACCTTCTACTAGAGCATCTTTTGGTTCTACTAGTCGGAATGTGGTGTGTTATCAGTGCAATCAGCCAGGACACAGCAAGCCTGAGTGTCCACGTCTTCAGCAGGGACATAGTAGTGGTATGGTGCGTAACAAGGGTTGTTTTCAGTGTGGACAGTCGGGTCATATTGCCAAGTATTGTCCTCAGTTGAGCAGTGGCATTCCTACGAGTGGGATTGGACAACAGTCTAGGGCTACACAGCCAGCAGGTCAGTCTGGGTATAGAGCACCACAGCATCCAGCACCATCAGCTCAGGGTTCTCAGGCTAGGACATCTGCATCGACTATCCAGCAGCCTCCACGTCCTCAGGGTCGTGCTTATGCTGTGATAGCAGCAGACAGTGTGGCAGGACCTTCTATCGTGAGAGGTACATTTCCTGTATACGGTTGTTGGGCTCATGTTCTTATTGATTCTGGAGCTTCGCATTCTTTGATTGCTTCTGCTTATGCATCTACTTTGGGTATACCTGTTTCACATCTTGGGGTACCTTTGTGGGTAGACACGCCGATTGGGGGTAATGCATATTTATCTAAGGTATGTCGCAAGTGTGATATTGTGATTGTCGGACGATCGTTAAGGTTCGACTTCATTCTGCTAGACATGACGGGCTTTGACGTCATCTTGGGCATGGATTGGTTATCTACCTTCCGTACGCAGATTGATTGCTTTAGAGGCCGGGTGTCGGTGTGCACGCCTAAGGGCGAGCGATTCCACTTCTTTGGTGATCGCAACGACTCCTCTACTTCTTCCTATTGTATATGGGGTCGTGATGTTTCCGGTTTCATTTTGGCAAGTCTCTTTTCCGACGATGATGTTCATGGTCACGTCGAGGTACCTTATGTTGTGGGTGAGTATTGGGATGTTTTTCCCGATGACTTGACTTATTTGCCTCCAATTCGTGAGGTAGAGTTTGCTATTGATCTTGTACCGGGTACCGATGCTATTTCCATGGCACTGTACCGAATGGCACCGGCGGAGTTAAAAGAATTGAAGGAGCAACTTGATGATCTCAAGGCGAAGGGTTTCATTCGGCCTAGTGTTTCCGATTGGGGTGCTCCAGTTCTTTTCGCTAAGAAAAAGGATGGTTCACTACGGTTATGCATTGATTATCGTAGGTTGAATCGGGTGACGATCAAGAACAAATATCCATTGCCATGGATTGATGACTTGTTCGATCAACTCAAGGGATCTAAGTTCTTCTCCAAGATTGACTTGAGGTCCGGTTATCATCAGTTACGGGTTAGGGATATTGACATCCCGAAGACCGCATTTCGCACTCGGTATGGGCACTTTGAGTTTCTCGTGATGCCTTTCGGTGTGACTAATGCACCGGCGGCATTCATGGGTCTCATGAATCGTATCTTCCACGAGTTCTTGGATAGATTTGTAGTGGTGTTCATTGATGATATTCTAGTGTACTCTACTACGGAAAATGATCACGAGGTTCATCTTAGGACCGTTCTTCAAATCCTAAGAGAGCACCGATTGTATGCTAAGTATAGTAAATGTGAGTTTTGGCTTCAAGAGGTTAGATGTTTTGGGCATGTTATTTCCGGAGGCGGCATTTCAGTTGATCCTTCGAAGATAGAGGCTGTTATGAGTTGGAAGAGACCGAGTAGCGTTTTCGAGGTTCGTAATTTCCTTGGCTTAGCGGGTTACTATCGACAATTTGTGAAGGACTTTTCTCGTTTGGCGGTTCCTATGACTCGCCTCACGCGAAAGGGTGTCAAGTTCGTGTGGGATGACAAGTGTGAAGAGGCATTCATTGAGTTGAGGACACGTTTGACTACGGCTCCAGTGTTGATTATTCTCGAGCGCGGCATCGGGTACGTGATCTATTGTGATGCTTCTCACGAGGGACTAGGATGTGTACTCATGCAGTCCGAGAGAGTTGTGGCTTATGGGTCTCGATAGTTGAAGACTCACGAGCGGAATTATCCTACGCATGACTTAGAGCTTGCAGCGGTTCTTTTTGCCCCTAGGGGTGGCGGCACTACTTGTACGGTGAGAGATTTGAGGTCTTCTCCGATCACAAGAGTTTGCAGTATATCTTTACGCAGCGGGACTTGAACTTGCGGCAGCGTCGATGGGTCGAGTCCATGGAGGACTATGACTTTGCACTCCAGTATCACCCCGGGAAGGCTAATGTGGTGGCGGATGCGTTGAGTCGCAAGTCACATGCAACGTTGGCTAGTATCTTTATTCGTGAGTGGCGGATGATGGAGGAAGTCGCAGAGTTGGATCTTCAGTTTCGTGATAGTGGGGATTCAGTGGTGACCTTGTTTAGTATGGTGGCACAACCTTCACTTGTGATTTGTGTGATTGAGGCTCAAGGGCATGATGACAACATTACTTCGGTTCGCACTCGTATTGCTAGTGGCGAGGTTGTTGATGATTGGGTGTTGCACTCCGACGGAGGTTATCGTTTTAGGGGTTTACTCTATGTACCGCAGACTTGCCGTGAGGAGGTTTTCCGAGAGTTTCATAGTTCCAGGCTTGCTGTTCACCCAGGTGGCACGAAGATGTATCATAATCTTCGACGTCATTATTGGTGACAAGGAATGAAGAAATCAGTTGCAGATTTTGTGAGCCGATGTCTTACTTGTCAGCAGGTTAAGGTTGAGCACCAAGGACCTGCCGGGTTATTGAATCCGTTACCGATTCCTGAGTGGAAATGGGAACACATTTGTATGGATTTCGTGACAGGGTTACCAAAGACGAGGAATCAGAAGGATGCAGTATGGGTGATCGTTGATCGATTGACGAAGACTGCACATTTGCTACCTATCCGTGAGACGGATAATGTAGAGGTTCTTAGTAGGCTATACGTGAAGGAGATTGTCAAGCTTCACGGGGTTCCGGTGACTATCATTTCGGATCGAGATCCGCGGTTCACGTCACGGTTTTGGGAGGCTTTTCAGAAAGTCCTGGATACACAGTTATAGTTCAGCACCGCTTTTCATCCTCAGACGGACGGTCAGTCAGAGCGTACCATTCAGATCCTTGAGGATATGCTTCGTGCTTGTGCTATTGATTTTAGGGGCAGTTGGGAGGATCATCTTCATTTGGCGGAGTTTGCGTACAACAACAGTTATCAGTCCAGTATTCAGATGGCACCTTTTGAGGCGTTGTACGGTAGACCGTGTCATTCACCGACTTGTTGGGCCGAGGTTGGTGATGTTGCACTTTTGGGACCCGATATGGTTCATGAGGCGACCGAGAAGATTAGGATTGCTCGACAGCATTTGGTTACTGCACAGAGCCGACAGAAGAGTTATGCGGATCGGCGTAGGCGTCCTTTGTTCTTTGAGGTCGGAGATCATGTGTTTCTAAAGGTCTCCCCTCGCAAGGGCTTGATGCGATTCGGGAAGAGCGGAAAGCTTTCTCCACGTTTTATTGGTCCTTTTGAGATCCTTGATCGTATCGGCGAGGTGGCATACCATTTAATGTTGCCACCGGATTTATTGCGGGTTCATAATGTTTTTCATGTCTCTATGCTTCGCAAGTATGAGCCGGATCCTTCTCATGTATTGAGTTGGGTTGATGTCGATGTTGCTGAGGACGTGTCTTACGAGGAGCGACCTGTGAGGATCTTGGATGCTAGGGAGCAAGTTTTGTGGGGCAAAACTATTCCTTTAGTTAAGGTCTTGTGGCACCATCGCGGAGTCGAGGAGGCGACTTGGGAGCGTGAGCGTGAAGTACGGGAAAAATACCAGGACTTGTTTTCTCCTATAGGTACGTCTTAATTTCGGGGACGAAATCTCCTAAGGTGTGGAGGTTGTAACGTCCGGTATTTTTATGGGTTAATTTAAAAATTTTATTTAACCAATTATGTGCTTATATGCTTAATGTGTTTAATTGTTTTAGCATGTCTTACATGTTGTGCGTGATATAAAAATTGTAGGTAGCATGTTGTATTTTTATTTTGAAATTAATAAAAATAATTGAAAATTATTTCGGGAAAGAAATGACCGAGGGGTAAATGAGTAATTTCACATTTGGAGCAATTGGTAGAAAGTGTAGAGATTTTGGGTAAGAATTAGGGCTTGAGTGGCATTTTGGTAATTAGAGAGGATGGCAAGGGGTAAAAGAGTATTTAATAGTCTTGATGGCACTTTTGTAATTAACCCCAACTTTGGAAGAATTTGGTCATTTCCACCTTTCATGTGTTGTCTAATTCCTAGCCCTTGATCTCATTCTCCCATCTTTGTTTTGGACCCTTGGATCATAAGGCCTTGCTTGGTTGGCACTTAAATGGAATAATCCATTATTTTTGGTCATCCACTTGACAATACTTTTTCTCAACCATTGGATGGTTATTTGATTTCCATCTTTATTCTAAGCCCTTGGATGATAAGGCCCCGTTTGGCAAATTAATGAGTTTTGTGAGTTGTGTCATAAGTCTTCCACTTGGCAAGACTCATTTCTAGCCCTTGGATTCATTTCCTTTTTCCTAGCTTCATTTTGAACCATTGGATGGTGAGAAGAGTGAGTGGAAAATCTCTACACTTATGAGTTTCTCCCATTTGCAAGACATTCTCTCATCCACACAAATATCTATCTTCTCTCATAAGGTACTTTCTAAGTTCTCCCTCACTTCACTCCTTCTTCCTCAAGTTGTTAAATTCTCTCTTCCTTGTGATGAGAATTTGAAGGGGGTTTGTGCATGGAAGTTGATGTAGGTGCTCCAAGCTTCCTTTTGAACCAAAGCTTGGTAAGTGATTCTTTCTCCTCTAGAATTTCTAGTATCAAACCCTAGTTTATATTATTGAATTCTTATATTCAATTTTTGATTTATGGAGTTGTCTATCTATAGCTCTTGCTTAGGACTCCATTAAAGCTTAGCTATCGGTTGAATTGAGCCTATTGTTGGGTTTGGAGGAGGTTGGGTTGATTCGGTTCACCTTGGAGGCTTTGCTTGTTCTTGGTGTTCTTGCTTGGAATTGAGGTAGGGGAAAAACGATTTGTATTCGTCTTTGTATGAGGGTGTGTGCGTCTATATGTATATATGCCGTATATATATATGTGAGTTGGTCTTGGTAGTTTAGACTATGAAATATGCCTTTGAGAACATGATTTGTGCTATAAATTATGTTGTGATTTATTGCTTAACAAATGTTAAATTGTAAGCCTTGTGAGAAATTGAATACAATATAATGTTATTTGATGAAAGCATATATTGTGATAGCATATGGTTATGATAAGAACCTTTATGCATTTTGGGGTACACCATGTAGTGTTAAAAGCATGGGTGTAGGGTTTATACGGATTATGTATTCGTAAGTGTAAGTAGTCTTGTGTCGAATGGTCGCAACAACTGGCCAGGGGGTGTTCCCATCCTACGGAATAATGAGCCGTGAATGGGGTATAGGGTGAGTCGTCTCATTCTCGAAGTCGCGGGTCGTCTCGTGCATTCGTTATACGAATCTTTAGGCACGGGTCGTCTCGTGCCAACCGCCTTCCTTGTTGAAAGTGAAATGTCAAAAACACTTGGGAAGGGTCGGTGCGGTACTCTTTCTCGTTATAAATGAGTAGGGTATGTATTCGTTAACCTATATTGGGCAAACACATATTATGGGGTGTGTTAAGTTATATTGTACTTGAACTATCCCATATGTGTGATTATGATATTGTTATTAAAGCATGCTATAATTGTGGTAAATTATATTATGAGCATGTTGGAGAAAAACATATGTGTTGGGTTCGATGGGGTTCCGGGTTGGCGTGAGAGCCATGTGGGACAAGAGACCGACCTAGGGTTAGTGGCATGAACCTTGGTTGGGTTGAACCACTCGGACTACCGAGATGGAGGCAATGACGCTTCCTCTACTGGGCTAGTGAGCTCACCCCAAGCCTTTTATATTTTTCAGGTGATGATCCCGTTGGGAGAGTTCAATAGTCTATCCGTGGATGTGTGGATGTATGTCCGCCCTTTTGTGCATGGGAGGCAGACCACACTTTATTTTGTTGGGCATTAGGCCGATAAATATGTTCCTTTTTCACATATAAACTAAACTTGTAAAACCATGTTATTTTGACCCGGCTAGCATGTTAGCCGAGGTGTTATTGATTATGTATATCCCTTGGAGCGCTATGCGCGGGGATTGTGTTCTTTTGGTGCACTTCGGTGCCGGATTATGCATTATGATCAAATTATAACATGTTCGCCTTCGAGCATTTAAATGTCATTCTTGAGTATTTTTACTTGGAGTTATGAATGTAAATTGGATGATTTGCCATGAATTGCAAATATTAGGTGTTTAGCCGAAAACGGCGTTTTTCTAGGTTTTCAAACTAACCCTTTTCGATTTGAATGGAAAAACCCGTTTTCGCCTACCCCCGTAGCCCCGGTAAAATTTCTTGTTTTAGGAATGATTTCAAACTCATTTTAAGAAGATTTTCATCTTTATAACCCGGTGGTCGTTAAAACGGAGACCGGGGGCAAGACGGTTATTTTACGGATTTTTAAGAAGCGTCTTTGATAAAAATAACCATTTCCCTTCTTATTCCGAGTTAGGGGGATTTTTACTCATTTATAAAGTCCCAAGGACCAGTTGAGATCTCCCTTGATAGTTTCTAAGGGTTTGGGGCTGTATGGGAGCCAAATTTGAGGTTTTCTGGTCTACGCAGTCGACAGTCGACTGGGTGAAACGGAGGAAATTTTTCTTCAAAACTTTGAGCTCTCGGGTTTATCCAGTCGACTGGGTCATTAGCCAGTTGACTGGGTCAGCCAGTCGACTGGGTCACTAGCCAGTCGACTGGGTGGTTCGGCCCTGCTCTGACCTATTCCACTATTTCGCTCATATCTCGAGCTACGGGTGTTGGATTGAGGTGTTCTTTAGCGTTTTAGAAAGCTGACTTAAAGATATTGATGTTAGGCTTTTGAATCGCCTCATTTGAGTCATTTGTGAGGGCGAAATGGTTGATTGAAGTTGACAGTAGATTTCTGCCTCTAAACGTAGGAATACCGATTTCAAAATGTCGTAGTTTCCATTTCGTACCTTCAAATTCGGTTTCGTTTGTTCCTATAACTTCTTTTAGGCCCAAACCTCGTATTTATACCTTGGAATCACTTCTTTAGCCATGTGATGACCATTTTACCCTTTTGTGGGCGTTTAATGATTGAAGGTCATTTGTTCTCATCTCTTATTTCTTCCGCATTCACTCCCCTAGCTCTTAGTCTCGGATTTTGGAGTCCTAGGAAATTTGGGGCATGACATGGAAATCCACAATGAAGTTGTCGAACAAGTTGTAGAAGAACCACAAGAAGTAGTATTACGACAATCTCAAAGAGAAAAGAGGTTTGATATTTCGAATGACTATGTGGTTTATCTACACGAATCTTATTATGATATAGGGACGTGTAAGGATCCGGTTTCTTATTCATAAGCCATAAGTAATAATGATTCTAAAAATGGATCAATGCTATGAATGAAGAGTTAAAATCAATGGAACAGAATGAAGTCTGGGAAATTGTTGAATTGCCAGAAGGTATTAAACAAGTCAAGTGTAAGTGGGTCTTTAAGACCAAACGTGACTCTAAAGGCAATATCAAACGATATAAAGCTAGACTAGTAGCCAAAGGTTTTACTCAGAGAGAAAACATTGATTATAAAGATGCCTTCTCTCCTGTGTCTAAGAAGGATTCTTTAAGAATCATTATGGCGTTAGTAGATCATTATGATTTAGAGTTACATCAGATGGATGTGAAAACAACTTTTCTAAATGGGAGTTTAGATGAGGAAATCTATATGGACCAACCTGAAGGCTTCCCACTTAAAGGGAAATGAACACATGGTCTGTAAACTTAAGAAATCAATATATGGACTTAAACAAGCTTCACGACAATGGTATCTTAAGTTTGATGATACCATTACTTCCTTTGGGTTTAAGCAAAACATTGTTGATCGATGTATTTACCTGAAGATCAGTGGGAGCGAGTTTATTTTTCTGGTTCTATATGTTGATGATATTTTGCTTGCTAGTAGTGATCTTGGTTTATTATTTGAAACCAAGGATTATCTTTCTAGGAAATTTGAGATGAAAGATATGGGAGAGGCATCCTTCGTGATTGGAATAGAAATATTCCGTGATAGATTATGTGGATTGTTAGGATTGTCTCAGAAAGCATATATTGAAAGAGTTCTAGAAAGATTTGGTATGAAAGGTTGTTCAGGTAGTGTCGTTCCAATACAGAAAGGGGATAAGTTAAGCTTAAGTCAATGCCCTAAGAATGATTTAGAACGGAACAAAATGAACAATATTCCTTTTGCTTCTATTGTGGGTAGTCTGATGTATGCACAGGTTTGCACTAAACTAGATATTAGTTTCGCAGTGGGAATGTTGGGGAGATACCAAAGCAATCCAGGGTTAGATCACTGGAAGGCTGCAAAGAAGATTTTGAGATACTTGCAAGGAACGAAGGATCACATGCTTACATTTAGGAGGACTGGTCATTTAGAGGTTATTAGTTACTCAGACTCAGATTTTGTTGGATGTGTGGATAGTAGAAAATCCACCTTTGGTTATTTATTCCTTTTGGCCGGAGGAGCGATATCATGGAAGAGTGTAAAGCAGTCTGCCACTTCTACATCAACTATGGAGGTTGAGTTTGTAGCATGCTTTGAGGCTACTACTCAAGGTTTATAGTTGCGGAAATTTATTTCAGGACTTGGAGTTATGCAGTCCATTTCCAGGCCGCTGAAAATTTACTGTGATATGCTGTTGCTGTCTTCTTTTCTAAAAATGATAGGTATTCTAAAGGCGTTAAACACATGGAGTTAAAATACCTTAGTGTTAAAGAAGAAGTTCAGAAACAGATAGTGTCTATTGAACACATTAGCACACAGCTTATGGTAGCAGACCCGCTAACAAAGGGATTACCATCCAATAAGTTTATTGAACATGTTCAAAAGATGGGTCTAGAATACAATCATTAATTAGTGTTATTTTGTTGTGGATGCTCACGTGTTTATTTCTTTGACATTTGGATATCGATAAATGTGTTTATGAAAATATCCTGTTTACTTTTGTATACATGTATATTTTGGATAATGATAACATGAATAGTCTCAAAAGAGACATTATTGGACCTTTATGTAATTTTCCAATTATAGGTCGTGATAAGTAGGATATTAGTGTTGTAGTGCATGGAAAGGACTGTGTCCAATTTAAGTGGCACACAACCGCTATGACTCACATTAGTATTTTATTTACCATGATAATTATGATGACCGATTTATGAATTTAATCTGATTTGTGGCGCACTTATGACTATTTTACTTATCACCAAAACAATTCATATGGTCCAAGTGGGAGAATGTAAGAAAAATATGTCCCACATGAATTGGGCTATATTTATTTTTATTTACGTTTGTGATAAAGTGATATATACAAATCAGTTTAAAATATTTATTGGTTGTAATTGAGAAGGAAAAGACTTCCTACTATTTATCCAACTCTGATGGAGCGAAGGAATTATAGTGATAGTGGGGAACTGGTCCTCTCTCTACCTATTTATTTACGTAACACATATTAAGTGTACGTACAAGGCTAGAGAGAGAAAACAGTTCCCAGTACACGGTTCTAAGAGATTTGGAACGGATTGCAAACCTACACACGCCATGACCATTAATCGAGGTATTTCGATTAACCTCTCTCAATATTTGTATATAGTAAGCATAAATAGAGTTTTACGATTCCTGGATCATAGGTTATTTATGTCTGATTGTTATAGCATGAATACATATATTAATGTTTACACTCCATTCCATTGATATTCAACCACTATAGGAACTTGCTTACCAAAAGGGAGTCTAAGCATTATCTCATCCTTTAGGTCAGTATCAACATCTACCTCTATGCACACTCTGGCAAAATTAATTCTTTGTTTGCTTTCTGTCATAAGTCAGCATAGAGGGGTTAGCCTAGCGTACTGGCTACATAGCTAATTCATTCCTCTGTTCAATACCCAAGAGGTAAGAAGGGCTGTAAATGAGCTGAGCCGAACCGAGTTTTAAAATGTTCAAGCTCCATTCATTTATTAAATGAGCATAGAAATTATGCTCAAGATCGATTCATTTATTAAACGAATGAGCCCGAGTCGAGCACTAATTTTAATGATTCGAGCCCGAGCCTTCTAACAACAACTCAGTTAAGTTGCAACATATAATACTCTTACAAATTGTCGCCAAAATTGAGTTGTTTCTTTTTTATTTTTAACATATTTTATTTTTTGAATACTTTATTCTTTGGATATTGTTTATTTTGAAGTAATATTTTTGAAACGATTACATCGATAATGTAATTCTCAACAACTCTCTTTGCATTTTTTTTTAAATATGACACATTTGCTTGGGGGTTATGGGATAATCTTACTATTTTAATTAGATGAGCTTGTTCACGAGTTTTGCGAGCCGAGATCAACAATGTTTAATCTCGGCTCATTTTTTAAAGGAACCTAAAAATTTTGCTCAAGCTCGGTTCAATAAACATGAATCGAACTCTTAAAGAGTCAAAGCCTGATCCTACTCACGAACGGCTCCATTTATTTGTTGCGATAAAGATAAATGGTAAAACTTTGCCCACAAAGGAACTTTGGTTCTGGAGACCTTTTGGAGCGAGAGACCCGTACACCATTTATGCAACACCAAGAACTGGGTAGCGAAATGTCATGACCCCATTTCCAAAATATTATCACTATCCTCTTCATTATCATACTTGAAAAAGTAGAAATCATTATTAATACCATAAATATCAGTGAGACCCTCTTTAGCCCAAAACTTGTTGGCTATTGAATTCACCCTATTGAAAGGAAGACATTTGCCTAGAAATATCCAACTAAACAGTTCTTCCATTCATAGCTTCCTTTGGCAACAACTTCATTTGTAAGGGAAACAACATTCCCAAAAGGATAGTGGTAGCAAAGTTTCATCCTACTCCCACAAACCCGACCCCATAAGCTTTTGAGCCCAAAACACTGACTCTGGTTCGAAGGAGAACCAGGTTCAGGTTCATTCCTATAATTTCCAACACCTTCTAGAGAACTGACCACACAAGTGTCCTTGTCCAAACAAGGGAAATATCTGGCATCGTTTAGTGTTGGGCAAAAGATAGCCTAGATGATCTATCCATAACACTTTTGGAGCTCCCATCACTTGACACGTAGTCTATTCCTATAGCTCCTTTGACCTATATGGGTTGGTGAGGCGCGTCAGAAAGACTCTCCATTTCGATCTCATGCGCTAGTCCTTTCATTGGAAGAAAACTGCTCCACGGAACTCCCCTTTGGGCAAGAGCCGGCGAGGGCCCTTCCCCAACTCTTCTACCACTCATGCTTGAGTCACCCTTATGGACCCCAGAGGCAAACCATGAAAGCCCACTCCTTAGGCACCAAGCGATCCCAACACCTGTGCAACATGACCAATACCACAATCCTTAGAGTGTACGTCACCCCCCACAAACCTTGCCACCTTCTTTCTCAGCTAGCTTACTTGATTCAGACTCCATATATCCGAGAGAGCACACTCAAGCTGTCATCTCATTCTTCTCCTTTTTACAAAAGTCTATCATACCATCTTGAGTAGACTAAAATTAATTTAAATCATGTAAATAATCTACTCTTATTTAAGATATTAATTCAATGAGTTAGCTTAATTGTACTAGCGTAAATATATGATCAAAAAAAAAAAAAAAAAAAAATATTAGGGTGCATTTGGAAATTAATGTTTTCGTTTTCGTTTTTTATCTCTTGAGAACAAATTTTTTTCTTGTTCTTATCCTAAGAGTAATCCAGAAACAAAAACATGTTTAGTTGTAAATTTTGTTTAAAACATTTTCGAGAACAAAAAATAAAAAAACACGTTTGGTAGACCAGAAAATCTGAGAACAGAAATAAAAAAACATATTTGGCAGCGTCTGTGTTCCTTGGATTTCTGAGAACAAAAATAGAAAAACATGTTTGAGAGTTGAATTGTTTTTCTTAAAGATTTTACTGAAATTTTTGCATATAAGTGTTGGAATTGAAAAAATTAATACAACACATTCCCCTAAAAATGATTAATAATATTTTTTTTTATTAAAATTATAAGTAAATATTTTTCTTTATAAAATAAGTAGCAATAAATATATGAAAGAGAAAAAAAAAATGACACGATTATTTGAATACCCAACATATTCTACATATATACTACTCCATAAATGTCAACAATATTTTACACCATCGTCTCATACCACTAGGATCTCTTCATTTCAGTATAATAACAAGAAATACAATTAATATGAGAATTCACATAAGAACCAACAAGGAACTGAGGTAGATACAACCCATATATAGCATGTACTTTTACCAATGTTGTTCTTGTTGAATATTAGCAACAACATTGCCCAAATTATTGTTACTATCATCTGTTTCATTAATTCCTTGCTCTTCCACATTTAGTCTATCCAGCTACAGAAAACTACCATTGTGATCCTATAATTGCAAAGGAAATATAATCAATTATAAACTTCAAAATATATATTTTAAAATATTATATACGGTAACCTTAAATCATACCTCCCAATCTAGACATCGATAGAAATACCGTCCATAGTTTTCCTTCGTGTGGGCCTGATAAAGAACCATAGGACCCTTGCCACACCTACAAGGTGGCTCGTGGCCCAAAACTCCATCCATGCCTATTTTTTTATTTTTCCACAATCCATCAAAAAATATATATTAGAGTCATCCAATAGTAGTAAAGCAAGGAAAGTTAATACATATAACCAAAATCTACAAAAGCTATTATGCATACAAATATGTTACAGTCATCCAATTGTTTATCAAAATACAAAGTGGTACACTACTGTCTATGTTGTCAAATCTCATTAGCTATATTATTGCGAAACTCCTACATAAATTGGGTGCCCTGTTGACCTTGTAAGACCTCATCATGATCATCATCATCATCATTAGCCCCATCCCCATCATCCGCGTTCTCCTCCTCTGTACCATCAAATATGTTATCCAGTTTTCCAAGCAACCTTATGAAGTTGTGCATAACATAACTAGTCATGACAAATCTAACTTGGGTCGGGAACTTGTATGGACGCATTAACCTTAGTATTGGAAACCGTTGTTTAACCATGTCAAAACACCTCTCAATGACATTCCGTAGTGAGGAATGTCTATAATTGTTTACTGCTCGAAATTCGGGCAAGTGATATCTTACTCCTCAATAGGGGGCAAGAAATCCCGATTGATTGGCATATCCGGAATCGACCAAATAATATTTTCCTAACATATCCCCAATTAAAATAAATCAAAAATTAATTAAAAAATATACTTCACAAAATATTATCATCGGAGGTGTATATTTACCCTGTGGCGCTTTAGGAAACCTCCAAGCCAGTCTTCGAATGCATTCATTTAATACTTTTGAATCATTAGTTGACCCTTCCCAGCCTACTACGACATATGTGAATAACATGTCGAATGAACAAACTGCCATAACATTCTGCATTGGAAAGCCTTTCCTACCTTTATATGGATGTACCTTGTCGGCATCTAAATGGACAGGCACATGGGTGCCGTCTATTGCCCCCACGCAATCTCGAAATGGGTGGAATCCCGACCCTTTGTTCAGAATATGTTGTGGAGTTCAGCTCATGTTAGGAAGGACAATGATTTCATTCCCAAGAAGTCCAACCATAGGAAGTACCCTGTGTATGTGTCGGTATATGATTTTAGTTGAATGCTTAAATCTTTCGGCAACCATCCGATTCGTGAGACTTTGGTTTAGGACTATTAAGAAAATTGCAACTTGTTCGATTACTTCTACGCCTCTAGTGCCAGTCAACCCTAAAGACTTTAACTTGTCACATAATCTCCGAAAGGCGTTGGGTTGTATATGGAGACTTTGATAACATCTATCCGGATGCCCATTTAGTATCTCAATGACATATCTAGAATCCCTCAGAATCGAATTCCTACATGGCATTCGCTCATTCTCCATCTCCATATAATAGACTTCCAACATCATGCAAACGCCGCGAACTATACGATCTCGCAGGGAGTTATCAAGACAATACGGTGCTAGCTCATTATTAAACGAATTCAACAGGTAGCATTTTGGGAAGCTCATAATGGTCTTGATTTACCTACTAATGACAAATATACAAAAATTAACAAAATACCAAGCATTCATAGCACGTTTAAAACTAAAAATAAAATTTGAGTAAACACTAAAAATAGAATAAAAACAAATAAATATAAGACTTAAACGAAACATCCAAATTAGTTTGACATTTAAGAAGGTTTATACTACAGTCTTCCAAATAAAAACATAACAACAATCCAAATAGATACTACAGTCATCCAAATAAAAAACAAACAACAATCCAAATAAAAGCAAACTACAATCTTCCAAATAAAAGAAAATAAAAATCATTCAATTACCAAAATAGTACTAAACGATACTGTAATCCAAATAAAGTACGAAATACTCCCCCTCTAAGAAACACCCATCGCCCAATCACATTTCCTATCATTTGAAACTTTGAGAAAGAATTTTCGGAGTGCCACAGACTTCTCCAACACCATCACAGCCCTAGAATAATGCACACTATCTACTCCCTATATAGTGTTTAAGATTTCAATACACACTAGAAACTCATCGTACGGCTTCTTAGAGGGGGAGATTGCCTCATCACTACGACTCTCAGGGACTCCATTCGGGGAGTTGACTTTGAACTGGCTTCCTTAAAGGCACTTACCACACTCTGGGATGATTTCTCAAATTTCTCATCTATTCTCTCTGATGTCTTCTCAATCACCCTCATGAAATCATACATTACTTTCATTATACCTTCTTCCCCTTTTTTTTTTTTACGTTTTGGGCCGGGACTCCCCATGAGCTCGTCAAAATCAATATCATCATCCCCGATAACTACTGGAACTAGGCGGGTGGAGGATTCTGGGAAGGATTCCGGTATTTGTGTCGAAGGTATGGCATGTTCACCCATAGTTTCCCAGTATGCGTCTATAATGCTCCATTGCCTATGGTACATGAACGACTTACTGACGCCGGACAGAATAGAGATTATTCTGCAGGCTAGCGCAACGGGTAATTTGCAAGGGAAAAAATGAGAAATTCGACCCAAAATTCAGAGAACACTCTGAAATTCAATAAAATTCTTAATATTCAAAACTAATTTAAAACAACCCACAAGCCGGGTTTAAATAGTTGAAAATCAAGAATTTTACCAAAAATAGCAAAACCCTAAAAGTCTTACCAAAATGAAATACAGAAAGAAATCAAAAGATTGCCAAAAATCTGGCCCAAATCGGGTTCAGAATCAATTCCTAATTGACAAATAGAAAATTACCATAAGTAGTAAAAATTAACTAAAAATAGAGATTTGAAAAGGAAAACAGCAGATTACGATTTCCTGTCATCCTTGTATTGATCCTCCTGCATCAGTCACCCCGGGTTGTAAAGAACTCGTCCTCGAGTTCACAGCAGCATCAGCAGAATCCGCAAAACAAGGACTCGGGTGTTTCACATTAAAGACATCAGATGTTTTCAAGTGACTAGGGAGACACAACCTGTATGCGTTGTCATTAATCTTCTGCAATATCTCACAGGGTCCAATCTTCTGCTCCTTAAGCTTATTATACTCGCCAACAGGGAAACGATCATGAGTTAATACAACCCAAACAAAATCACCAACATCAAAAAGTACCTGACGATGATGACTGTCCGCTCGAGTTTTGTATTTGGCATTGCTCTCATGAATGGCTAGTTTCACTTGCTCATGGATGCCTCAAAGATGTTGGCCATTAGACAACGGAGACATCGACTGATTAGATACAGAAGGAGACATCATAGAGACTGACGAGGGAGAACCCTTCTTTCGGACAGCGTCTTCAGAGACTACGTTCTCGCAACTGCCACTGCTAATAATCATCTTGTAGACTTTGTTGGCCACGGTGCAGGTTGTATGAAAAATATTGGTTCTCAACCAATCATCTTCGGAATCGCTTCTGGGAGTCAGGAGGCTCTTAGGAATGACCAGAGTTTCATGGTCGTCCCCATATAAGACATCCTCATCTCCTTCTGTGTCATACACTGGCTCTCCAACGAAAGTATCGGTTTTTAACCAATCATCTTCGGAATCAGAATCTTCCGAAAATATTGGCCATAACGGTGGATACGGATTTTCGAAGGTGGAATTTTCGGTATCAGAATCTTCCACATCATGATTACCGATTTCCTGCGCCGCCAGGCGCTGGGTTAACTCTGCCACTTGCCTCTGCAAATCCTCAATCATGACATCCTGAACGTTACGATCAAGGTGCGGGACTTCCTCAATAAGAACCTGCCCACGACGACCACCACGACCACGACCACCAGCCATAAAAAACTGATGAAAATACCGCCTCAGGAAGATGCTGAGCTCTGATACCAATTGACGCCGGATAGAATAGAGATTATTCTGCAGGCTAGCGCAACGGGTAAT
This sequence comes from Cornus suecica, assembly GCA_963922005.1. Lineage (NCBI taxonomy): Eukaryota > Viridiplantae > Streptophyta > Magnoliopsida > Cornales > Cornaceae > Cornus > Cornus suecica. The sequence continues at coordinate 55,909,695 of OY998240.1, read as the reverse complement.
TTGCAAGGGAAAAAAGGAGAAATTCGACCCAAAATTCAAAGAACACTCTGAAATTCAATAAAATTCTTAATATTCAAAACTAATTTAAAACAACCCACAAGCCGGGTTTAAATAGCTGAAAATCAAGAATTTTACCAAAAATAGCAAAACCCTAAAAGTCTTACCAAAACGAAATACGGAAAGAAATCAAAAGATGGCCAAAAATCTGGCCCAAATCGGGTTCAGAATCAATTCCTAATTGACAAATAGAAAATTACCATAAGTAGTAAAAATTAACTAAAAATAGAGATTTGAAAAGGAAAACAGCAGATTACGATTTCCTGCCATCCTTCTGTTGATCCTCCTGCATCACTTACCCATAAATTTGCCTTTGGACCCAGTGATTTCCTAAAAACCAAAACATAAGATATTTAACTATACAATCATTACGAATCAAAGAAATTTAAAGTTTGTGTAAATTATAAAAAAATTAATATTACTAATTACCTTGTCCATAATCTCCCATAGTTCAGGGGGCATGGTCACCAACCCAGTAGCAGGGTCAAAACCAACTCCTGTGTGTTCCTTGACTCTTTTGAACTTCCTCCAAATTGGTCTTTCCCTATTCCATTTGCTCCTAAATGTTTTTTGTACGTAATCTTTTCCAAAACTATCTTGAAGGCTATTGACAATATTTTCCCAACCAGTTTTGTTAAATGCTCCATTGCGAGTCCCGTTACCAAGGTGTACTTGCTCTTCCATTAGGTTCAACAACTTCTCATACTACACCTTACCCCAAAGTTTACTATCCTCTAACACTCCAGTCTGATTTTCACTCGCAGTACCTTCTTCTACATTAGTATCCATCTAAAGTTACACAAATGATGAACTTTAATTTAACATTGGATGTAGTTATTAAAGAAGTATAAGCTATTCAAATTCTATTAAGTACTGATTGAAGCAAAAGGTTACTGACTAACATATTATCATATGTAATAGAAATGGTTTACCATTTACAAGGTAGTCTAGAAAAGAATTTTTGTGTGCAAAAGAAACCAATAAAGAAAAAATGTTTGTAGCTAATTGACACCAACTTATAACCATTACCAAAAATATTAGCAAGGTTGCTATCCTATTAGTAAATTCAGACCAGATTACATAGAGGTTTAGTATTGGTGAAATACACTGTCCTACATTAGTGTCTCTCTCAATACATCAGTCAGGTCACATGAATCTATATGTTAACATGAAAAAGGACATCTATTCTGGACACAATAATGATAATTACGAAACAGACGTAAGAATAGCAATTGAAATATGAAATCAACTAAATTACCAGGGTGAATATGGTATGGCTTCTGCTGCTGAGTAAATTGAAATTAGTGGAACCCACATGCCTGTGCTCTGTTGTCAGCAAGTAATATTTTATCATAGTTCAGAGATAAATCAACAAACATTTACTATATAGAGACATTAAACAAATTTACTCCTGTATGCATCAACCTACAAGAAATATTAAGGATGATCTATTTAACAACCCTATCAAAGAATAAAACATTTCTTTGGAATTTTATCAATCTTAAAGGTGAATTTTTAGAATCAGGTTCAATGGATCACATCCATAGATACAAAAATTTAAAAGACTTAAAAGCTCTTCACATTTATGATTAGCTTTATACACAATCATCCAGCTTAAAGTTTGACCAATTTTTTTCCCTACATGTAAAGAAGAAGACAATATCTTTTTAATCACCCGTTTGATACCTGTATGAGACAAAAGTTACTTTTTTAGGCAGAGATGTATGCATGACATGAAATGCAAAAAAAAATATAAATGAATGTACAATAAAGACCAGGTACTGCATAAAAGTTAAATGGGTCAAAATTAATTGAAGCTCTTCAGGAGCTAGAGAGACAGAAGAAGGAAATTGATGGTGCAAGATGAGTTTGGGAGGAAAAATAGCATGCCGCAAAACTGCAGCTCATATGAACTGAATAATGACAACAAGTTTTACCTTCTCCGGTTGCAATAAGTGAAAAGGCATGAGCAGGGGATAAAACAACTTCCTCCTTTATGCCCTCAACAAAGGTTCCCTGCAACCAATACTCTGGCAATAAGTAACATCTAGTAAATTATTTACTAAATGCAGCCATCTATAACGAATCATTAGAGTTCCTCATTAAAGGTTCCATCACATACTACCCTATAACTCTCTTCATGTTCTTGATTATACTTGGTTGTTTGGGTTATATTATAACTTATGTTATATTGTGCATGGTATCTAATCCTTACATAGTGGATTAAAACCAGGGGGAAAAAGAAGAAGAAGAAAAACAAAAATGATTACGTGTAGATACGTTAAAATCCAGACAGTTTGGCACAAACTATTTGCTAGACCCCTAAATAAATGGATCATGGGAATGTTTGAGAAATGTTAAGGCATTCCCTCATGTGCCACCTTTCAGAACTCAAAAATGCTTTGGACAAAGAGCAAGGCGAATCAAATTCGACACACATGTCCAAAGCAAAATGGGTGATATTCACATGCTACACTAAACGCGCATAGATAAGAAGTCAAGGGAGTAAGGTATGGATTAAGGGAGATGGAAAAATGAGAACGCTGACGTGTAAAGGCATGGAGTTGTCAAACCTACTGATTTGCATAATAATATAGAGTTCCTACCAAAGGCTAAGTTGATATGAGAAAAAGTGGAAGAACATATATATAGAATACATTAACTCAATTATACTGGGAAAAATAAACAGAAATGGAACAGGAAAAAAAAGTCTTCACAATTTAGAAGACAATGTCGTGGCCATATTTGATAGTGAGATAGAAGGATAAGCAAATACAAACCTTATAAATATAGGAAAAAATTAGACGCTTATTCCAGGAGATAACAGTGGAAAATATGCTTATAGTTTTGGGCCTATATAAAGGGGAATCATAAGAGATAAAGGAGATTTTTTTTTTAATTATTATTATTTGATAAGTAAGAGATAAAAGAGATTATTTCCAAGAAATGATTTGTGGAATTCAAATGGTGAAAGTATAATTTTTCAAAGTAAAATACTACATAAATCTTGTGATGGTCTTTATATCACCCTTGGAAAATAGACTTAATTTATTGACCGATATATATTGTAAATGCTCATAAATGCACAACACTCGAATCCTTTTTATTCAATTTTGACTTTCCTTATATACATTTCTTTTTTGGGCTTTATAAAAGTTATAAATGAATGTACAATGATGTCTATGGGTTTGTAATATACTTATGACAAGCCACTTTGATTACATCATTATGACATCATTATTTCTATTTCTAAAGAAATATAAACTGAAATGGGCTTAGTCTTTGGGCTTATGAGGACCTTGTTGGGCAATCAGTCTGATGGGCCCACTGCTTGATGGGCTTCAATGGGTTTGGAATTTTCACACTTACACAGACCCTCTTCTTGGTGATGGGCTTTCGGGCGATCAAGCCCATCATCAAGAAGGTAAAAATGGAAATTAAGATTCATTACCCCTGTCGAGATGATGTGGTAGATCTCATTTAATGTGACGGTTGTATCGTCATTTGACTGTTTGAAACTCATCGCTCGGGTGGCCTCGATTGGCAAGAAGGGGCTGATGAGGCGGCATGGCGCTTCGTTCCATGTGCGCACGGCTTTTCAAGTGCTTTGGAGTCCCTTATAAATACCCATTGTATTTGCTGAATACTCATTGTATTTCAAAGCCAATAGCTCTCAGAAAACTCTCAGCAACTTGAGTTCTTCGCTTATCATTGCCAGAGTCCGTTCATTCTTCCAGGAAACATCCGTAATCTAATCGGGATTCATCTTAGAGTAAGTTCTCCTTTTCCAGTTCTCCTACCTTTCTGTCAATATGTCTGACAGTGATGACAACCGGTCGGGTAGCTACCGTTTCCCCTCTTCTGTAGATCCCAATGTTTCCCTTAGCTCTCCATCAGTAGAGGTGATTAGGACGGTCAAATCCAGTCCTCTTGAGGTCAACCAAAATGTTGCACCGGGTGGGGATCCGGCTGCAGGGAGAGTGGGAGATTAATTTTATGCCTATCCCCTCCCTCCTGCTCATAGGGTAGAAACGGTATTGAAAAGACTGAGGGTTAAGTGCGGGATACTCGACAGGGTGATAATTAAGAATTACCCCAAAAAATACGACTTGAGGAAAGGGGAGGGAGTTAAGGATCATTAGATCCTGCTGTCAGCCTTCCACCTTCAAGTCCTTAGATTCCCGATCCATCCTTTCTTTATTTACATCTTGGCTACTTTGGGTCTGGCCCCGCTTCAAGTAGGGCCCAATTTCTTCAGGATCGTGGCTATGCTCCTAATGATCAATCGGGAGATGGGTCTTGATCTGGGTCAGGCTGAACTCTTGTTCTGTTACAAGATACAGGATCAGAAGGACTGTAGGGGTCGGTACAATCTTTTTCCTTTAAGTGGGAGAAATATTTATGACGGCACCGAGAAGTCTAATAAGGGTTGGAAGGAGAGAATGATACTGGTAAGCGGGAATTGGAGGCTTCCTAGCTCAGCCGAATTCAGAGTCCTTAGTGGATTTGACAAACCTTTATTTCCTTCTTTCAAACTATTTCATAAGGGGTCGTGCTATTGCAAACAATGCAATGATAAGTAGGGTCTTCATGTGCTTGATTTTCTGGGAGTGCCCGACCGCTTTAAAACTCCAACTTATATCACATCCTTGTTTGATCTCCTTAAATCTAAAATTTGGGGACAACCCCTGAGGATGTGTAACAATTACCTGATGGGTTCTAATTTGCAGGCACTATCAGCAGAAGCGCTAATTACAACGTTGATGATCCCCCAAGATGTGTTTAAGAAGAAGGCCAAGCGGGTACCTGGACCTCAAACGAACCCTTCAGTACCGGAGGTGGCTCAAAGTGATTAGGGGTCCCAAGGTATTCCAACTCCTGTCTTTAGGACCGCCCCTCCACCACTAATGGGAAATATTCCGGTGACTCTACCTCCTCGAATGGGAAGCATTCCAGTTACACCGTCCCCTCCTTCAGGAGTAGGTACTGCCGGAGCAACCTTGATTCCTTCTTCGGGGGACATTCCCGTTCCTGAACACCGACTGGTTGAGGGAGAGGCCAGTCTAGAGGGGACACAACATCCTCGATCTGAGGAGGATACCCCTGATCGTTCGGTCAGGCCCTGTCTGAGTACAACATCATCGCCAATCATAGTGGAGGAGACTGGGGCTGCAACCGAAGAGGAGCAACCTGTCCCGTGGGCACTTAACATAACACTTCCGGGTGGTGACTTTTTGGTCAGGGGACACGAAACCATTGATAATGCCATGAAGGTACGTCTTCGATATACTATTCCATTAGCCACACTTGGTATTTCTCTTTTTTATTCATTGATCAGGCTAACACTTGTACTTTTGGCAGATGTTTTACCTGACCCAAGCCTATAATGCGAAGATGGAGGAGGACACTAAGCTTCTCCGCAAATCTAATGAGGTTCTGAGGCTGAAGGAAAATTCCAGGAAAAAGGTTACCACCATGCTATCAATATCCAATGATAAACTGGAGGCTAAGACCAAGAGGGCAATCATTGCAGAACAGCAGCTTCAGGCTACCCAGGAGAAGATCAAGGAGATGGAGGCGGTCCAGCGGGCCCTATTCGCCGAAGCGAAGGTCCTGAAGACTGAGAATGAGGGCCTGAGGGCTTCCAAAGTGAAGATTCTGGAGGAGAAATTTGAGACCGAGAATCTCCTTGCAGTGGAGAGGTCAACAGTGGAAATGTGCCATTGGGGTGGCAATCAGATGTACAAGCGCTTCTGTGACACTACTCAGTACCGGATCGAGTTTGGCTGGAGGTCATGCTTCAAGGACATTCAGAAACCCGCTGAGGAGAGGGACTTCCGCTCAGTGGAGGAATTGGATGAGTCTTTGGGCATTACTCCACAATATGATGATCCGGTTGGAGATCCTGATGACGTTCGTTTCTGTGAGTTTCTGACCAAGCCTCTTCCAGGGATGAGTCTTATGTCTGATTCTGATCCTTCAGTTCCCGATGGGGCCATTGTTTCGATGAGCTTAGATCTGGTGGGTACTGATCCTAGAACTTAGTATTTTTCATTTGTCAAACACTTTTCAAGATATTTTGTAATCCTTGGCCATCAGGGTCCATATTTTTTAATAAAAAAATCATGATTTGTATCCAATTAACTCTTGCAATACTTATTTTATCCAAAGAGAATTATGTCTTTCGGGCATTTCAGGCCTCGGGAGAGATATGATAATACTTGGTCTGCTTTTCTAAAATTTATGATCTCTTCAGCATCAATGTTGTGACTTTTGGGTACTTTAGGCCATGCGATTGACAAGGCAACACTTTGTTTATTTCTTGCAAAGTTTTTGATCTCTTCAGGATCAGTGTTGTGTCTTTCGGGCACCTCAGGCTATGCGATAGACAGGGGCAACACTTCGTTCATTTTTTGCAAAGTTTGTGATCTCTTCAGGATCAGTGTTGTGTCTTTTGGGCACTTCAGGCCATGCGATAGACAGGTCAACACTTTATTTATTTTTTGCAAAGTTTGTGATCTCTTTAGGATCAATGTTGTGTCTTTCGGGCACTTCAGGCCATGCGATAGACAAGGCAACACTTTATTTATTTCTTGCAAAGTTTGTGATCTCTTCAGGATCAGTGTTGTGTCTTTTGGGCCCTTCAGGCCACGAGATTGACAGGGCAACACTTTGTTTATTTTTTGCAAATTTTGTGATCTCTTGAGGATCATTGTTGTGTCTTTTGGGCACTTTAGGACATGCGATAGACAGGGCAACACTTTGTTTATTTTTTGCAAAATTTGTGATATATTGTGGATCAGTGTTGTCTCTTTTGGTCACTTCAGGCCATGCGATAGACATGGCAAGACTTTGTTTATTTATTGCAAAGTTTGTGATGTCTTCAGGATCAGTGTTATGTCTTTCAGGCACTTCAAGCCATGCGATAGACATGGCAACACTTTGTTTATTTTTTACAAATTTTGTGATCTTTTCAGGATCATTGTTGTGTCTTTCGGGCACTTCAGGCCATGCGATAGGCAGGGCAACACTTTGTTTATTTTTTTCAAAATTTGTGATCTCTTCAGGATCATTGTTGTTTCTTTGGGGCACTTTAGTCCATGCAATAGATAGGTCAACACTTTGTTTATTTCTTGCAAAGTTTGTGATATATTGAGGATCAGTGTTGTCTCTTTTGGTCACTTCAGGCCATACAATAGACAGGGCAACACTTTGTTTATTTCTTGCAAACTTTGTGATCTCTTCCGGATCATTATTGTGTCTTTCGGGCACTTCAGACCATGCGATAGACAGGGCAACACTTTTGTTTATTTTTTAGCTATTTTATGATCTCTTCAGCATTATTGTTGTGTCTTTCGAGCACTTCAGGCCATGCGATTGATAGGACAACATTTTGTTTATTTTTTGCAAAATTTGTGATGTCTTCAAGATCAGTGTTGTGTCTTTCGGGCACTTCAGGCCATGCGTTAGACAGGGCAACACTTTGTTTATTTTTTGCCAAATTTGTGATCTCTTCAGGATCAGTGTTGTGTCTTTTGGGCACTTCAAGCCATGCGATGGACAGGGCAACACTTTATTTATTTTTGCATCAGTATATATTTATTAGCTACTTTTGCCATAAAAATGATTTTATTATTGATCGGGCGCTAGGGCCTTTTTACAAAAATGAGCAAAGTAAAAGTAAAAGTTGGCACTTTACGGGTAGTTCCTCTTCAGGCGAGAGGAGTTCTAGGAGTTTTGTTCCATTCTACCATCCATATTCCTTCGGTCTCGGTATGCCCCGCACCCGATGACTTCGGTAATGGTGGACGGGCCCTCCCAAGGTTCCCTGAGGTTGCCTACGAGCCAAATGTTTTACCTAAGGACCATGTCCCCGACCTGGAACTCTCTTATTCTGACTTTTTGGTTGAAGTTGTTCTGGACCTCATTGATTTCATTGACTCTTCTCATCTTGCGGGCTCTCCGCAGGTAGCTCCGGCAGGATCCTTCCGTCTATTTGGAGGTGGGGCCACTATGAATCATATTGATGATCCTAACAGGCTGTGCGTCTGCGGGGCTCTGAGGGGCGTTGGGGGCACATTGATCGGCCCTCGGTCGGTCCCGTTGGACGTAATCCCAAAGCTCTCCACGAAGCAGCAGTGCCTCCACCTGTTATACGAGATTACGGCATTTGTTTGTGATGTGCCCGAAATCAGCATGGAAAGCACAGTGCTTTAACTTATCCCATTAGTCGAGTGGTTGTCTGATGGTTGGGGGTTGTTGGAAGATCCCTTTGGCCTTGTTTTCTTGGTAGAGCTTGGCAAGGCTGACCCTCAGGGGGGTGATTCTCTCTTCAAATTTGAAGCGCTTGAATGGTTTTGGGGCTGTTGTTCCCGAAGAAGCTGGTGGTCCTGATGGAGTTGGGCGTTTTTTATCGGTTGCCCTATCCTTTGATGAGGTTTCAATGCTGACCAAGACTGCCCTCCTTTACCTGATGGTCGCCTCTTCTTCAATCCTCAAGTATCCCTAGGCTCTAGAGTTTAACTCCCCAATGCCCGATGGGGGGCGTTTCACCAGTGACTGGTGGAACTTAGTTCCTGGAATAAGGGCCATCCGGAAGGCCTCAACCGTAGAGTGCTGGTCACAGTTATCGATAGAAGAAGATTTGATGTTGAATCGGGATAGGAAGCTCTTCAGTGACTCTCCTTTCTCTTGGATCATAGTGAAAATGCAGGATATGGTCTTCTTTTGTCTCTTGTTCCCATAGTATTGGGCAACGAAGAGGCTAGTCAACTGCTGCCAGCTGATCCCGGCAGCCTCCCTTTTTCATTTATTAGATTAAGGTCATGAGCCAGGTATTGGTTATTTGATTCTTCCACCCAAGCCTGGTTCCGGAGGGTTGGAACCCTAACCTCCGTTGGGATCACAACCTCAGTGTCGTACACCATGGCAAAGGAGGTCTCCCCAGTGGGTTGTCTAGGGGTTATTCTGTATGACCAAAGCACTTCAGGTAACTTTTCAAGCCAGGCCCCTTTGGCTTCCTCGAGTTTTTTGGCCTGGGTGTCAAATATGGTTCGATTTATCCTTTCCTCCTATTCGTTCCCTTGTGGGTACCCGACGGAAGACGTACTCTGGTTGATACCATGCTCAGGAAATAATGCTCTCACCTCCTTGTTGTCAAGATTTGTCCCGTTATCCATCATGATTGTCCTTAGTAGCCCAAACCTACATATTATGCGGGTCTATATGAACTTAATGACGTGGCTAATTTTGATGACGGGGTAGGCTTCTGCTTCTACCCATTTTGTGAAGTAATCAGTGGCCAAAAGGATATAGGAATTTGACCGAATTGCCTTCGGAAGAGGCCCTATGATATCCATTCCCCATCGAGAGAACGGGTGTGGCACAATAGTTGGGTGTAGGAACTCTGGTGGCCGATGGATAGCATCCCTGTGCATCTGGCATGGTTTGCACCTTCGGACATACTCTTTAGCATCCCGTGACAGATAGGCCTAAAAGTATCCTTGGGAGAGTATTTTATAGGCAAAGGATCTACCTCCAGAGTGGTTCCCCCAAGATCCATTATGGATCTCTTGCATCACTGCTCTTGATTATGATGCCGTAATACATTTCAAATAAGGACCCGAGAAAGATTTTCAATAGAGTTGCCCATTTATGACTGAATATTGGGCTGAATTTCTCCGGATCTTGTGCGCTTCAGCTTTACTTTCTGTGAGTTTCCCATTTCTTAAATAACCCATCAAAGGATCCATCCAGCTGGGCTCCCATGGGATAAGCATCACTTGTTTGGGCCCCTGGATACTCGACCTGATTATAAAATCTATCAATGCAACCCGGGTCAGGTTCTCTCCGGCTGAGGACGTTTGCTGACAAGGTGGTCAGCTACAGTGTTCTCACTTCTCGGGATCTGAGTGAAGGCTATCTTTTGAAAACTCTCTATTTCCTTCAGCACTAGTTCCCCGTAAGATTCCATTTTGGGATCCTTTGCTTCGTATTCTCCTTTGATTTGCCGAATACTAGTTCAAAGTCGCTGTGTACTGCTAGGACTTGAATCTGGAGGCTTCGGGCTAACCTCAAGCCAAATACGATTTCTTCATACTCTGCCTCATTGTTTATGGTTGGGAATCATAGTTACATTGACATGTGTAGGTGTGTCCCATCGGGTGTCAAGATCTCAAAATTGATTCATGATCCGGCAGAGCTGGCTGATCCGTCCACAAAAAGCTTCCATGTGTCTGGCTCAGTTTGCTTGTCAGGCTCCTCAGTTTCATTTTCAAGTAAAAAGTATGCCACTGCTTATCCTTTGATGGAGACCCGGGGTATGTAAGTCAAGTCGTATATGCCGAATTCGATGGCCCATTTGGAGATTATGCCTGAAAGGTCAGGTTTTGACATAATAACCTGGAGAGGCGTGGTTGTCAGGATAATGATTGGGTGAGCTTTAAAGTAATGCCTCAGTCGTCTTTTGGCGTTCACCAGCGATAGAATCAATTTTTCTTGCCTGCTATATCTGGTTTCCGCCTCAGCTAAGGATTTGCTGGTGTAGAAGACTGGCATCTGTAGGTTCCCGTCCTCTCTGATGAAGGTTGCACCCAGGAACTATCCGGATGACACACCAAAAGAGAATTTCTCTTAGTTAAGCTTCATGCTATGCATCCTGAGGATTTCAAACACTTGGCGCAAGTGGGTGAAATAGTCTCCCTTTTTTCTGCTTTTGACCACAGTGTAATCAATATAAGCCTCAATCACTGTACCCATCATCCTCTTGAAGATCCTGTTGACCAATCTCTGGAAAGTGGCACCTGCATTTTTCAGACCGAAGGGCATAACTTTAAAGCAATAGGTACCTGTTTCAGTAATGAAGGAGGTCTTTTCCTCGTCCATCGGGTTAATTTTTATCTGATTGTATCCTGAATAAGCATCCAGAAAAGTTAGACGATCGTAGTCGGTGGTAGCGTCAACCATCTGGTCAATTTTTGGTAGTGGAAAGTTATCCTTCGGGCATGCCCTATTCAGGTCAGTAAAAATCAACACAAACCCTTCATTTACCATTCTTCTTTTGCACGACTACTACATTGGCGAGCAATTCGGGACACCTGACCTCCCTAATGAAATCAGCCTTGAGCAATCTGGATACCTCTTCTCCTATAATTTGGTTCCGATGTGCTCCCATGCGTCTCTACTTTTGCCTGATTGGTCTTACGTTCGGGTCAATGTGCAGTGAATGTTGGGTAATATTAGGATCGATTCCCGGCATGTCTGTATGCTCCCATGCGAAGATATCAGAGTTCTCCTGCAACAATGGTGTCAGTTCTTTCAATTCAAGGTCGGTAAGACTTGTACCTGCAAATGTAATTTTTTTCGGGCTATCGGGTATAACAAAGATTGGCTGTAATGGCTCGACCACGATTGGGGTACTAGGATCCCCTTCCTTTAATTGCTATTTGGAGCCTGGATTATGTTCCTTGGAGTGGGATGGCATTAGGCCTTTCCCCTTCCGGATCTCCTTCAGGGTGACCGCATAGCATTCTTTGGCGGCCACCTGGTCACCCCTGATGTCAATGGTGCCCAGATCGTTAGGGCTTATGCATCTCATGATCTGGTGAAGAGTTGAAGGCATACCCTGCATTCGGTGAATCCATCCCCTTTCCATGAGTAGATTGTAGGAAGGCTCGACATCCACCACAACAAATGTCTCGGTCAGGGTCCATTGAGCAGCAGATACCGGTAACAGGACTTCCCCGATCAGTTCGATTTGCCTTCCATCAAATCCTGCAATAAGGTACTGGGATGCCATAATTTCGTTCGGGTAAATTTCGAGCTTTTCAAAAGCCCATTTGGTGATGATGTTTGCGATGCTCCCAGGATCGATCATGACTCTCTTCATAAGGCAGTTGGCTACCATCAGGATTATAACCAGAGGATCATTATGTGGGGTCTGGATGCCCCGAAGGTCTAATGTAGAGAAAATGATCTGTGTTTCACCTGCCCCATGGTGGACCTCATTGATTTCATTGACTCTTCTCATCTTGCGGGCTCTCCGCAGGTAACTCCGGCAGGATCCTTCCGTCTCTTTGGAGGTGGGGCCACCATGAATCATATTGATTGTTGGCTTTGAAATTCCATTTCAAGCAATAAATCTTATTTTGATATTAACAAAACATTCAAAACCGTGTTTGGTACTAATATTGCTTTGAGGTAAGTGTTTCAGCAAGTACAGATAAATGTTTCGGGAAGATCGCTAAAGCAACAAGCGATAAGGAAACTCAAGCGCAAACTCGAAGAAGGACAAAAAGATCAAAGAAAGAACAAAAGCTGGACTCAAGACCTGGGGTAGATAGGTCGGGGTGAGAATATTGTAACAAGCTATCTTATGCGTTGATTGATCTTATAAGCTCAAGTAATTAATCAAACGAACTCAAACGGATCAAAACGGACCTTGAAAACAATTTTTGGAGTCCCCCAGTCGACTGGCCTGTCCAAGGCAGTCGACTGACTGTGACCCAGTCGACTGGCCCTTAAGGACCCAGCCGACTGGATGAACTAGTGAGTTATAAAACATTCTAACTGCATGAGGCAGTCGACTGGCCTGTCCAAGGCAGTAGACTGACTGTGACCAGTCGACTGGCAGTTAAAGACCCAGCCGACTGACTCGACCAGAGAGTTTCGAACATTTTTGATTGCCTGAGGCAGTCGACTGGCCTGTCCAAGGCAGTCGACTGACTCATGAGGCAGTCGACTGGCCTTCTTGAGGCAGTCGACTGACCCTAGCCGTTGGGAAAAATATTTTAAATCTAAGCATGGAGGCAGTCGACTGGGTGCCGGTAGGCAGTCGACTGGGTGCTTCAGGATTTTAAGGAAAAGTATTTCTAAACAATATTTTTGCCCAAAAAGAAATGATTTTGCTTACAGATTTTCAGGTCCTACTCTCCATATTGTCTAGGGTGAGACACACTCTCCAAACCCTAGTGTTCACTATATAAATAAAGAGATATGGATTAACAATGCTAAGGTTCTTGTGTGAGAAATTTTCCAAATATTGTTCATCTCTAATTTTCTCTCAAGCATCTTCTAAAAAATCTTTTGATAGCAAAATCTCGCTTTTCACTCTTATCATTTTGAAGATTTAAACTCAAGCCTTGAGCCTATTCTCTTATTGAAAATATATTGTGAGAATATATATATATCTTGAGTTCTTGAAATATCACCTAAAAACACTTGAGCTTATCTTGATCTATCATCCATAAAAACCTTAGGGTTTTGAGTGTTTTTGTTTCTTGAGTGATATATTGATTACATACACAAATTTGTGATCTTGGGTGAGTGAAGCCCATTGTATCAAGGGAGGATTTTTCTCTTGATTGTGTGAAGAGCTAGTTAGCTCTTTTGTAAAGGTTTTGCTATTCCACCTATTGAAGGAAGAGCCATAGTGTGAGGATTGGGAAAGTCTCAAGGAAGGGGATTCTTTGAGCCGAGGAGTAGGAGTTACCGAACCTCGTAAAAATCACGGTGTCAATATCTCTATCTCTATCTCTTTACTTTATGTTCATGCATGCTTAATTTATATTGTGGTAAATAGCTTGTTGAATTTAAGTGAAATCATTCATTGCATATTTTACCTTGTAAATTAATATTGAACCTTGTTGCATGTTTTAGTAAGAATAAAAAGGAGTTAGAAATTATTTTTAAAACCCTATTCACCCCCCCCCCCTCTAGGGTATTTTAGTGACTAACAATTGGTATCAGAGCCTAATCTCTACTTGTTTTTGACTTAACCGTCTTAGAGAACGATCATGGCCTCAAACATAGTCACTCATGTAGAAGGACAATCAAACAATAGGCCCCCATGGTTTGATGGTTCAAACTATAGTTATTGGAAGACTAGAATGATAGATTTTCTTCAAGCTATTGATTATCAAATTTGGCTAGTTATTGTTGATGGACCTTTTACTATTACCAAAATAGTTGATGGAAAAACCATTCCCAAATTGCCCAACGAATGGGATAATGATGAGCGTAGACTTATTTCATTTAATGCCAAAGCTAAGGTTAATCTAAATTGTGCCTTAAGTCTAAATGAATTTAATCGAGTCTTTACTTGCTCCACGACCAAAGAAATGTGGGATAAACTTGAAGTTACTTATGAAGGAACCACTCAAGTTAGAGAATCTAAAATTGATATACTTATGCATGAATATGAATTATTTGCCATGAAAGAAGATGAAAATATCAATTCTACGATGTCTCGTTTTACTAATATTTTGAATGGACTAAAGCATCTTGGTAGAATTGTTCCTAGATCCGATGCGGCACGAAAAGTCCTTAGAAGCCTTCTGGTCAAATGGGATGCGAAGGTGACGGCTATTAAAGAAGCACATGATCTTAGCACTATGAGTCTTGATGAGATTTTTGGGTCACTCCTTACATGGAAAATTACCTTGAAATCTCGTGAAGAAGACGCCAAGCCAAGAAAAGGTATAGCCTTGCAAGCTTCAACCAAAAGTGAAGCAAATGAGAGAATCGAAGAAGAGGTTGATGAAGACATTGCCTTGATCACTCAACAATTCAAGAGATTTCTTCAACGAAAGAGGGCTAAAGGTCGGAGGTTCTTAAAGAGCAATGAACCAAGAGGAGAGACAAGCAAGAAGGAGTCTATTACTTGTTTCAATTGTGGTAAACCGGGGCACTATAGAAATGAGTGTTTCAAGCCCAAAAAGGAGAACGATAAAAGGCCAAACAAAATGGCCATGAATGCAACATGGGATGATTATGACTCTTGTGATTCGGATGAGGAAGAGAATGGTGAGGAAAGTGAAAATCTTTGCCTCATGGCAAATGAAGATGAGGTACATTTAAATTTACATGCATTAGATAATTCCATTTTATCATATGATGAGCTATTATTTTCTCATAATGAATTACAAGATGCATTTGAAAATTTGTATGGTGAGTTTGAAAAACTAGCAAAAAACATAGTTTGCTCAAGAAATCTAAATATTCATGTAATTCCACTTGCCACACCATAGTTGATGTAAATACAACTAATGACAAAAGTATGAAGATAGAAGAGGAAAATATTTTGTTGAAGAAGACCATTGATGATCAAATAAACATCTTAGCAAAATTCACAAAAGGAAAAGAAAACTTGAGCATCATGCTAGGAAGACAAAGAAACTCTTTTGACAAATGCGGCTTAGGATATGATGCATTCAACAAAGATGCACTTTTATTGAAGAAAAGAAAATCATTAAAGCATACTTTTTCAAAACAATCTTCATGCTCAACTTCTATTGATCACAATCATGTTTCATGCTACTATTGCAAAAAAAGAGGTCACAAAGCAAATGCATGTTTTCTAAGAAAGAAGAAGAAAATTGTTTCAAAAATGTTTTGGGTTCCAAAAGGAACTATTGCATCTCTACGTGCTAAAGAAAACTTGGTAACTAAATCAATTTGGGTTCCGAAAGGAACTATTGCATCTCTTTCTAACCAAAATGGACCCAAAATAGATTGGGTACCAATAAAAGTCACATAACGTTGTTTTGTAGGTGTGCTTGAAGACCGCCTCAAAAGAAAGATGGTTTCTTGATAGCGGATGTTCAAGGCACATGACGGGGGACAAATCGAAATTCATATCCTTAAAATCTTATGAAGGAGGAAACGTTACTTTTGGAGATAACTCACAAGGCAAAATTGTTGGAATCGGATCTATTGGTATATCTTCCTCTCTAGCTATAGATAACGTACTTTTAGTTGATGGTTTGCAGCATAACTTGTTTAGTATTAGCCAACTTTGTGACAAAGGTTATGATGTTATCTTTAGGTCAAATGCATGCATAGTTGAGAAAGACGGAAAGCAATTGTTCAATGCAAAGAGAAATGGAAATTCATATACTATGTTCCTTTGTGAATTAAATGAACAAGATGTTAAGTGCTTTGTCACATCGAGTGAAAATAGTTGGTTATGGCATAGACGCTTAGGACATGCTAGTATGGACCTCATCCAACGTTTGTCTAAAAATGAATTAGTCAAAGGCCTCCCGAAGACTAATTTTTCAAAAGATAAAATATGTAGCGCATGTCAAATAGGCAAGCAAGTGAAATCTTCTTTTAAGAGAAAGAAAGATATCACCACTTCTCGACCCTTAGAGTTACTTCATATGGATCTCTTTGGTCCGGAAAGAACGGCTAGCTTGGCCGGGAAACTCTATGTACTTGTTATAGTAGATGATTACTCTAGATTTACTTGGGTTTACTTTCTTGCTCATAAAAATGAAACTCATTCCATTCTCGATAAATTTTATAGAGTCATTCAAAATGAAAAAGATTTGAAAATTTAGAAAATTAGAAGTGATAGTGGTAGAGAGTTTGACAATCAAGATCTAGAGAAATTATGTGATGAATTTGGTGTATCTCATGATCTCTCGGCTCCAAGATCTCCTCAACAAAATGGGGTAGTTGAAAGGAAAAATAGATCTTTACAAGAAATGGCTAGAACTATGTTAAATGAACACAACCTTCCCCGAAGTCTTTGGGCGGAAGCGGTAAATACCGCTTGTCATGTCATAAATAGAGTTATAATTCGTATGAAATTGGGTAAAACTCCGTATGAGTTGTGGAATGGTCGAAAACCCAATATTGGTTATTTCAAGGTATTTGGTTGTAAATGTTTTGTTTTAAATGATAAAGATAACTTGGGAAAATTTGACTCCAAATCGGATGAAGCAAGTTTCTTAGGTTATTCCTCAACAAGTAGAGCCTTTAAAGTCTTTAACAAAAGGACTTTAACCATGGTAGAGTCTATCCATGTTGTTTTTGATGAATCACCACCTCTACCCTCACCTAGAGTTGACCTAGATGATGATGAAGTTGTAGGAATTGAGGATAATTTCAATAATCTCAATATCTCCAACTCGTCAAGTAGGCAAATGGATAAGAGTAAAGTTGGAGATCAATCAAATGATGACTTGACTTGCTCCATTCCTAAATCTTGGAGGATTGTGCACAACCATCCTCTTGACCAAGTCATAGGAAACCCTTCACAAGGTGTTAGCACAAGATCTCAACTTAGAGACTTATGCAATCACATGGCTTTTGTGTCCAATATTGAACCCAAGAACTTCCACGAAGCTCAATGTGATGATTCTTGGATCATGGCTATGCAAGAGGAACTAAATCAATTTGAACGCAATCAAGTTTGGCATTTAGTCCCTCAACCCACACATCAAACTATAATAGGCACGAAATAAAGCAAGATTGGTAGCTCAAGGTTACAATAAGGAGGAAGGCATTGACTATGATGAAACCTTTGCACCCGTAGCTAGATTATAAGCAATTAGAATGCTTCTTGCATTTGCATCATCTAGAAATTTTATTCTCTATCAAATGGATGTCAAAAGTGTTTTTCTAAATGGAACTATAGATGAAGAAGTGTATGTGAAACAACCACCCGGCTTTGAAAATGAACGTTTTCCAAATCATGTTTACAAATTATCTAAAGCTTTGTATGGGTTAAAGCAAGCTCCTAGAGCTTGGTATGAATGGCTTAGTGACTTTCTACTTCAAAAAGGTTTTTCTAAAGGCAAAGTTGACACCACTCTATTTACAAAAACTGTCAAGAATGATTTGTTGATTATCCAAATATATGTTGATGACATTATATTCGGATCAACAAACACTTCCCTTTGCAAGGATTTCGCATCTAACATGCAAAACGAATTTGAAATGAGTATGATGGGTGAGTTGAACTTCTTCTTAGGGTTGCAAATCAAGCAAAGCTTGGATGGCTTATTTGTTAGCCAATCTAAGTATACTAAAGATTTGCTAAAGCGATTTGGTATGGAGGAAGCGAAACATGCCATTACTCCCATGAGTACCTCTATTAAACTCGATAAAGATGAAAATGGGAAATGTGTTGATATTACTAAATATAGAGGCATGATAGGAAGTTTACTTTATTTAACTGCTAGTAGACCGGATATCATGTTTAGTGTATGCTTATGTGCTCGCTTTCAATCTTGTCCCAAAGAATCTCACTTGCTAGCCGTAAAACGTATTTTTTGCTATCTTAACGGGACGATTAACTTAGGACTTTGGTATCCAAGTGGTACTACACTTGATCTCACAAGTTATTCGGATGCCGATTTTGCGGGTTGTAAAGTTGATCGGAAAAGCACAAGCGGCACATGTCATTTTCTAGGTCACTCGTTAGTTTCATGGTCAAGTAAAAAGCAAAATTCGGTTGCCTTATCTACGGCTGAAGCCGAATATGTTGCGGCCAGTAGTAGTTGTGCTCAAACTCTTTACATTAAGCAACAATTACTTGATTTTGGGCTTATTTTCAATCGCGTACCTATTAAATGTGATAACACTAGTGCTATTTGTATCTCAAAGAATCCTATTCAACACTCTCGCACAAAGCACATAGAGATTAGGCATCATTTTTTACGGGATCACGTAGCTAAAGGCGACGTTGAATTGGTTTTTATTGACACTAAGAATCAATTAGCGGATATTTTTACTAAACCCCTCTCGGATGAACCATTTTCAAAAATTCGTAGGGACTTAGGAATGGCCATGGATTTTGAAGTCATTAGTTAATTTTCACAAATTCTCGTCCACGTTCTCGGCTTTCAAAATTTTAAAAAAAATTTCAAAATTTGTTTTTGAGGGCCAGTCGACTGCCTCATATACGGCCAGTCGACTGGATCAACCAGTGAGTTTTTGTGTTTTTAACTATCTTCAGCCAGTCGACTGCCTACATTGGCCAGTCGACTGGGTCATGAGCCAGTCGACTGTCTCCATATGGCCAGTCGACTGCCTCTGCGCGAACATTGTTTTTATTTCTTCTTTCTCTTCGTCTTCTCTCCACTCTCTCCACGATCTATCCAATTTCTTCTCTTCTTCACGCCATTTACTCATCTTTAAACCACTTTCCCACTACACCACGATCCTCTTCTCCATCATCACCACTCCCCTCTTTATTTTCAGTTATATATCTCCATATATATATATCCATATATATTTTTTTTACAATTTCACTTCTCCCTCTCTGTTTTCACCCTTTCTTTTCATTTTTCTTCTCAAAATGCTTCCCATCTTCTTGATTCTCCTCTCTCTCATGGCTACTAATGTCGTGCGCCTCAAGAAACGCGCCCTTAGGGGTGGAAGCTCTTCGGCTGCACCGCCTCCACCTCCGTCTCCTGTTCATGAGGACACTAATTCCGAATCTGAATCTGGTCCGATGTCTCTGACTGCTCTTCTCGGTGATGAAGACAGTGTTCGTCTTTTCGAAACTCAGTTCCTTCATCGAAAATTTGCTTGGAGTCGCATTGTGACTCAACCCTTGTGCGAAGAGATTGGCGCTAATACGTTCAATCTTTTTCAAAATATGGGTTGGGATTTCTTTCTCTCGCTCGATGTTCCACTCTATCCGAGGGCTGTCAAAGCATTCTACACCAATCTGGTGAATCCTTCTCAACCACGCCTTATCTCCACCCTGCTTAGCTCCAATGTTGGAGGCGTCTCTGTTAAGATCACCGAAGCAGTACTCAATACTGTTTTTCGGCTACCTCCTGGCGGTATCTCCTATTACTGCCCATCTATTTGGTACTCTTCGAGTGATTTCGATCCTCTCAAAGCAGTTCGGGCTATTTCTGTGAATAAATCAACCACCGCCATTGCTGAGTTTCCTTCTTCCTCGCTTACTCCTGAGGCTAGACTTGTGCACAACATTATCACATATTCCATTTTGCCCAAGTCCGGAAGCCGGAGTCTTGTGTCGATTATGGAAGCTTTCCTTGTCTACTGTGTCATGACCGGTCGGAAGGTCAATCTTGCCTTCCTCTTCATATCGGCAATCCTCGAGTGCCACAAGAAGAAAGGCGCACTTATTTTTCCTATCCATTTATCCTATCTTCTCAGTCGGAAAGGTGTGCCACTTGCTTACGAGCCTACGGAGCACAATCCAATCTTTCTGGACCGCACTCATCTCAAGCAAATGCACATTGGCCAAAATGCTGATGGAGTGTTGGTCTCTCTTAGGGCTGCCCCTCCTGCGGACCAAGCCGGTCCTTCTGTTCCTCGTCCCGACGCTCCTCGTCCCGAGGCACCTCGTCCGGATGCTCCGACTTCCTCATTTCCGTCTCTTGGTAGCGATTTCGATATTCCGGATTTTGGGTTCGGCGGTAATCCCGAAACTCTTACCCAAATCTTGGAAATCATGAAGCGCAATGAGGAGGCCCAAAAGCAGACGGCCGCGGACATAAAGCGCCTTGAGGACAAGATCGACCGTATCACCACCGCCATGGATGCACTTCGCCGTGACCCTCCGCCTTTTTGATGTCATCAAAGGGGGAGAATGTTTAGGTTGTTTGTGTTGGCCATAGGTCCATTTTGCGTAGCATAGGACGTTACCATGTGTGTTGTTTATGTTATCTTTAGTTTTATTTCTATGCTTTATTATTTTGTAATGTGTAGCAGTAAAACAACATGTACCGATCTTGCAATTATTAATTGAAAAATGTTGTTTCTATTTTTCTTCAATGCGTTATGTAAATGAATATCAAATTGAAAAATTTATTTCCTAAGGGGGAGCATGAAAATAAAAATGAAAGATGCACACATTGAGGGGGAGTATCACTTGATACTTTACCAATTATGAGCAAACACGAAATGTTTTGTCAACATCAAAAAGGGGGAGATTGTTGGCTTTGAAATTCCATTTCAAGCAATAAATCTTATTTTGATATTAACAAAACATTCAAAACCGTGTTTGGTACTAATATGGCTTTGAGCTAAGTGTTTCAGCAAGTACAGATAAATGTTTCGGGAAGATCGCTAAAGCAACAAGCGATAAGGAAACTCAAGCGCAAACTCGAAGAAGGACAAAAAGATCAAAGAAAGAACAAAAGCTGGACTCAAGACCTGGGGTAGATAGGTCGGGGTGAGAATATTGTAACAAGGTATCTTATGCGTTGATTGATCTTATAAGCTCAAGTAATTAATCAAACGAACTCAAACGGATCAAAAACGGACCTTGAAAACAATTTTTGGAGTCACCCAGTCGACTGGCCTATCCAAGGCAGTCGACTGACAGTGACCCAGTCGACTGGCCCTTAAGGACCCAGCCGACTGGATAAACCAGTGAGTTATAAAACATTCTAACTGCATGAGGCAGTCGACTGGCCTGTCCAAGACAGTCGACTGACTGTGACCAGTCGACTGGCAGTTAAAGACCCAGCCGACTGACTGGACCAGAGAGTTTTGAACATTTTTGATTGCCTGAGGCAGTCGACTGGCCTGTCCAAGGCAGTCGATTGGCCTTCTTGAGGCAGTCGACTGACCCTAGCCGTTAGGAAAAATATTTTAAATCTAAGCATGGAGGCAGTCGATTGGGTGCTTCAGGATTTTAAGGAAAAGTATTTCTAAACAATATTTTTGCCCAAAAAGAAATGATTTTGCTTGCAGATTTTCAGGTCCTACTCTCCATATTGTCTAGGGTGAGACACACTCTCCAAACCCTAGTATTCACTATATAAAGAAAGAGATATGGATTAACAATGCTAAGGTTCTTGTGTGAGAAATTTTCCAAATATTGTTCATCTCTAATTTTCTCTCAAGCATCTTTTGATAGCAAAATCTCGCTTTTCACTCTTATCATTTTGAAGATTTAAACTCAAGCCTTGAGCCTATTCTCTTATTGAAAATATATTGTGAGAATATATATATATCTTGAGTTCTTGAAATATCACCTAAAAACACTTGAGCTTATCTTGATCTATCATCCATAAAAACCTTAGGGTTTTGAGTGTTTTTGTTTCTTGAGTGATATATTGATTACATACACAAATTTGTGATCTTGGGTGAGTGAAGCCCATTGTATCAAGGGAGGATTTTTCTCTTGATTGTGTGAAGAGCTAGTTAGTTCTTTTGTAAAGGTTTTGCTATTCCACCTATTGAAGGAAGAGCCATAGTGTGAGGATTGGGAAAGTCTCAAGGAAGGGGATTCTTTGAGCCGATGAGTAGGAGTTACCGAACCTCGTAAAAATCACGGTGTCAATATCTCTATCTCTATCTCTTTACTTTATGTTCATGCATGCTTAATTTATATTGTGGTAAATAGCTTGTTGAATTTAAGTGAAATCATTCATTGCATATTTTACCTTGTAAATTAATATTGAACCTTGTTGCATGTTTTAGTAAGAATAAAAAGGAGTTAGAAATTATTTTTAAAACCCTATTCACCCCCCCCCCCCCCTCTAGGGTATTTTAGTGACTAACATTGATGATCCTGACAGGTTGTGCGTCTATGGGGCTCCGAGGGGCGTTGGGGGCACGTTGATCGGCCCTCGGTCGATCCCATTGGACGTAATCCCAGAGCTCTCCACGAAGCAGCAGTGCCTCTACCTATTATATGAGATTATGGCATTCGCTTGTGATATGCCCGAAATCAGCGTGGAAAGCACAATGCTTTGACTTATCCCATTGGTCAAGTGGCTGTCTGGTGGTTGGGGGTTATTGGAAGATCCGTTTGGCCTTGTTTTCTTAGTAGAGCTTGGCAAGGCTGACCCTCAGGGGGTGATTCTCTCTTCAAATTTGCAGCGCTTGAATGGTTTTGGGGCTGGTGTTCCCGAAGAAGCTGGTGGTCCTGATGGAGTTGGGCGTTTTCGATCGATTGCCCTATCCTTTGATGGGGCTTCAATGCTGACGGTCCTTCTCTCCTTGACGGTCGCCTCTTCTTCAATCCTTAAGTATCCCTGGGCTCTGGAGTTTAACTCCCCAATGCCCGATGGGGGCCGTTTCACCAGAGACTGGTGGAACTAAGTTCCTGGAATAAGGGCCATCCGGAAGGCCTCAGCCGTAGAGTGCTGGTCACAGTTATTGATAGAAGAAGATTCGATGTTGAATCGGGACATGAAGCTCTTCAGTGACTCTCATTTATCTTGGATCATAGTGAAAAGGTAGGATATGATCTTCTTCTGTCTGTTGTTCCCATAGTATTGGGCAACGAAGAGCTTGGTCAACTGCTGCCAGCTGTCGATGGATCGAGGTGGCTGCTTCCTGAACCACAATAGGGCTGCATCAACAAGATTTGTGGAAAACACCTTGCAAAGCAAGGAATCGTTCTCGGCTTACATGGTCATCTTCTGATGGATCTGATAAATGTGTTCCTCGGGGTCCTTGGTGCCATCGTATGGGGTGAACCGAGGCATAACAAATTTCTTTGGAAAAGGTTCTCGGGTTATCTCACGGACGAAGGGTGATTGTATGAGCTCGGTCAACGCTTTGATGGCTAGGTCATCAGTAGATCGGGTTCTCCAGTCCTTGAGAACTTTCTTTTTGAATTCATCCATCATTGCCTGGAGTTTTTGGGGGGTCATAGCTTCATCGACGGCGGGAGCCTTCCCTGAGCGTTGGGAGGACTCGGCGTGCTCTTCTGGCCTGTCGTTATCTCGTTGGTTTATAGAGTGGTTGAGCGTCGCTACCGGAGGGGCAGGCGGCAGTGAAGCTAATCTCGCCATGAGCTCTGTGTTCTGCTTGTCAAGAGCCAAGGTACACTCCTCGACGGCTACAAGGCGTTGAAGTATTTGCTCCATGGATTGGGGACCTTCTGCGCGATTGTCCACGGTAGTCGAAACGTCTGTTTGCGAACGAGTGACCGACATCTTTGATCGGGACCTGTGTGATCGAAGGTTTTTAGAAGGTGGTGAAGAATAGAGACAAGCTCTTAGATCTTCGGATTGAACAAAATAAACTCAGCTTAAAGAGATGGGAATAAGGATATGGTTTTCAAATCCCTAAGAACGGATTGAAAAATCAAAGAACTCCCTGCTTTCTCATAGACGGCGCCAAAGTGTAAATGCTCATAAATGCACAACACTCGAATCCTTTTTATTCAATTTTGACTTTCCTTATATACATTTCTTTTTTGGGCTTGCCACTTTGATTACATCATTATTTTTATTTCTAAAGAAATATAAACCGAAATGGCTATGTCTTTGGGCTTGTGAGGACCTTGTTGGGCCATCAGTCTGATGGGCCCACTGCTTGATGGGCTTCAATGGGTTTGGAATTTCCACACTTACATATATAGTTAATCTCCATTTTGACTGCAGCATAAACCTATATGCAATATTATTGAGCAGGAAGTTGTACACGAATGCCCAAACTTCAAGACTGAAGCTTGGTTGTCCAAATTTTATCAAAAGATCAAAAGCCAAGCAACAATGCTCACTTCTCTTGGAGAGAGAAAAACAAAATTAAAAATCCAAATTGTTTCCTAATTCATTCCAGTGTTGAAAAAAGAGTGTTAAAACCAATGTAACACCTCCTCTAAAATTATGGGACTCATGCAGGTGTGTGTGTGGGGTATGAGTATTTACCTATAAAAAAAAATGTAAAACCTCCTCTAAAAATTAAAATAGAGAAGCATATCATGTTCCCTATCATCTTTTTCAAATTTTTTATTTTGATTTGCAATCACATAAACCAAGAAGCCTGCAGTCATTCTACTAAGAAATGCGATAATAACGGTTCTCAACTATGATATACATGAATGATTGTTTACAACTTTTTCATAAACATAGTTTACATATCTATGGTCATTTTCATATGAAGTACATGTTATATAGAAAAACCAAATGGCACGTTCTATAATATTGTGAGCCTTTCGACCATCAAAAACTTTGCAAGTAATTCCCCCGTCTTTTCCCTGTTTTCAGGAACAACCCTATAGCATCACAGATTCGTAAGTAGTCCCCAATTGTCCATTCCTATTTCCAAGAATAACCCTAGCGATATTCCTCAAATGGGAATTTCTGAAATCTAGTTTTTTTCCATGTATCAATTTATCGATAACTCTATTTGACAAAGGCTGTTACATGAACACTCCCTTCCAAGGTGATCAACCCTTTGAAGGCAAAAATGTTTTAAAAAAGATACCCTCCAACTGAATAACAATAAAAAACATACACAAGGCCTAAGGATGATCCCATTTTTTGGTAATCAGTACTCCATTAAAAGAATTTTAGTTTAGTAATCCATAAAACCAAACAAAAAATATTCAAAGATAAAGTCAACATAGAAAATAAACTTGGAGTTTAACAAATATTATAAAAGCATGAAAATAAAATGAATTTCCTTTAAAATCTCAGAATTTGAAACAGGCAACCACCATTTATTTTACCTTAATTCAAGTTTTTGCTTTATATATACACTTTTATCAAGAATAAAAGCACATATAATCAAGACCCAACTTGATTATATATATATTAAAAAATATTAAAAAAAACTTACAAATATATAGATAGATAGATTGATATATAATGATGACCCCACTTCACCAGGAGAATTAGCTTAACCTAAATCAAACACCCAACATTTGATTCATCAAATACAAGCAGCATGCATGTACAGACACCCAAAACAACACACACATACATAACTTTCAAGTTTATAATCAATAATCATTCTATAAAAATTCATGTGAACCTCACGATCAATATAAAAAATAATGTCACAAAGTAAACCCTATAAATCATCGCATAATAGATACAAAAATTGAATCTATAATCGACCCAAGCACGCCAAACGTACCAATCAAAGCTCTGTTTCACTTCGATTTCCTGATCGCATTCAGCGATCAAAGCCCTAACCAACAAAAACAGATAAAATCAATATATCAAATTTGCATCTGACTATAATTTATGTTGACATGTAAAAGCAGGGTGTGAGAGTGAGAGATCAATAATCAATAAGCACTTCATACAATATGAAAGTGCATGTTGATCAATATATATACATATAATATATATAGATACAGAGATACACACACCTACATACCAGCCCAGAAACCATTTAAACAAATTTTCATCAAATTTCTTTAATATATCACGAATTCAAACCAGCCCAGAAAGTAAGGCCCTGTATGTGTATATATATGCAACGAAAGAAGAAAAATAGCAGCAAAAATAGAAAAGAAAACATGAACAACAAAATGAAATGAATATATGTAAATATATATATATATATATATATGTACCAGATATTGACTTTTCTCAAGTAGTTGTGCCTTTTCTCCTCTAGATCCAACCATGAAAAACCATAAATTTGTAGATAGAGAAGGGTTTGTGCCGAATTTTTTTGAAAATCCCTAAAACGACGAAACTCGACCAACACAGAAATGAAAAACCCTAGAAACTTCAAAATCGGACAATGGTTGCAGGAGAACAAGCCGATCTATGGGTTTGTGAGAGACACTTGATACTGTTTCTATGGGTTCTAGGGTTTGTGGAGAGAGACGACCAACAGAGAAGAGAAAACCCCCAAACGTATTCTGATTATGAGCCTCCACAAGAACCCTAGCGAGAAAACCCCCAAAAAATGTTTTGTGAGTAGAAGAGGAGATGTTTTTTTTTTTTTTTTTTTTTTTTTTGTGAGGAGTTCTCAAAGTGGAGAATATACACAGTGACAAAAACAAAAGAACATCATTTTGATGTTCTCAATATTGGGCGTTTTTTATTCCGTGTTTTTTTACTGCGCTAGGAGATGGTGTGGGCCCAAAAATCAACCAAACACATTCTTATTCTTATTTTGGGGACAAAAAACAAAAACCTAACAAAAATTACCTGTCCAAAATGGCCCTTAACTACTTTTTTTTGCGCTTTTTTAAAAAAGAAACATTTTAGTATTGATTCAACAGGCTAAAAGCCCTAGATGATCACTTGGGGCATACCCTAAGAGCGGAATCCCCCACATCCACCATACCAAGCTAAATAAAAAACAATACAAAATAAGAGCTTGAAACAAGCAACAAGCTTCCAACAAGCCTTGCACCAGTAATTCAAAACAACATACCTCAAAAGAGAAAACTTAGGCTAAGCCTCAACCCTACTAGAAGCATCAGGTCTGATCAGATGAGTCATCAAAATGTCCTCCACTCAACAAAACAGTTCCAACCTTCCAGAATCACCACTTAATTATGAGTTTATCTATAAATATAGGGTAATTTATATAAAATCCCAGTGGTTTGAGATTTTAATCAAGAAACCCCTTATAGTTCCAAAAACTCCCTCAATTTTCATTCCGGTTACAATTATTCCCTTACCCCAAAAAAATTCAATTTTCCGGTCATGTGACTTGTGAATTCACTATTCTGCCCCTTAATCGCCTTACTTCCTAAAATCCCCTGTAGTTTCGAAAAAAATTATATATTTCGGTAGAAAATATATAGATTTCAAAAAATTAAATATATTTTATAAACAATATATATTTTTCCCGAAATACATATATTTTTTCCGAAGTATACATATTTTTTCGAAATATATATTTTTTTCCGAAATATAATATATATTTCGAAAAATATATATATATTTTAGAAAAAATACATAATTCTGAGAATTTGTTTTTCAAAAATATATATATTTTTGGGAAAAAATATATATTTCAGAAAAATTTAAACATTTTGGGAAAAAATATGTATTTCATAAATATATATATTCCAAAAAAATTATATATATTTTGGAAATAATATATATTTTGAAAAAAAAAATATTTCAAAAAAGTATATATATTTCGAAAATAATATATATTTCGGAAGAAAATATATATTTCAAAAACAAAATTATGAGAAATATATATATATTTTCAAAATATGTATTGATATGTAGTTATATGAACATGTATTTGTAGATCCGTAGCTATATGTGTAGATATGTAGTTGTATGAACATATACGTGTAGATCCGTAGCTATATGTGTCGATATGTAGTTATATGAACATGTATGGGTAGATCCTTAGCTAGATGTATTGATATGAAGTTAAATGAGAATGTATGTATAGATCCATAGCTATATGGTTATATGTATAGATCAGTAGCTATATGAGCATATATGTATAGATCCGTAATTATGTGAAAACATATGTATAGATCTGTTATAATATGTTGGTATTTACGTATATATATATGATGTTATATATTATGTTATACATATATGTATAGATCATGTGTATATGGATAGAATTGTGATATATATAACCACTCATGTATAGATCTGTTATTGTAAGTTTTGATTTATGATTACATATGATAGTATATATTCTGTTTATACCTATATACCTTTATTTATAGTTATATGTACAGACCTGTTTTACCATGTTCATGTCCATGAATATATACGATATTTATTATATTTTGTGTAGATGTGTATGAATTTATATGTTATTATGATTTACAACGAATTATACTAAAATCCGTATATTCGACCGTATAAATGAACAATTTTGATCGTATAAATATACTGTATTTTCTAGCGCCGCCCCCCTTGGACCCCCTAGGCTCGACGTTATAAATTGTTATATGTTTCTGAGTAAAGAATAGAAATGAATTAATAATTTCGTAAAATCATAAGATTTAACTAAAAAGGACTATGGTCACGAGATTTAAAAGGAACCACAAGTAGGCTGACTAATAAATGTAGTCTCACTAGTACCACGGGACATGGATGAGTTGTCATGGCATGGCTGAGTTGTCGGGTACGTGGTTATGCTTTGAAATGGAGATGATGGGAATTGGACTTATGGAAGGAATTTATGGTATTTTTTTATATCTTCATGGTGGTATTCTAGTAAATATAAATAGAAGTTATGAAATTAATTATAGCTTCATGGTGGTATTCTAGTGAATATAAAGTATAGTAATGTATTTTAATATTTATTAATATTTTGAGATAGGTGTCACTGGGAAAGGGGATGGTTTTTAGTACTCTGTTTGCGATCATGTAGATATTTCAGGTCCCCGGCAATTTAATCCGCAGGGTTGAGGATTTATCTCTCCTGTCTTCTCGGTCCAGCAATTTCCTTCCACTACAGGGTAGGAATTCAGTCTTATTGTAGTTCATGTAAGTTTGTGTGGTCTAGGGGTCCATGTTATGGGATTCCCAAGTTGTATATATTTGAAAACTTAAGTTATTCTGAGAATGTATTGGGTGTGGGATCTTTCTTGTATAAGTGTTATCATCAACTTTTATTATCCTATCAATATTTTATGTCGTATCATCTGTACTTATTTTTGTCAATTGAAGATACTCCTAGTTTTGTGTATGGGTCTGGCTAACCTATACATGGAAATAGGGGGTGTCACAAACAAGTACAGACTTTATTAGAGTTTTAGACTTACAATCACTACTAATATGCCTTCTTCTACTCGCGGTCTGAAACCCTAGAATCACTCGTACTTCATGAAGCACGCTTACTCCGCCAGACACTATGAGAGACTCACAAGTCACGCCTGATTTGCCTTTCTCTACTTGTGGTCTGAAATCCTCGAATCGCTCCGTACTCGAACGGATCAAAACAATCTCATTGCAATGGATAGTGTGTGAATTTTTCAGCAACTATACCATTCAATCGTGCATAGAAATCGTCAATATAGAAAAACGATCGAAGACGTCCAAAAATAAGAGAGAACTTGTATATCTCTAATCACTCAATGATATTTTCTCTTTATATATCTATATCTCCGTAGAAGAATATAAATAATAGAATACTGCAGAGATATCTCAAAGATGTCGCCTCCTATCTTGTAGAACCTTGGTATTTATAGACCAAGTCATAGAAAACCCTAACCTTGCCCTTTTACGTAATTTCACAATACCTTGATAAATCCTCTAAAATCTGATGTAAATATGTTTATGTGCCAATATATAGAGGTTTGAAGTCATCGATTCTTAAAATCTCCAAGTAGGGACGAAACTGGAAAAATCCGGAAGCACCCGGAAATAAATCCTGCATAACAAGTGATCACGTGACTAAGCATTGAGCCCTATGCTTGGGACCTTCGCTTGGTCATATGAATTATGCCCAAGTGTAGGTCTAGGGGTAGGGTCCATTCCCAGCTCCAAAAACTAAAGCTTAGGTTATAGCCATTCTTCCTCTTTATGCCTCTGACAATGTAGGTATGTTTCAACTTTTGCAATTTTTTTATATTTTAGCTAGACTGGTCATCTCAAACTTCTGATGCTTTTGGATGAGGTCATAATGTCTGTAAATGAAATTTTTTCCCTCCGATGAAGTAACGATGTCTGGAAATTATGATTTTGCCCTCCGGTAGCTTTCTTTGCTTTGACTCACTCCTTGACTTCTTTCTCGAGATAGAAACGAACATACTAACAACTCGATTTCACATATAGAAAACTCTCAACATGACAATTCACTCAACATGGTTATTGTCTAGAACATGCCAAACACAAATAATACTATAAATGTTCTTATAGATCCTAATCAGAACGGGTAAAAGCCCATCTTGTTCTCACATAAATATGGCCATAAGAGCTTCAACAAAGCATTCGAGTGTTTGAGCAAAATAGAGCACATACACTTTGGCACCGTCTGTGGGACTAAAGGTGATTTTTATTAATCTTCTTTCTCACCAAAGGTTCTCGTCTTTCCCCATTCCTTTTCTCGTTTCCATCATTCCCTCACCAATACTTTCTAAAGAATAGCTATGGTAAACACAAGAATATTTGTGTTGGCCGAAGCAAATAATGCCCAGGCTGCCCAGATTCAAGCAATCATGGAGAGATTAGTTGAGGTGGAAAGGAAAAACGAAGAACTGGAACAACAGAACGCCGAACTCCGCCAAAGGCAGTCTCAGGCTCCGAATCTAGACGACTTGGTAGACCCGAATAATGCCGCCAACAACAGGGCTGTTAACCGGGATCCACTCAGAAATGAAAGAGACGAGAACAACAACAATTAGGAAGGAACGGATAGTAGAGCAGCCGACCACCAACAAGAATAAAACTCTGCCCTTCGAGCCCAAGTTCCTTTGCCTCAGCAACCACCAATAATGAAAGAGTTGGAACATATGGCTGAGAGGATCCAGAGGCAGATCCTTGAAGGCATGAGGGCTCAAGCCCCTTCCATGAAGGATTTGGCAGCCAATGCAGCATTCAACATGATCAGATTGCCTTTCATAGATGAAATAGATTAGGTAGAGTATTTAAATAAGTTCAGGTTGCCGAGTTTTATACTTTATGATGGAATGAAGGATCCTACGGACCACAACTACCAGTATTAGACCAAGATGACTACCTGGAAGAAAGATGAGGCCCTATTATGTAATGTATTCCCCACCAACCTAACAGATGCACCGCTCATATGGTTCAGGAAATAACTTCCTGGATCAATCAAGAGTTGGAATAAACTATGCGAACTCTTCATAGCACAATATTATGGTAACCAAAGGCAGAAGAAAACCATTTCCAGTCTATTCACTATGACTCAGGAAAAAGATGAAAGTCTCCAGAGCCTCTTATCCAGATTCATAAGGGAGATGTCATCCATTGACCAGTGTAATCAGCTATTGGCAGTAGAGGCATATAGGATGGCCATGATTCCTGGCACTAAGTTTCACGCCCCCCTGGTGAAGAGGTCCCCTAACAACATTGGAGAGTTAAATTCCAGAGCCCAAGGTTACCTTAGAATCAAAGAGGAGGAAGTAGTCAGATGAAAAAGAGTAGTCATGGTTACCATTGAGGCCCGCACAAAATATCGTATCAAGGATAAAAAACCAGCCCGCCCAACACCTGCCTCCTCATCAAGCAAACTAGTTGGTAAGAAACAGAGGGTGGAAGAAAAGGTGACCCCCTCAGAACCACTCTCAACAAGCTCTATCAAGATAATAAAGGAAAGGGAATAATCAGAGCCCCTCTGCCAATAAGGCAACCCATGGAGCAGAGGGACATGACCAAGCATTGCGCATTCCATAATAAGTATGGTCATCATACTAATTATTACCGGAACCTACGTAGGTAGGTAGAGGTGATGAGTACGAAAGGAAAATTAGCTGAATATGTAGCAAAAGACCAGACCCGCGTGGAACGTCAGGCGAATCCTCCCAAGAAAAACACTCAGGCAGGTCAGCCAGTATGGGTGATCCACATGGTACAGGGAAGATACATAAAAAAAGAGACGGAGGGAGTCATGAGATCCCAGATGTGCTAGATACATAAACTCAGAAGAGTTGACGAGGTATGCCAGATGTCCAACATAAATGAGGAGTCCTAGATTAGCTTCAATGAGATTGATCTGAGCAATGTACAAGTGCCTCATGAGAACCCTCTAGTTATTTCACTTTTAGTGGCTAACTACCTGGTTAAAAGAGTCATGGTAGACCCCGGTAGCAGCACAAACATCATGACCAAGTGGGCCTTTGATAAACTTGGGGTGGACATCAACCAAATGCATCTTGCTAGAGTCCCCTCGCTGGATTTGAAGGGAAAAGGGTGGAGTCGATTGGGTTAATCCAGTTGTCCCTATCAGCCGCCAAAAGGACATAGAAGGAGAACTTCGTGGTGGTGGATGTTAAGCCATTATCCATTCTCCTGATGGGCATAGGCTGGATTCACAGAATGCAGAGGGTGTCTTCAACCCTCCATCAAGTTATGAGATGTATTGACCCTAACGGGGTAGACATAGTAGATATCCTAGCGGATCAGGTGGCAACAAAGGAGTGTTATGCGGTAACCATGAAGAACCTGAATACTTGGAATGAGCCAGAGGAAGAGGGACAAGAAAGCTCCAAGCAGATAGAGAAATATAAATTAAAGATTGACTTTTTTGAAGAAGGTTGGGAGGGTTAGGTCATGATAGAGCAACTCCAGAAGGTGGACATCAACCCCTTTGGAGATGACAGAACAACATTCATTGGGTCTACTCTTTCAACCATCGAGAAAGTAGATATGATCAAACTACGACAAGACAATTTGGATATATTTTCTTGGTCACATCTTGACATGCCAGGTATAGACCCCTCTGTTGCACAGTATAACCTAAATGTCGATCCTGAGGCCAGACTGGTAAACTAGAAGCAGTGACGGTTTGGAGTGGAAAGAAACCAAATCGTTGCCGAGAAAGTCAACAAATTACTATAGGCTGGGTTTATTAAGGAAGTCCGCTATCCCACATGGCTATCCAATGTGGTCGTCATCAGGAAGAAGAATGGGAAGTGGATGGTCTGTATTGATTTCACCAATCTAACAACACCTACCCTAAAGACTGCTTCCCCTTGCCAAAAATTGACCAGATGGTGGATGCTACAGTAGGATACGAGCGGCTCTCATTTCTAAATGCGTACTTTGGATACAATCATATCCCCATGAATTTAGCCAACGCGGAGAAAACATCCTTCATCACAGAGGAATGTACTTTTTGTTATAAAGTAATGCCTTTTGGACTAAAAAATACAGGTGTTACCTATCAAAAGATGATGAAAAGAGTTTTTGGTCACCTGATGGGCCAAACAGTAGAGGCATACATTGATGACATGGTGGTCAAAAACAAGAAGAATGAGGACCACCTCCAGCACCTGAAGAAGGTATTTAAAGCAGTCAGACTCTATGGGATGAGGCTCAACCCCATTAAGTGCTCATTTGGGATCTCATCTGGCCTATTCATGGGCCATATAGTGAACATAACAGGGATAGAAGCCAGCTCGGCTCAGGTCAAAGCCCTAATACACATGGAAGAGTCCAAAACCTAGAAAGAAATCCAAACCCTCACAGGAAGGGAGGCAACACTAAGTAGATTCATTTCCAGACTTACGGACAAGTGCAGACCTTTCTTCTAAGACATCAAAGAAGGATAGGGCAACTCCTGGGGACCCGAACAGACCCTTGCACTCTGAAATTTGAAAGAGTACCAAGTGAGCCCACCAGTTCCTATTTTTCCAAAGCTAGAGGAAATGCTGTAACTCTACCTCGCAGTTTCAACCTCTTCAACAAGCGTTGCACTAGTCAAGGAGTAGAAAGTGTATCAGACCCCGGTCTTCTACACCAACAAATCCCCGTCTGACCCCGAAACAAGATACACCACCACTGAGCGTGTAATCTTGTCCTTAGTTAATGCCAAAAGAAGACTCAGACATTACTTTGAGACACAACCTATAATTGTCCCAACAACATTCCCTATCAAAACGATAATGTCTAAACCTGACCTGATAGGAAGAATTACCAGATGGGCAATTGAGTTGGGAGCATTTGACATTATTTATGTATCAAGGACAACTATAAAAGGGCAGGCCCTAACAAATTTCCTTTTAGAAGCATAACCGGAGTTGGAGCATCAAGAACCAAAGGATCCTGAATGGAATCTGTATGTCGACGGATCAGTCGGAGCATCAGGAGCTAGAATAGGTCTTGAGCTCATAACGCCAGATGGCACCAGAATTCAGTAGTCGGTCCGTCAGGAGTTTCAAGCCTCCAATAATGAAATGGATTATGAGACACTGTTAGTAGGGCTTAGATTGTGAAAAAGTCTCCAGATCAAACACATCAAAATATATAGTGACTCTCAATTAAGCAAGTCAACGAAGAGTATGAAGCTAGTGAAAAGAGGGAACCTTATAGGGTTCTAGCTCTAACAGAGCTGACCCACTTTAATCAATTCAGCCTTGAACAAATACCAAGGGAGTAGAATGAAAGTGCTGATAGGTTGGCTAACATGACATCATCTAACACTCAGGACCTGACTAGGGTAGCTTTAATTGATTACCTCGAGATCCCAAGCATTAAGCAGTCGGTCAGTGTCTATGTGATACCTTGGGAACCAAGCTAGATGGATCCCATTATATCTTACCTGAGGGATGGGACCTTGCCCGAGAGTAAGCCTGAGGCGCGCAAAATTTGCATAAAATCTACCAGATACTCGCTAATCAACAGAACGCTATACAGAAAGTCCTTCGGAGGACCATACCTCAAGTGTCTAACTCCTTCAGAAGCCAGAGCCATTATGAAGGAGATACAAGAGAGAACATGTGGAAATCACTCAGGATAGAGGTCCCTTGCTCACAAAGTGTTCAATCAGGGCTATTTTTGGCCCTACCTTTCTCAAGATACAGAAGCCTATGTTAGAAGAGGCCACAAATTCCAGATACATGGTGATAGTATTCATCCTCCTCCAGAGCTCCTCAATCCCACACTCAATCCATATCATTTTGCCCAGTGGGGGATTGACATAGTGGGACCACTCCCACAAGCTTTAATGGAAGTTAAGTTATCACTAATAACCACAGATTACTTCACCAAGTGGGTAGAGGAATAGTCTTATGCAACAATCTCACATAGGTATGTGATCAAATTGATATGGAGAAATATCATATGCCGTTTTGGAGCCCCCAGAGTAATTATGATTGATAACGGTTTGAACTTGGACAATTAGTGGAAAAGAGCTTTTTGTGAGCAGCATGGCATTTAACTCAAGACTTCATCAGTTGGGTATCCACCGGGCAATGCACAAGCTGAAAGGTAAAAAAGAACTATCTTGGACAATCTCAAGAAGAAACTTGAGGATGCCAAATGACTCTAGCTAGACGAATTGCCAAAGGTTTTATGGGCATACAGAACTACTCCAAGGTATCCCACTGGGGAAACTCACTTCTCCATGACCTATGGGGCAGAAGTTGTTATCCCCACAGAAAATGTAGTGCCAACTATAACAACAGAAGGTTACCAGGAAGATCAAAACAACCAGAATTTGGTGTATGCTCTCAATAATCTCGAAGAAAAATGTGACAAGGTAGCTACCAGACTAGCTGTGTATCACCAAAGGATTAGAAGAAGTTTCAACCAGAAAGTGAAAAGACGAGAATTCCATGTTGGGGACATGGTCATCAGGAAAAAGATCGGGATCATCGGTAAGCTTCGCAAAAATTGGGAGGGACCCTATGCTATAATTGAAGTTATTGGCAAAGGGCCTTAGTGGTTGAGGAAATCTAATAGGCGCATGGAGCCCCACTCTCAAAATGCCTGAAGACTGAAGATGTATTATCCTTAAATTTCATTTTTTACGTCTGATAGAGGAAATTTATATTCAAATTTGATGTTATCCATCTTATTATGATTAATAAAAGAGGCAAAGGCCTAATTTTGATTCAAGCAATCAGTTGCCGATGATTCATATTTTTCTGTTTTAAAAGAAAAAAAAAAGATAGGAAAAATGAAGAGGAATTTATTCTTAAGTAAAAAAATGGCAGAGACACAATCCTAGACCATTAATAAAGAGGAATTTATTTCTAAATGGTAGAGGCATATGCCTAGAACATCAATAAAAGGAATTTATTCTTAAGTTAAAAAATAGCATAAACACTAGCCTAAACCATTAAGAAAGAGGAATTTATTCTTAAATGGCAGAGGCATCAACCTAGACCATTAACAAAGAAGAATTTATTCCTATATGGAAGAGGGATATGCCTAGACCATCAATAAGAGGAATTTATTCCTAAGTAAAAAAATGGAAGAGGCACCAGCCTATACCATTAATAAAGAGGAATTTATTCCTAAATAGCAGAGGCATATGCCTATACCATCAATAATAGGAATTTATTCCTAAGTTAAAAATTGGCATAGGCACCAGCCTAGACTATTAATAAAGAGGAATTTATTCCTAAATGGCAAAGGCATATGCCTAGACCATCAATAAGAGGAATTTAAACCTAAGTCAAAAATTGCAGAGGCATATGCTTAGACCATCAATAAGAGGAATTTATTCCTAAGTCAATAATGGCAGAGACAAATGCTAAAACCATCAATAAATAGAAATTATTCCTTAGTTCAAAAATGGCAGAAGCATATGCTTAGACCAACAATAAGAGGAATTTATTCCTAACCATGCCATAAAAATCAGACAAAAAGATTGTATGCTAGAGGCATAACATATATATATACTGGTAAAACAAGTATCAAATAAGACATACAAGCTTTGGCATATTCAAATTATGAAACATGAAACAATTCATGAACAAAAAGGGGAAGAAGAAACAAAGTTTTTAATTAAAATAAAACATGTATTACAAAAATTTGTGCAAGGGACTACAAATGATTAGATGCCTAAAGGGCTACAAATCCTCAGAGGAAAAACAAAAAAAAAATTTCCAAACAGAGAGAGGGTCAAGGTGGTGCTATTATGGAAGTGATAGTGCCATGGAAGAGAACTCAAAGCAAAAGCAAAATCCATAGCGTGGCTCTATCAATATCCCTCGCAAATGCCAAGGAAAGTGCTAGGTCTTGAACTTAGCACTGAACCCTGACCCATAGCGTGGCTCTATCAATATCCACAGTTTATGAAATAGGAAAGGTTGGGGCCTCAAAGCTCTAGAGATCCACATGCACCCTCCCAGTAAGGAACCCTAAGAACTTATTCTCAGCAATAGTAGCTTTTGAACCCTTGTATGGAGGTGCCACCTTTAGATAAGCATCCATAGCCTCAGGATCCTTGGGCTTCCTCTGCTCAGGTTCTTTAAGGGCATTAACAAAACCATTATGCAAGAATTTCCCTGCAACATGATTGTAGAGATCCTACTAGTGGTGGTGCATGTCCAGACCTCCTTGTTTTCACATCTCCAGCTCAGAGTGAGAAAGAGATAGCTGATGATGAAGATCCTCAATCTCAGCATTGGCCTTGGCCCCGCTCTCATTCAGGTCAGCATTCTCCTCCACCGGAGATGCCTTTTCTTTGGCCAACAGGGCCTCCCTTTCCTCCTCCAATGCCAAGGTAGCCTTGAGCAAGTTACCTCATTAGTCTGATGAGCTACCTCCTTTATATGGTACTCACTGTTAAGATACAGAGCCCCAACATAATAGAAGGCCTACAAAAGAGTGAAGGAAAAAAATGGTCAGAGGCCTCGAATGGTAGAATACAAATGGAAAATTAAAGAAATGAGGAGAAAAGAAGGAAGACTTACCTTCATCATCATGCCCATAAGCTTATCAGTAAGGTCAGGGTTGTCCATAGACTTGAAAGCGTCCAGATCATTTCTAGAACATATGTACTTATCTCTAGAAGCCATAGCCTCTGTCGAATTAAGGTCCACATCCCTAGAGGTCTTCTCCCCCTCAGGAGCTACGTCAACCTCATAAGTTTTCCCTTTAGCTTTTGCCTTTTTGAAGACCTCTTAGAAATAGAGGGGCGAGGATGAAGAGCAGGAGGTTGAGGAAGGGTGGGGCTGACAACACCTACTACAACAAACCCAGATGTTGCAGTAGTTAAGGGGACTATAGCTATCACTCGAGAAGAAGTCCCTTGAGAGGTTGGGTCTTGGATAATTTCCATATCGTCATCTAAGAGTATGCGGCAGTTCAAGCAAAGCATATCTACTAAGGCTCCTAGATAGGATATGTCTTGTAAATTAAGAGGAGTTAGAAGGTCAGTACACGATGGACGCTCAGACCAATGTTTCCTTCTCAACAACTTGACCCTCTTATAAACCCTACTGGGATATGCTTCTTTGGAGGGAACACCAAAACACTTATAAATATACTCAGCCCTATAAAGGTCATAGTTGTGACACATACAATTTATTAAATGGTCAACAAGGAAATTGTAGGGCTAAAAATTTCCAGGGCTAAAAACACTAGGGATTGGGAAGCAAGAGGCATGAGGGTAGAACCATGGTCCCTTGATCAGAACCATTTTCTCTTTCTAGTAATTTTCAAACTTATCAATGCCAGAACAAATGCCCCTATCAATGAAAGGGTAGAACATGAACCTCCTTGCATTTTTTATGATCTAGAGGATCTGATAACACATTAGAATGTCATCTAAGCCTAGATGCAGACCATGATCACAGTTCGCCAAAATGAGCATGGAGACAATGTGGAAGAAAATGGGATTAACCTGAAGTGGGGCTAGCCCCAGGATAAAAAAGATAAAATGAAAAATGGTGTGAAGGGGAAATTTGATAAATTTAACTTGGTTGAACGAAATGAGGAGGTCATGAGGGCCCACGCCCTCCCCCAAGGTAAAATCAAATTCAAGATTATAAGCCACAAATTCAACCCCCTTTGGCGACTTCACCAGTTTCTTAAGAGAGTTGATGCTTGGAGTTTTCCTTTGATTACCAGGGATCTTATCAGGGTTATAAGGAGGGGATTCTTCGATAGAGTCAGCCCTCTCATTTTTTTGAGGAAGAATTGGAATTTCCTCAGTATGACTTTCAACAGATTCCTCGTGAGAAACTGGGGTTGGTCCTCACTATCAGAACTGGCATGAGATTCAGACATTGTGTAGAAGAAGAAAAAGTTTTAGAACACTTAGAAAGGTAAAAGAAGGGTCGCCGAAGATGATCACCGGAGAAGAAAACGAAAGCCATAAAAGTAGTAAGGATGCAGTTAGCACAAACAAATGCAAAAAAAGTTTGAGAGCAAAGAGTTCAGTAAGCAAAAGTTATGAAGTTTGGAGGAAATTCCAAGTGTTAGGTAAGATTGAGTATATATATGAGTTGAGTGGTTGCGTCCAAAAGATGCATTAAATGGGGTTGAGGCATTGCAATTTTTCGAGACAGACTGACACGTCAATTAAGGCAATCAAGCTGTCAGATTCAATTCAAAGCCCACGCGTAATCCAAAGTCATGATTGTGGTGACGTCAGCAAATAACTCATATTTGTATACATACATCTGTATTTATACATACAAAAATGAAAAGTTACTATTTCAAAATCAAAACCAACATTTGGGTCAGGCCCATGAAACATCGGGTCAAACCCAAAGGGGCTAGTGTGATAGGTGTCAAATATTAGATATTTTGACCGCTTAACTCACTATTGTTACGTTCTTTCATTTCATTATTTGGTATTTTTATTGTGTTTACGTGTTAAGGCATGTTTCAGGAGCTTAATGA
This sequence comes from Cornus suecica, assembly GCA_963922005.1. Taxonomy (NCBI): domain Eukaryota; kingdom Viridiplantae; phylum Streptophyta; class Magnoliopsida; order Cornales; family Cornaceae; genus Cornus; species Cornus suecica. Next base: position 55,869,964 of record OY998240.1, on the reverse strand, counting down.
AGAAATTGAGCTAACTTGGTGAATTAATTAAAAAGCATATCTTTCTATCCAAGAGGAGAGTCAAAGAGGCATTCCGAGACAAAAATGGCTCCTGGAGGGAAAAACTGACATTTCCAGAAGCCGTCATCTTCAGAAAAAGTATCATGGGTTCAATACGGTCATTTTGGTGCAGTCACGGAGAAAATTTATTTTCCACAAAATACCTACGCTTTTGCCTACGCTTTCAGTTTCAAAAAGTGGCTGGAAATCACATTTCTATGCTTGGAGCTATGCTTGGGACCTACGCTTGAAGCGTAAGTGCGGTAACTTTTGGTGGTTTTTTGTGGATTTTTCCTATTTCACCCCCAGCTTAATTGGAAGACGTGCCTGCGACTCCAGACCTCTATATATATGTATATACACTTATATATATGAAAAGTTAGGGTTTGCAGGAGTTTTAGAGTGAAAAGACAGAAAAGGGCCTCTCTATACCATTGCGTATATATACACGATCATATATTTGAGAAAGGAGTTCTGATTATAAGATTAATAAGGTTGGTTTTGGTGAGACATTCATTCACAGAGGTTCATTCATTCAGACTTGATGTTGTTGAGAGCTATATTCAAACCTAGAGATCTGGAAAAGAAGAATATAGAGAGCATTTCTACGTCAATGATGCAGTCACCGTCTTCCATGGCTAACTAACTCAATAGCTAGGGTTTTCTAGAAAAACCCTAGCCAAATAATGTAGTTCTTTCAATATTTTTAATTGTAATGAGGGGAAACTGTTGACCATACTGTGATGATTGTAGTAGTTAAGAGACCGTACTAATTTGCAATATAAAATTCTATGTTTGTTCTAAATTCTTGTCTTAGATGGAATGAATATATTATTTTGCACAACTATGATTATTCAATATGAGCAGGAACTTAGATGCTTAATTATGGTTTTCTACACAATGGTGGTAATGAAACTTGAAACCCTAGGTTGACAGATTGTGCCTTGGCGACTTAATATAGACATGCTTTAGTTTATTTTCATGCAGTATAAGTAGATTAGAGTAATATAATTGGCATGTACTAGTTAGGTCAGTCATGAGACGGGTTGTTACGATCCGGTTGATGGTACTCCTTTTTGGGGTTGTAATTAGCTATTTGTGGTATGACCTGATTCACAGTAATGGATCGCCCTCGTACAATTGATACATTGAGGAACTATATTATGCGGTTAGTGGGGGAGTAATGAAAACCCTAGTTTTCTGGTGAACGTCAGGTGTGTGCAAAATATGTAGTTAAAAACGACATCTTAATGACACTTTAGGTTTTACCCTTCTGCAAGCACACAGATCAATTCTAGACAGTTTTGCTTGAGTAGGGGAATATCGATCCCACATAGACGACGATTGTTCACTTCAATAGTCTAAAAACACTGAATTATATTTTTTTCGAAAAGAGTTTGGTTTTGTGAATTATCTAATACTAATAAAAATAAAATAGAAAGTAATAATAAATAATGGTTATGATTTAGAGAGAGAGAAAACTAGGGTTTCCTCACTCCACCACTAATCGTATAATATAGTCCAAATTCTATTTCAATTGCATGAGGGCGATCCATTGACTGTGAATTAGGTCGCACAGTGCCAACAGTTTGACCCCAAAAATGATTACTCTCAACCGGATCGCGACAACCCATCTCAAGACTAAACTGATTAGTGCATGCCAACTACTAACAGAAAGTAAATGCAGAAAAGTAAATTAAAGCATGAAAATAAACTAAAGCATGTTTATATCAGTTTGTCAGGGCATGGCTTGTGTCAACCTAGGGTTTTGAGTTTTATAACTACCACTGTGTATAAAATCACATATTAAGCATCCGAGTTCCAGCCCATAGTGAATAATTGTGATTGCATAAGATAAATATATTCGAAAAGTCTAAGAGAAGAATCAATTCAAAGATATAAACTTGTAGCATTAATAAAAACGGTCTCTCATCTAACACAATCATCACAGTATAGTCATAGTTTCCCCTCTCTACAACTGAATATAAAATTAAAACTATATTACTTGGCTAGGGTTTTGCGAGAAAACCTTAGATACTGAATTAGTTGATCATGGCGGAGAGAGTCTGCATTAACGGTGAAGAAACGCTCTCTATAATCTTTTTCTCCGGATCTCTGGGTCTTTAATGGTGGTTATCTTCAATGGAATCAAGTATGTGCTTTGAATGTGAGAACTCTACGAATGAACGTGTATGAAAATCAGAACTCCAACCCCACCCCTTAACCTAAACCTAACTCTCTCATATTTGTAGACAAGTGAGGGAAACCCTAATGGTTGCCCTTTTTTGTAATTTCATAATACATGAATAATGTCTATAAAATCTGATGTAAATATGTGTATAAGCATGTATGTAGAGGTCTAGAATCACCGATCAGTTAAATTATCGAAGTAGGGAAAAACTGGAAAATTCTGAAAAACTCCGAAACAACTTCAGCACATAAAGGGATCACATGGCCATAAGGTGGGACCTACGCTTGGGCCTAGGTCTAGGGCATATGGTCCAAACCAAAGCGTAGCTCAGGTCCAATCTGCCTCTTTTTCTCTCTCACGATGCAGGGTATGATGCATCTTTTGCTGTAAAAACTCATTTTTTCACATTTGAGCTAGACTGGTCGCCTTTGACTCCCGATGCTTTTGGTTGAAGTAATAATGTATGGAAATGACATTTTTGCCCTTCGGTGAGATAATGATGTCAGGAAATGACCATTTTGCCCTCTGGTAGCTCTTTTTTGCTTTGATACACCTCTTGATTCCTTTCTCAAGATAGAAATCAACACGAACTCAGTTAATTCACCAAGATTAGCTATGTTTCTTCATTAAGCTCCTAAAACATGCTTACACACACAAAGGGGTGAAAAATGACCAATATTGAACACCTGTCACACCCCAAACTTATATATTGCTAGTCCCTTAGCAATAAACTCATAAACTATCTGTGATGATTCTTATTCTATCTAACCTATCTACTCTAACCTAATCCCTTGCTTTCGTGAGGGTCAACGATTATACTTAGCACGTGTAACAAGCCTTTTAAACCCCTAGGTTACCCCTAGTGGACGAGTAAAGTCTCGTGAAGGTTTCCAGTGATGGTACCTCCAAACATCTTAATTCTTTTGTAATTACACATTCATGAGTTCACACACACAAGTCAAATAAGCTATGATATAACACATAAGATAATATGAATGCAAATATTCCCACTCACTACCAAACAACAATTATATCAAGCTTCGTATTATGAATGGTCCACACTTAAGTGAATGATTTTGCTACTTTCTACTTTAAATTCAGACAACCTTCCGTGATTTTGTGAACATTCCACTACAATATTTCAGTTTCTTTTCTCCTACTTCATTAATCAAAGTTTGCCATTTTTAGTAAAAACGTACTATTTCCATCTTTTCACTTTTTATCCCTTTTTGTCTTTCTAAGTCTCCAAACTTTCCAGTGAGGATTTTTAGTCCTGACCAACTGGACCCAAGCTAATTCCATGGGATTTATGCTCATCAGTCATCTCCCCTTTAAACGCGAACAATGATATTGGTAATACCAAGGCCCGGTTACTCAGATAAAAAAACTGCTTTTTGCATTTTATTTTCTCAAAAAAAAAATTCATTTCACTATAACAACTCCCCTTCTCCCCTTTTATTGTGGCAAAATTATTTTTCAACTACATAGTTAAAAATCAACTTATTTCTCATAGTGAATGTGTGCTTGTACTTATAGGTCAAAGTCGTGCTTCTTAATTTCAATTTCACTCACATATGTAAACCACATCACTTCACTAACTTGATTTAATCATTATTCTCATGAGCGGGAACATCACATCATATCACATACTACTCATGCATCATACACACAAACTTAATCAAATTGTAAATGCCAAACATTTATGCATGAAAACAATGAATTGTTCCAAAAGTTTTTTTAATTTTTTCTCAAAAATATTTATTCCTTGTAATACTATAACCTCACCCCTAAACATAAATGAGACCATGTCCTCATGGTGAAAAATAAAATAAGAGAACATATATAGTTACCCTTGAAGCTGAATTTTGGATTCCAAAGCAAAACACAAATCCTCTCCCCCAAACTTGAATTGGATCACTTGGAGATATCATCAATAGAGCACACATACCCAATCATAGCAATGGAAAAGAAATTTCATCATAAATATCCAGAAATCGACACATGTTTTCAAGGAATCAAATATTCTCTTTTTTTATGACAAAAATAATAAAAAACTAATTTGGCCTTAAGGGCCTACAATCCTAAAATAAAAATAAAAATAAAAATAAAAGAAACAAAGACGTGGCCTTAAGGGTCTACCATCCCTACAAATAAAATAACCTAAAAATCCTAAACCTAAATCCTAGTCCCTATTCTTCCTCTTCTTCATCATCACTTGACATGACACTCTTCAACCATATCCGGAAGTCTGCAGTCTCTTTCAACTTCTCTAAATATTCCTCCAGATATATTTTCATAATTGTCCACCGTATCTCATCCAATTCCTTCATTTTATCACCAAACTGCTCAGCAATGATCTTTGATAGTAAAAACGGGTATGGAAGATAATATTTAACTTTATCGGCACCCGCCCATTCTATACTCACAATTGCTCGAGCAAACGACATCTTAGCCATAATCAATGTTGGAACACACATTTCAGACCCATGAATTAGGGCATACAAAGTTCTAAGCATAGTGTGATCTCTTGCACTAGTTCGATTATTAGGCCGAAGTTAAGCCGCAATGACACAATCCATATAAAGCAGATCCGACTTCAACCACCAATTATCACACATCTTATCTCTCGGATTTGATACTGCACACAATTCCTGAACCATCTCCTCATCCTTATGTGGCCATATGTTCCTTCAATATTCCTTGTAAGTTTACCGGAGTACTGATTGGCATAATCCATGCATCGACAATACTTCTTCTTCCAATCACAAAAGGAACACTCCACTAAGTCACTTTAGCCTTCATCACCTCAAATCCTGGCGGTCCTGAAATTATCATATTTTCATAGAATTTTCGGACCAAGCCCGGATACACCTTTTCGCCCGCCGATTTTTCTAAACTCTTCAGTCCTCGTTCTCTAAGGATTTTCCTTTTGGGCACAATTAATACTCGATTCATCCTCTCCAGACAAAATATCTCTTTAAATTGCAACCGACATTTCAAAAATGATTTTGGTGTGGTTCGACTTCCCTTCTGACTCGTAGCTCCTTTATTCGTGCTCTTCATGACCACATATAGTTTCGTTTCTTCTATGAATTCCTCCAGGTCAGAATAATCTTCATTAACATTATCCATACTAACCCTCATCGAAATAGAAAGAATAAAAGAAGAATAGAAGAAGAATACCCAATCTAATGCTCACTCCTTGAGAATTTTGAGTTGTGAATTGTGTCTACCCTATGGATGTATTTATAGATGGATGTAGACGAATTAGAAGAGAAAAAAGATTTAAAACCATCAATTGACTAAGAAAGGGGAATCAATAACTAATCCAATTTCTATTTGCAATATGTCTCCTTGTCAGATTAGGATTACTCTAAAAACTCTACAAAAAATTTACACAAATTCCTAAAAATAACTAAACCAAGTCCTAATACAAGTATAAGTACAAACCAGCCCAAAACATCTCAAAAACAGACAAATTTTTCAATTTTTTTGGCCCACCCACGTATTACCCTACGCTTAGTCGTAGGGTAGGGCTTAAAATATATAAATATATATTTTATTATTTTAAATTTTTTTAAATTTTTTTTTCTGACACACTTTCCAATACATTTTCACGATAACCGACGCACCCCCAAACTTAAACACACACATGTCCTCATAGTGCAAAAATAAAATCACAGATACTCAATGTAATAAATATAGTAAGGAACGCACATCAGTAAAAATGGTCAAAAACTATCATTTTGTACAAAATATCACAATAGTTAGAGATGATCGTTAAAGTGGTCACAAAAGATCGAACACTAACTCTCTGCTCTACGATTGATCTCTACTATGGAAAACGAAAACACGAAATCCTAAAAACAAAATAAAATAAACAAAACTAAACTATAACAACATACCATCATTTGGAGGTGGTTGTGGTGGTGGAACTCTCACTCCCATGTGTTGCATCATAATATCCCACCGATCCATCATCTCACGGTGCTCATGATGTCGGGCCTGACTCTCTTCTGTAAATGAGCGCTCCAATCCCTCAAGAAGTCCAATCAACAGGTCATACTGAGCCTGAATCATCATAACAGCACCCCCAGTCGGGGCCTGTAGCACATCACCTCCTATAGCAGCCTCTTCAACCTGTGCCACCTCCATCTCAGGCATCTCATCTAGCATAGCCTACTCTGCATCATGCTCCTGTGCACCTGGTAGTAAAACTCCTCCGAATCTGCGTCGGCGAGCTTATGTCGCTAGACCCTTCTTGATCCACCCCTTATTCCACGCTCCCTTACCATACGCAATCAGCGGTGCATACTTATCCTCAGCATCCATCTGTAATCCCTGATCAAACATCAACTTCATCACAAGGCAATGAAGAACCATCTGAAACTTTGCAGGTCCCGACCTTGTTCTCTCGGCACAAGTGAATATAATTCCGGAACAAAGTCTGCCAAAGGGCGTGTGGAATAGAATGCCAGTGACAAAACTCGAAAGCATAGTGTTGCGCCGGAAATGGCGGGTAGCACATGGTTTAATGGCTATGTGGTAGCACATTGGTCCGGACTATCACATCCCAAAACCAAAGCATCAGATGATAGTTGGACTTTTTTCTCCCATTACGCCTATTATCAGCCCACCGCCCCTCGGTTTGCACTCTCACTATATCATAAAGTTGTGGGAGGGGGTTTGGCATAGGTTGGAACCAATCCTCTAGATCTGCGGGGCACTCGTGTGGAATACCCCACGCAACAGCAATACTCTCGGGAGTAATCTCAAACTCCCGCCCCTCTACCACTATCACTAGCCGAGTCCCTCTATTGTAATGCCTCAAATGAAGCTAGAACTCGCTAATCATGTCAGCGCAAATGTGTGGTGTAGCTGGGGCTAGGATCGGCAATAATCTGCGCTCCCTAAGTACGCCTATGGTCCACTATGGAATTGGCTCTATCTGCTCAAGTGGCATAATAGCAAAAATACGCTCTTATCGAAACCCCTTCTTCAAAGCCTGGGTCATCAGTGTTCTCCTTGGAGACTGTGGAGTGCTTCCATCTGTAAGAAACAAGGTCACCCTCATCACCATCAACTGCTGGCTCAAGATACGGCACCTCGCCGCGCTCAACGTCCTTCAACTCATCCTCCTGCTCTCTCTTCCCATCCTCACTATCACTACTCTCAGTAGTCTACTCATCGGATGTCTCCGACTCATGTGGCGGTGGTGATGGCTCGAGGACTGGAGATGTGCCTAGGGTCATGATGATACCTTTGGTGCAGCAGGTGGAACTGTCATCCCACCATATCTCAAATCAAGCTCGATGCCCTCTATCGGTGCAATCAGCCTCTCAGCCTCTTCCTCATATGACAAATCCGGCTCAAGATACACTGGTCTCGACGCCCGAGTACTACGACTTTCAAGCCGCGTACTCGCCAGGGATGGTGACCGTGATCTCTCGATCTGTATTACCGTCCCTGACGTAGATGCTTCCGCGGTAGCTTTCTTTGCTCCTTTTATGCGAGCCATGCCTATAGAATTCGGATTGTTACAAAAATTAGCGAAAATTATTTGGACACCGAATCAAACTCGAAACTATATCTAAAGTATTCCAATACGACGATTAAACAAGACCTCATCTAAAAAATTCGATATTCAATCCGTATCTAAAGGTGGAAACCCAACTTTTTGAGAATGGATTAAAACACGATTTTGATTGGTCTCGTTCATCAATACTAGTTTAGAATAGTTATATTAAGTAATTGAAACCAAAACAATGGATCAAAACTCACCGAATCGTGAGAACTGGAAAATTCCCCAAAATTGGATTCCGTAAACTTTTTGAGTTCTTCACGTGAATCCGTACACAGCTCTCACTATTATGATGATCTGCCACTTAGGAATGATAAGAAATATCGATATTCAGCTTTAGGAACGAACGGGAGTCGATTTGGTGGAGAGGAGATGGAAAAAAGTAAAATTTCGAAATGAAAAGCCATGGGACTGTATAAATACAGAATACAGTCCCGTGACCTACGCTTGGGCGTAGGTCCCAAGGATGAATTTTTGGCTTCCCCCATTTTTGCCTTATTCTCGATTCCCGAACACTCGAACCTCCCCTAAACACACCTATTGACTTGATTCACTTTGATTCGTCAAAATTTGACGCTTCGTGGATGAAAATACCCCTCCGAATGATGATGACTATTTCGGACTCGATCTTAAAACTTTACAAAAATTTAATTCAACTACTATTTTACAACTACAAACTAAGATGAAAAACTACTCTTTATCACTTAGTACCAATATTTAACGTCGTTGGCTTGAGGTTGCCTCCTCTCAGTACTCAGGATCAAAATCATTTGGCTCCGGTGCTGGTTCTGTTAAATCAACTATCTCAACAACACTTTCTGCCGTATCAACTTCGATATAATGCTTCAAATGCTGACCATTCACAACAAATCGCTCTCCTTTGTCAGGGTCGTCAAGTTCCACCGCTCCATGGGGGTAAACCTTAGTAATTCTATACGGCCCATCCAATCTTTATTGGAGCTTACCAGGAAATAATTTGAGTCTTGAATTGAACAACCACAATTTTTGGCCGACCTCAAACTTTTTCTGTCTGATAATCTGTTATGGAATGCTTTGGTTTGGGCTTTTTATATTCTAGAATTCCCATATGCATTGTTCCCCAACTTCTCAAGCTCTGCGAGTTAGAGTTTCCTCTAAGCACCCGATCTTTTGATATCAAAATTTAATATTCTGATCGCCCAATATGCTCTATGCTTAAGTTCCATAGGGAGATGACATGCCTTACCATAGACCAATCTGTATGGTGACATACCAATCGGTGTCTTATAAGCGGTCCTGTATGCCGACAGTGCATCATTTAACCTTCTTGGCCAATTCTTCAAATCAGGATCCACCGTTTTTTTAATAATGTTCTTGATCTCCCTGTTCAAAACCTTCACTTGACCATTCATCTATGGGTGATATGGCGTTCCAATTCTATAAGTGACACCATACTTCTTGTACAAGGCCGGAAGAAACTGGTTATCGAAGTGGTTGCCGCCGTCACTGATCAACACTCGTGGCATACCAAGTCTAGAAAAGATATTGGATTTAACAAACTCCTCAACCAAAATTTGATTTGCATGCGACGTGGAAGCAACCTCTACCCATTTAGAAACACAATTAACTCCCACTAATATGTACTGCTTATCGCCGACTTTTAGAAACGGTTCCATGAAGTCAATGCCCCAGACGTCAAATAACTCAACCACCAAAATAGGATTCAGTTGCATCATGTCTCGTCGAGATATGGATCCCAACTTCTGACATCTTAGATAAGATTTACAAAACTCGAACGCATCCTAGAATATGGTGGGCCTATAAAACCCGCTCTGTAGGACTTTGTGAGCTATCTTCTGAGCACCAAAATGCCCTCTACACTCTAGCGTATGACAAAATATCAGTATGCCTTGAACTTCACTTTCTGGAACATATTTATGAATTATCTGATCCGGGCAATATTTGTACAGTCGAAGATTATCCCAGATATAAAATTTTACTTGGCTGAAGAAACGACCCGTCTCATGCTTAACCCATCCATTAGGAATTCTACCGGTGGCTTTATAGTTGACAATATCTGCATACGACAGTATCTGTTCCATAACAACCATAATGAACAGATGTTCATCCTGGAACTCATCCTGAAGAGGAGTATCGTCCTTTGTGGACTCAACAATAATTCTTGACAAATGATCAGCTACAACATTCTCCGTACCCTTCTTATCTTTGGTCACCAAATCAAATTCTTGTAGCAACAGAATCCATCAAATCAGTATGGACTTGGGGTCTTTCTTGGTTAGCAAATGCCTTAGTGTGGCATGATCTGAGTACACGACCACCTTGGTTCCCAAAAAATTGACCTTAATTTGTCCAAGGCGAACACCATTGCCAACAACTCCTTCTCGGTAGTTGTGTAGTTCATCTGATCTTCGTTCAGAGTTCTACTGGCATAGTAAATCACATATGGCAACTTGTCTTTTCTCTACCCTAGCACAGCTCTAATTGTATAATTTGAAGTGTCACACATCAGCTCGAACGGTTGAGACTAATCTGGTGGACAGATAATTGGGGCAGATGAGAGTTTAGCACGCAATTCCTCAAAGGCATGAAGACATTCTTCGTCAAAGACAAAGACTACATCCTTAGCCAGTAAATTACATAATGGCCGGGCAATTTTGCTAAAATCTTTGATAAAGCTTCTGTAAAACCTGACAAGGCCTAGAAAATAGCGTACCTGCTTCATAGATATGGGAGGAGGTAATTTTGAAATTAGCTTGACTTTTCTTTATCGACCTCAATCCCTGCTTTAATATAATGTGGCCAAGTACTATTCACTCTTGAACCATAAAATGACTCTTCTCCCAACTAAGAATTAAATTGGTCTCTTTACACCTTTCAAATACTAGTGTTAAATGCCTCAAACAGTCTTCAAAGGTTTCCCCAAAGACTTAGAAGTCATCCATGAACACTTCCAAAAACGTTTCTACCATATTAGAGAAGATAGATATCATACACCTCTGGAATGTAGTTGGCGCACTACATAAACCAAAAGGCATCCGTCTGTATGCGAATGTTCCATATGGATAAGTGAAAGTGGTTTTCTCTTGATCTGTAAGATCAATTGCCACTTGATTATAGCCGAAAAATCCATCCAAAAATCAGTAGTAGCTTTGTCTGGCTAATCTTTCCAAGATTTGATCGATGAATGGTAATGGAAAATGATGCTTCATGGTGTTAGAGTTGTGCTTTCTGTAGTCAATACATACACACCACCCCGTAGTCATGCGTTGAGGAATTAGCTTATCCTTTTCATTGGGTACCACTATGATTCCCGACTTCTTCGGGACCACTTAAGTTGGGCTTACCCACTTACAATCAGAGATCGGGTAGATGATTCCCACATCCAGCAACTTCACTAGTTTTTTTCCTACCACCTCCATCATGTTCGGATTCAATCTTCGCTGCATCTCCCTTGACTGTTTCACCTCATATTCTAAATAAATCCGATGTATGCTAATTGATGGATCAATACCTTTCAAATCAGCTACACTCCACCCAATCGCATATTTATTCTTGGTCAAGACCTCAATCAAACTCGACTCCTATTCTGCTGTCAACTTTTATGAAATAATTACAGGAAGAGTTTCGTCGGGTCCCACGAAAATAAATTTCAGCTTCTCTGGCAACTCCTTCAGTTTTAAAATAGGTGGAGTCGTAAGTGATGGAACTGGGGGAGTACTTAAGACTATTGGGAGTGGTTCCACTGGCTCTTGCTTCGAAGATTGCGTGTATAACACAGTCTCAATTCTATCCAAGTCCTTATTCTACCATTCCATATACGCATCCCAATCTTCAATTTCTTCATTCGACACTTCATCTGCCAGAAATTCTTCAAGCTTGCCTTTTTCCAGAATTTGAGTTGCAAAATCATGTATAATATCATCTAGCTCATCGCACTCATTTATCTTGAAATAGTCCATAGACTCAGGTAATTGATGGCTCCCCTCAAACACACTCATCCTGACTTTCATGTTACCAAAGGTCAGATCCATGGCTCTAGTTCTACAATTTATGCATACATTTTTCGTGGCCAGAAATGGTCTACATAAGATCACTGGGATGTTTTTTTCGGGTCCGGGATAGGTTCCGTCTCCAGGATTACAAAATCAACTGGAAAGTAAAACTTGCCAACTTGAACTATAACGTCTTCCAAAATTCCTTTCGCTTGCTTGACAGATCGATCGGCAAACTGTAGTACAACCTCTATGGGACTGAGCTATCCCAACCCTAGCTGTTTATAGACTAAATAAGGAAGCAATTTAATACTCGCACCTAGATCAAAAAGGGATCTACCAATTTCCTGGTCACTGATAAGACAAGGAATAGTGGGAGCACCGGGATCTTTCCTCTTTGGTGGAGTATTGCTTAATAGTAGTGAACCCACTTCCTCAGTCAAGAGTATTTTCTTTGGATTCTTTGCTCTACTTTTCCTCTTCTATGTACAGAGATCCTTAAAAAATTTAGCATAAGGTGGGATTAAGGCAATCACGTCTAAGAGAGGTAGATTTAACTTAACTTGTCGGAATGTATCCAACATATCAGATTCTTTCATCTTCCTATACTTAGCTGGTTCTCGAAGATGTTGAGGAAATGGCGGTGCCTCCTCATAGTTCGCCTTATCTGGCTCATCAAGAAAGGTCTCGTCGACACTCTTATCTATTGCCAACTTATCTGTCTGAACTTCAGCCTCTCTGCTCTCAACCTCTTTCTGTTGTGCTTTTTCCGCTTCCTTCCTTTGAGCTTGTTCAGCTTCCTTTTTTCTACACAGCCTCTCCTGATGTTCTTCCTCCACTCTACTCTCCACTACCCTTCCATTTCTCAGAGTCGTAATTGCTTGAACAGACTCGTGATTATCATTGGTAAATGATCCAAGCTCTTGCACTTGCTGAATCTTTAGGTTAGCGATAGGCTGACTAGGCAACTAACCTGGCTCTCTAGTATTTCTTTCATTTTCCATTTGTCCTAACTATATGGTGATTTGGGCCAGTGCTTCAGTATGAACACCCATATGATTTTGGAGGTTCACCATGGTCTGCTCTATCCTGTTATTTTGAAAACTGGGTGGGGGAGCTTGGCTTCTTTGAGGCTAGAGCTGATATTGGAATGGTTGGATAGCCTGGTTGTTATTGAATGGCTGAAGGGCTAGGGAATTATTAGGTGGCTTTCTAGGTTGTAAATTTGATTGAGAATTGTGAGCCAGTACAGTTGGTTGAGATTGGAATGATTGTTGGCTCTGTTGGAACCCTGGCTTCGAGGTAAATTGCTACTTTGGTTTAAAATTGGATTTAGAATTGGACCATTGTCCTTGTTAAACATTTTCTAGAGGATTCTGCACATTTGTGGACTGATAAAACGATAATGGATGATTTCTATTATTTGGAGAGTATGAGTTGGAGAATGGGGCATTATTTGAGTAATTCCATGTTGCATCGACATCAATGGCTATTACATCATCACACTCATTTTGAGAATAATCTGGTTCAACCTCAAAATCTTCTCTTTTAGGAGAATGACTTCTTTAGGTAAGAAGTTTTCTAAATCGCTCTAACCTATCATCTATCAATGCCACTTGATTTTTCATATCATGATTAACCTCAAATGCTTTTTCAAATCGCCTATCCTGACCATCTCTAGACCTCAGATCAAATTCATACTGGAGGGCATTTTCACTAATATTATCAAACATCTCTAAAAGCTCTCTTGCGGGTTTCAAGGTAAACAGACCCTGTGTAGAGGCATCTATTAGATTTTTATGCTTTTCACCTAGACCCATGTAAAAATTTATGCTTAATTGCATCTTTTGCTTCTGAAGTCTTTCCTATGGGAAACAGTTTTTTGAAAAATTCTTGCTTAAGTGTTTTCTAATCAAGTTTAGTTGCTTGGGTCAATTTAATATACCATTGTTTTTCTTTATCTTTTAAGGACCATGGGAATAGACGCACTCTTAAATCATTTTTAGTCAAACCATCGTACCTAACAGTTGATGCTACCTCTAAGAATTGATTGACATGTTGGTACGGATCTTCTATCCTGAGACCAGAAAACTTTGGGAGCATATTGATCACATTCGTCTTGATCTCGAAATGCTTTGGACCTTCCTCTTCTAGAAATTCAGCATACGATTCATATGCGTCTGGTGTGTAGAATCTCTTTAATGAGGTATCTAGTCCCCTCTATTTATTCACTCTTTGGTCACCCATTTCAACTTCTTCTGTCTGACGATGCTCTTCAATAGATTTTGGTAAACGCCTTAGAGTTCTTTCGATCTGTGGGTCATATACAACTAACACATAATTTAAATTTGAATGCGTCGATCTGTCAGACATATACTAAAAAAAAATTTGTTAAATAAATAAAATTAACTAAACTACTTCTAAACTTATTTAAACTGGGAATAAAAAGCAAAGCTAAAAATGAAATGCAAAAATCGAGCAAATTGAAACTCACAAAGGGTTCAGATGCAACTTCAGCAACTTTGTCTTTTCCTTTCATGCTCTTCAATTGTAAATGAAAATCATAAAAAAAATCAACTTTAACTTTAATCTACAATAACGCAGTGCAAATAAACTACTAAAGCTATTGAACAATGTCAAGTCCCCAACAACGGCACCAAAAACGTGGTGGGCATCAGGTGTGTGCAAAATATGTGGTTAAAAATGACACCTTAAGGACACTTTAGATTTTACCCTTCTACAAGCGCACAAATCAATTATAGACATTTTTCCTTGAGTAGGGGAATATCGATCCCACATAGACGAGGATTGTTCACTTCAATAGTCTAAAAACACTGAATTATATTTTTCCGAAAACACTTTGGTTTTGTCAATTATCTAATAGTAATAAAAATAAAACATAAAGCAATAATAAATAATAGTTGTGATTCATAGAGAGAGAAAACTAGGGTTTCCTCACTCCACCACTAACCACATAACATAGTCCAAATTCTATTTCAATTGAACCCAAAAAGGATTACTCTCAACCGGATCGCGACAACCCATCTCAAGACTAAACTGATTAGTGCATGTCAACTACTAACAGAAAGTAAATGCAGAAAAGTAAATTAAAGCATAAAAATAAACTAAAGCATGTCTATATCAGTTTGTCAGGGCATGGCCTGTGTCAACCTAGGGTTTCAAGTTTTAAGCATCCAAGTTTTAGCCCATAGTGAATAATTCTGATTGTGTAAAATAAACATATTCGAAAAGTCTAAGACAAGAATCAATTCAAATATATAAATTTGTATCACGAATAAAAACGGTATCTCATCTAACACAATCATCATAGTATAGTCACAGTTTTCCCTCTCTATAATTGAATATAAAATTAAAACTACAATACTTGGCTAGGGTTTTACGAAAAAACCCTAGATACCGAATTAGTTGATCATGGTGGAGAGAGTTTGCATTATCGCTGTAGAAACGCTCTTAATAATCTTCTGCTCCGGATCTCTAGGTCTTCAATGGTGGTTCCCTTCAATGGAATCAAGTCTGAACTTTGAACATGAGAACTCTATGAATCAACGTGTATGAAAATCAGAACTCCAACCCCGCCCCTTAACCTAAACCTAACCCTCTCATATTTATAGACAAGTGAGGAAAATCCTTATGGTTGCTCTTTTCTATAATTTCATAATACATGAATAATGTCTATAAAATCTGATGTAAATATGTGTATAAGCCTGTATGTAGAGGTCTGGAATCACCGATCACTTAAAATATCGAGATAGGGACAAAACTGGAAAATTCTGAAAGAACTACGAAACAACTTCAGCACATAAAGGGATCACATGGCCATAAGGTGGGATCTACGCTCCTGACCTACGCTTGGGCGTAGGTATAGGGCATAGGGTCCAAACCAAAGCGTAGCTTAGGTCCAATCTGCCTCTTTTTCTCTCTGACGATGTAGGGTATGATGCATCTTTTGCTGTAAAAACTCATTTTTTCATATTTGAGCTAGACTGGTCTCCTTTGACTCCTGATGCTTTTAGTTGAAGTAATAATGTATGGAAATGATATTTTTGCCTTTCGATGAGATAATGATGTTTGGAAATGACCATTTTGCCCTCTGGTACCTTTTCTTTGCTCTAGCACGCCTCTTGATTCCTTTCTCGAGATAGAAACGAATACGAACTCAGTTAATTCACCAAGATTAGCTATGTTTCTTCATTAAGCTCCTGAAACAAGCTTACACACACAAACGGGATAAAAATACCAAGTAACAGGATGTCAAGACATAACAAACGCAAGATAGGGGTGAAAAATGACCAATATTGAGCACCTATCATTTTCTCTCTCATATGAATCACATCAAATTTAATTTTCTTTCTAGATAATTTTAGTTAAGATAGATAATTTGGTCTTTGACCACCCAAAATAAAAAAAATTCAGAAATATAATTCAGTGGTTTTGGATTGCTAAAGTGAACAATCACAGTCTTTGTGGGATCGATATCCCTTACTCAAGCCATTTGTTATTCTACAATTGATACATGTGCTTGAGTAGGGTAAAACCAAGAGTCGTTAAGGTGTTATTTTTAACCATATATTTTTACACACCAGACGTCCCATCAAGTTTTTGGCACCGTTGCGGGGACTGAGCATTGTTCAATAGCTTTAGTAGTTTCTTTGCATTGTGTTATTGTAGCTCTAGCTAAAGTTAAAATTTTGTGTTATTGTCAAGTACTCTGAAGAGCATAAAAGGGAAAAACGGAGCTTTTAAAGTTGCGTCTGAAACTTTTGTGAGTTTGAGTTACCTAGATTTTTGCATATTAATTCTTGCTTCATTTTCTGTAATTTAGAAGTACTTAATATAGTTGTTTGAGTAGCGTATGACCGATAGACCGACTCGTTCTAATTTAAGCACTGCGTTAGTCGAGTACGATCTTGAGATCAAAAAGACTTTCCGTCGTTTACATCAATCTATTGAAGAGCATCATCGTCATCAAGAAGAAGCAATGGCTGACCAAAGAGTATACCAACAAAGGGCACCAGATACATCATTGAAAGGATATTACGTGCCCGATGTGTACGATTACTATGATGATTTTCTGGAGGAAGAAGGAGTGAAACACTTTGAGATCAAGACAAGCATGATCAATATGCTTCTAAAATTTTCAGGCCTTTAAATAGAGGACCCATACCAGCACATCAATGATTTCCTAGAGGTAGCCTCTACTGTTAGGTTTGATAATTTACCCAAAAATGACTTGCGATTAAGATTATTCCCTTGGTCATTGCGATTAAGACCCATACCAGCACCTCAATGTTCGAAATGAAGCGTCACATTCAAATGACAATATATATGAGAAAAAAGCTAAAGAACACCTCAATCCGAATTACGAAACTCCATTTATGAGCAAAAGAGTGAATTGCGTCGAAACTGGGCTGAACAGCCCAATCGACTGCTAGTTATAACTGGCAGTCGACTAACTTTTTTAGAAAGTTGAAAGAATCTTTCGGAATGATTTTTTGAAGTTCCAGTCAACTGCCCCAATATCCGAGTCGACTGCCTCATCCTGGATTTGAATTCCAACAGCTAGTTTCGGATCCAAAGTGTTCCAAAACTTCCCAAATCACCCTCAAATGGCTATATAGTGTTTCTATGCTATATATATGTCATATATGAGCAAAACATGTGTTGAGGAAGAGAGAGATAGGAGTATGAAAGAAATCTACCATTTGTGCTTCATTTTTGAATTGTATTTGGGTAGAAAACTCTCCTACAGAAATCACACCATTGTGCATCACTCATATCATCTTATTGTGATTCATTCTTCCACATATTAAGTTTTGATTTTCAATTGAGTATTTCATTTATGACTCTATGTATGTGAGGAAGTGAGCTTTGAATTTCCATATCTATCTATTGAGAGAAAATGTTGTACACTCAAATTCCATTCTTATTCATTGTGAGTGAAAGACCAATAAGTTGTCTTGGCATGGGATGGGCTTGTTGAAGCTATGTAAAGGTTTTCCTCTACCTTAAAAAGAGAGTATTAGGTTGGCTCTTCACCCGTAAGAGTGAGCAAAGGTTGGCTCTTCACCCGGAAGCAAGAGTGTTCGAAGGTTGACTCTCTACCCGCAAAAGTGAACAAGGTTGGATTTACACCCGCAAGAATGAGCATGTAAGGATTTGCTTTTCACTCGCAAGAAAAACACGATAGTGGAATCCTTGAGAGGTTTTCTCAAGGTATGGACATAGACCAAAGATTTGGTTGAACCATGTAAAAATCTCAGTGTCTATGGTGTGCATTTTCTCTAACCCTTATCTCTTTACTTTAAAAGAAATTGTCATTTTCAATCTTGAGTTTTATATATCAATGCTATAAAATTGCTTGTGTTTGTGTATTAATGAAGAGGTTAGGAAAATGAATAGTTGAAGTGAATTGATAGAACTTATCTTCAACACACCATAGCATAAAATGTTTGGTTGAACCATGTAGAATCTTGGTGTCTTGGTTTGCATTTTCTCTATTCCTTAATCTCTTTACCTTATAAGCAATTGTCATTTACAATGTTGAACTTCATATTGATATCATGCTATAAAATTGCTTGTGGTTATAAATTCATGAGTATCAGAAAATGTTAGTTGAAGTAATTGATTGGATTGTGAGCATGATTGGATTATAACTTAGACTATCATTTCATTTGTTTTGCTATAAATCTTGTTACACAACTTGTGTTTAAATAAAATGCTACTTCAACAAACCAAAGCCTTGAATGTCTATATGAATCCCATGTGCTTGAAAAAATGCTTATTCATCCTATCCTTTACCTTGAGAGTGTACATTAATTTGTAAACTCTTTTATGATGTTTTCTAGATAATAACACTTGATGCATAATGTTCATAAATGATGAAAGTGTTATTACATGTTTTATTTGGTTAGGTGAATTGCATACTTGGTCATTGGATGATACTTCATATTCTAATTGAATCAATGATGCAATGTTTAATTTATACAAATCATTGTTGCATAAGTACAAGTATGAAATGAGGTAGTCACTTAAGAATCATCTATCTAACTAAGTGTTTGACTAGAGCTCTACAAAGATTATTTTTGTTAAAACAAAGTTAAACAAAAAAAGTCTCAAAGTTTGTAATTGACTCTATTCAACCCCCTCTAGGTGTCAATATGTGGCCAACAGATGTTACATCAAATTAGCAAAATAAATTAAAATTGATTGGGAAACCTGTAAGAGAGAATTCATAGAAAACCATTATCTCGTAGGAAAGACCTCATAAGCACAAGATGCAATCAAAAGCTTTAGGCAATTACCTGGTGACCATTTTCATGATGCATGGGAAATATATAATGAAATTATGTATAAGTGTCCCCACCATAGGTTTTCTTAACAAGATATTGCTAAAAATTTCCACATGGGACTTGGAGAGGCGTGTAAGACTTTAATAGATGCGGCCACACAAAGCCAGTTTATTTTAAATACAGCTAAATAACTTTTGGACATATTTGATAAAATCAGTGAAAACACAATTCAATATCAATATGAGTTAAGGTTTAGAGGTGGACAACATGATAGGAGATCTGAGAAATCATAAGTTGTAGAGCATGATGATATGAGAGATACCATGGCATTGTTTAGAGAGAAATTAGACAGAATTGAAAAGTTTATGCAGCGAAGTCATTCCCCTTCTAGAGAGACGTTTGAAGTCGAAGCTGAGTATTCCTAACATGAGTGTCTGGAGATAATGGTCGCTGATGACAACGCATCGTGGAACTATTCCAATAATGCTCATTTCACCAATTCATAAACCTCCAATGTCAGAAATCACCCACTCCTGTCTTATAAATCTACCAATGTAGAGAATCCAACACTAAAGTTCCAACAAGGGCAATCATCCAATCAACAACCAAGATTCACAAAAGGATAACAGTCATATAACCCACAACCAAGGTTTACTAAGAGACAAAAATCATATAACCAACAGCCAAGGTTCCAAAAGAGTCAACAATCATTCGACTCACAACCAACAATCATGGCTAGAAATTCTCAGTCCAATTACCAACCCAGAACATCCAATAATTCCAAAGCTCTTCATTCATTCAATAATTCCCAAGATCTTCAGCCATTCAATTACAATCAAGTTGTGCAGCCAAATAATTACCAAACCCAGCCTCCAAGAAGCCATACTCCTCCACCCAGTTTCCAGACTAATAGGTTAGAACAAGTTATACTGGATATTCATAACAAGCTAGGTATTCATACCCAATCATTGTCATAACTACATATGTAGATGGGCCAAATGGCTAATGAGAGGAATATAAGAGAGCTAGGGAGATTTCCTAGTCAGTCGGTCACTAACCCAAGGCCACAACAAGCACTCGAGCTCGGGTCATTTGTCAATGAACCTAATGAAATGGTTCAAGCAATCACGACTCTGAGAAGTGGAAGGGAAGTGGAGACTCGAGTTGAGGCTGAGCATGAAGAGAGGTTGCAAAGAAGAAAGAAGGTAGAACAAGAGCAAAGGAAGGAAGCTGAAGAAGAGCAGAGGAAAGAAGCTGTAAGGAAAGAGGTTGAAAGACTTAAAAAGACCAACCATCAGTAGGAGACAATATCGATTAGACATTACATGAAGAGCTAGACAGGGCAAGTTATGATGAGGCAACACCATTTCCTCAACGTCTTAGAGAGCTGGCAAAGTACAAAAAGTTGAAAGAATCTGATATGTTAGAAACATTCTGACAAATCAAGATCAATTTACCTCTCTTAGATGTAATCGCCCAAATACCGCCTTACGCTAAGTTTTTCAAGGATCTTTACACCCAGAAGTGAAAGAGTAGGGCAAAAAATCCAACAAAATTACTCTTGATTGAGTAAGTGAGTTCATTGCTTTTAAGTGATACTCCACCTAAGAGGAAATATCCCGGTGGTCCCACTATTCCATGTGTCTTCAGTGACCAGGAAATTGGTAGAGCTCTTCTTGATCTAGGTGTGAGTATTAACTTGCTTCCTTATTCAGTCTATAACCAACTAGGGTTAGGTGAGCTCAACCCCACTGAGGTCGTACTTCAGTTTGTTGATCGATCAATCAAACAGGCAAGAGGAGTGCTTGAAGATGTCATTGTTCATGTGGGCAATTTTTTTTTTCGATTGATTTTATAGCCTTGGATACAGAACCTGTCCCTGACTCAAAGAAGCACATTCCAGTAATATTGGGAAGACCATTCTTAGCTACGATAAATGCGTGCATCAATTGTAGAACTAGTGCCATGGATCTGACCTTTGGAAATATAAAGGTCAGGATGAATATGTTCGAAGGAAGCCACTAATTTCCTGAATCTAGGGAATGTTTCCAGATTATTGAGTGTGATGAACTGGATGATATTATAGCACATTTTTCAACTCAAATGCTGGAAAAGGATGAGATAGACTAATTTATGACTAGAGAATGGCCAAATGAGGAAGTTGCTCATTGGGAGACATACTAAAGGCTGCAAAATAAAGAGCCGGATACGATGGAGACTACTTTATATACTCAACCATGGCGGGAGCGGTTCACGGCTCCCGATAGTTTCAAATATTCCACCAATTCCCTCCTTAACTACTCCTCCAACCTTGGAACTCAAAGAATTGGCTGAAAAATTGAAAAAAGTTTTCTTACAACCCGGTGAGACTCTTCCTGTGATTATATCTTCAAAATTGACAGAAAAATAGGAATCAAGTTTAGTCGTAGTTTTGAGTGAGAACAAAGAGGCAATAGGATGGAGCATTGCTGATTTGAAAGGCATAGACCCCTCGATTTGCATGCATCACATACATCTTGAAAAGGATGCAAAGCCATCAAAGGAAATGAAACGAAGGCTGGATCCAAATATGAAAAAGGTGGTGATGAAAAAAGTAGTCAAATTGCTGGATGCGGGAATCATTTACCCCATTTCTGATAGCACATGGGTAAGTCTAACTCAGGTGGTGCCGAAGAAGTCAGGCATCAAACTAGTGTCAAATTAAAAAGGTGAGCTAATTCCACAACGTATGACCACAGGGTGGCGTGTGTGTATTGATTACAGAAAGCTCAACCTGAACACCAAAAATGATCATTTTCCGTTACCATTTATAAATATGGCCATAAATGGCTCAATAAAGCATTAGAGTGTTTGAGCAAAAAAGAGCACTTATAACTATGAATCAGAGAATTTGTACAGACTTTATGAAAACAGGACTTACAACCGCTTTGATTTGCCATCCTCCACTCGACATCTGAAAATCTTGATCCACTCGTGTTCCACGATGCTCTCGCTCCGATCTCCGTATTCTGACGGCTCCCATTCTCAGCGGATCAACGAACCACGAAGCCTCCTGCTCCAATCTTCATACTCTGACGGCTCCATTTCTTAATGGATCGATGTAACCATGTTGCACAAGGTGGTGTAATGGTTTTACAGCAACCGAATCATTCAATTGTGTATAAAGGTGTCAAATGTTGAAGCACAATTGAAAACCCGTCAAAAACTAGAGAAACCCTTGATATAGAAGGATCAATCAATCTCTTTTTCTTTCTCTTTGTAAATGGATCTGGTCTATGGAATAATCACAGAGATGTCACAAAAGGCACACTAAAATCTGTAGAAAATTCTCCTATTTATAGATAGAAGAATCATATTTTGAGTAGACATGTTTCCTTCTTGGACTAGGATTATTCCCTTGTGTAATTCTCTTGTAATTAGGAATGAATCTACCAACTTTGGTGTAAATATACCTTATACACGTGCTAGGATGTTGTGGAGTGTAACCAAAGTCATTTTAGTTCACAACAAGTATAATTGCTTAAGTCTGAATCTACAGGTTGGTGGCGTACGCCCACCACTATGCTTATGCGTACAAAATGCTACGCCTATGCGTAGCTCAGCCTATGCCTATGCGTAGGCAAGGGCGTAAAAAATGCTACGCCTATGCGTAGGCAAGGGAGTACCCATGTGCGTAGGTTTGCACATAAACTAACTTTCTAGCCCCTTTTTGGTTGTTGTATGCACTGGTTGGTGTAGCTAAAATCACGAAATCCACTTTTTGCATTTTCCTTCCATTTACACCCTTTTTATTCCTCTAACATGTTTCCCAAAGTTTAGGCTTTAAAAAATGTATGTTTTGCCCTCCAAAATGCATTTTTGTGGTCTAAACTTGTTTTCTTTTCATTTCTCTTGAATTATTCGCTACTTTAAGCTTAGTTTGAGTTTACCCGAAGCTTGTCGATGCCTTTGCTTAACCACTTTAATTTTCTTAAATCTACCTTACATTGCAATTCACTTAACATGGTTATTGTTTAGAGCATGCCAAAAATAAACAATACTAACAAGTGTTTTTACAATCTCCCCCTTGGCATTTCTGAGATAAAACCATGTTTTACAAAGATATCCTCACGAACAACAACATAACATCTATAACTATGAACACATACCCACAAACATAGACATAGACTATGCCTATCTTCCAAGCCTGCAACCACAACACTTAACAATATACTGTGAAATATAAGTGTGGAAAACATTATCATAAGAATAACACAATAACAATAACAATGAATGCATAATGATCATCATAGTATAAAATACTCATTCACCCCCCTGAGAATATCCTCCCCCTTAATAAAAAAATATCTCCCATTAACTAAATATCTCTCCCCCTTTTTGACACTGAACTACCAAGCAAAGAGAAACCAATTTAAATAATCTAGAGAGATGTAGGGAAGTACTTAAATATCACTACAAAATATAGGACTCTACAAGATCATATCCAGATTCTCAGGTGAAGACAAATCTTTCTAATGCATGAACCTATTTCTAAAAATATTTTTGTTTTAGAAATCTGTGAGCAAAGCAGTAGAGATGATGAGCTTATCATTAACACAATCACATTCTCGAAGTCAACTTATCCATCATACATACAGCCGTAAAGATAATCAACACTCATACCTTGTAGACTCAAGAATGCACAAGTCATATTTTGCATAGTATTCATCTATATGAAAATACTCAGAGCCAAGCACATTGGTAAGACAAAAGCAATACACACTAATTCTGATAATCTCCTCACCAACCATAATGATAACTCAGTTCAAAACCTAAGCTAGAAGTCAAATCTTTAACTCGAACCTTATTGCTAATTAATAATAACATTTTAGCAGAGAGTATACTAGTATTCGCATGCTTTCTAAGATGTCCTTATAACGAGGATTCCGCCAATGACTCCTAACCAAATGGTTTAGGGCACTAAGTGATAAAGCACTCTTCAGACATCACACTTCAAATATCTTAGGCACGACCCGAATCCTAGTAGTCTTAAATTAGAGTTAATTACTCTAGCCTTTTGACACAAATACTCACTGCTTCTTGAGGCACTGAGATCCGGTTACTTAGCAAAAAGAATCATTGCTCTAGGGAGCTTAAATAATCAAACTTGAATTTTTCTCCTCTTTCTTTTTTTTTTTCCTTTTTTTCAATATTACCCCAATATTCATGAGCATGAAATAGGTATTCAAAAGTACAGATCAATCTAACCTAGCTCATGAACCTACATATCACTTCGGGTACATGAGAAAGATTACAATTTTTAGTAGACATTACGATCATCTCCGAAGTAAGACAAGCACCTAAGATTAAGGTTTTTAGCATAAAATAATCATGTCATGTAAACATCCTAAATTCTTAGGTCAAACTAACACCCCTACTTCCCATATGCATAATCAAACAAGTAAATATGAGAATAGAGTTAAACAACCTTCGTATTCTAGCCAAGCTCATCATTCCAAAAAATAAGAATTTTTTCTATTTTTTTTTTATAAAATGCATACATGAATAAATATAATACAAATGCATGATAATCTATCAATTCTAGGATAATAATGCAATGTGTTTCTACACCTCGATAGATAAGAATATATCTATTCTAAAGAAAGCATACTAATAGATTTCCTAAGACTTACATGCTTTAAAAAATGTAATGGTTTTGTAAAGATATCTGCCAACTGAGAATCTGTGGATATAAATTCTAGAGACACTATACCGCCTTCAATAAGATCTCGAATGAAATGATATCTAATATCTATATGTTTTGCCTAGAGTACTGAACAAGATTTTTAGAAATATTTATTGCACTCGTGTTATCACAAAATACAATCATTGTGCCTTGTGAAAAACCATAATCCTGTAACATCTAGCTAATCCACAATATCTGAGTACAATAACTACCGATGGTATATACTCAGCCTCAGCAGTGGAAAGGGAAACACAATTTTTATTTTTCTATGCCAAGTAACTAAGCAATTTCCAACATAAAAACATCATCCACTAGTACTTTTTCTATCATCTACATTACCAGCCCAATCAGCATCATAAAAAGATGCAATATCAGTATTAGAACCTGATGGATACCACAGTGCATAATTCACTGTCCCTTTAACATACTTGATAATCCTTTTTACTGCAGTAATATGAGACTCTTTAGAACTTGCTTGGTAACGTGCACACAAATGAATACTAAAAGCTATGCCAGGTCGACTGGCAGTAAAGTACAACAAACTCCCAATCATACTCTTATAAAGTATAGGATTGACATCTTTGCCTTTAGTATCTTTGCTAAGCTTAACACTTGTACTCACAGGAGTGTGAGCATCCTTAGCCTTTTTCAACCAATCATGCTCTTTACTAATTCCAAGACATAATGAGTTTGGGAAATAAAGATCACATCATTTAATTGCCTAATATGTAGACCAAGAAAGAAGTTCATTTCACCAATCATGCTCATCTTAAACTCATGCGTCATTTGTTCTCCAAAATAATGAGCAAGTTGGTCAGACGATGAACCAAACACTATATCATCAACATAGATTTGAGCAATAACTATATCACTCTCAAATTTTTGAATAAATAGTGTTTTATCCACTCCCCATCGGGTAAAACCCGTTCCCAATAGGTAGTCAGCCAGTTTCTTATGCCAAACTCTAGGAGATTGATTTAGCCCATAAAGAGCCTTTTTAAGCCTATAAACATGACCAGGACAATAAAGATCCTCAAATCCTTTGGGATGTGATGTCCGTCGGGGTGCGCTAAAAATATGTGTTAAGAATGCACTATTATCACAACTTAGGTTTTACCTATCGCAAGCGCACGAGTTAATTGTAGTATAGAAATGGCTTGTGAAAGATTATCGATCTCCCAAAAACTAAGTCGTATTATGAATTCTCATAAAATAATACTCTTAAATTGCTATAAAGAAATATGATTTGTTGGTTTTGATTTCTGAACTAATTAACTAAGAAAGCAAGAAAAGATACATTAAGACAAGAACAATAGAAACAAAATCTAGGGTTTCCATGCTTCACCACTAGCCACATAATATAAATCTCCCTTTTCTCAATTGAAAGAGGGCGATCCATAAACTATGAATCAGGTCGTACTGCAAATAGCTAAATATGACCCCAAAAAGGATTACTGTGAAACAGATTGCGACAACCCATCTCATGATTGTACTGACTCATACATGCCAATTAAATTACTCTAATATACTCCTAATGCATGAAAATAAACTAAAGCATGTTTATATCAACTCGCCAAGGCATAACCTGTGTCAACCTAAGGTTTCGAGTTTTATTACCACCATTATTATAGAAAATCATAATTTATTTAGAATAATCATGATTGTGTAAGAAAATATATTCATTCAATATAAGACAAGAATTAAAAATAAATATAAGATCTTGTCTCCAGAATAAAATGATCACACATGTACAATCAATTGTCAAAGTATGGTCATAGCTTCCCCTCCTTACAATTGAAAATAAATAAAAGAATGACACTACTTGGCTAGGGTTTTGCTAGAAAACCTTAGATACCGAATTAGTTACTCATGGTAGAAGAAGACTGCATCGTTGATGTAGAAAATGCCCTCCATGGTCGTCTTCTCTCGATCTCTAGGTCTTGAATGGCTCCTCCCTTTGAATGATATGAATGTAAAAATTAGGTATAAATAAGTCCCAAAATTATGTGGAGAGAAGTTCCTAAAATTATATAGAGAGAAGTACCTTAGATCTGTAGCAAAGCTTGGTATTTATACACAAAACCAAGGGAAACCCTAACTTGTGGAATATGATTACCCTTTTTTGTAATTTCACACCCAACCAAGAAAAACCCTAATATCATATGTATAATATGTGTACATTACATGTATAGAGCTTTTGGGGTCAAACTTAAAGTTATCCGGGTCAAAATAGGATTTTAGGCCGAATCTGAAATTTCCAGTTTTTTCTGCAGGACATCTCTTACTCTTTTGATCATATCGAGAGCTACACACATTGGATGGAGGTATGTCATATTTCGTTGGAAACATGATTTCAAGTTCTTGATGATAGGCTCAAGAATAAACCCATTTGGACCTTTTGTGACCGAGATATAACTGTCCGTACTTGACTGAGAAATTGTGCTGAAAACACTGTTCATGCCGCAGCAACGCTACAAGCGTAGCTTCAAGCGTAAAAATGGCACTTTCTAGCCACTGTTAGCTACTGGAAGCGTAAGGCATGCTACCAAAATCCCCATAACCAAATTTTCTTGGTAATTACTCTGTTTGAACCCCCTCGATTCCCTCAGTATGATTCTTGAAGTTGCGGCTCTGAAAAATTACATTTTCGCCCTCCGGAAGACAATTTTATCTTGAAAACACCTCATCTGTCTTACTTTTGGATAGACACAAGCACTTCTCTAGTTAATTCAGCAAAGTTAACTCGTAATCTTCATTAAGCTTTTTAAACACGCTTAAACATACAAACAACATAAAAATACCAAATAATGGAATATAATGACATACAAATAGCAAGATATGAGCTTAAAATGGACAATATTGAGCACCTATCACACCCCAAACTTACATATTGGTAGTCCCTTAGCAATGAACTTAGGAAAACTTTTAAAACCTCTCTTGTGATGATTATTTTTATTCTAACTACGTTATACTACTCTACACTATTCCCTTGCTTTCATGAGTGTTGACGATTACACTTAGCACGTGTAAGAGGCCTTTTAAACCCCTCAGTCAAACTAAGTGGACGAGAAAAGTCTCGTGAGGGTTAGTTATAGTACCCATAACTTCTTCATTCTTCGTAATCACGCAATCATGCATTTACACACTCATCAATCAAGCCATGGTATAATGCATAAGATAATAAGGATGTAAATACTCCCACTCAATACCAAATAATAATTATCTCGAGCTTTGTGTCATGAATGGTTCCCACTAAAGTAAAAGATTTCGTTACTTTATACTCCCAATCTAGACAACCCTTCGTGTTTTTGTGAACATTCTACTACGATATTTCAATCTCTTTACTTCTACTTCATTGATCAAACTTTGCCTTTTTAAAATTGAATTTAACACTCATTCTTTCCACATTTATCCCTTTTTATCTTTCTAAACTCTGAACTTTCCAGCAAGGATTTTTATTCCCGACCAACTGGGCCCAAGTTTCTTCCATGAGATTTATGCTCATTAGTTTTCTCCCCTTTTTACGCGAACAATAATATTGGTGATACCAAGGCTCGGTTACTCAGATCGAAGAACTACTTTTTGCATTTCATTTTTCACAATATATTTAGCCCCTCATGGTTGTGGTGATCTCCATTATTTATGTAGACACCGCCTACATGATCGTTGCTTCTCCTTTGCCAAGGCACGTAATTCTGTGCATTTATTCTCCGATCTCTGATCTAGAATCTCCCATTGAAAAGATGTAAGATAAAATATATGAGGGGTAGATAGATATATTCATAGATACAAAACTATGAACCCAACCCTTTAATTTATTGGGATAACTTCATTTACACCCCCTGAGGTTTGTCCTATCATCATTTTGACCCCCTCAGGTTTGCATATCTTCATTTACACCCCTTATGGTGTGAAATGTCTAAAATACCCTTATACCAAACACCCCTTAAATCAATTTAATCCCTAAATCAATTTAAACCCTAAACCAAACACCCTTTAGAATCAATCTAACCCTCAAACCAAACACCCCAATATCTATTCAATATTTTTTTTCTCTCTCTCTCCTTTATATCTCTCTCTCTCTCTAACTCTCAGATTCTCTCTCTCTCTCTCCTCTCTATCTCTCTCACTCTCTCTAACTCTCACACACGCACACACATACACACACACACACACACACGCACATATATATATACACACATATAGATCTATACATATATATATATAGACCCATCGGGGGAGGGGGGAGGGGGTGGTGGGAGGGGGCGGCGCCGACGGGGAGGCGGTGGTGGGAGGGGGCGGCGCCGACGGGGAGGCTGTGGGAGTCGGTCGGCGACTTATATATATATATATCTGTGTTTGTATATATATATAGATCTATATATATATGTGTGTATATATATATGTGTGTGCGTGTGTGTGTGTGTGTATGTGTGTGTGTGTGTGTGTGTGTGTGTGTGGTGTGTGCGTTTGAGAGATAAAGAGAGAGAGAAATTTTTTTTTTTAATTTTATATTTATTTTCGAATTTAGTTTTTTTTTTTAAATTTAATATATATATATTTGAATTTTATATTTATTTTCAAATTTTATAATTTATATATATATTTTATTTTATATTTATTTTCGATTTTATAATTTTTTTTGAAATTTAATATATTTTTTTGAATTTTATATGTTTTTTTAAAAAATTTATATATTTGTTTCAAATTTTTTATGTTTTTTGTGATTTTTATATTTATTTTTGAAATTTAATATGTTTTTTTGAAAAAAAAATAATTTCAAAATTTATATATATATATTAATTTTATATTTATTTTCGAATTTATAATATTTTTCAAATTTTAATATATATATTTTTAAATTTTATATATATTTTGAAATTTTAATACAAATTAAATTATTAAATGATGGGAGGGGGTCTAATTGATAAAAACACTATCCTTGTTTCCAAACAGAATAAGGATAAGACATTGAGGGTAGTTTAGGGATTTTAAAAAAAAATCAGGCTGATGTCATCGTTTAGGGGTCTAAGTGATGAGAATATTGAAAAATAGGGGGTGTAAATGAAGATATGCAAACCTGAGGGGGTCCAAGTGAAGATAAGATAAACCTCAGGGGGTGTAAATGAAGTTATCCCTAATTTATTTAGGTTAATCAAGTTTTGTCTGAATAGGGATTGTTTTTCCTTTAAGTAAATCATTTCCTTTTGTGAATTGATGAGAAAGGAAATGAAATCTGATCATAATATGTCTAAAATATGTCCCAAGGTGTATTGGAGTGCAAACCAAGTCAAACGCGGTCGAAACGGGGTTCACTCATGATATTTAATTCGTCCAACCCGAAGTTGACCCACGTTCATTTTCAGCTTCGTCGCGCTGCACTGTTTTGATCATATCTGGAGTTATGGGGGTATTTTTACATGATTCAAAGTGCGTTGGAAAGATGACTTCATGCTATTGATTTTAAGCTCAAGAATCACTCCATTTGATGATGTTTTGATTGGGTTATAATGGTTTGAATACGAGAGGGTGGAGTTTCACTCTGCAGTTTCCCCGAGTACTCAGTGGAATTCAAAATTGTGCGCAAGTGAGCGTAAGTGCGCCAAACTCTCTGGTGGTTTTTCATCATATTGTTCAATTTTGCGTGTTTTCACACTTACCGAGTACTCAATGGAGAAGCTACCGAGTACTCGGTAGTTCTTCACACCAATATTCACACTTTGTCTTCTTTGCTCCGTTTCTCTTCTCGACTTCATTTCACTTCACTTCTTTTGCATCCTTGACTTATTTTTGGTCTTTTATAGATCTTTTTATCCATGGTTTCGGCTCTCAGATGATCTTGAATCACAAATTTAGTTATTTCACCGAATTTTACTCATTGTACATAACATGGCCTGAAACATCTAAAAACACGAAAATAGTATAAAATCACCAATATAATGATATATATAGACATAACAATGTATAATTCAAGCCTTACATATATGATATTTAGCTCCGATCACCCCTCGGTGGAACCGAGTGGACGAGTGAAGTCTCGTGAGGGTTAACTATACTACCCACAACTTCTCCATTCTTCGTAATCACATAATCATGCATTCACAGACTCATCAATCAAGCCATGGTATAATGCATAAGATAATAAGGATGTAAATACTCCCACTCACTATCGAACAATAATTATCTCAAGCTTCGTGTCATGAATGGTTTTCACTAAAGTAAAAGATTTCGTTACTTTCTACTCCCAATCCGTACAACCCTCCTTATTTTTGTGAACATTCTACTACGGTATTTCAATATCTCTTCTTCTACTTCATTGATCAAACTTTGCCTTTTTAGACTTGAATTTAATACTCCTTCTTTCCACATTTATCCCTTTTTGTCTTTCTAAGCTCCGGACTTTCTAGTAAGGATTTTTAGTCCCGACCAACTGGGCCCAAGCTTCTTCCATGAGATTTATGCTCATTAGTTTTCTCCTCTTTTTATGAAAACAATGATGTTTATGATACCAATGCCTGATTACTCATATCAAAGAACTACTTTTCGCATTTCATTTGTCACAATATATTTTCAACTTTCTCCATTTCAACCATAACATCTCCCATTCTCTCCTTTTATTGTCGCAAAATTATTTTTTCAACTACATAGTCAAAGATTAACAATGTTTTCCATAACGACTGTGTGTATGTGCTTATAGGTCAAGATCATCCTTCTTGGTTTTAATTTCACTAACCACTCATGTAAAATCACATCAATTCACTAACTCGATCTAATCATTATTCTCATGAGCGGGAATATTACATCACATACTACTCATACATCATAAACACAAACTCAATCAACTTGTAATGCAAAACACTCATGCGTAAAAATAAAGAATTTCTCCAAAAAATTTCAATTTTTCAAAACTTTTTTTCAATCATTCCCTATACTAACTATACAACCATCTATTCCTTCCCCCCAAACTTAATTTAAACCATGTCCTCATGCTTCACCATCATACTCATGAGAAACAATATAGTTACCTTTGAAGCGCAGTTATGGAATTTCCCTCTTTATGTTTGTTCTCCCCCTCAAACTTGAATCGAACTATCTGTAGAAATATTCAATAAAGAACAGATACCCAATATCATAGCAAGGGAATCAGAAATACATCATCGCTTTCCGGAAATCATTACTCAATATAGCACAAGGAATGATTTTTTTAAAAAAAAATTTATTTGATAAACAAACATTATTTGGCCTTAAGGGCCTACAATCCTCCAAAATTAAAATAAAATAAGCAAATATTTGGCCTTTAGGGCCTACAATCTCTAAAATTTGAAATTTGCAATGATTTGGCCTTAAAGGCCTACAATCCTAAGAAATTGAAAATTGCGTAAATTAAATGACCTACCATTCTACAAACTAAAGCTAGAAACTAACTTTCATAGCCTAGGACCAATGTTTAACGTCTTTGGCATAACGTTCTACCAAGGGTTATCCAACACCCTTCCTCTCTTCCACACTTCCACCACCCACTTCCACCACATGGTGGAGCAAGTGTAGGAAGTAAATCAGTTCACGGTGCCCATTATGAACATTTAGTAACAAGCAAGACATCAAGCACATAATAATTAGCATATACCATATCTCCTTTGCCATGCTCGACCTTCATCCCATGTTTAGTACCTGTGTCCAACGATTCTTCTGTCAACGAATATGGTAATGGGTCCTCCATCACTTTTGTTGGCCACATATTGACACGTAGAGGGGGGTGAATAGGGTAAATTACAAACTTTGAGACTTTTTCAGTTTGACTTTGTTTTATCAAAAATAATCTTTATAAAGCTCTTGTCAAACACTTAATGAATAGATGATTCTTAAGTGACTACCTCATTTCATACTTGTACTTATGCAATAATGATTTGCATAATTTAAACATTGCATCATTGATTCAATTAGAATATAAAGTATCATCTAATAACCAAGAATGTAATTTACCTAGAAAAATAAAACATGTAATAATACTTTCATCATTTATGAACATTATACATACAGTGTTATTATCTAGAAAACATTCTTAAAGAGTTACAAAGGAATGTACACTCTCAAAGTAGAGCTTAGGATGAATATGCATTTTGCCAAACCCATGAGATTCATATAGATATTCAAGGGTTTGGTTTGTTGAAGAAGCATTTTATCAAACACATGTTGTGCAACAAGATTTATAGCAAGATAAATAAGATAATAGTCTAAGTTATAATCCAATCATGCTCACAATCCAATCACCTACTTCAACTAACATTTTCTCATACTCCTTATGAATTTATAACCATAAACAATTTCATAGCATGACATCAATATGAAGTTCAAGATTGGAAATGATAATTGCTTGTAAAGTAAAGATTTTAAGGGTTAAAGAAAATGAAAACCAAGACACCGAGATTTTACATAATTCAACTAAATATTTGGTCTACATCCATGCCTTGAGAAAACCTCTTAAGAATTCCACTATCGTGCTTCTCTTTATGGGGATAAGCAAACCCTTACATGCTTCCTTCTTCCGAGTGAATAACAAACCCTTACATGCTTCTTCTTCCGGGTGAAGAGCCAACCTTGCTCACTCTTGCGGGTGGAGAGCCAACCTAATCCTCTCTTTTCAAGTTAGATAAAAACCTTTACAAAGCTTCAACAAGCCCATCCCATGCCAAGATAACCTCTTGGACTTTCACTCACAAAGAATAAGAATTTTACATTTGAGTGGTACAACAATATCGCTCAATGGATAGATATAGAAATTCAAGGCTCACTTTCTCACATACTTAGAGTTATAGATTAAAAATTCAATTGAAAAGCTCTAACTCAATGTGTGGAAGAATGAATCACAAGAGAAAATATGAATGATGCTCATGTGATGATTCCTATAGAAGAGATTTTCTACCCAACAATAATTTCAACCATTATGCCCAAATTGGTAGATTTTCTTTCCTACTATTATCTCACCCATTTTTGGCTAATATATGACATATATGTAACATAGGAAGACAATATAGCCATTTGGGGGTGTTTTGGAATACTTTGGATTCAAAACTAGCCGTTAGAATTCAAATTCAGGATGAGGCAGTCGACTGGGTGTTTTGGGGTAGTTGGCTAGGTCTTCAAAGATTCATTTCAAAATTTATTTTTAACTCTCTGACTCAGCCAGTTGACTAGACTTCTTGGCCCAGTCGACTGGGTCAACAGGCAGTCGACTGGGTGGGTTACCCAGTCGACTGGGCTGTTCAGCCCAGTTTCGACGCAGTTCACTCTTTTGATCATAACTAGAGTTCCGTAACTCGGATGGATTCGTTCTTTAGCTTTGTGGAAAGAGGACTTCAAGATCTTGATTTTAGGCTTTTTAATAACTCCATTTTATCCATATTTGAATGCAATATGGTCGTTTGAATGTGACACTTCATTTCAAAATGACTTAGACACACTCCTAGGATGTCTTAGAGACTTATTGAGGTCCTTAACATTCCTAAATTCAATATTAAGATCATAAAATAATTTTCCAATTTAAACAAATTTTCAATATTCGACAAAAGCTTTTCATGATTTAACAATTTTGTTTAAGCCTTTAATATGCATCTAGAATCCATTTCAAGTGATATGAATTTAGTTAATGGTTCTAGGAAAACCTATTTGTTGAATTCTTCCATAGCTTATGAAAGCTTGAACTAACTCAACTTTAGCAAAGACTATTCATATAAATGTGTCTTCAATGATGTTCGTAGTCTATTGCTAATGATACAAGGACTCATGAATGATATGCATGGTCCTATATACTATATGGTCAAGAGTTGAGATTTCAAGAAAGTTATCTCAAAAATAAATTTACATTAAATCTAACACTCACTCAAGCCTACTTTACCCATTTTTTTGGTCTTCAATTTCTTTAAGTTTTTGGGTTGATGTCTCCATCCTTGTCTTCAATGTCTTTTCAGCTCTAAACACCTTTTCTTGATCTTCTCATGGATCCACTAGCTCTCTTGAGTTTATCTTGAATCAACAACCTATTAAGCATAACTCAAGTAGACATTAAATTCACCGCATTCAATGGTTTGTTATCATCAAAATGTCATGTTTACCCATGGTGGAAAACCTTGGGTTAACAACTTTATCAATCCCATCAATTACATAGTACTCATCCCTCCCTTGTTTGTCTTCAAGCCACAACCCCTCGACACATTGGGTAAATGTTGCTTTAGGTTCAAATGGTGTCTCTTTTGGCTCTTGTGGTAAAGGAATGGTTTGCGCACTCTCATCATATGCAATGTCACTCTTAATTTCAAAAGTTTCCTCTATTTCACTGTACCCATCTTTCTCATCTTTAAACTTATCTACCACTTGATTTGGCAATTCCTTCATTCTTATTGTATCAGTTAGTTGCCCTAGTTGGGTTTCTACCTTAATCAAAGCTTGAGCACTAGAGTTTAATTGATTTTCAATCTCTCTCAAGGTGCTCATCAGTTTATCTCCATCACCAGTTGATTTAGGTATCAGATTTTAATTTTGGAATTGGAGTGGATTTTGGTTGGAGGGTTGAAATGATTGGAATGATTGGGTATTATTGGACTTAAAATCCTGAGTACTAAATGATTGAGGATTTTCAGTGTTTGGAAAGTATGAATTGTATCTGTTGCATATGATCTCCTCACAATTTTAAGGGGTCTCGATTTCACTTAAAGATGCTAGGAATTTTTTTCTGGAAAACAATGGCTCCATAGTTGCTCTCATTTTACTCAAATTTGCTAAGCATTTATCAAAAGAAAATGCTACGGACATGAATATGCATTTGAACGGATGATACCCTATTCCACGATCAAAATATCGTGGATCCTCATTAAATTGTTATACCTGGTTGTTGGTAATGGAAAGTGAGATGATTGCTCCAATCCAGGTTGTATGAATTATAATATGGAATATTCGCCGAATTGGTATAACCATTATACATGTTCTTTTTTTTTCTGCCAATCACAAAATTGTGGTTTTGAGGTCCTGAACGACATAGTTTGGCCTAAAATCAATTGGGCTCACTCAGAACAATGATTTTTTTTATTGGCCCTTTTCCCTTCAAAAACCTCTCATCTTTTGCGAAAATCGGACTTTCTCACAGTTTACACGAAAACTACAGATTAGATTTTTTTATTTTTTATTTATTTATTTATTTATTAATAAAAACTATGGACAAAAAATAAAGCTAAGATTATGCGTAAAATTAAGACGCACTAGAACTCATAAAATGGTCTAACGATGCAATCGTCACTATTCCGTCGATTCCCTTCGGGCTTTTCACTGTACCTCACAAAAACACACAATCCAACTTTAGATATAATACAATACAAACAATTCAAGTATACTAAATTACAAAAATTTAGAATATCCGTTAGTCCCTAGTAGCAGCGTAAAAAACTTGATATCCGTCGGAGTGTGCTAAAAATATGTGTTAAGAATGCACCGTTATGACGTCTTAGGTTTTACCTATCGCAAGGGCACAAGTCAATTGTAGTATAAAAACGGATTGTGAAAATTTATCAATCCCACAAAGACTAAGTCGTATTCTAAATTCTCGTAAAATAATACTCTTAAATTGTTATAAAAAAATATAATTTGTTGGTTTTGATTTCTCAACTAATTAACTAAGAAAACAAGTAAAGATAGATTAAGACAAGAACAATAGAAACAAAATATAGGCTTTCCATGCCCCACCACTAACCATATAATATAATTCTCCCTTTTCTAAATTCCAAAAGGGCGATCCATAAACTGTGAATCAGGTCATACCGCAAATAGCTAAATACAACCCCAAAAAGGATTACCATCAATCGGATTGCGACAACCCATCTCATGACTGAACTGACCAGTACAGGCTAATTAAATTACTCTAATCTACTCCTAATGCATGAAAATAAACTAAAGCATGTTTATATCAACTTGTCAATGCATGGCTTATGTCCACCTAGGGTTTCAAGTTTTATTACCATTATTGTTGTAGAAAATCACAATTTATTTAGAATAATCATGATTGTGTAAGAAAATATATACATTCAATCTAAGACAATAATTAAGAATAAATATAAGATCTCGTGTCAAAAATAAAAAATGTAACACATCTACAATCAATCATCACAGTATGGTCACAACTTCCCCTCGTTACAATTTAAAATAAATAAAAGAACTACATTACTTGACTAGGGTTTTACTAGAAAACCCTAAATACCGAATTAGTTGTTCATGGTAGAAGGAGACTGCATTATTGATGTAGAAATGCCCTTCATGGTCATCTTCTCCGGATCACTATGTCTTGAATGACTCATCCTTTTGAATGATATGAATCTAAAAATTAGGTAGAAAGAAGTCCCAAAATTATGTGGAGAGAAGTCCCCAAAATTATGTAGAGAAAAGTCCCTTAGATTTGTAGCAAAGCTTGGTACCCTTAGATATATAACAAAGCTTGGTATTTATAGACAGATCAAAGGGAAACCCTAACTTGTGGAATAAGATTACCCTTTTTCATAATTTCACACCCAACCAAGCAAAATCCTAGTATCTGATATATAATATGTGTATATTACATGTATAGAGGTGTTTGTCTTGAACTTAAAGTCATCCGGGTCAAAACAGATCAATCCGGGTCAAAATAGGATTTTAGCCCAAATCTGAAATTTCCAGCTTTTTTTGCAGGACAACTCTCACTATTTTGATCATATATGGAGCTACACACATTAGACTAAGGCATGTAATATATCATTTGAAATTTGAATTCAAGCTCTTTATGATGGGCTCAAGAATCACCCAATTTTTTGACCAAGATATGAATTTCCGAAGTTGACTGAAAAATTGTGCTGAAAAACACTATTCATGCCGCAACGACGCTTCAAACGTATCCTAGCTACGCTCCAAGCGTAAAAAAGACACTTTCTAGTCAATTTTAGCTACTGGAAGCGTAGGGCATGCGTAACAAAATCACCAGAACCAACTTTTCTTGATAATTACTCTATTTGAACCCCCTTGACTCCCTAAGTATGATTCTTGAAGTTGCGGCTTCAAAAAATGACATGGTTACCCTCCGGGAGATACCTTTCTCTTGAAAATACCTCTTTTGCTCCCCCTTTTGGATATACACAAGCACTTCTCTAATTAATTTACCAAAGTTAGCTCGTAATCTTCATTAAGCTTCTGAAATACGCTTCAACACAAACAACACAAAATACAAAATAATGGAATGTAAAGACATACAAATAGCAAGATAGGGGCTTAAAATGGACAATATTAAGCACCTATCAGACTGCTCCACATATACTTCTTCATGAAGAATGCCATTCAAGAATGCACTATTCACATCCATTTGGTACAACTTGAATCCAAGATGACATGCAATAACAAGTAAAATCCGAATAGATTCAAGCCTAGCCACTGGAGCGAAAGTCTCATCAAAGTCTATGAGTTAATGGGTAAGTGGTATAACATACAGGTCGTTAATGGGTTGGGTAATTGGTACACTTAAAAATTGTGGGTTATAAACGGGTTGAGTGAGGGTACCCGTGTCAACCCGTCTCACAAATCCTAATAAGTTAGATTGCACAACTTTGCCTTATCTTTCATTCTAGTCTCACAGCATTGTTCGTCGATCCTACGTCTGTGTTCCTGTACTTCGCTCTTGGTTCATAGTTTTACTTATATCCCTCTTTCTTATCTCTCTCCTCTCTCTATAGATATGTGTATCTATATATATATCTATTATTTGTAAATATTTATATATATATAATAGATAGATGTATGTATATTGACATACATATAGAAGACGTATTCACTATTCAGTGAATTGTTTTTATCTCAAAAATTTAAATCAAAATCTAATTGAATGTTTTTAAGGGGTTTATGTTTTGGTGGTGTGTGTGTATATATATATATATATATATATATATATATATATATATATGTTTGATTTCTTGCTCATTCATATTGGATTTTTTCAAATGGAGTGATAACTAGGATATGTGATAATTTTTCCTCTTTAATCAAAATTATGTTTCACCACGGTTAATTTTTGAGTTTTGAAGTTCGATTTTTTCCATTTCATTTTTTTATCATCAACATAGATTTTAGCAATAACTATATCACTCTCAATGTTCTGAATAAACAATGTTTTATCCATTCCCCGTCGGGTAAAACCCATTCCTAATAGGTAGACGGTCACTCTCTTATGCCAAACTCTAGGAGTTTTCTTTATCCCATAAAGAAACTTTTTAACCCTATAAACATGACCAGGACAATAAATATCCTCAAATCCTTTAGGATGTGATATCCGTCGGGATGTGCTAAAAATATTTGAGAAGAATGCATCCTTATGACGGCTTTGGTTTTATCTATCGCAAGTGCACGAGTCAATTATAGTATGGAAACGGCTTGTGAAAGGTTATCGATCCCACAGAGACTAAGTCGTATTCTGAATTCTCCTAAAATATTACTCTTAAATTGCTATAAAAAAAATACGATTTGTTCGTTTTCATTTCTGAACTAATTAACTAAGAAAACAAGTAAAGATAGAATAAGACAAGAACAATAGAAACAAAATCTAGGCTTTCTATACTCCAGAACTAACCACATAATATAATTCTCCCTTTACACAATTGCAAGAGGGTGATCCATAAACTATGAATCAGGTTGTACTGCAAATAGCTAAATATGACCCCAAAAAGGATTACCGTGAAACAGATTGCGACAACCCATCTCATAACTGAACTGACTCATACATGCCAATTAAATTACTCTAATATACTCCTAATGCATAAAAATAAACTAAATCATGTCTATATCAACTCGCCAAGGCATGACCTGTGTAAACCTAGGGTTTTGAGTTTTTTTACCACCATTGTTGTAGAAAATCACAATTTGTTTAGAATAATCATGATTATGTATCAAAATATATTCATTCAATCTAAGACAAGAATTAAAAATAGATATAAGATCTTGTGTTAAGAATAAAAATGATCACACATCTACAATCAATCATCACAGTATGATCACAGCTTCCCCTCGTTACAATTGAAAATAAATAAAAGAACTACATTACTTGGCTAGGGTTTTTCTAGAAAACCTTAGATACCGAATTAGTTGCTCATGGTAGAAGGACATTGCATCGTTGATGTAGAAACGCCATCCATGGTCGTCTTCTCCAGATCTCTTGGTCTTGAATGGCTCTTCCCTTTGAATGATATGAATCTAAACATTGGGTAGAAAGAAGTCACAATATTATGTGTAGAGAAGTCCCCAAAATTATGTAGAGAGAAGTCCCTTAGATCTGTAGCAAAGCTTGGTATTTATTAACAAAGCCAAGGGAAACCCTAACTTGTGGAATTGGATTACCATTTTTCATAATTTCACACACAACCAAGAAAAACCCTAATATATTATGTATAATATGTGTATATTACATGCATAGAGGTGTTGGGATTGAACTTAAAGTCATCCAAGTCAAAAAGGATTTTACCCCGAATCTGAAATTTTCAGTTTTTTCTGCAGGATACCTCTCACTCTTTTGATCATATCTGGAGCTATACACATTGGATTTAGGTATGTAATATATCGTTGGAAATTTAACTTCATTCCCTTGATGATAGGCTCAAGAATCACCCTATTTGGACCTTTTGTGACTGAGATATGATTGTCCGAAATTGACTAAAAAATTATGTTGAAAACACTGTTCATGTCGCAGCTACGCTCCAAGCGTAGGGAGAAGTGTAGGTCGCTACGCTTCAAGCATAAAAATAGCTACTGGAAGCATATGACATGCGTAGCAAAATCACCGGAACCAACGTTTCTTGATAATTGCTCCGTTTGGACCCCCTTGACTCCCTCGATATGATTCTTGAAGTTGCGGCTCTGAAAAATGATGTTTTCGCCCTTCGGGAAATATTTTTTTCTTGAAAACACCTCTTTTGCACTCTCTTTTGGACGCAAACATTTCTTTAGTTAATTCACAAAAGTGAGCTCGTAATCTTTATTAAGCTTCTGAAACACGCTTAAACATACAA
Source organism: Cornus suecica (assembly GCA_963922005.1). Classification (NCBI taxonomy): domain Eukaryota; kingdom Viridiplantae; phylum Streptophyta; class Magnoliopsida; order Cornales; family Cornaceae; genus Cornus; species Cornus suecica. The sequence goes on along the minus strand of OY998240.1, from coordinate 55,829,065 downwards.
ACATCATAAAAATACCAAATAACGGAATGAAAAGACATACAAATAGCAAGATAGGGGCTTAAAATGGACAATATTGAGCACCTATCAGACTGCTCCACATGTACTTCTTCATGAAGAATACCATTCAAGAATGCACTGTTCACATCCATTTGGTACAACTTGAATCCAAGATGACATACAATAACAAGTAAAATCCGAATAGATTCAAGCCTAGCCACTAGAGTGAAAGTCTCATCAAAGTCTATACCCTCAAACTAGACCTGACAAAAATTAACCAAACCCACCAACCCACCCACACCCGCCCGTGAAATATGAGTTAATAGGTGAGTGGTATAACATGTGGGTGGTTAACGGGTTGGGTAATTGGCACACTTAAAAAATGAGGGCTGGGTGAGGGTACCCGTGTCAACCCATCTCACAAATCCTAATAAGTTAGATTGCACAACTTTGCGTTATTTTTCATTCTAGTCTCGCAGCATTGTTCGTCGATCCTACCATTGTGTTCATGTACGTCGCTCTCGGTTCACAACTTTACCTATATCCCTCTCTCTCCTCTCTCTATACATATATGTATATATATATATATATATATCTATGCATATCTGTATATATTTTTATATATATATAATAGATAGATGTATGTATATTGACATACATATAAAAGACGCATTCACTATTCAGTGAATTTTTTTAAGGGGTTTAGGTTTGGTGGTGTGTGTGTGTATATATATATATATATATATATTTGCTTGATATTTGTTCAATCATATTTGATTTTTTTTAATAGAGTGTTAACTAGGATTTGTGATAATTTTTCCGCTTTAATCAAAATTATGTTTCACCACGATTAATTTCGGAGTTTAGAAGTTCTATTTTTTCTATTTCATTTTTTATTGTTTTATTTTCTTTGTAATAACACCAGAAAAATACGTAATTCAAATTTAAATTATTTGAAAAGTTATATGAATTTTGATAATTTTTAAAAAATTTAAAAGATATTTATATATATACGGGTCGGGTCGACCCTTTTATGACCCGACATAGCGGGTTGATAACGGGCCAGTGACCCGTTTTCGACCCACCCGTTCCCGACCCATCCCAAACCCGCACGAAACCGCCCATTTGCCACCTCTACCTCCAACTGAGTATAAGCTTGAGCAACAAGCCTAGTCTTATTCCTAAGAACTGTACCATTTTTATCCTTTTTATTCTTGAATATCCATTTGGTACCTATCACATTTATGTCCTTAGGTGTAGGCACAAAATACCACACATCATTTTTAACAAAGTGCTGAAGTTCATCTTGCATAAAATTTATCCATTCACTATCTTGAAGAGCTTCTTTCACATTTTTAGGTTCTACGAAAGATGTATAGCATGCATATTAGACTTCATTCCTAGTCTTTCTATGGGTCACCATCATTTGATCGACTGATCTTATGACTTTATCTAATGGATTGTTTAACTTGACCCAAGCAGATGGTTCCTTAGTAGGAGTAGGCTGAACATCTCGAGCACGATCATGGGATTCTATAGGACTTAGAGTATCATCATGAACCACGTTTTCCTCTTCAGTAACAACCGGAGAATCATTCCCTAAAGGAAAAAATGGCTCATTATTTTCCTCCTCTGTAGACAAGAAGACTCATCAATACATGAGTCATCAACCACTACATTGGCAGATTCCATCATAGTTTCGATTCTAAGGTTAAACACCCTATATGCCCTACTTGTCATTGAGTAACCCATAAATATTTCCTCATCACTCTTAGATTCGAACTTTCCGATGGACTCACGATCTGTAAGAATATAACATTTTGCTCTAAATACATTAAAATATTTCACATTAGGTTTCTTGCCATTCCACGATTCATATGGAGTTTTTAATGGGGGTCAGACCTAAGATAGACTCTATTTAAGGTGTAACAAGTTGTGTTCACCACCTCGCCCAAAAATATGTAGGAACATTCTGACCATGTAGCATAACATTGGTCATTTCCTGAAGAACCCTATTCTTCCTCTCAACCACCCCATTTTGTTGTGGAGTACGTGTTGCTGAAAATTCATGCTTTATTCCTTTTTTCATCACAAAAAGCTTCAATCTCAGCATTTTCAAACTCCTTTCCATGATCACTGCTTACTCTAGTAATGGGATAATTCTTCTTAGTTTGAATTTTTAAACAGATATTCTTAAAACTTTCAGGAGCTTCAGACATTTCACTCAGAATTCCAACCCTTGTAAATATAAAGTAATCATATACCACGACAAAAATATATTTCTTTTCTCCTTTGCTCATGGTCCTAGTGAGACCCATTAAGCCAATATGCAACAACTCTAAAGATTTAAAAGCACCAATGGTATTTGTCTTTCTATGCTGACATCTAACTTGTTTACCCTTTTGACATGGTCCACAGATAATTCATTTTCCATGACCAAGCTTAGGGACACCTCTGACAATTTCACTCTTAGTAATTTTCGTTAAATCACGAAAATTAACATGTCTCATTCGCTCGTGTCAGATTTCGACTTCATCAAGTTTAACTCTATTACAAGATAATTTAGCACTAGGAACAATGCAATAGTAGTTATCAGATGAACGCATACCTGTCATAACGCAATTTCAAGAAAAGTCAATAATAGAACTCTTTTTAGAAGAAAAATTGACATTATGGTTACTATCGCATATCTGGATTATACTCAGCAAATTAGATGTTAGAACCTCAACATAAAGCACATCTTCTCGTCTAGGTAGACCAGAAGCTATAACGGTACCTTTTCCTAGAACTTTAGACTTCTTTCCATCACCAAAGGTAACTATCCCACCATGACAATCCTCAAGAAAACCAAACAATAACTTATCTTCAGTCATGTACCTAGAACATCCACTATCAAAATACCAGAAGTTATAATCACGTGCTCTAAGTGCAGTATGAACTATAAAATAGTGTAGCTCACTTTTCCTGACCCATGCCTTCTTCAGCTTCGGAGCTCTACATGTCAACTTTGATAAATTTTTTACCTCTTCACTCAACACTTTAATTTCATCTTGAACACTGTCTCCTTGTTAAGTTCTTTGTTCCTTCACCAATTTCAAAGTTTTTCCTCTTAGCTTTGAACACAAAGGTTGTATGTGACCTCTTATTCCACAGTGGTGACATATTGGAATAAACCTTTAAACTTCATTAGTCGAACTGTTGTGATATCTAGAGGTAAAGGAAGGCTAGTTTTCAGCAGTTCTTCTGACATAGGATTGAGCATTAGGATTTCAATTCGAATTTCCTTGAGAACTAGATGCTCCATATGAAGCTTTTACAACGATGTTTTTCGAAACAACATTCAAATTATGAGTTACTCCATAAAAACCCAGCCCCTTTGTATTTCCTACGGATTTTTCCATACTCAACATCTTATCGAGCTTAAGTGTTCAATTAGACCATTTACGAAGAGTTAAGTTAACATCTTTTAATTCCTTTTCTAAATTCCCAATCTTGGTAAATTTCTCAACTAACTCAGATTTTAGACTGGTTAATTCCTTATTGAGATCATCTACACTCTTCAAAGTCTGATTTCTTTGATAATTTAGCCTTTTGGGTATGCAGGAGATTTAGGGTTTGAGAACTATTAGCTAAGTCGTCTATTAAAGAATGTAATTATTTGTCCATGCTAAGACTTTTAGTCAATAGTTTAGTGTGATTTTTGTGAAGTTTTGTAGTTATATCAAGTAATTTATCATATGATGCTTGAAGCGAGTAATTACAATCTTCATCACTCTCAGAACCTTCATATCCTGAAGTTGCACTCACTGTAATGACATCTTCCCCCTTCTCAATATGTGACGTGAAAACTGTGAAGTTCTCAGACCTATCGCCTTCCTCCGAGTCTGCTAAATCACTAGTTGATCCATCATTTGATTCATCATCCCAAGTGACGGCTAAGCCTTTAGAATTTTTCAAAGTGTTTGCATACTCTGCAACTATCTGACCATATCATTGACACTCAAAATATTGAGGTTTCTTGTTTTTATGATCAGACTTTTTATTCAGAGATTGGGATTTATTTCTATTTCTAGACTCACCCAACTTATCCCCAATTTTTTGTCCTTTTCCATTCCTTTTACTATTAGTAGCCTTCACAAATTTGTTCAACCTTTTAGCAAACATGGCAATATCATTTAGATTCAACTCACTTTCTCCATCAGATTCAACATAATCTTCCCTAGTAGTTTTAAAATGTATGCTATTCTCTTTTGTGCCACTAGACTTGTTAGGGGAATTTTTTAACATCTCCATCTCATAGGATTTTAGGTTCCCTACCAATTCTTCAAGTTTAATTTCTTTAAAACTTATGATTTCAAAGATGATAATAACCTTATACTGAAATCGTTCATGTAGAGACCTAAGAATCTTCTTCACTATGGTTGTTTCTGGGATGGGACCACCTAAATTGTAACTACTAGTTACTATGTCAGTTAATTTAGCCTCAAAATCCGCATAAACTTCATCCTCTTCTAGCCCGAGTAGTTCAAACAGTGAATGTAACAGCTAGACTTTAGAATGTTTAACAATTGAAGTCCCTTTATGAGTAACTAGGAGTATATCCCAAGGTTCTTTGGCAATTCCGCTCGTAGAAATTCTTCTAAACTCATTTGTGGTCACAACATTGAATAGAGCACACAAAACTTTTGAATTCCAATTTGCACTATTCAATTTAGCATGATTCCACTCACTCGATGGTTTTGGTTTTGGTTTTGGTTTATTTGAAGTCTCATCCATCACAGTGGGAGGTGAGTATCCTACCTCTACAGCCAGCCAAGTTTTCTCATCTAGAGCTTTCAAGAATGCACTCATCCTTGTTTTCTAATAGGTGTAGTTCCAGCCATCAAACAAAGGGAACCTATATATGGACCCTCCTTCACGAGGTACGTCCATCTCCTAAGTTTAGGATCTAGCCCTAGGTAGTTAACCTAAATCTAAATAACCTTGCTCTGATACCAATTGAAATTACCTAGGAGATAATGAAAAATAACATAAAGGGGGGGGGGGCTGAATAGGCTTTTATCGATTTTATTATCAATTAAAATTATTTTGCGGAATTTTAATTTTAATCATTCACGAATTGCTACGCCTATGCTTAAGTCTGAATCTGCAGGTCGGTGGCGTACGCCTACCACTATGCCTATGCGTAGAAAATGCTACACCTATGCGTAGCTCATCCTACGCATAGGCGTACCCATGCGCGTAGGTTTGCGCAAAAACAAATTTTCTAGCCACTTTTTGGTTGTTGTATGCATTGGTTGACGAGCTAAAATAATGAAATCCAATTTTTGCATTTTTTTTCTTCCATTTACACCCCTTTCATTCCTCTAACATGTTTTCCGAAGTTTCAACTTTGAAAAATGTCTGTTTTGCCCAATGGAATGCATTTTCGTGGTCTAAACTTGCTTCCTTTTTCATTTTTCTTGAATTCTTCGCTACTTTAAGCTTGATTTGAGTTTTCCCAAAGGTTGTCGATGCCTTTGCGTAACCACTTTTATTTTCCTAAATCTACCCGACCTCACAATTTACTCAACATGGTTATTGTCTTAAAAATGCCAAAAATAAACAATACTAACAAGTGTTTTTACAGTATTTTCTATAATTTCAAGTTATTAACAAAAATTCATAAATTTCAAGTTGTGATATAGGTCTCAAGAACAATAATTATATCAAGCATAACTTTAGGGTCTGTTTGGGGAGCTTTTCAAAACCACTAAACGGGCCTGTTTTAAAAAAATTTGGTTGTTTGGTGATACGATAAAAATGAACTTTTAACAAACGTAAAAGTTATAATAAGTCCGTTCAAAAAAAGCTTGAAATACTTGTTTTTCAAAATCACGTTTAGGAAGCCAAAATGCAATTTTTAGTAATATTTAAAGTAGATTGTTTTGCCCTCTAATACTTTCATGATGGCGTTTAACTAAGAGATATCTAGGTAAGTATGAACAAAATGGGAATAATTCACGATAGTTAAGCAAAACACCGATCATAAAAGAATTAGAAAAATTTAACACCTCAACCCACCACTTAATCATAAAGAAAGCCCTTCTAATCCACAGCAAGAAAGTGACTCTCATCCATTATTCCTTGTCTCTTGTTACTGTATTGTCACCCACTATTTAGTTGGAACAAAGAAGGTATACACTATAGAATGAAGCTGTCTTCTGTATTGAGGATATAGAAATGGTGATAATACGATTTAATTCAAACCCAGTGTCCTGCAAACTCAACAGGAGATAAAAAGTGTTGAAACTCATAGAGGCTTTGCACCAATAGTCACATTCAAAATTAGAGAAGGTAAAAAAGAAAAGCCAAGAGACTTAAATGACTTTAGGCTTGTAATGACCATAATTAGTATGTTGTATGATAAAGGTAGTTGTTTTACCATATTTTGATATTGTTTTTGCAGGCTATTTCAGAAATAGACATTTATGCGCATGTTGGCGGAAATAATCCTTTGGTTAAGCTTTTGTTAGTGGTGATGAGGGATTATCCTTCGAGTTGAAGGAGTGATTGGAAGCCCTATTATATGTGGTATTTCTATAAGGAAACATTCTTCTGCAGGTAAGTTATGATTTTATGATAACATTACTTCATTTATCTAACACGAATAGAATAGTTCCACTAACTATTTCTAAGTTCTCATAAACGCATCCTTGACTTGTGTATCAGATATTGGGGAAATTGAAATGCTTAATGTTATGGGAATGTCTCAAATGCCAGAATATTTTCTTTCTCCGATTTTATGGCAGGTATGACACTTCACTACCCTTTGTCTATTTTCATGTTAAAATTGAGATGAAGCAATCAAAAGTAGTAGAGAATTCAATTAACACTTCTAAAAAAGATGCGAATAAAACATCTAGAACTCAGTTATTAATCCTAATTAGTCTTCATCGTAGCATGCTAGTCATTTTCAGGCTAGAAGAAACCATTAGAGCAAAACTTGTAAGAACACCATATTTCTAGTCATTTCTATGTTTTTTTTTTTGGTGAATAAATGAATATATAAAAAATAAAAGCATGATACAAATAAAGGGTTTCGGGAACCCAAAAGAGGAGAAAAGGAAAATAAAATTACACACCCAAAAGGGGTAAAAGGGAAAAGATATATCAAACTACATTAAATTTCCAACCCTAATCTAACAACCCCAAAGAGGACTTTACTCTTGCAAACCCTACATTCATAATCAAAGCTAAATCAAGAAGCATGGGTCCATATTGTGACGGCTGCATCCTTTAGATCAAATCATTCAGCAACAAAAAGCAAGGATTCAAAATATCAATAGCTCATATTGGCAACACAACAAGTGTCATGGGTACGAGATCAATCAGGTGGAGGTGGAGGCGGCAGCAAAGGCAAAGGTGTTGTAGGGCACTGATTGATAATATATTTTTATCCGAGTTGTGTGTTTCAAGACCTTAACGCAAATTTGAATTAATTTCAGGTTTTTAGCAAATGTGCCTAATCCGGAATGACACTTGGAAGATGAATGCACTTAATTCAGAGAAAGGTACAAGTCAGTGAAGCAGAATACAAGTGACTGACCGATCGATCGGTGGAACCTACGATCGATCGATAGCAGCCAACATTGAAATATGTGCGAACTTATATTACAGAATTCTGACTTTGTGTACAAGTATATCAAGGGGCAGAATCGTCCATTCACCGTTGATACTTGGTCCTCACACCAAGTCCTCTTGGAGTGCAAGAAAAGACATACCATATCTGCACCAACTTTTGTCTAAAAATATGTGAAGACTTCCTGAAGAATGGTATCCTGGAATATATCCTTGAATATATCTTTGACATATATACAAAGTCTCTCTCTCTATTTATTTTTGTCCTACTAGTACACTTTCTTTATTACTCAAGCAGATGGTGGACTAAGTTTTTCGTTTGAGCTTCCCCTCTAACTCCAAGTTTTAATGTATCTCGCAACACACATTTTCTTTACTGTTCTCTAACAGATGTTGCCTGTTTCATTCGATTTGCATAGTTCCTCTAAATATTCTTTTAAATTTTTGTTTGTTCTTTTTTTTGCTAGGTAAAAATGTTGTTAAAACCAATGATTTTTGAGTAATTAGTAAGTTGTGTGGTGAATTGTGGATGTTGCCTTTTTCATTATGGTGATGTTTCTTGCTAATTTTTGTCATGGTTTGTATTATTTTATTTTATTTATTTCCTTCTTGGGGACATCATCATGAAGTATATCGAAAGCAAAGATTTAAAGATGGTGCTTCAATCTGGATTTCCATTCTTTTTTTGTCACTTACAGAGATTTTGGAGCTGGCTAGTGTTATGTGTTATATTCTTTCAACTAAAGTTGATGTGTTTACTTTATATAAACCTAGTAATTGTCATTCTCTCTGTTTTTCTCATTATTTCAACTCTGTTAAAATTGATGGGGCTGTTTTGAAATTTTTTAAGCCCAATTAACTCTAAATGTAGATGTTTGTTTCATCAATGACACTTTGGGACGGTTCAGGTGACACCGTTTGGGGGATGGAAATAAGTATTTCCGATCCTATTTGGCCTTTTTTTGACTCCTTTTTGAGTCACAAAAACCTTAGATTCTTGTAGTATATAATTTCATTCGGAGTTTAATAGCAAATGTTAGTACACTCACATCCATGGTATGATTCTTACTTCATTTAGGAGTGTATTGTATGTATTCATATATATATATATATATATATATATATATATATATATGTTATAGGATTTTAATTTATTGGTGTGTGATGATTGGAGGCTATATGTAGAGAGACCCTATAAATAAGTGTTTAATAATAACATTACTATTCACCGGAAAAAACACTAATAATTAGAATTGTAAGAGGACTCTAATTCAATAGAAAATATCTATAACAATGATGTTTCCATGGTATCCATGATCCTTTTTTTATCTCGAGCTAATTAATTTGTTCATTTGTTATTACTTACAAACATGGAAAATAATGTTGTCATTGGTTTAATACACAACGGCACAAAAGTAACGCCTCACTGATATTGATGGTATGATAGTATAAAATGAGAGTAATACATTAAGGTAAAAAAAAAATATTGTAAAGAACTTTCAAATTTGTGTCACCAAACATTTAAGGGATTTTTTTTATTCAAAATAACTTATCAAATTGATGTTTACCAAACAGTAAAAAAAAATTAATTGTAAAGAACTTTTGAATTTGTGTCACGAAACATTTAAGGGATATTTTTTTATTCAAAATGACTTATCAAATTGATGTTTACCGAACATCTTTTTTATTTTAAAGGACTTTTTGTGATCTCATTTTTGTTAATGACTTTTTATTAAAAGGACTTTTAAAATCAGAAAATCCTCCCAAACCGGTACTTAGTATTGTAACAGAAAGGACGTTATATTGAGGGATAATTATATCAAGAGTAACTTTAGTAAGGGAGTTGGGAAATTAATTCCATATCAATCGTCACATGTAGTTCAAAAAATTAGTTCACATATTCAATAAAAATAAAGAGAGCAAATGATAAAATTACCATCCAATTGAAGATTGTTGGGATGACTTGATGAGAAGCAGAGAGGCATGACGAGTTGTTGGGAAAGAAGAGAATGGCCAACGTTGGAGGAGAAAAGATAAGGCATATGATTTATCGACCCGTGAAAAGATTTAAGTGAATAAGAAAGAAAAAAAATTAAATCCGGATTAAAATTTATAAATTAATGAATAATACTTATTTATGCTTTTTAATTAATATGGGATATATGTTTTAATTTTCAAATCCAGGTTAAAATTCATAAAATAACAGATAATACATATTTATATTTTTTAATTAATATAAGATATATGTCTTAATTTTATTTAGTCAATTAAGAGGAGAGTACCAACTCTATGCTCCCCTCTTTTTGAATGATAAATTCTTATTTAATCTAACAGAATGTTTTGTTCTTTATAGGACATGTACAATAAAAAAAATTAATTATCTTATGTAATTACACATAATTACCTATGCATAGACTATGAAATATATGTTACAAGTCGTACTTTCAACTTGTTTCATAGTATACTTACTATATATACATGATGGTACGATTTACTTCATGCTTCAATTTATTATGAAATTTTATAGTATATTTTTGCAGTTATATGTGAAATCCAATACATCGTGTTCTGGTGGACAACCGCGTTGACCACTGCTGCCAATACCATAAAGGCATAGACCATAATTGTATTTACTAACAGGAAATATTTCTTATTTTTTGTTTTTATTTTCTGAAATGAAGAAATAAAAGTAAAATCTTGTTTATCAATTTATTTTTACTTTTGCCTTTCAGAAAACATTTCCTCTAATTGTAAAGAAAAGAGGAAACAAGAAAAATGGTACTTCCTCTTTTTGTTTCCTCTCGCCTTCAAAATGACCAAATTTCAAAGTTATAAAATTAGGACCGTCATGTCTTTTGCACTAATAAATTTAAATATTATATATAAATAATAAATAATAATAAATAATTAAATATTTTTATAAATTAAAAAATATTTAATAAATAAAAATATTTATAAATAAAATAAAAGTAAATGAATAAATAATAATAAACAAAATAAACAATAATAAAATAGATTAAATAATACATAATAATAATAAATAAATAATAATTATGATAAATAAAAAATAAAAATAATAAGAAATACAAATAATAAATAAATTAAATATTTTTATAAATTAAATAAAAATATAATAAATAATAAATTAAAAAATATATATTTCTAAATTAAATAAAAATAATGAATTAATAATAATAAAAATAATAAATTAAATAATTTACAAAATTAATAATAAATAAATAAAACATATGATAAATAATAAATATAAATAAAAAATAATAAGAAATACAAATAATAAATAAATTAAATATTTTTATAAATTAAATAAAAATATAATAAATAATAAATTAAACAAAATATGTTTATAAATTAAATAAAAATAATGAATTAATAATAATATAAATAATAAATTAAATATATTTATAAATTAAATAAAAATAATTAAATAATATACAAAATTAATAATAAATAAATAAAACTTATGATAAATAATAAAAAATAATAAGAAATACATATAATAAATAAATAAAAAGTAAGAACAAAAAATTTTTAGTAAACATAATTTCTATTTTTTATTTTTGTTTCTGAAAAAAATCAAAATTTTGTAAACAAGATTTTACTTTCTGTTTTTCTTAAGGAATCAAAAATATAATTCTACTTCTTTAGAAAATAGAAACATAAAATATTTCATGTTAGTAAACAACCCATATCTAACATATTATATTTGACTGGTTAATCATCCACTTTTTCAGGCTAATATCACTAGGTGATATATTTTGGTATTTGTCTCATTTTCTTTGTTTCCAGAAACAGTATATTCTGAATTGTCTAACCCCCGTTATTGTCACCTACAAAATCAAGTCAATCCAAATTGTAATATTATTAGTTATAACTTATAACACATATATCTTTTATATTAAATTAAAGGGTTAATTTCAAGAAACCCCCTATATTATTCAGTTTAATCAATTAACCCCCACTATATTCACTTTGTCCTCTATATTATTCAATTTCGTCATTATTTCTCCTCACCTCACATTTTGAGTCAAAAATGCATAAACTACCATCAATAGTATAAGGGAATTTAGTGAAATCAATCATTTAAAAAATTATTTTTCAAAAATAAAATATATTTTTCGCAAAAATTATAAATTAAAAACTATATATATTTTTCGCAAAAAAAATATTTTTCGGGGGGATTATATTATTTTCCAAAATATAAATTATTTCGGAAAAAATAATATATATTTTTTGCAAAAAAATATTTTTCGAAAAAAAATCATATTTTGGAACATAATAGTATATATTTTTTGCAAAAAAATTATTTTTCGGAAAAGATAATATTTTTGTATATATTTTTCCCAAACAAATTATTTTTCAGAAAAGATCATATTTTGGAACATAATAGTATATATATTTTTCACAAAAAAATTATTTTTCAGAAAAGATCATATTTTGGAACATAATATATATTTTTCGCAAAAAAAAGATTTATCGGAAAAAAATTCATATTTTGGAACATAAGAAATACTTTTTCGCAAAAAAATATATTTTTCAGAAAAAAATCTTATTTTGGAACATAATATATATTTTTCGGAAAAAATTATTTTTCGTAAAAAATTCATATTTTGGAACATAATATATATATTTTGGAAAAAAAAATTATATTTTGGAACATAATATATATTTTTGCAAAAAACTTATTTTTCGGAAAAAAAATTCATATTTTGGAACATAATATATACTTTTCGCAAAAAAAAATATTTTTCGGAAAAAAAATCATATTTTGGAAAATGATATATATTTGTGCAAAAAAAATATTTTTCGGAAAAAAAATCATATTTTGGAACATAATATATATTTTTGCAAAAACATTATTTTTCCGAAAAAATTCATATTTTGGAACATAATATATACTTCTCGAAAAAAAATATTTTCTGAAAAAATATCATATTTTGGAACATAATATATACTTTTCGGAAAAAAATTATTTTTCGGAAAAGATTAATATTTTGGAGCAGAATATATATTTTTCGCAAAAAATCATATTTTCCGATATATATATATATGTTTTGAAATTTATAGTTTTTACGAAAAATATAAATTATTTTTGAAAAATAATTTTTTTAATGGTTAATTTCACTAAAGGGGGGTAATTTATACATTTTGATTCAAAACTGAGAAGGAGGGGGCATAGTGATGAAATTGGATAGTATAGGGGTAAAGTAGACACAGTAAAAATTAGATAATATAAGAATAAAGTATATATAGTAAAAAGTAATTGATTAAATTAAATAGCATAGGGAGCATGATTCAATTTATTATGAAATTTTATAGTAGATTTTTGCAGTTATATGTGAAATCCAATACATCGTGTTCTGGTAGACAACCGCGTTGACCACTGCTGCCAATACCATAGAGGCATAGACCATGTCTAACGTATTATATTTGATTGGTTAATCATCCACTTTTTCAGGCTAATATCAGGTGATATATTTTGGTATTTGTCTCATTTTCTTTGTTTCCAGAAGCAGTATATTCTGAATTGTCTACCCCCGTTATTGTCACCTAAAAAATCAGGTCAATCCAAATTGTAATATTATTAGTTATAACTTATAACACACATATCTTTTATATTAAATTAAAATATAAAATATTATTAGTTATTAAAATACTATTAGTTATTTTATATTAAATTAAAATATCAAGGAATTAAAGACTATGTCTTTTATGTTAAATTTTTCCAAATTGTAATATTTTTAGTTATAACACATATACGAAAAAAAATTCAAATAGATGGATTCTGGACTGCTATTTACTATTTCATGAAGTCAACTTTTTAAAAATATGGAATTTGCTACCAAAGCATGAACATAAAATCACACGATTTATTTATATATATTAAGCGAAAGATTATTACTCTATAAACTGCTAATTATCAAAAGAATTTTAGTCATTGATTATGAAAATAACCTACACAGACATCACTCTTCACTACAAGAAAGTTGGCTATTAATGACACTTCCCTTTTCGCCCCCATTTTTTGTCACTACAAATAAATATTTTTTGACCCAATGAGGAAGGGGTCACTAAAACAGGATCTTTGTCGACCCACATAGAAGGGGGCCGACACAACTAAAGGGGGTTGCTAATGGTTACACAAAGTTATGAATTTAATTTTTTTATCAGTTTAATTAAACAATATAATTTTATCCAAAATTTATTTCCGACGCCCTTTACTATAGTGATACCCTTTACTATAGTGATATGTTTGGTTCTAGACACCATATCAGGTATAATGTTCTTGTTCGGTTGTAGACATCATTTCAGGTATAATGTTCTTGTAATTAATTGAACATCCAAACTAGTCTTAACAAACATCTAATAACTCCTGAAGCAATTCGTTACACAACATATTGTCGTGTACAACATTTTGTCTCAAGCTCAAAAGAATTTCTATCAAAGCAAACACTCTTTTTCTCTCCTCCATCTTCGTTCCCAAACTCTCGGTAAGTATGACAAGCTTTGATCTACATTTTCTCTCAAACTTTGATTTATATGTATCTATATATATACTGTATATATATTTATATATATAAACGGAATATATATATGTATTTGTTTCAAGATGATCGGAATCAAATTTTCTCCACACAAACAAACCTAAACTCATCATCACGAAGCTCTTCCGCTGTCTCTCGCCAGCAACGGTTACGATCACTAGCTTTGTTGCTGTTCAAAAATAGCTTCAACACTAATTCGGCTCTCCAAGCAAACAAACCTAACCGACCTTAGCTTCGAACGGCTTCTATTCGCAAAGGTCGCATCTAAACTCACTATGAATTTCTATGGTTTGTGTTGAAATTGTTTTATTTGTTCTACTATTCGGATTTACCGCTGATTGATTCTAAATTTCAGCTGTAATTGATTGTAGAATTGTGATTATTAAGTTTTATTTGGGGAAATTGAATATCTAAGTTTTTTTATTGTTTGATTTGATGAATTGAATGATATCTTGGAATGACATAATTGATCGACTTAACTGAGACTAATTGAATTGTTTATTATGCGCTGGTGATGCCAATTTTTTGTGAAATTTTTAGGTTATGATGTTTAGGCTTTGAACTCCTAAAATTAGGATTTTTAACTTCTTATGTTGTGTTTGGTTCCCCGAAAAATGTTGGAAAACAAGTCTGAATTTGTTTGAACAGTTTTGAAAGAACAAAATCCATCAACTTAACTGAGAGTAATTGATGTTTGCCACATTTTATTCTGGTACATTGCTCTATTATATTTTTTGCATCGAAAACCTCCTTAAGTGCCCCACATTCGACGATTGATAACAAATAAGTCCCTTGTGACACCAAGAATACCTCAAGAAAGACGGCAAAAGACATGAGGTGCCACAAGGACGAACATGTAAACGAAAGAAATATTTTGAAACATCCGGCAGATTCTAGAGTTTGGGAAGAATTTGATGATCAACATGGCTGGTTTGCGAAAGACCCTCAAAACATTCGACTAGGGTTAGCATAGGATGGATTTAATCCATTTGGTAACCTAAATAACACATATATCATGTGGCCAGTGTTTCTTGTAACATACAATGCGACAACATGGAAATTGACAAAGGATCCATTTGTGTTCATACCGTTGCTTATTCCTGGTCCAAAATCACATGTAAAGGACATTGATGTCTATTTAATACCATTGATAGACGAGTTTAAAGACTTGTGGGAGGATGGTGTTTCCACTTATGATGCATGTACAAGGAAAATTTTTAAATTGCATGTGGCATGTCTATGGACTATAAATGACCTTCTTGCATATGCGGATTTATCCGGTTGGTGTACGAAGGGGTATATGGCATGCCCAAAGTGCATGGACAACACCGGATCATTGTGGCTTAATAATGGTAGAAAGATTAGTTTTCTTGGTCATCGGCGTTGGTTGGATTTAGATCATGTTTGGCGGGAAAGTTCAAGGCAATTTGATGGTAAGAAAAAGCACAAATTACCAACTAAGGAGTTGACTGGGGATGAGATTCTTGAGAAGTTAGAAGAATTAAATCATATATTGTAATTAGTTCCCTTCTCTTTAGTTTGGCAACCTATATTGTATTTTGATATCTACTTGTTGTTTACCTCTGGAATTTCAATTTCAGTTGGAGTTTCATACTTGATCTATACTGAATTGTATTATTTAAGTTTCTTCTCTTTCCGTATTCAATCAATATAAACTTCTTCACTTGGCTTCTAATAAAAAAACTATGCAAATATGTATAGAATTTTCATTTGTCAAGTATATTTGTTTTAGAATAGCAACACAAATATTTAAGTTTATACAGATCTGTTGAATTTTGCCATTACCCACCAAGGAAATACCATTGATAAACGAGTTGAAGGACTTGTGGGAGGACTGGTGTCTTCACTTATGATGCATGTACAAGGAAAAATTTTAAATTGCATGTGGCATGTCTATGGACTATAAATGACCTTCCTGCATATGCGGATTTATCTGGTTGGTGTACGAAGGGGTATATGGCATGCCTAAAGTGCATGGACAACACCGGATCATTGTGGCTTAATAATGGTAGAAAGATTAGTTTTCTTGGTCATCGACGCTGGTTGAATTTAGATCATGTTTGGCGGGAACGTTCAAGGCAAATTGATGGTAAGACAGAGCACATATTACCACCTAAGGAGTTGACTAGGGATGAGATTCTTGAGAAGTTAGAACAATTAAATCATATATTGTAGTTAGTTCCCTTCTCTTTAGTTTGGCAACCTATATTGTACTTTGTTATCTACTTGTTGTTTACCTCTGGAATTTCAATTTCAGTCGGAGTTTCATGCTTGATCTATACTAAATTGCATTATTTAAGTTTATGCAAATATGTATAGAATTTTCATTTGTCAAGTATATTTGTTTTAGATTAGCGATACAAATATTTAAGTTTATGCAGATCTGTTGAATTTTGCCATTACCCACCAAACCTTCTGGGATAACAGTCCCCTGGTGGAGGATTTACATAAATAACTAATAGCATCATCCCAACTAGAGAGATACTATTAGTTGTCCCTGCACTGCTCTGTAATGATAATGATTCTTTGAAAAGACATTTATAATATCTACAAGGACAATTGCTCTCTTTGAAATGTCCTACCCATTGCTTTTTCTTTTTCAGCACAAGACTCTGATGATACAATTAATGCTGAGTTTGACCTTGTAGTTCCTTCTTCCACCTTGGAACTTAGGTTCCTCATTTGTTCTTGCATCCAGATACCCATTAAATGAATGTCATGCAATGTCTCATCACTATCATCATATGATCATATGAGTCCATGTTATGATACATGTAAGTCTAAACAATATGCATGTTTGTAGGTAAGCTATTACAAAAGAGAAAGCCTTGTAATGTCTCATCACTATCATCACATGATCATATGGGTCCATGTTATCATACATGTAAGTCTAAACAAAATGGATTTTTGTTGGTAAGCTATTACAATTTCTTAGAACAACCTTAACAATTATGAACATGTATATATATATATATATATATATATATGTTGCTATGTAGCCCATATCTTGAAGTGATTTAATCTGAATCATACATATATGGTTGTGGAGTATTAATTGTTCTAACACCTGGGTATTCTTGTTGTGTTATTGGCTTCAACTTCTAGTGTCTCATTAGTAATTGATGACACTTATGTGCAGCTTTTATTAGGGTTTAATGACGTCGAATTGCAAAAAATAAATCGAAAGAGGGACTTAAAGAGCTTTATGGGGGCCCTATTCCGGTTGAAATCAAACCACGGTACATGAAGGTCACTGGACCTAATGCAGTTGCATTTACAACTGAAGTTGGCATAATTGTTCGGGATACCGGAAAACTGTTAGTTTATGAATCGTGGCTTGACGTTCCAGAAATTGAGAAACAAATTATGTATCATCATAATACTGTAAGGATCTTCACTCTTTGAACTTTCCTTTCTGAAATTAAATATATTCAGGTGGAGTTAATAATTTAAATTATAGGAAGATTTTAGGTTAATTTTAGTCACTCACATTACAAAGAAGTTGTGGTTTACTGCTAAAGACTTGACTCAAGGATTACCGACACGAGTTAAAAAGACACTGGAATAATTATGACCCCTCGACATCCACATAGAAGTGCTCGGAATGATGTTTAGTTAGTGTTGTGAAGTCGTTTTCTCTCTGAAAAACACAAGGTAAGTGCATTTTCTTTTCCTCAGTAGTAAAATAAAGCTTCTGTTACCCTGATGAGGCACCTCGAAATTCATATAGCTTTTGTTTGATTTCTTAATATTGGATCTTTGTTCTAAATTTTGTTCACATTCTGATAAATGGTGAATTTTGAGAACTATGGAGCTTAAAAATACCCATTTCACAGGGGGATTATTTGTAAGAAAATTATTTTTGTTAGGATTAAATGATGTAACCACTGAGTCAACTTAATAAAATAAAAGTTAAGTGTTCAAGTCCAGTTGTTTGTTGGTTTTACCATCCCAAGAATAAAATATGTATGTATGTGTGTGAGTGTGTTATTTTATGTATTTTCTATAAAAATGGGAAATGTTTTGATATGTTGCACCAAAAACTGGAAAATTTCAAGATTTTTGCAGCTGTTACAATTGTCATTTGTTGGGTTAGCCCAAGCTTCTCAGTGTTGCCTAGTAGGTTAATTGTACACGTATATATAGCTGCATTTGCATCAAGCATAGCCTGAACATCAACACCACTAGAAATAATTTCAAATCCAAATATGTTGTACTTGTATATATAGCTGCATTTGCATCAAGCATAGCATAAACATGAACACCACTAGATTGACTTATGAACTGAACTATTTGCATAAATTGTGAAGGAAATTAGCAAGCAAAATCAGCAAAATCAGGGTGAACTAAAAGTTCCTCATCGTGGTGGAAGCAAGTCCTTCGTGCGGTATATGGAAGAATCGGTAATAATTATTAAACCACATATTCATTTTGGACACTTGTATATGTTTTTGTAATTGCCATAAAATAATTTTTTTAATTTACAGAAAACTGAGAATGATGAAGAACCTCATTTGGTTAATGTCTATGAAGCAACACATCACAAGCAAGGATAGGGGTGGACATGTGAGAAAGCTCGGGAACTACATGTAAGTAATTTGTTTTCTTTATGTGTGTTTGAACTAAACTAGTGTCCATCAGTTTTACTGATAATAAAAATGGCCAATGTTAAGCTGTATCCACTTTAACTACATTATTAGCTACCCTATTCTGTTTGTTTGTAGGGTTTGGGTAGCATGACTCCTTATAATACAAGTATTAATATTGAAAATTTGATGTAGATTGTATCGGTGATGTTCGTCTCTACAGAAGATATAGGTCATATTTCCAAGGCCTATCCTACTTCCATTCCATAGCAGACACATTTCAAATGAAGCAAACATGATATATTTAACACATTCTCTTACTCCACCTGCCACTCTTCATTAACAAGAACTTCAATAGGACATCTGCTTTGCTAAAGCATGCAATTTTCTTGAAGTTGCAAAGAGAATAAAGGGAACTGCCAGGACTAGGAGCACAAATACTTCACGGGCCGATGTTGCCACTTTATTTTCTATTAAATTTGTCCACTTTATTTTCTATTAATTTTTTTATTGTTGTAGGGAGAATTACTTTCAACAGTTGAGGCTTTAGGTCCTTCAAATGGAGATCAACTTGAAAAGGAGAAGCAAGCCTTTGTGAAGGTTCTTGGGAAGAGACCCAAGTATTTTTGTGGCTTGGGGTATGGAGTGAAGCCCCCGCCAACCTGGCTTAATGTGGATCTAGAGATGGAAAGGAAGCTTAGGATTGAGGCGGAAAAGCGATATGATGAAGCTAGTGCAAGGATAAAGGATATGGAGACTAATATGGAACAAAGATTGGAAGCAAAGATGAACCTTATTGTGAGAGGATTTCTTTCTGAAAACAATGTTTCCACCACCAAGCTGTTCATAGAGATGATTTCATGAACTCTTTGGCCTGTGTTTTCTCCCTTATGGAGTAGTAGTCTTCTGCATGCTGATGATTTCATGAACTCTTTTGTGCTTTGTACTCTTAGGGTTTTTGTTGAATATGTTGTACCACTACAAGAAATCTGGCTTTTAGCGACAGTCCAAACTGTCGCTAAAAGTCCAAAAACTGTCTCTAATGCTCATCAAAGACCGTCGCTAAAAATTGCGTCGCAAAAGGTTTTTAGCGACGGTTAATTTTATACCGTCGCTAAAAGTGAGGTTATTAGCGACGGTTAGACCGTCGCTAATACTACTACTATTGGCGACGGTCTAGCCCGTCGCGAATAATCCTTATTATTAACGACAGTCTAAACTGTCACGAATAGTACTTATTATTAGCGACGGTCTAGACTGTCGTCAAAAATCATGTTTTAGGAACGGTTTTACTATCCCTAAAACCCATTTTTCTTCTTTTTATTTTGTATTTTTTTTTTTCTGGTATTAGACTATTTTGTTAGTGATGTAGTTCCTTATTATTTTTTATTTTCAATAATTGAATATTTTGATTTCTTAATTGCTAATTTACATTATTTTTCACATTCACATACAGAAATAAAATAAGTGCTCAAAAATTGAAGGTAAATACAAAAAAACATTCAAAAACTTTGAATATATGTTAACTTTATTCAACAATAGAATGCTTGTACCAACATCTAAATTAGAACAAAAAAAATTACAAAAGGAAAAATAGAACCAAAAAAAATCTAAAACATTTTAGAGATTGCAAAGAATCAACTCTATCACGGATGTTTTACGATTGGGTATCGATCCTTGGAATCCTTGGAATAGAGAGGAACATGCGAAGGCTTCATCATTCTCCCTGAAATACAAATTAAAACTTATTAGGGGCATCAAAGTTTCAAGAAAGATATTTGAATCTAGTGAATTAAATACCAAAAATAATATTTTTTGTAAGTGCTAAGAATTGTACTAATTTCTAGTCCACCCAACACATGTCCTTCATATAAATTTCTTAAAAAGCATTTTATAAAATCATAAGATCACACCTACAGAATCTCATAATTCACATGTAGACAATTCGTTGGTAGTTCCACCTCTTCTAATCACAGCAGACCATGATATACAGGCAGAGTCTAACATACACCTAAAAGTGACGGCCAACAACATTAGGGCTTGATTATTTACTCATAGTGACACTTTTTCTTTTAAAATTTCTGGAAGCTTATTCTAAAGATGATTAAATTTAACATACTTGAATGTAGTAATATGTGGAAACTTCAAAGTTTAAATTGACACTGATCGAGATCTAAATAGATAAAATCACAAAATTGAAAGGGACACAGTGGAAGTCATAGATATATATGTGACTGTGAGAATGATGAACTACTTCTGATTGCCAAATTAACATATTGGTCCCCTGCCTCATGCTTATGCATCAACTGATAGAGTTATAAGGTGCAACTTACCAATAGAACTTATAAATGCCAATACAACCAGGCCAAGGTGTACGAAGTTACCTATTAGCTTCAGCAAGACATTTTTCTATGTGAGTTACATTCCAAATCCCAAATGCAATTGTGTACCCATCCATGGAATTGTCATCAAAATGCAGAGCCTCTGCATCTCTCTCCACCCATACAAGGGATCTGTCTTCTCCAAGTGCTAAATATGCCAGAAGACAACTCTTATTATTAACAAAAACAGGATATAAAATCAAGGAAAAAATGGCTCTAGAATTCTCAAATTCACTGCTCTACAAAATATATATGTTTCAGTTAATGTCAAGTTCATTCCTCATATATTACCTCTCTCTTGGGCACGCTTTTTACCAACACTCAACGTGTTTGAGTTAATGTCACATACATATATACGGGTTTCTTCCTGTAAATTATCTTCAAGAACATCGTGCATGGCTCTTCGCGAGACACTGTTTATATTTTCCAGAATCCTAAAAGCAACATCCCCTGAAACAATAGATAACATTTTTAATTCAAACTCATATATACAACTCATGTGGGTGTTTGAACCAACAATGAATAAAGTTTCTGCCACACAAGTTTAACATCTAACCAACATGAAGCATTTTGATACCAGATCCGAGTTTTATCCCTAAGATTACATGAGAATGGGTTATATCTCCTTTCTAATTTTAAGATTTTCGTCATTCGTAATTTGCATCTCAGAGGATTAATTACCTCCAAACATTATTTTAGCACCATGCCACATTCTACTAATCTTTACAATTATGTTTAACTTCACAGAAATATGACAATTGACTTATATGTTGAGTAAGATATATCAATAGAAATTGAATCTTTAGAGCTACAAATGCATTAGGGCATCAGTAGAACTACATGTACATATATTTGTTGGTTGTTTCGGGGTAGAGGAAAACACTATTGAATCCTTATATCATGCAACTGAAGTGAAAGCACAAGTCTTCCATATAAAAAAGCTATTATCTAAATACATTCTTCTTGCAGCCCATGCTTACTAATCACTTCTTTATCTGTGGTACCAACAGTCAAGAATTTTTTCCTCTAGGCTTTGATCCAGAAACTTTATCATTTGAACTTCCTTAAAAGAGCAGTTCATGAGTTGTACACTAAATGTTTTAAATCATTTTTTCCCAATACTATATTCTAGTTTCTCTTTTGAATCACACAAGATATTTCATTTATTTACTCCATAACTTCACATTTCCCATTTTAGTCTGTATACCGCACTAACCAAGGAAAGACATTACGTACAATTATATTGAATGATAAACAGCTAACCTGTTCCACCAGCCACATCAAGGTGCTTCATTCCAGGAAATGGGTTCAATTTGGAGACCAATCTGAAAACGAGTAACGAAATGACAAGGATTGTAAAACATCGAAGGGTAACACATGGCAAGTTCAAAAGAAATTCAAATGGGTTTGAAGTAAAAATTGAAGGTGGAAAGAAATACGCGAAGAGAGGATTTACCAGAGTACAATGGAGTAGAGAAAGTGTACCAGATCTCGGACGGCGGCGAGCAGCGGTGGAGGAACGTCAATCGACCTCTGTTCGCCGCCTTCTCCTTCGCAGTCCTGGGTGGTGCCGATGCCAGGGGGCTTTACGATGACGTCGTAGACTATGCCGGAGACCACCATGAAGTACGTCAGAAGGAGGGGAGCTTCAGGCGGAGGCGCGGGAGACGGAGGAACCTGTAGGGGAGAAGTTTGAGGGTGTGGAGGATGGGGTCGATGGAGTCCATGGATGGATCGGAGGAAGAGAAGGTTAGGGTTTCTAATTTGGGCGCCATTTTTTGGGGAGGAGGAGGTGTGTTTGTGTAGGGCATCAATGAAGTAGAGAAAGGAAAGTGAGAGGCTAGAGACTTTGAATTTTAAATCGATGGAGTATTTTGAATTTTAAAACTACTTTTTATTATAAAAACTAAATTTATTTAGAAAGGAAAAAACTAAATTTTTGTAATAAAAAATAATACTTATTACGAAAAATAAATTTTGTAGCAAATATTATTTATTTGTTAGAAAACATTTTCATAGCAAATAGAAGAAAATTAACTACGAAAATAAAAAATTCGTAACAAAAACAATTATTTGATACAAAAATTAATTTTTGTTGTGCAATTGAATTTAATTGAATAAATCCCCAATTTAAATTACTATAAATTGACTTCAATTGAGTGAAATTCTAAATCGTCAATTCAAATAAGTGAATTTGAGTAAATCACAAATTCGAAATAGTGAAATTGAGTAAATTCAAATTCAAACTAGTGAAATCGAGTAAAATTAAGTTCAATTGAGTAAATCATCATTTTAAAGTAGTGAAATTGATAAAATCTTCAATTCAAAATACTAAAATTGACTTCAATTCAATGAAATTGAGTAAATCTCTAATTCAAAGTAGTGCAATTGAGTGAAATTAAGTAAATCTCCTGATTCAAAGTAGTTTAATTGAGTGAAATTGATAAAATCCTCAATTCAAAGTAGTGAATTTGAGTGAAATTAAGTTCGATTAAGTAAATCCCTAACTTAAAATAGTGAAATTGATAAAATCATCAATTCAAAGTAGTGACTTCAATTGAGTGAAATAATGTAAATACCTAATTAAAAATAGTTTAGTTCAGTGAAACTGGTAAAATTCTCAATTGAAGGTAGTGAAATATAGTAAATCCCCAATTCAAAGTAATTGAGTTAAATTGATAAATTCTCAGTTTAAAGTAGTATATTTGATTGAAATTAAGTTCAATCCCCAATTCAAAGTAGTTTAATTGAATGAAAATGATAAAATCTCCAATTCAAAGTAGTGAAATTGAGTAAATCCTTAATTCAAAGTAGTTTAATTGAGTAAGATTGAAAAAAATACCAATTTAAAGTAGTGTAATTGAGTGAAATTAAGTTCAATCCCCAATTTAAAGTAGTGAAGATTAAGTAAATCCCTAATTCAAAGTAGTGAAATTGAATAAATCCCTAATTCAAAGTAGTAAAATTGAATAAATCCCTCAATTCAAAGTAATTTAATTGAGTTAAATTGATGAAAAAAATTAATTTAAAATAGTGAAATTGAGTAAAATTAAGTTCAATTGAGTAAATTCTCAATTCAAAGTAGTGAAATTGACTTCAATTGAGTAACGTAAATCCCCAATTTAAAGTAGTGGAATTGACTTCAATTCAAAGTAACGTAAATGATGAAATATTAGAAATATTTTATATTTTTTATAATAGTACTAGCCAATAACATGTGCTAATGTACTATACCCGGGCCAAATTATTCTTTGGTTGTGTGAGAAATTAATTAGAAATTGAGGTGAAAAAATGGGGTCTTTTAGTGATGGTTTGATTGGACCGTCCCTAATAGACACCCTTTCGTGACGGTTTATTTGGATTGTCACTAATAGACACCTTTTCGTGATGGTTTATTTGGACCGTCACTAATAGACTACCTTTAGTGACGAGTTTTTGGCCCGTCATTAATAGACTGTCCCCAAAAGCCTTATTTCTTGTAATGACTCCCGCATTTTTTTTACCATTTAGGACGGTTCCAATTTTTCGTGGTTAAAAATATGGATTTTACCGACGGTTCTGTGCCTTTAGTGACGGTTTAAAAATCCGTGACTAAAAAGTATGAGTATTAGCGACAGTTCGACATTTCCGTGACTAACAAATATGACTTTTAGCGACGGTTTTCTACCTTTACCGACAGTTTTAAAGTCCGTGACTAAAAATATGACCTTTAGTGACGGTTTTGTACCTTTAGCGACGGTTTGAAAGTCCGTGACTAAAAATATGGGTATTAGCGATAGTTAAAAATTTCTGTGACTAAAAGAAATGACCTTTAGTGATGGTTTTGCAGCATTAGCGACGGTTTGAAAAACCGTGACTAAAAGTATGAGTATTAGCGACAGTTTGAAATTTTCGTGACTAAAAATATGACATTTAGCGACGGTTTTTGTACCTTTACCGACGGTTTAAAGTCCGTGGCTAAAAATATGCGTATTAGCGACAGTTTAAAATTTCCGTCACTAAAAATGGACTTTTAGCGACAATTCTTGAGAGTGTCTCTAAAGGACCGTCGCTAAAAGTCCGATTTCTTGTAGTGTACTTTGGGATGAAATCTTTGCTTATGGTTTAGACAAATTAAAATTTTGAAATGATAAATCTTCTTTAAGTTGATAATGTATATCTATTTTGTAGGCATATAAAATATATACAAAATCTAAAAAATTGTGTTTGGGAACACAACGCCTTAAATTTTGTATATATTTTGTAAATTTAAAAGTTATTTGCAACGCCTAAATGACATTGGTAATAAAGTTGTTTAGTGCGTAAAAAATACTACACTTTAGTGACGTCATATATGGGGGTTAGAAAAAATAAGTATCCCCGACGGAATAAAATGGCGTAAAAAATACTATAATTTAGTGATGCCTATTATATGGGGTCACAAAAAATTAGTATTTCCAACGCCAAATAATGACGTCCCAAATAGGTAATTATTTCCGACTCCTACTAAGAGACAGAATTAATAGTGTTTTTGCTACCCCACATTAGCAACGTAATGTTCGACCCCCAATGGGGGTTGGTAATAGGTTATTCCAACACCCTTTTAGCCTTTTTTCGATTTTTTTTTGGCGTCACAAATAACCCTATTTATTGTAGTGCTTTATGCATACTATTTGAAGTAATCAAAATATAATTCAGCTTTTGATCACTCGAGCTGAAATAATAATACTGGTTTATTACTTTATGAATTAAACAATGGTTTTTTATATTCACATAAACAATACTATTCCAATGACTTTGGTTTTCTTAACTAGTAAATAGTTATCTAAACATTCATCTATGTTTTAAAATTATTTACATTAGCCACGTGGACTCGTTCAATCCGGCAATTGCTATATATATATATATATATATCATATATCATATCATATCACACACGCATTATTTACATTATTTGTTGACCGAGATTTTAGTTCCAACACTTATTTATAAAATCAGCAGCTAATTAATTGAGCCCACCAGCATTTGGCCTCAGAAACAGTTGCAAATGGACATGAAACCATGCTTTAGTTCCTTTCTTTTTATCATCTTATTGTGTTTGAATTTCCAAGTCAAGTTCGTATACCCTGCTAATGCAGCTTCTCCAGGTATTTCGATTAACTCTAGACCCGTGTTGTTAGTATCGTTAAACAATATTTAACATCCTAGGTTGCTTTATCTTGCTCAATACATATATGGGTGTTTGATTTATAAACAAGAAATACAAATACTTGAAGCATACACACATATATTTGTGTCCATATATATATATATATATATCAATATGTGAATACATATGTATATATATATTGCACTTAATTTACCAAAAAAAAAATAAAGTTCAAGCTTTTTTTTTTTTTTTTGTTGTTGTTGATGAAAATTTTCATAAACAGGTCCAGTTGGAGAGCAAGAATGCCAAGCTTGCGTAGGTCAAGTTGGAGTGCCCATGACTCTAAGAGTAGGAGTTCCAAAGAAAACACGATTGATGCAGGAGGATCAGCGCAAGGATGACAGGAAATCGTGATCTGCTGTTTTCCTTTTCAAATCTCTATTTTTAGTTAATTTTTACTACTTATGGTAATTTTATATTTGTCAATTAGGAATTGATTCTGAACCCGATTTGGGCCAGATTTTTGACAATCTTTTGATTTCTTTCCGTATTTCGTTTTGGTAAGACTTTTAGGGTTTTGCTATTTTTGGTAAAATCCTTGATTTTCAGCTATGTAAACCCGGCTTGTGGGTTGTTTTAAATTAATTTTGAATATTAAGAATTTTATTGAAATTCAGAATGTTCTTTGAATTTTGGGTCGAATTTCTCCCTTTTTTCCTTGCAAATTACCCGTTGCGCTAGCCTGCAGAATAATCTCTATTATGTCCGGCGTCAATTGGTATCAGAGC
The DNA here is from genome assembly GCA_963922005.1 of Cornus suecica. Taxonomy (NCBI): domain Eukaryota; kingdom Viridiplantae; phylum Streptophyta; class Magnoliopsida; order Cornales; family Cornaceae; genus Cornus; species Cornus suecica. The sequence continues at coordinate 55,801,981 of OY998240.1, read as the reverse complement.
TCAACATCTTACTGAGGCGGTATTTTCATCAGTTTTCAATGGTTGGTGGTCGTGGTCGTGGTGGTCGTCGTGGGCAGGTTCCGATTGAGGAAGTCCCGCACCGTGATCGTAACGTTTAGGATGTTATGATTGAGGATTTGCAGAGGCAAGTGGCAGAGTTAACCCAGCGCCTGGCGGCGCAGGAAATCGGTAATCATGATGTGGAAGATTCTGATACCGACAATTCCACCTTCGAAAATCCGTATCCATAGTTAGGGCCAATATTTTCGGAAGATTCTGATTCCGAAGATGATTGGTTGAAAACCAATATTTTCATTGGAGAGCCAGTGTATGACGAAGAAGGAGATAAGGATGTGTTCAATGCAAGCACGGCGACTGAAGTTCAGTGGACGCTTCCATACCAGTGGCCGGATTATGAAGTCAATAACCTCGTTGAAGTTGATCAGATGGAAAACATTTTCTTGAACTCCTTACTGGAGGACGATATAACTGGCATGGAAAATCTTAAGATCCCATTTAGCAATCCTCCTGAATCTCAGCAGAATGTGATCCCAACAGCAGGTCCAAAGAAGGAAGCTCTTTTTATGCCTTGTGGAAATAGTGCAGCAGGTGAGGTTTCAGAATTACCCATGGAGGTCCAACAGCTGTTTTCGGAATTCTCTGTTTTGATGCCAGAAGACCTTCCTCCTGGACTGCCGCCAGAATTACCCACGGGCCGTTTACATCCTAGGGCAAGTGAGTTGGCCCAACATCTTCGAGGCATCCATGAGCAGGTGAAACTGGCCAGTCATGAGAGCAATGCCAAGTACAAAACTCGAGCGGTCAGTCATAATCGTTAGGTACCTTTTTGATGTTGGTGATTTTGTTTGGGTTGTATTAACTCGTGATCGTCTCCCTGTTGGCGAGTATAATAAGCTTAAGGAGCGGAAGATTGGACCCTGTGAGATATTGCAGAAGATTAATGACAATGCATACAGGTTGTGTCTCCCTAGTCACTTGAAAACATCTGATGTCTTTAATGTAAAACATCCGAGTCCTTGTTTTGCGGATTCTGCTGTGAACTCGAGGACGAGTTCTTTCCAACCCAGGGTGACTGATGCAGGAGGATCAACGCAAGGATGACAGGAAATCGTGATCTGCTGTTTTCCTTTTCAAATCTCTATTTTTAGTTTATTTTTATTACTTATGGTAATTTTCTATTTGTCAATTAGGAATTGATTCTGAACCCGATTTGGGCCAGATTTTTGGCAATCTTTTGATTTCTTTCCGTATTTCGTTTTGGTAAGACTTTTAGGGTTTTGCTATTTTTGGTAAAATCCTTGATTTTCAGCTATTTAAACCCGGCTTGTGGGTTGTTTTAAATTAATTTTGAATATTAAGAATTTTATTGAAATTCAGAATGTTCTCTGAATTTTGGGTCGAATTTCTCCCTTTTTTCCTTGCAAATTACCCGTTGCACTAGCCTGCAGAATAATCTCTATTCTGTCCGGCGTCAAGGATTCACCGAATTTGTTAGCGTATGTGAAGATGGTAGTGGCAAAGACCCATGTTTTACTGGCTTTTCCATGGATGTCTTCAATGCCGCACTACAACAGTTGCCTTTCAAGGTTGAGCCACAATATAACGCATCCAAGAAAGAATACGATAATCTTCTTGACGACATACCGAAAAGGTCAGTTTAACATCCATTTGAATCAACCCTTTAAAGTAGTCCACAAAAATACTATCTACAAAATGAATGATTTTTTTTTGGTCTGTTTTCAACAGTATGATGCTATAGTAGGAGATATGACCTTATTGGGTTATCGGGCCACATTCCATGATCTGACAGCGTCATACATAGACTCGAGCGTATATGTTCTCGTACCAACAAAACATGGTACACGTAAAAGTATGTGGATTTTTCTCAAGCCCTTAAGCCTGACTCTTTGGTTGGGGATTGTCATGGCTTTCATGTTTGTTGGAATTTTAATTGGAACCATGGAGATGCGTTCGAAGTTCTCAAACACAGATTTCTCAGGTCCTATCCATCACAAACTTTTCATGATGATTTGGTATCCGGTATCATTGCTCGTCCTGCCCGAAAGTAATTTCTTCACTCTCCTTTCTAAAGGTTTTTTATTCCTACAACAAAATTTGTCTCTAGTGAAGAAAACTTATTCGCAGACTAAAATTTTGTCATAATAGTTGATTTGTTCATCACAAATTTAAAATATGATGACTTTATTGTAGTCTGCGACGTAAAGGTTATAATTTTTATCATTTTTAATGGCAGTTGCCACCACTATTAAAACTCTTATTTTCGGCCATGACAACAATTAATTAAATGTGACAATTTTGTATACGAAAATAGTCAATGTTTTTGAAGTGTGAGCATATTTGTGATTGAAGGCTAAGTAAATGATGTCATTTTGATGGTAACAGGAAGGATGGTGGTGAGCATATGGTCAAAACTTGTGGTGGTGATATGGCTATATACGGCATTTGTAATAATGCAGAGTTACACGGCAAACTTGACCACAATGTTGACAATAGATCAGCTAAGACCTTATTTTGACATGAAAGGGAATTACAGTGTTGGTTACCAAGAAGGTTCGTTTGTGAAGAAATATCTAATTGAGGAAATGAATATCAGTGAGTCTCGTCTCAGAAATTATTCAACCATTAAGGATTATCACACTGGCTTGTCCAAAGGAAGTGATAATGAAGGTGTTGCTGCCATTTTTGATGAGCTGCCCTACATAAAGCTCTTCCTCTAGCAGTATGGTTCCAAATACACGGTGGACGGACCCATACTCAGAACCAATGGATTGGGATTCGTAAGTCTACTCGTTCTAAGATTTTTTGTATGTGCGCCCAGTGACGGGTAAAGAAAATTATTTGAAAAAGATATAATCATGAGATGATTTTTAAATTATAGTAACTATATAAAATAATAGTTAATTTTTTTTATGATGCCATGTGATACATTTTTGGGATTTTACAAACAAAAATAATTATCTTGGGTGTGTCGGTCCTTAGATTTGTATGTTTTTGTGTCTGAGAAGTGACGACTTTTTGTCATTCTTGCCCATCTTTGTCGTAAGTGAGAGATTCTCTTAAATTATATTTTCAAACAGAAAAAAAAAAAATTTAAATCACCCCGATCTCGTATTGAATGTCAAAATAACAAGGATCTCTCCTCTCAGTTTGAAAAATAAATTTTTTGTTGGTTCATGTTTACTTATTTTTTGTTATCAATATATAATGGGAGAAGTATATATATCTCATTCTTGCTTGTTCATTCTTGAAACAGGCATTCCCTTTAAACTCTTCCTTAGCCCCTCTAATTTCGAAGTTGATCATGAATGCCACTGATGATGGAAATATAACTAAGATCCAGGAGAAATATTTCGGGAAGAAAGTGGCTTCCGAAGTTGACATTTCACGACTCCCCCAAGAAACTCCAAGCCTCGATGCCTACAACTTTGCAGGCATCTTCATTGTTGCAGGAGGCCTTAGTATAATTTTCTTTTTCTGCTCTGAGATATGGGGACAATTTGATGAAAGAGTACCTTCTTCTAGTAAGGTATTTGATGTTAGTGAAGGTTTGCCAATAAAGAGACTCTAGATGAGCACCCTCCTTCGGATTCTATCCAAAGTTTCGAAATTGTTTCAACAAGGAAAATTAATAGTAGTAGGTACTAGACTACTCGTGCCATGCACTCTTCCTAACGTAGCATTGTCAGGGATGCATAAATGTCAAGTTGTCTATAATTTAAATCCAAGATTACATATAGTTGTATTTTTTTTCATTTATTATTTTTTTGTCAAGTTATTGTATATTTGAAATAATTTTTAGTAAGACTGCGCTTCTCGTATTTAATTTGTATTGACTTGTTTGTAATTTTATAATTAATAAAGGTGGCATTTCGTATTTAAGAACTCTATTTGAGTGTGGTTATCCCGAATAATTCATTAAGTAGGGTGGCATATTGCACAAATTTAGGAGGTATTAGCCAATAATTCATAAATTGTTTTCTTATATTTTAATTTGAAAATTTAGTTTGAAACTTAGATTATCATTGGATGCAAGCAATTCGTTTGATTACTATTGTAAACATGGTTCAAATAGTAACCCATTTTTATGGGAATTTCTTTGCAGGGGTCTTTTGTAAAGGGAAGAGCTAGCTAGGATTTAAATACTTGGGAGAATTTTATTAATGTAATAGAATTGTAGTTTAAGTAAAATTTATTCAATTATAGAAAAATATAATTGGCTAAGTTACTTACCGAAAAAAATAATAATAATTAAGTACTTACCTATTGTTTTTTAAAAAATGATTGGTCTACGTCTAATCATTTTGTGTATAGACCAAAAGGCAAAATCCATTACAAAAGTTGACATGAAAAAAAAGAAAAAAAAGTTTACAAAAGTTGACTTCCACGATTTCTTAGAGATTAGAAATCATCTGATATAGAATCTGAACTAATAATTTTAACACCTTTTTCCAATTTTTATTTTTTTGTTTGTTTTAATTAAAGAATCAACATTTTATAAGGAACCATTAGGCAAAGCCAAACAATGAAACCAAAGAGGGGTTAATAACCTCAAGCCAAGCAATGAGAAAACCCCATAGCCGCCAAAAACAAAACGTTACAAAAAGAAAAAGGCAAGAAAAAAGCTAGTGAAGGAAGGCCATCCATTCCTAATAGAAAGCATGTCATCATAAGACTGCAAGCTGAGCATGTAGAACCACAAACTCTATCTCAAGGAAGAAAAGCACCAGCAGAGGGAGACCATCATGAGAATATAGGATTAGGAAGCTCCCACATTTGAGCCATGGAAAGATTTGTAGAAGAAGGCTTCAATCTTTGCAAGGAAATGGCTCTGAACATAACTGTGTAACAAGTCTGTTTCTTTCACTGCATAGAATGTAGATGCAAGCTGCAAGACACCATCTGCAAATGGGGGTGTGAAGGCCAAGAGAGAACTTCCTCCTAGCATAAATGAGAGCAATCGAGGTGACCATTGGAAGAAATTAGCTGAGAAAAGGAATTCAAAAAACAAGTGGTTTCTTGCCTCAATTCATGCACAAAAAACACACTTATTCTGGGTAGACATGCCCATGCAAGGAAGCCTATCCCTGTTAGGAATTAATTCTCTATTTCACTGCTTAAGAATTAATCCCGCCTAAGATCATGCACACAAAATATCAACAACTATCAACAATTCTTTTATTAATAAAAAACACTCAACAAGAAAATATCACTAAACAATTACTCCTCTCTTTGTATTTTCTCTACACCAAAAAAATCCTATCCACCAGACTTCAATATATATAGATAACTTAGATTGGTAAACAATTCAATCCTAAAAATGGAAAACTAAAAACCCGCTACTGGGCCACCGAGAACTCGGTAACTATGTAATAGCCGCACAAACGCGCACAAGTGTGCAAAGTCCTCTGGTCAGTTTTCCTCAATTGCGCAAGTTTGCTCACTTGTGCCCCTACCGAGTACTCGGTAAAGAACCCACCGAGTACTCGGTGGTTCTTCAACAACAACTTTGTTTCAGACTTCAATTGGTTCAATTCTCTACATCAATGCTAACACCACTATTTATAATATCACTTAATTTTCGCCACAACCTAATAATCTCCGGCTTGGCGAAATTTCTCTACCTTGACTTAATATTTTAAAACAGATTTATATACAATTTTCGGAATTACTCCACCTAAAAGTGTATTTCCTAACAACTCATACAAATTGTCGAGCTTCTTTCCAATGAACATGATGCATGGTCCTCTTCCTACTTTCAACATTTCATAATTTGCTTTAAACCAACAATCTTTTAACACCAATGCACCCAAACAAATCACATTCAGTGTAACACTTGGAACGTGATACACATCTGTTAAAGTTCTTACCAATCCATTTGTTGTCTTGATATTGATTGTTCCGATTCCTACGACTTCACAAGAAGAATTATTCTCCATAAAATTTTTACCAACAAATGGTTTGTAGGAAGTAAACCATTATTTATGAGGACACACATGATGGGAACTAGCAGAATCAAGAATCCATTTACTTGCTTCATCCTTTTTATCAGTAATTGATAGAGCTTCAAACACGTCTTCATCTTCTTCTCTTGTCTAGGCAACTGCAGCGATGTTGTACCCATCTTCCTTCTTTTTTGGACACTCCCGTATGTAATGTCCTATTTCTCCGCAATAATAGCATGGTCGCTCCATAAATGGTTTCTGGATCCATGAAGCTCCACCTTGCCATCAATCACGTCCTCCTTGTCTTATTTCAAATTGTCACGCCCCAAATTTCCTAGGACTCCAAACCCGAGCCTAAGAGCTAAGGGAGTGAATGCGGAAGAAAAAGAAATGAAATAAAAATCCATTTAAGTCGTAAAATACCCATAAACAGGTAGAATAGACCTACAACATCTCAAAGATGCCAAAAGATCCCACGGGATCGGAAAAGAGGTAAACCGAACACTCGGTACCTGGAACGGAACATTTCAACCCACCATGTTTACCCAAGGGTAAAATGGTCAAATCAGGGGTGAAATAGTGATTTCCAACTACGCCTACAAACTTTGGACCTAGCACAAGCAGTGCGAACAAACGGAACTAAATTTGAAGTCACGAGCAAAGAGATATGAATTTTCGAAAGTGGTGCCAGACAACACCGACCCAAAACTAAAGCTGAGGTACCCCTCTTTCACCAAGGGTAAGATAGTCATTTTAGAGTTAAACTGGTCATTTATAATTTTATTCCGATAATTTGGATATAGGAGAGCCCATAGAAATAAACGGGACCTAAATCGAAGGTGCGAGGTGGGAGAAATGAATTTCTGAAAATGGTCGAAACAAGGCTGAATGTCCGAGAGTAGACTGCCCGTGTACGAGAGTCGACTTCCCAATGGCGAGAGTCGACTCTCCAATGGCGAGAGTCGACTGCCCTAAGACGAAGCTTAAGGAAAAAGAAGCTGCAATGCCATATTTCCGGAAGTCGGCTGCCGGCTCTTCGGCAGTCGACTTCTTCAATACGAAGCTTCAAAAATGACCCAAAAAGTGATTGAATTCTCAACTAAAAACATTTCTCCAACCTATATTTGATTGATGCACATTTTATCTATGATTCAAGTCATCCTAACACAACATGAACTTTGAACAAAAATATTCATTTATAGTTCGTAAAGTTATCCGTCTTGCCCCCGGTCTCCGTTTTAAGTATCACCGGTTTCTAAGATTCAAAATCCTTGAAAAATGAGTTTAAGGCCATTTCTAAAACAAGAAAATTTACCGGCTACGGGGGTAGGCGAAAACGGGTTTTTCTATTCAATTCGAAAAGGGTTAGTTGAAAACCTAGAAAAACGCCGTTTTCGGCTAAACACCTAATATTCATATTTCATGGCAAATCATCCAATTCACATTCATAACTCCAAGTAAAAATACTCAAGAGTGACATTTAAACGCTCTAAGGCGGAACATGTTATAGTTGTTCAAAATTACATATTTCCACGTTTCGGCACCGAAGTGCCCCAAAAGAATATAATCCCCGCGCATAGCGCTCCAAGGGATGTACATTGAGAATAACACCTCGGCTAACATGCTAGCCGGGTTAAAGTAAAATAGTTTTTCAAATTCAACTTACATGGACAAAATGAACATTTGAATACATGTTTGTCAACTAAATGTCCAACAAAATAAGTGTGGTCCGTCTCATGCACAAAAGGACGGGCATACAACCACACGTCCGCGAAGAGACTACGGAACTCTCCCAACGGGATCATCACCTGAAAATTAAAAAAGGCGTGGGGTGAGCTCACTAGCCCAGTAGAAGAAGCGTCATTGCCTCCATCTCGGTAGTCTGAGTGGTTCAACCCAACCAAGGTTCATGCCACTAACCCTAGGTCGGTCTCTTGTCCCACATGGCTCTCACGCCAATCCGGAACCCCATCGAACCCCACAATTAAGTTTCCCCAACATGCTCACAACATAATTTTTCTATAATTATAGCATGCTTCCACAATAACATCATATTCACATATATATTATAGTCTAAATGCACCATGACTCGACACACCCCCCGAGACACACGGCGCCCAACTCAGGTTAACGGATACATACTCTGTCCAATTACTTGTAGAGTACCGCACCGACTCTTCCCAAGTGATTTTTCTCTCTATCACTTCAACAAGGAAGACGGTTGTACGAGAGCCCAACATGCAACTTCGTACGCCATGACTACAAAAGTCAAGAACATGAGCCTCTACCCGGACTCCTAACTCACATTTGATCGGCTTTTTAGTTCCGTAGGCGTGATACCTCCTGGCCAGTTGTTGCTTTGATCCGAACCCGACTACCAACATATCACTACACCACCCACATATTCCGACACCATGTATTTGACACTACATGACTTACTCAATATACACGTATGATTTTTCATCAACCATACTTCATCATAATATATGCTTTTTCTCTTTAGGCAATATATCATGTCAAACTTTTCACATGCTCATAATATTACAATTATGATCAATATACCACAACATTAATTCATATCACATTTATGATCAATAAATAACAATATGAATTTATATCACAATATCATATTATCAAGGGCCTAAATCATAATCTAAGTTGCCCAAAACCAACTCGTATATATATATACGGCATATATACACTTAGACGCACACACCCTCTTACAAAGACAAAGACAAGTCATTTTCCCCTACCTCAATTCCAAGCAAGAGCAAGCAAGAACAAGCAATGCCTCCAAGAGTGATTCGAATCCACCCAACCTCCTCCAAAGCCAACACTAAGCTCTACCCAACAGATAGCTAAGCTTCAATGGAGTTTCAAGCAAGAGTTATAAGTAGACAACTCCATAAACCAAAAATTGAAGACAAGAATCCAATAATAGAAGCTAGGGTTTGAAACTAGAAATTCTAAAGGAGTAGAATTTACTTACCAAGATTTGGCTCAAAAGAAAGCTTGGAGCACCAACATCCACTTTCATGCACAAACCCTCTTCAAATTCTCATCATAAGGATGAGAGAATTTGACAAGAAGAAGATGAAGGAGTGTAATGAGGGAGAGCAAGAGAGAAAGAAACTTATGGGAGATAGAGAGATATTTGTGGTGTATGAGAGAAGTCTTGCAAATGAGAAAGACTCATAAGTGTAGAGATTCTCCACTAACCCTACTCAAATCCAAGGGTCCAAAATGAAGCTAGGAAAGAAAAGAATGAATCCAATGGCTTGGAATAAGTCTTGCCAAGTGGAAGACTTTTACACAATTCACAAAACTCATTATTTTGCCAAACAAGGCCTTATCATCCAAGGGCTTAGAAAAAAGATGGAAATCAACAAATCATCCAATGGTTGAGAAAAAGTCTTGTCAAGTGGATGACCAAGAATAATGGATTATTCCATTTAAGTGCCAACCAAACAAGGCCTTATGATCCAAGGGCTTAAAACAAAGATGGGAGAATGAGATCAAGGGCTAGGAATGAGACACCACATGAAAGGTGGAAATGACCAAAATCATCCAATGTTGGGGTTAATTACAAGAGTGCCATCAAGACTCTTAATTACCCTTTTACCCCTTGTCATCCTCCCTAATTACTAAAATGCCATTCTTGCCCTAATTTCTACATTTTCCACTAATTGTTCCAAACGTGAAATTACTCTTTTACCCCTCAGTCATTTCTTTCCCGAAATCGTTCTCAATAATTTTCATTAATTTCAAAATGAAAATAAAACATGCTACGTACAATTTTTATAACACGTACAACATGTAAGGCATGCTAAAACAATTAAACACATTAAGCACATAAGCACATAATTGTTTAAATAAATTTTTTTTAAATTAACCCGTAAAAATACCGGACGTTACACAAATCTTCTTCTATTCTTAGCAACAAGAGCGTGATTATCTTCACTTGCTCCACTATCACGGTATATCTTCCATAAAGTAAAGTATTAAACAGATGTTTATGAGTTGAGCGAACTGACGTCAATAAAATAACTGATTTATCCTCATCACTAACTTGTACACCCAGATTAGATAAATCACATATAATTTTATTGAACTCACCAAGATGAGTATGCAAGTCTATACATTCTTTCCCATGAAAAGAATACAACTCTTGCTTTAAGATTAATCGATTCGTAACATTCTTTCCCATATATAGATCTCCCAATTTCCTCCATAGATCTGCTGCAGATTTTTCGCCGACTATATCGTAAACAACATAATCTCTCAGAGTCAACCAAACGGTACTCACTGCCTTTGAGTTGATTTTGTTCCACTTTGTTGCATCCATATCTGCAGGCTTCTCGTTCAGCGCCTCATCTAAACCTTGTTGAACCAACAAGTCTCATATCCAAATTTGCCAGAGACTGAAGTTTTTCTTCCATCAATTTTTTCCACCGCCAACAACTTGACATCAGAAGTAGTCGCCATAGCTCTAATACCAATCTGCTTCAACCTAGCTATGATACCACTTGTTAGGAATTAATTCTCTTTTTTACTGGTTAAGAATTAATCCCGCCCAATATCATGCACACAAAATATCAACAACTATCAAGAACTCTTTTATTAATAAAAAACACTCAACGAGAAAATATCACCAAACAATTACTTTCTCTCTCTCTATATTTTCTCTACACCAAAAAACCTTAGCCACCAGACTCCAATATATATAGATAACCTAGATTGGTGAACAAGTCAATCCTAAAATGAATCCTAAGATTACAATTTCCTAATAAAAAAAGAAAACTAAAAACCTGCTACTGGGCCACCGAGTACTCGGTAGCATTCCTACCGAGTACTCGGTAACTATGTAATAGCAGAGCAAACGCGTGCGCATATTCCTCTGGTGATCAATTTTCCTCAATTGCGCAAGTTTGCTCACTTGCGCCCCTACCATGTACTCGGTAGTTCTTCAACAACAACTTTGTTTCAGACTTCAATTGCTTCAATTATCTTCATTAATGCTAACATCACTAATCATAATATCACTTAAATTTTGTCACACCCTAACAATCCCGAGTCATGATCCTCTGATGAATGGCAGTCCACGTGATGAATGAGTGCCTAGGGATGGTGCCTTTTAAATCAGAGACTAGAATGCCATGGAACCTTCACCTTCTTATCTCTGAGCACCTCACAAGCAGATGTAATACTAAAGGAGGGAAAGCTATTCCATTGAAGCTAGTCAGGCAAATCAGAAAACCGGGGGCGCTCCAGAAAGCCTTTATGATGAGTTGAATAGCAAGGGAAGAAAAGCCAGATCCAAGAGTTTCGAGAGATAATGGAAGACACCTTAGCATGCTTTCCAAGACTAAAAATTTGAATCATGTCCTCTCCAACGATGTAATTCAGAATCATTACCAATTGTGTACTTAAAATTGTGCTTGAGGGAGTCCTTCAGACCAAGAAGGTCCTTCTAGTTCCAAGACTGATTGAATGAGTACTTAAGTTGCTAGAAACATTTATCTTTAATTATACTAGCATGTGATTTACATATCTATAATATATAAATGACATATGAAAAATAATACTAAATTTTGTAACACAACTATAAAATTTAATTAGTATTTAGAATATATTCAAAAATTTATTTAATTACAGGTCTTACTATTCAAAATGTATTACCTAAATAACATAACATATGAAATTCAAAATTATCACATTTTAAATTAAGCATCTCAAATTTATAAGAATCGCATTTTCAATTATATAGATCGATAGAGAAAATTTAAAAGAATTATATAAGGGATAATTACACAAACCTCCCTTGAATTGTGACATAATTGCACGTGGTTCCCCTTACGTTTCAATAATATTAGAAATCTTCCTTAATTGCAATCTGTTGCCACATTTAATCCATTTTGTTCAAAATCAATGTCGAAAATTTACATTATTGGTCAATAAGGGCAGATTATGAATCAAACTCACTATTTTACCCTTGTTATCCTTATAATTACATTTGAATCCTTATTTTGTATTCAAATTATTAAGAATACCCCAACTTCTTTTACCAAATTGTCCTCATATGTATTCTATATAAATCCATTTGAGTGGTTGTTTATACCTACTATCCCTAAAAATCACTCATTCTCTCTCTACAAGCCTTCTGTCATGACTTGAGAAAGATAAGGAGCGCATATGAAATGACAGTTTTTGGTACACATAATTCCCGTCAATATATTTGAGGGCAATGTAGTAAATTCACCATTCTCTAAAAGATTATCTAAATATCTCTAAAAATAGGAGGTTATATACGACATTTCACTATTAGGAGCCTTCTGCCATGATTTTAGGGTAGGTTTCTGAGTTTATTGAAATGTTAGAGGAATTACATGGAATTATGCCATAGTTCAGGGGAGGTTTGTATAATTATCCCATTATATAACATAAAGATGAAGCGCGATCCGTTGTGCAATTGAGTTGAATGGTGCACTTAAAGGATATGGTCATTTGAAAATATAATCGCTACCTAACATTGAGTTGTGGTGTGCTAGGTCACCTAGAGGGAGCTCTAATGAAAAAGATTTAAAATTATGGAGCCCAAAATGATTCACTAATTTACATGAATCAAATCAATTATGTTCGGAAGCTTGATTACGCTTGGGAAAGGTGTTAAGGCACCCCCAAAATGCTGTACCATGTACGATAAATAGTTGTCTTAAAATTCATGTAGTTGTAATTTCGCCTACATACATAAACAAACAGAATTATGTTTGACCGGTGTGCAATAAGAATATTGTATAAATGAATTTGAATAGTATTTGATAAGAAGAGCTTTGGGTTGGCACAAAAGTTGACCTTATTTGTCATAGCACATATGTACCTAATGCTCAAGAAACGAAACAGCCATGTGGACTCGTTCTTCTCTCTCTCTCTCTATATATATATATTATATCACACACATTATTGAACAAAATTCATCTCTTATACAAGCCCTATCCAATTACCATCCAACGGCCAAAACCAATCCAAGCATCCTGTGGGGGTCATATCTGTAAAAGTCAAGAAAGGAGGGATTTTTACTGAGCTCCAAACAACTTTTTACCACATCTCCTCTTTATATATACATATATATTGAGATATATACATACATATAGATACATATATATATACAATTGTTTCCTCTCTGAAACGACTCCGAAATTTGACACTTAATGAAATTAATTTCCGGTAATTTTTTTCCCCAAATTTTCCCCAAACGAAACCTCCCTATTTTCCCCAAATGAAACCTCCCTAAACCCCAAAACAAAACCCTAAATTTTGAACCCAATATGTTGAAATCTCGAGTGTTCTTCAGAGCTCGTCGTAGTGTTCCTTTGTAGTTGATTCGACGAAACCCCAAGACTATGATCATCATCCATCGCGCTTGATCATTCGACGAAACCCTAAATCTCCCATCTTCATCATCCATTGCGATTGATTCAAGAACTTGCAGATAATCCTTTTATTTGATGTTAACTAAGTAGATCAAACAACTTGCATGTCTGTACTAATAAGAATATATATCTGTACTAATAACAAACCTATGTGAAAGAAAATTTAATTTAATTTCCAATTTGTCCTAAAAAGTAGTAACAGTAATCAAATTCTAGATCTATTTTGTATGACAACCTTTTAACATGATACATTACTCTGAAAAAATTGATGTCTTTTTGTTTAGAAACTAACAGTTAATTTTCTATGTCCATGCATTCCTCATTAGTGCCCCTCCTAAAAAAGGTTGTAAAACCAAAGAACCTCAAGCCAATTTGATTGAAGTCGAAAATAAGGGTGAGGGCAAAAAAAAAATCCATGGCAGCTGTTCTAAACCCCCCACCAAAGAACTTGCCAAACGCCCAGCTGATGTGTTCTGCTACTACAGGTAATTTCTCCTGAATATGATTAGTCCAAATATGATTTCTCCTGAAAATTCAATAACCATACAACATAATTAACCAACAACAAGCAATATTAGATTTTGATTATTTGACATTTGGAATATTCTATATATATAACATCTTGGTATGAGATTCTTGAGCCAATTCTCAAATTTTTAAGTTGTTGGTATTTAAATAATTTATTTGTCAGTAAAATAAAATTTCTATCTTTCAATTATTTAGCACCATCAATGAAGGACCTTTGTCCCCCAATGTTAACAATGTTCATGAACATGCATCAAAAATAAATATTACATTGTTTGGAGTATGTTGCAAATTTTACACTCACATGTATCTATCTTTTAGTGATTTAAAAATCTCATATACTTTGAGAGAATTCATGTGGTCATGTTGCCATAAACATCTGATAATGTATATAATTGAGTTGCTTTCATAATAGTTATGCTGTAGGGAAATTTATTATATATCTAACTTATTTTAAAATTTTAAAATTTTGCATTAGTGCCTCATTGATTTTTTTAAAAAAATCACCTTAAAGCACCCACTAAAATTTTAATATGATAATTATGCCTTCACTCACTTGTATTTCTAAAATTTCAGTGGGGAACTTTATTTTTACCTAAATTATTTTAAAATTTTAGAATTTTGCATTAGTGCCCCCGTTGAAGTTTTTAAAAATTACCCAAAAGCCTCTATTAGAATTTTAATATGGTAATTATACCCCCACTCACCTGAATTTCTAGATCCGTCACTGCAACTATACATCGAGCTGGTGCTTCTTTTGGTTCAATCTATACTAGTGTTATAACTTGTGAAACAAATAGAACCCGCCTTATAGATAGGGCCTGACTCTTTTTTTTCTTTTAAATATTAATATATATTATTATTATTCAATCTTGACTGAATCAGCTCTTGAAAATTTAAATGTTGACCTTTATAGTTATATTGACTATATTGTTGAGAATGTCATCAAATTAGGTTGAATATAATTATGTAACCGACCTCACCGATTATTAAGACTTTCGTTTGGAGAAGTTGATCCTCAAAAGTGGAAACATATATATATTATAATATTCACAATGAGACTTGGGCTTTATATAAAATATAAATCTAGCATAATAGGCCTAGTTAACTCATATTTTTGTCACTATTTGATTGAAATATTCATTATAATTTTTTTTATTTACTTAAGATACCTTTCTAAGATATGATCACAAGGTGTTTCTGGTAATCCATATATTCACTTAAAGATTATATTAGGTTAGTCGGTTGCCAAAGCAAGTTGGTCCAGCTAAAAGTATAATATCAATTAATGAATGTATAAAGTAAATTGAGAAAAAGTAAGACTTTTGAAAGTTGATACGACTCAAGAAAGTAAACATTAATTTGTTTAATAATTTTCTATTAATCCACGTGTCTCTTGTACAAGCCCTCTCCAATTACCCATCCTAGAATATGTAATATTTTTTTTTGTACCCATCCCGGTGTTTTGTTTGCAGATGGGTTCATGAGTCTTTGTTTTGATGGTTGCATAAAGTGAACTAGCGTGGACACTTAAGCTAAAACAATATATGTTTCATTTGTTTTTGCTGATTTGGTTACTATAGACATTGTTTTTTGTGTTGGTTAATGTATTTGTATATTCTATTGTGTTTTATATCATATATGAACTGATAGGGCTAGATAAATCATACAGTTTATTTGATCTTGGATGGCTATATATGTATATGTGTGGTTGTTCTTGACAATGATGGATTTGAGGACACTATAGGGTTAAGTTATGATTCAGAATTCCCATATACCAATGGAGAAGTCTTACTGTGTTCTATAATATATATGGCAACATAGATCTCGTGTTAATGTATTTGTATAATCTATTGTGTTCTATATCATACATGAACTAATAGAGCTAGATAAATCATACAATTTATTTGAACTTGGATGCCTATATATGTATATGTGTGGCTGTTTTTGACAGTGAGGGATGTAAAGACACCATTGGGTTAAGTTATGATTCAGAAATCCCATCTACCATTGGAGAAGTCTTATTGTGTTCTATAATGTATATGGATACAAAGATATTTGAGTATTTCAGTTGCTTTGTATTGATTGTTACCACATGTGATATAATGTTTCTTTTTCCAAGTCCTCTGTCCTCACCTCTCTATCTCTCTTTCTCTCTAAAATAGTATAGCTACAACCCTTTTGAATATATATAAAAATTCTATCTTTCAAGTATTTGGCACCATCAATGAAGGATCTTTGTCCCCCAATTTTAACAATGTTCATGAACATGCATCAAAAATAAATATTACATTGTTTGGAGTATTTTGCAAATTTTACACTCACACGTATCTATCTTTTAGTGATCAAAATAAAAAAATGTATATATCTATCTTTCATGGCATGTTTATATATAATTTTGGTCCTCATTCATTGTACCATAAAGTAATATTTAACTCACCTAATGGGGCTTTCCTCCTCTGCATACTATATTGTTTGGCTTCATTACATACTTTATTATTTCACTAGAATGAATGTATATAACCATAAATACATACTTTAGATTTGTAAATTGATTTTTGCAATCACAAGATTTAAATTCTTGAAATGGCATTGATTCCATTCCCTTTAGTCTCAATCTCGTATGGGGTATATCCGTCCGCTGAATTTATTATTTATTTTTTACTGTTATATAATCCTATTTAATTAACTTCCTATTTAACGCCTTCCACTAAAATTTTTGTTTGACATGAGAAATCATTAGATGAAATTATTTTTCTATCACTCTAAGCAATATTGGATGAATCTCAAGCTAATTTTGGATGAATCTGGTGACTATATGTTGTGTTTTGTTTGTTACTATTTAGAGCTCATTTGGTTAAGGAGTTTCGTTTGAAGTACGGGCACATCAGAAATACTGATTCCAAGTACAGAGGCATCATGTCAAGTGCCAGAACTACTTGAAAATGACTGACAAATGAGGAGAAAGCTCCTTTTTACGACCAACGCGCGGCTGATATCATTGCTTATAATAACCTACCTGTCATCTCTAATTTCGATACAGTTCACTGCCATTTTAAATTCATAAATAGTGGATACTTACCTCTAAACGGGAATGATGTGCTAGCAATTCTACGTCTCCCTACTGGATCTACCAAATTTTCGTTCAATGTCCACTACACCCGACCAACTTGGATAGCTGAAGGAGGTTATAGTGCAACTAGTGGCATGAAGCTTGATCGTCTTATTTCATTAGTGGAGAACCTTGAGGCTGGTGTGGACTTCAAGTGTGCCTTCGTCTTATTCGCTTGTGCAGCTATGTTGTCTCAAAATGGAAAAGGTGAATGCCATTGTGGATTGTTGGCAGCTGTTGAAAATGTGGAGCTTATTTCAACCTACAACTGGTGTGCCTACGTTGGCAAATGCTTTATAAAGACTTTGAAACAACCCGCGAATGGCAATGTTAAAAGAACCTATGGTGGTTGTATGGCATTCCTTCAGGTGAGCAATCGTTCTATAATTCATAATTTAATTTTGAAGAATCTAGGCATATTAATAAATCAATCTACTATGAATAATTACATTATGTGCGTGGTATGGTTTTGTTTGTAGATTTTGTACTTGATGCTTATGTCATATATATGGCCCGATTGCCCTACACGGGGTGATAAACATGAACTAAGTTTTTAGAAGTTGGATGTAGTGCATTCACGTCTAACGATGGAGTTGCAGATGGGAGGGTTTGGTCTCGGAAAGGTGTAATATTGTAGTTTTTTCAAAATAAGCTTTATATACTGTTTATACAGCCTTTACATATTGCTTATACATCAACGCCACGAATACTAACCTTTATTTTGTTTTTATTAATCTGTACACATCCAGTTAGTCAAGATCCGTCCCCATCTACACTGCCCTAACTGCTAAATCCATGATGATGAATCTTCATATGCAAATGTTTCAAAGGTGTGGCTGCCTGCTCTATTCTTCATACATGAAAAGTTTCAATCATTATTCTACTTATATTCATGTGTTGTACAACATTTGATGTTCGTAACAGGTGAACCTTAAGAGACTGCGTAGCGACGTGGAAGCACTGGAAAAATACATTGCGCGAGTTAAGTGCGGTATTGCACTTATTGAGGAAGGAAATGTTGAGCAAGCACCACAAAAAGGAGGAAGTCAGCTATTAAAGATGGTGACTCTGACGGAATGAATGGAGAACATCCAGCTGAACGGCCTTCGAAAAATTGCCATCACAACTCAAGAGTTGAAGCTTTCACCGGCGATCGGGCCGTTCACTCTGTAACCTCATCTGATGATGAAGAAGAAACGGAATCGGAAGATGCTTCAATTGTTAGCATTAAGGAGAAAGAATAATCTGTGGACGATGATGAATCTTCTGATTCGAAGTCATCCGAATCCGACTGCAACATACCACATGTATCCAAATGTAACTACAGTGATGATAAGGGGACTCATGAAAAAGGATATGGAGGAACAGAGATATTTCGATGACGGTTGCGAGGAGGGCGGACCAGAAAAGAGTGTTGGTAGATAAATGCAATTGGTTGTCTTAAAATATAACATTTCAGTTAATTATCCCAAAGAGGTTTGAAAGTAGATGTTTCCTTAATTACTTAAAACAAATTCTTTACTAACTAACCAAATTAACGAACAATGCAACAACTATAATATTGGTGGGTGTCAGGTGTGTACAAAATATGTGGTTAAAAACCGTACCTTAACGACTCTAGATTTTATCCTTCTGCAAGCGCACATATCAGTTGTAGACAGTTTTGCTTGAGTAGGGTAATATTGATCCCATGGAGATGAGGATTGTTCCCTTCAATAGTCTAAAAATACTGAATTATATTTTTCAAAAAATAGTTTGTTTTTGTGAATTATCTAATGTTACTGAAAATAAAATAGAAAATAATAATAAATAATGGTTGTGATTCAAAGAGAGAGAAAACTAGGATTTCTTCACTCCACTACTAACCGCATAATATAGTTCAGATTATATATCAATTATATGAGGGTGATCTATTGACTGTGAATCAGGTCGCACCGTGCCAGCAGTTTGACCCCAAAAAGGATTACTCTCAATCGGATCGCGACAACCCATCTAAAGACAAAGTGATTAGTGCATGCCAACTACTAACAGAAAGTAAATGCAAAAAAGTAAACTAAAGCATAAAAATAAACTAAAGCATGTCTATATCAGTTTGTCAGGGCATGACTTGTGTCAACCTAGGGTTTCGAGTTTTATGACCACCATTGTGTAGAAAATCACAGATTAAGCATCCGAGTTCCAGCCCATAGTAAATAATTGTGATTGTGTAAGATAAATACATTCGAAAAGTCTAAGACAAGAATTAATTCAAATATATAAACTTATATCACAAATAAAAACGGTCTCTCATCTAACACAATCATCACAGTATAGCCACAGTTTCCCCTATCTACAATTGAATATAAAACTAGAACTACATTACTTGGCTAGGGTTTTATGAGAAAACCCTAGGTACTGAGTTAGTTGATCATAGCAGAGAGAGACTGCATTGTCGGTGTAGAAACATTCTTCATAATCTTCTTCCCCAGATCTCTAGGTCTTCAATGGTGATTCTCTTATATGGAAGCAATGAAATCAACCACCAACTCAATGAACGTGCGTGAAAATCAGAACCAGAACTCCCCAACTAAACCTAACCCTCACATACTTATAGACAAGTGAGGGAAACCCTAATGGTTGCCCTTTTCTGTAATTTCATAATACATGAATATTGTCTCTAAAATATGATGTAAATATGTGTATAAGCCTATATGTAAAGGTCTCGAATCACCAATCTCTTAAAATATCGAAGCAAGGACAAAACTGAAAAATTCCGAAACAACTCTTACACGTAAAGGGATCACGTGGCCACAATGTGGGACCTACGCCTTTGACCTACGCTTGGGTGTAGGTCTAGGGCGTAGGGTCCCCTTTTGGCTCATAAACCAAAGCGTAGCAAAGGTCCAATCTGCCTCTTTTTGCCTCTGACGACGTAGGGTATCATACATTTTTGCTGTAAAAACTCGTTTTTCCATATTTGAGCTAAACTGGTCGCCTTTGACTCCCGATGCTTTTGGTTGAAGTAATACTATCTGGAAATAACATTTTTGCCCTTCGGTGAGATAACAATGTCGGGAAGTGACCATTTTGGCCTCCGATAGCTCTTCTTTGCTCTGACACACCTCTTGATTCCTTTCTCGAGATAGAAACGAACACGAACTTAGTTAATTCACCGAGATTAGCTCTATTTCTTCATTAAGCTCCTGAAACATGCTTACACACACAAATGGGATAAAAATACCAAGTAACGAAATATAAAGATATAACAAACGCAAGATAGGGGCAAAAAATGACCAATATTGAGCACCTATCAAATATATATGAAAATATGTATTTTTTTATTCTTTCTTGAATGCACACCTATTTAATCAAAGTGTGTATGTTTATATATATTATATATTATCACACCGTTAACTTTCTTTAAACGTGTAGTCATTGGCTAAGAAATAATACTATCCCAATTAATTTATTTTTCTTACAATGAATGCACCATGATCAAAGTGTGTATGTTTATATATATTATATATTTCTACACCCTTTACTGCCTTTGAATGTGTATCCATTAGGTGTAATCAGAAATAATACTAACTTAATTAAAAAAAATTATTTTTGTCCAGCGGCGGTGGGTACCAGAGATAATGACTATTTTCATAAGGATTCGTGTACTGAAAACCTGTTGTCTCTAGAACATGGAACACATTTCACTCGCGTTCTAATGGAACAAACAGTAGCTTGCAGTATCCTTCCACCGGTATTACCAAGCCGCTAACATTTGATATGTGATGATGTCTTTCACGCAATTGAGGCGGTCATAGGTGGTGTCATTGCCAAGGAGCTTGGTGATACCACAACACCCTCTGCAAAGGTTACTCCTCCCACTACAGTATCCATAGAAGAGTCCAGTGATGAGAGTAAACTTGGATATAATGCTATTATACCAGAGAAGTGAGGAAATTCGACTAGTGTTGTGAAGCGAGGAAAGTCGATGAGGGTTGTGGAGACCTTTAAGTACGTGTTTTTCCCTTGGATACGCATTGAGAAGAAAAAGTTGTCACTTTTGGAAAACCAGATTAGATTGTTGGAGTATGTTGCGCTGAAAGATAAACGACCCCGGTAAGAACTGTATTGGTTCAATTCATTTTACATTAACACGTTTCTTACACGTGTTGACACAATATGGACTTATGGTAGTAATCAGTCCATGGTTATTGCTGATGATGTGGAGTTAATACGGTGTCATCTCTAAACTTTGTTTCATCCACGCTGCGTTATTGATCTGTTGTGTTTCTTTCTTCCTTCATCGTCCAACCCTCTATCCTAATCGAAAGTCTTAATGTGGAGTTTGCATTTTTTCGCATACAATTACAATTCATTTAATTATTGTTTCCTACTAGATAACTAACATGTTTGGGACGATGTTAAACCACCAGAATGTTGAGTCCTCTGATAGCTATTACTTCAGTAATAAGGCTATTCAGTTACTTGACAACAAAGTAGGCTCCAAGACAATAAAAGTGGAAGCAAAGAAGAAGATGATTGAAACTGTTTGGAATGATTATAAGAAGGTGGTTAGATTTGAACTCTATAATGGGGCCCAGGAAAAGAAACTGGTATCATCTCACAAACATCGTAAATGCATTTTACACATTTTTTAGGTTGACGTTCTTGTAATAGAATTGAACATTTGTTTGCCTATCGAATGACAAATGTTTTTCCCGGTATGCATCCATGATCATTGGGTTGTTTTCATAGTAATTGTGGCTCGTAGCAGAATTGATATCACGCCCCGTTTTTCCTTAGACTCCCATCCGGAGAATCAGCGAATCCCGAGGTATGACGTCACTAAAAATGATCACTAGAATCAACGATAACGAGAAAAATACACGGAATAAGAATGAAAATAAAGTATTCCATGTCACCTGAGTGAAATAAATTCAGTAATGAATTTCTAACGAAAATCCGGTAGAGTTTTGTTTGTAAATGAAACATCCGGACAATCCAAAAACAACGCAACAGAATAACTAGCCCATAACAATAGAAATAGAATCAATGGTACGCAACCCAACATTCCAGAAACCTACTAGGGCTGAGGTAGTAGAAAATAACATCGCTACCTCTACACAACCCCTATAAAATCGATAGAGCCCCAAATGCTCAAATGAAATTATAAAGAAAGCCATATGGCGATGCCAAAAAGGTATAATGGCACCCCGAATCAACAAATACCCGAAATAAAATATACAATGAAAGGGAATATGCCAAAAAACTAGCTCCCAAGAGAAATAAAAATACACCAGAATAAATACGGATAAAAGGAACAAAACTAACTAAAAACGTCCCAATTCACCTGTATCATCGCCGCTGAACACACCTTGCTGCATCCACCTGCAAACTTGTAATTTGTGTGGGGGTAAGCACAACCTCGGGGGCTCACCAAAAATATCTATATAACACACTCTTAGTGGTTTAGGAAATGCTAACCATCCTGGGTGCATGCATCTATCCTAGGTCGGTCAGTTGTCTCATTTGGCACACATGCCAAACCGAGATCCCAAAATAACCCCACCACAATCTCAAACGTAACCAAAAATCACAATAAAGCATCGAGCAATAGAAATATCACTAACACATAAACACAAGTCAAAACAACATAAATATAAACATGTACACCAATAAAATCCTGTAAATAACTAATCATACCCGCATAGGCGTACACAATAGTCTACTACGCACTCGCATCTAGAGATACTACAATAACAAACTATTTATCACACCGTACACCGAGCACACCGCTCAAGATTCCTAGGAGGTAAATATGTCACTCCTTAGGACTACTGAAAGGGAATAACCATAATCATGCCCACAACTAAACCACAATGCCTACACAACACCACTATCAAATCATTCCTAGAAAGTTCCACTCTCATAATTCTAATTTCAAACATGTCCTCTTATCCACAATAACCAATGAAATAATCCGTTCACTTAAAGGATCTTTTCTCTAAACCGTCCTATAGTAAAGAGAATTTATAAAACCAACTAGTGGTCATATGGTAGGTTCACACTACTACCATCTATTCCTCGAAAGTAACATAAGTGGAAGAACTCTGTCATTACATCATATTCGATAATCTCAAGTAAATCTACAATTCATATTGCCTACTGAGGCATAAGAAAGGGGTACCAGAGTCATTTAGTCCCAAACAGATGTCGGGGCCCTCGGGTTTTTAAAGAAAAGATGTCGAACCCCGAAGGATTCAACCGGTTTTTAAGAAACATTTTTAGGATCCGGTCAAATCTATTTAGTTCCAATGTCTCTGAACCCACCCAAAGTACTACGAATCGCACTATGTGTGTATACATCAGTATCACGCCTCCTACCCAAGACTAAAACAAGGAAACTCTAAAAATAGCGTGCATTATGTATGCACTTAAAGATTACCAATCCCACACTTTTCAGTATCACCAAAAGATTCCAATACCACTCCAAGATTTTAATATCACCTTACCGTAAATAAAGGATCAACCCAGTCTTCAAAACTACAAATAAGCATTCACTCGGGAGTATGATAACTCAAATCATTATGGGTACCTCCATTTACATTTAGTGGATCCTTAAGGCATAGGATAGTCTAAAGTTTAACTACTGATGTGGTGCTGAATAATATGTAGAGTTAAAACCAAGTCTAGTCCAGAGAAAAGGAAGAATGCTACCCTATCATACCCGGTTAGACCTCAAATCAATCATTCTTATATATCAACTAGAGTAGTGTACCGACCAATTCATAATTTCATACACCGACCCATATGAAAGGGCCTACTTGGTCGTTGCTACATACGTGTTTAAGCCCAACACGAGCCACAACTATCCCTCCAAATGACTTAGAACTCACGATCAAACCTATGTCTCTAGGCCACTTTCCTATCCCAAGGGAACACGTTTATCATAATTTTTCATTTAAGGATAGCCTATGCATGCAAACCCGACTCAAGGGGAAAAATTACGTCAATCCGGCCTCTTTCTACTTAGTTTCACTTAACCACCTCGAATACATGTCAATAATGGCTCCATTGACCCTGGTTCTTATTAGTATTACACTTATTATTTCCCAGCTTTAAGTTCTTAAATCTTCATTCACATTGAGTGCTTTTTTTTTTTATCCTTTTCCAGGAATTTACAAATACCATCACGATCACAACCACTGTGCCGTAGCGCCCAAGGGAATAATATAAATTTTAATATAATTCAGATCCAACCTGTTCGCTATAAGCAAATAATAATATCATGAAAGCTCAACAAATAATCATATAGAAAATAAATGATTAATGTGAATGCCAATACACCCGATCTAACAAGGGACATCCGGGTATAATGTCGCTAAAGTAACACAACCATGAGGAATTTATCGACTTGTGAAATACATACTGTGTTCGGACCATACCCTTGCACGCTTATTTGATTCCCAGAGTACTAGTCCGCCGGTAGAAAGAGACATCACCTAGCCAGTTGTTGGAACAACTCGAGGATTCACTCACACCAAAGGTAAATGAATTAGACATGAAACCACACCCAACACAAATATGTTGATGGTGTATACAATATGCATATCATGCCTCAATAGTGAGTAAATATCAATGTACAACATTTCAAATGATTTATACCCATCTTACAATCTTTGTTACACAACAAGTTCAAAATATAACCATTTTCATTTAAAGCATGCTTTATAAATAAATTAAAGAAGTAAACCACGACAATTCCATCTCGAAGTTACTCAAGTTCTTAATTACCTAATTCTTGTAAATTTTACGTATCTGCATGCTTATAATTAAATTTCAATAACCGATTTGAATAAATCCACCTAAGGGACAATCTAGTTCGTAATTTCACTTATTTATAATTTATGAGAACATTTAGAGGGAACTAGAACCACGTCTAAGTCCAACAAAGAATTATAACTTTCCCTCGCTTCCACGTATCCCCTAACATATATTTAATTTCAATAAACCACAAACAACAGGGGAACTTATCATTACTTTCTAAGTTCAAATCCAATTCCACAATTCCACTAACCTACTTTAAATTTCAAGGGCATTAGGCCGCCTCTTCAACTTAATTTAAGTAGGTTTTAATTATACAAATTTTTCAGAGAAATAATTTAAATTAATTTATCAAGGGAATTCTATTTCCGATCTCATTTACTCCACCTATGGATATTTCATCAATTTTATAAAAATTCCTAGTTCTCGTTTATAGCTAGGAACGCTAACACCGGCTATCACACACACATAAACATACGCCGGAAGTGCTAGAAATTCCAACATACAAAAAGTGAGAAATAGATATGTATATAAAAAATCCCACCTAAATAAATGCTTATAAAATAGGCCCGAAATGGCTTGTCATGAACAGTGTCGGCGCCCGAAAATGGTCTCGCCGACCAAAGTTGTCCGAAAATCTATCTCCTCGGATCAAAACAACCGCATTGCTATCCTATTCAATATAGTTGAAATTAGTTAGCAATCGATAAACAAATTTGAAAAAATCTAACGAAAACCAAACCGAAAAATCGTACCAATTGTAATGCGCCGCGTTTTCCTTTCTCTTTTCTAGAATTCTTTTCCAAGTGTTAACATTTTGTGACGTCACTTATTCATGATATCTTGTGTATTCTCAATACGTGTAAATTTTTCGCGTTTAATTTTTGGACTTGGCGGGACGACTCGTGGTATTTCATTTCCGGCTTTGTGGATTTGAGTGTCGCCAACGACTACAAGGGTTTGTGCAACATTTTCTCATTGGAGCTTCGACAATCGTGTTGCATTCCCGAAAGTTCTAACCTAGTTTAGTGTAGAGGTTTGGTGTAGCACTTATGTAAATTTCTTGTTATATTTTCATGTTGTAAGTAATGAGAATAGTAAGAAACAATTTCGGGAAAGAAATGATCGAATGGTAAATGAATATTTTTATATTTAGAGCATTTAGTGAAAAGTATAGAGATTTGGCTAAGTGTTAGGGTATGAATGGCATGTTAATAATTAGAGAAGATGAGAAGGGTAATTGAGAGGCTTGATGACACTCTTGTAATTATCCCTAAGTTAAGAATAATTTGGTCATTTCCCCATTTCAAATGGTGTCTCATTCCTAGCCCTTGATCTCATTCTTCCATCTTTGTTTTAGACTCTTGGATCATAAGGCCTTGTTTCGTTGACACTTAAACACAATAATCCATTATTGTTGGTCTTCCACTTGACATGACTTTTTATCAACCATTGGATGGTTTATTCACTCCCATCTTCATTCTAAGCCCTTGGATGATAAGGCCTTGTTTGGCAAATTAATGGGTTTTGTGAGTGGTGTAATAAGTCTTCCAATGACAAGACTTATTCCTAGCCCTTGGATTCATTTCCTTTTTCCCCATCTTTATTTTGGACCCTTGGATGGTGAGAGGTATGAGTGGGAAATTTCAACACATTGCAAGTCTTCCACTTTGCAAGACTTCACCTCTTCTTCTCCATTTTCTCTCCTCTTTCTCTCTCTTTGTTCTTCTCCACTTATGGGTGGAATTCATCACCCTAAGTTGGGAGTTTGGTGTGGCCATCAACATAGAAGATGTTCATGGCGATCTTGTCTTCGGTTTGAGCTAAAGATGGGTAAGTGTTCTTCCATCCTTGTGTGTTTCCGTTTCAAATCCTAGTTTAGGGTTTATTGTTAGACAATTTGATGAATCTTGTTTCCCTCTTGTATTGGAGTTGGATTCATGGTTAGGAGGCCAATGGTGAAGCTTTCCACCGGTTTGCTCCTTGGATTTCGGTTGGAGAAGAGCTAGGGTTCTTGGCCTTGCTTAGTGATTGGCTTTGCTCTTCAAGAGGTAGGGAAAACTTCCTAACTAGTCATCTTATGATTGTGTGAGTATGAACTTGATTCTAGGATTCCTAAACCTAGATATATTTTTGCTAAGTGTATACTTGAAAAATATGAATTTGGGGGTTTTATGTATTAATGTGCTATAATCCATATTATGTTGTACTTGAGATATATATGATATATGATAGATGGGTTATGGAAGTATGTTTGTATTACTATATGTATATATATGGTATTGATGTATATATGTATAAGAGTAAGGATACATATAGGGTTTTGAGTATAGGTAGTGTAGCCTTGATAACGTATATAGGTTAGCTACTTTGTTGATGGAGTTGGAATGTGGAACTTAGAGTGTTATTTTAGTTTTTCCTCATTCTTGTGAATTTGGAGATTTCTATATTAAACATTAAACTTATGTATGAAAATGAGTTAATGTGTTGATTAAATTGCTTTAATAAGAATAAAATCATGTTAAATGGAAGGTAAAGTTATTTTTATGTATTTAAAGATAATTTGATGATTCGGGATCACAAGTGGTGCATGAAAAAGTACCTTTGTTGATAGTTGCTTTAAATGAAATTTAAAAGCATGTTGAATGGTGAAAAACATTCACGTGGACATTTTGGGAATGTTGTTATACATATGATGTGATACATATTTATGTGATGCATGGGTCATTGAGGACATAGTGCATGGGTTCACCTTTTGTATTGAGAACTCAATTGGTTTTGGGCTACGCGCAGTCGTGTAACCTTGGGTGAGTAGTCTTGTGTCGAATCGTCGCAACAACTGGCCAGGAGGTGTTCCCAACCTACGGAAATAATGAGTCCGAGAATGGGGTATAGGGTGAGTCATCTCATTCTCAAATTCGCAGGTCGTCTCGTGCATTTGATCTCCGGATCTAAAGTCGTGAGTTGTCTCGTGCATCCGATTTATGGATCTTTCACCATGGGTCGCCTCGTGCAACATCCGTTATCCAGATATTTCATCATGGGTTGTCTCGTGCAACTGCCTTCCTTGTTGAAAGTGAGAAGTGTCAAAATCACTTGGAAAGAATCGGTGTGGTACTGTTTCTCATTGTGAATGGTTAGAGTGCGTATTCGTTGTACTGTTGTGGGAACAATGTGTACCATGAGGTGTGTTAGTCACATTGCATTTGCATAGCATATATATGATTCCATTTGACATGTATATCATGATATTATTCAATGTGATTGAGGAGCATGTTTAATGTGAATTTTGCGATATAATTCATATGTTATTAAAATGCTTAAGTGGAATTGAATAATGTGAGAATATGATTTGCATGCTTGTTTTGAAGTATAAAATGAGATGAATATTTATACTTCTTGTTATGTGCTTATATACCTTAGGGGGTGATATAAGTTTGTTTAAGGACTTTCTTGTGATAAGTAAAGTTGGTTGTGGCTATTGAGTTGAATATGGGTTGAAGCCTTGAGAAGGCAGTTGATAGTCTTGTGGTATAGTTAGCGTTGGTATAGCAACATGGCGTAAATCGTGATATTGATTTTTCGATTGTGATAGATGAGGTTATGAATAAACCGAGTCAATTGTGTATCGATGGTCAATGGAAGGGGTTTTTGATTTGAAACTAGTTGGTTCCGTGGCAACGACTACTAAGGTTCCTTTAGCGATCTTAAGGAATAAAATGTCATCGGAGTTGTGGTCATTCTTGGTTAAGTCGTTATAGGGTTTATGATTATAGGTGAAGTTAAGTGTGGTGGGATTAGGGTTAGGGTCGTGATATATAGCCACTTATCTTTTCCTTTGAGTTGCCACTTACTTCTGCTTCTTGATTCTCTTATTCCATTTAAGCGTCAGCAAATACATTTTGGTTTTTCCATTGGTTTCGGTTTGTTTTCCCGAAAACGGATTTTTCATAAGACTTGTATTTGAGTTTATTCGGTCTTTAAGTGAAAAACCCATTTTTGACTAAACCCATGATGCTGACAAAAAAATTGAGTTAGTAATTGGTTTTAAAGTCATGAAATAAAAGATTTTGGCCTTTGGAGGTCGGTTGTGTCCAAAACAGATACCGGGGGCAAGATGGTTAGTTTTACGAATTTTCAAGAAAATGTATTTGATAAAACTAAACCGAGATAAATGATATTTTTATCATTTCAAAAGTTCCCTAATAGTCTTGAGGCTATCCTTAGTGTTTTATACGGGTTTAAAGTAGTTTCGGGTCAGTTTTTCAACTTTTAGGACCCATGTACTCGACTAAGGCCTTCCTGTAGTCGACTAAGACTTCAAATCTCCATTTCCGGAACATTTTGGCAACCTTCGTCCTTGTGTAGTCGCATGAAGACTTCAGGGTAGTCGACTAAAGCCTCCTGTGTAGTCGACTAAAGCCTCCTGTGTAGTCGACTCTCGGAAATTCAGCATGTTTCGATCGTTTTGGAAAATTTATTTCTCTCACCTCGTAACTAGGATTGAGGTCCCGTTTGTTCCTATGGCTTGTGCTAGGTATAACATTTGTGGATAAAATTTAAAATAATTTATTTACAATTGAAATGAATGTTTTACCATTGGTGAAAGAGGGGTACTTCAGCTTTCCGTTTATATCGGCGTTGTCCGATACCGTTTTCAAAAATGCATATCTCTCGCCTCGTGGCTTTGATTGAAGTCCCGTTTCTTTCTAGGGCTTGAATATGTACAAATAATTGATATAAAATTTAAAATCATTTATTTTCATTTGAAATGACTATTTTACCCTTGGTTAAAGAGGGGTACTTTAACTTGTTGTTTGGGTCGGAGTTGTCCGATGTCATTTTCAAAAATTTATATCTCTCGCGTCAGAGCTTTGAATTCAGTTCAGTTTGTTTCTATGGTTCAACCAATGTCCAAATAGGTGTGGTAATCTTTTAAAGTACATCTTTGCCCTTGAAATGAGCATTTTACCCTTGGGCGAACATGTGACCTTTCAGTGGTCGGTGTGAAGGGTTATTCAATCCCTTTCACTTCCTTTTGTTGTTTGGCAATCTTCGTGACTTCCCTTAGGTTGATGTGATTGTTTTACACTTGTGTTGGGTTTATGGATGTCGGTAGTGACATGTGAGGTGATTGAAAGTATGAGTTGCTACTGATTTGAGGTTTTGGAGCTGGGTATGCTCGTGACCTAGGAAGTGCAAGTGTTATCCTTCCTAGAGTGTTATGAATATGATTGTTTCTCCCGTGATTTTTTGGTAGTGTTGTGGTGATAGTGTTGTGTTGATTGTCAGTGTGGGATTGACGAGTACGAGTAGTAGTGATCTATGAGGGGGTATGTACTACATATCTTGTATTGGTTGTATATCTCTGTATGTATATATATATACGTGCATATATATATAGGTGTGAGTTATTTCATGTTGTGATATAGTTTCACCATATGCTAGTTGCCCTAATTGTTGATGCATGGTAGGGGACTAGGGGGATGTATTTCCGGGGTCTCGTATTGGCGTGATTGCTATGTGGGACATTTGACTGACCTAGCGTAGATGCATGTACACGGGTTGGTTTGCACTCAACTTGAATGGTCGTAGGATGTGACAGTTATGATTTCTTTCTCCCACGGGGCTTAATGAGCTCACCTAGGCAGTGGTATGCCTGGTGGTTTACACCACCAGTTTGCAGGAAATATTTCAGCTATGGACAACTTGGAGTGAAGGATGGCTCGTGGCACTGATGTTGTTGTGGGATTTGGGACGTTATTATATAGAGTTGGTCCTTTTGTTTCATTTTCTTATTCCCTGTATTGGGACTGTAGATGTTGTATTTCTTAGAAGCCAGTGTGTTGGCCTATCCCTTCCTTATATTTGGTATTGTTGCATCATTGTAGAGATGTTTTCTTTCGGTACCTAGACTGTAACACCCGATGTTATTTTCCCAATTTCCTGGAATTATTTCCGATTTATTTTCGGTTGTGATGTCACTTGTTCATGACGTCATGGTTATTCCTGGTATCTCATGTGTAAATTTTTCGCGTTTAACGTTTGGAGCTGACTGGGCAGCTGGACGATTATCTCCTTGAGGACTTCGTGGACTGTCTTTGGTGATTACGTGACTTGACTTGACGTGATGGTTGTCTAAGAGATTTAGTGAAATGTTGAAATGAATTCTTATTGTCGACTAAGTGGATTCGTTTAGACGTTTAGCTTTAGTGCTTCGAATGGGTGGCGACACATTTTATTGACCGACGTTAAAGGTTTCGACTCAACTGTGCGAGTTTGGCAGTTAGTGTTTTAGGTGTTCGACTCTTTATGTTCCCTTGTAAGTGGCTTAGTACGTTCCTTGTTTACCTCACATGCTTAGGAGTATTTGTATTCTCTTTGCTTGTTTTATCTGTGTTTGTATTTACGCGATATAGTTGGGACATTATCACTTAGCATTTTGTCAAGCTTAGGATGCACTAGGTGACGTAAGGAGTTGTAATTTTCTTTCATATTTGGTTTAATACGTGCTTTATTTGACTGACGTATTCTGTGTTCGAATGTCTGTGCGCTATGTATTGTTTGACTTGTGTGCTTAGGGGTATTTACGTTAGCTTATTTTTTTTATATCGGATTCTTTTTGTGCCTTATTGCTTGTGGTTATTTGGTGGGTCTTATACGTACCCGATGTTTCGGTGGTTGGGTTTCACACCTTGGACTATTTCTTTCGATTTATTTTATTATCCGGCATTGCGATTTAAATTGGAGTAGTTAAGGAATGGTTTATATTATTTATTAGCTATCCGTAGAGTTTACGGGCTTGCGTGACATTAATTACGGGTCGATCGGGTACTTATTATAAACTATTTGAGTTATTTGGCATCCGTCGGTATTCAAGGTATTCGTGTATTCGTTTACGGATTTTTGAAATAATGTTCCTTTTATTATTATTTATTATTAAATGGAGGTTAAATATTTTATTTTTGTGCGGTACTCGACTCGGAGGATTTTTGAATTGTTTCCTTGCGAGGGTTTGAACCATTTTTTTGGTGATTGGGTTTTACCCCGAGCTAGTTATACCAGTTATAGTAATTATTGGGCATCTCATTTATTTTTCGGGCTCGTATGATTTTATTTGGGGGTTCCCGGTATATTCCGGGATTTATTGTTCGTATGTATATATTATTAATTGGGAATATATATATATATATATATATATATATATATATATGGGTATATAATAAATGTATGGTAAGTGCAATTATATATAGGTATATGTATTATTGGCATATTGGAGATAAGGATTCACGAAGCTTTTCCATCTTCTCTAACCCCCCCCCCCCCCCCCCCCCCACGCGCAGACCACTCCCTATTTCTTCATCATCACGAACCAGGTTTGGCCTGATGTTCTCCTCTATAAATTGACACGACGAGAGAGATCGCGCAGCAGTGGCGCGGTCTGCTGGAGGTCGTCGGACTTGCGACTACTATGGGTTTTGTTGCAACGGCATGGCCGAGGCTGTTAGTGATGGCGCGACGTCGTGATGTGGTGGTTCGCAGTGGTGGAGTCGATCTCGGCTGGAAAGAGCAAGCGTGATCTGAAGCTGAGGTGTTCGCCGGAATGAAAACCAAGGGCGATGAGGGGTAACGATCAGGATGAGATAAAGTGTGGGTCATGCAGGTTACGAGCGTGACCTGGTGAAGAGGGTTGTCGGTGACGATGGGCGACGACGGCTTGGGTTTGAGAGGTCGCAGGAGTGACTAGTGATGGTGGTGGTGACGCGATTTGGCGAGGGTTTCAGCCGCGACCTAGGGTTGGGTCACTGATCTAGCGGTTGATTGACAGAGGAGGGCGGCGGAGACGTGGAGGCCTTGGTGGTGTGCGACGATGTAGTGGTGGCGCTGGTTTGCGTCGTGATGGTGCGTAACGAACAGTGGCGAGTTAGGCCAGACCGAGTTGGGTTGACTCAGTGCCGATTCGTACCTTGTTTGGCGTAAATATTGTGGATACCTTGCTCCCAATGTCGTACACGATATATCCGAATTTGGTGTGAAACCGTGGAGAGGTTCGCCGGGAAGTTTAGATTTTAGGTATAATTTTTCGGTTTGGTTTTCATTAGATTTATTCAAAATTATTAACCAATTGCTAATGGGCTTCGTATATATCGTGTAGGTCGTCGAGACGAACGTTTCGGTATATTCGAAATAATATTTGGACAACTTTGGGCGGCGAACACTGTTCACAGCGAGCACTGTTCACGGCGGGACAGTTCGAGACTGTTTGTAAGTGAATAAAATAGGTAGGAATTTACATATATATATTATATTATATATGCATATCTAACACTCACTAATAGTGCGTAGAAAACTTTAATACATTTTCGTTGCATGTTTATGGGTAAATAAAAAGGTTTTATTAAATTTCTAGTGATAGACGGAAATCTAGTTATTTTATAAAATTTATAAAATACTCATAATTGGATTAAATGATGTCGGAAAATAGAAATACTTCGGAGAAATTAAATTAGAAGGTGTATGTGGATGTAGATCCGGTTAATTGATTTTTCCCTTATTATTTATATTTTATTGAAATTAAAAATGTGTTAGGGGATCCACGAGAATGAGGGACGTCAAAACTTAGACCTGATTTTAGTTCCCTTATTGTTGATTTTCTCATAAATTATAAAGAAATTGAATTGCAAATTTAAATTGTTTAATTGTCCCTGGGGTGGATTAAATTGAAAATAATTATTGAAAATTAAATTAAAAGCATGCTAGCATATAAAAGTTATAAAAATTGGGTAATCAAGAACCCGGATATTTTTGAGATAAAGGGAGTTGATTTGTTATATAATTTAAATTTTGAAGCATGTTTTGTATGAGATTGCTTGGCTTTTATGCTGTTTTATTGAGTATATTACATTCATGTGGAGGCATTTTGCATTCATACAACACCATGGTGTATATATTGTTTCGGTGTGAGTTGCATGCCTCAGTTATATCATGTACATGTATGGACCGTTTGGAAAGTCACAACAACTGGCCAGGGGGTGGTCTAGCACCCAGGGAGCTAGTAACTCTCGAATCCTTAGACATTGGGGGTGAGGGCTTGGGCCTCACTTGCCGGTTTTGGACGGACTTGTGGTATTCGTACTCTTTTTGGTGACACCCACCCTTCCTGTTGTGGGTTTGTTGCCCCATCAGTGAACGGTTTGGGATTTCTGGATATTTGTTTGACCCTCATGTAATTAGGGTTGCACTTGAGTTGCATTGACATTCATATTGAGCATTTATTTGACATGTGTTTATCTGTTAAGATTATCTGTTATTATTGCTTATTGATATTGAACAGGTTATGTCTGAATTTTAATTAGAGATTTGTATTATTCTCTTGGGCTCGAGGGCGCGGTGTTTGTGATTGATATTTTCACTGTGGTTAAATTACAATGAAAATTGTGAATTTCCTAGTGTAAAGGAAACCGTGAAAACTTAAGGTGAAAAGTGAAAAGGGGAATATTAAGAAGCCACGGTTGGCGATTATCTTTGGTAGTTATGGAAAAACTAAGTGAAAGTGACCTTGGGGCGTAAGGGTTCCCCGTATGTTAGGCTCTAGTTGAGCTGGGTAACGATATATTGAGACTTAGTTAAAATTGTGATCTTGGCCACATAGGCATTTGTGATTAGTAACTAGTATCATCACAGGATGATTGATAGACCTCTCCCGTAGTGTGGAGTATTGTTCGGGTAAGGGTCAGATAAAGCTCATTAGTTTGACCCTGTTCCCCTGGCTTTTGTAATTTTGAGCTTATCGCTCATTATCTCAGTTTGACAGTGTATGAGTTGTAGACGGTTCTTTGCCGTGTTTATTGAAAATCTCTTTCCGTAAATACTCTTGTGAAGTTAGTAAATTCTGGGCGTGGTTTGTCCCGTTCTTGAAACCTCGGTTATGGTTCGGATATTCAGAGTCAAATATTCAAAGTTTTGAAAACTTAAAGCTTGGGGATTTTTATAAAACAAGTTCTTCATTTACCCCAAGACTTGTTAACTATTTTTGGAAAGACAGAAGTTTAAATACCTGTTTTATAAAATATTTTTGAATTTTCAGTACCGGGAGTATCGGTAGAAATCCGTTTTTGAAAGAAATTTTAGAAAATTACATTTGAAATTGTTTTGTAAAATCAGTGAATTAGGGCATGGGTTCCCCCCTGTTTTAGAAATCTCTATGTTATTTCCGAGATCTCGGCATCGTTAGAGGTCGATAAATCCAAGTTTCTTCTAGCTTGTTGTCTAGGATTCATTTCTGTGCCCGGTTTTGTTTGGGCATTCTTTCAGGATTATTTTTATAAATATTTAAATAAATGTTAAAGGTCTTAGGACCAGATTTGAAAGAAGTTTAAAAGTGATTTTAAAATTGTCGTCGGTTTGAACTCTAGTAGTTCTTCTTTCTCCTATAGTTATTCCTTGGGTATTTCAGGGCCTCAGCTGTTAGTGCGGTCCTTATGTTTATCTTCTCTGATGCTCTTCATGTCATATTTCGGGTATGTAACATAGTGTTGATTTATGCACACATAGTGCGGTTTCTAGTACTCTGGTTGGGTTCGGAGGCATTGCAACCAAACAGATTTGACAGGGTCCTAACTTTTTCTTAAAAACTAGTTGAATCCTTCGAGGTTCAATGTTTTTATTTAAAAACCCAAGGACCTCGGCATCCGTTTGGGACTGAAGGACTTCGGTAACCCTTTCATGTGCCTCAGTAGGCATTGTGAATTGGAGATTGTCTAGTGATGGTCTAGTCTGATCTAGTACTAGGGTTTTTCTCCTTATGTTACCCTTGTGGAATAGATGGTATCAGTGTATCCGTATCAGGTGACCAATATATCTCCTAGAACTCGGAGCGGCATGCTTGGTGCACGGAGGGATAAGAAGTGAGTTTTGTTAGTATTCTAGATGAGGGCGTGTATTAGACTCTTGTTGTGTACGCCTTTCGGGATATGATTAGTTATTTACAGGGTCTTGTACATATATACATATATATATATATACGTTGATTTGATCTGGTAGATGTATTGGGGTTATTTCTATTGTTAGGTGTTTTGTTGTGATTATTAAGTAGATTTGAGGTTGTTTATGTGATTATTTTGGGGTCTCTGTTTGGCATGGGTGCCACATGAGACAACTGACCGACCTGGGATAGATGCATGCACACGAGATGGTTAGCATTTTCTAGACGGCTATGAGTGTGATGTTTTGATATTATGGTGAGCGCGTGGTTTTGCTCACCCCCACAACAGGTTGATGGTTTACAGGTGAATGCAACACGTCTTATTCAGTGGCGACGATACGGGTGATTTGGGACGGTAGTTATGTTCCTCCTTCCGTAGTCATGCTTGTGTATTCTTTTATTCTCTTGGGAGCCAGGCTGTTGGCAGATTCCCTTGTGTTGTATCTGCAGTCCATGTATTCATTATTTTGGAGTGTCGTTGTATTTGTTCGGCACTACCATTGAGTTTTATGTATTCTTATTTTGGCTTGGTGGCTCAGTCGGTTTTAGAAAGGGTTGTGTAGAGGTGTTGGTGTTCTTTTCCACTACCTCGATCCTAGTAGGTTTTTGGAATATTGGGTTACGTGCCATTGCTTTTATTCTTGTTATTATGGGCAGGTTGTTCTATTCTGTTGATTTTGGGTTGTCTGGATGTTCCATTTACAAACGGAACTCTGCCGGATTTTTGTTAGAATTTATTATTGAGTTTCTATCACTCAGGTGGCATGGAATACATTGTTTTCATTCTTATTCCATGTATGTCATTGTTGTTATTGATTCTAGTGGTCATTTTCTGTGACATCATACCTTGTGATTCATTGATTCTCTAGATTGGAGTCTCAGGAATAACGGGGCGTGACATAGACGTGCCATGTGTATCATTTGGTTTAGTTTCCGCTTTGTTGTGTATGGAATTCTTATTGTTAATAATATTCCATTCGGTTTTATGCTTATTTAGGATCTTAATTGGTCGCTCATTTTATGGATCACAACCCGGATTCCTCGGATGTCCCGGTTTGGGAGTCTTTGGAAATTTAGGGTGTGATAGTTTGGTGCCAGAGCACTAGGTTTCACTGTCTTAGGGACGACGGGTGAGGATTGACGGTGCTTTCAGGTTTCTGTGTTTTCATTGTGTGGCGTCGAGGATGTGTCTTGCTAGATATATCCCATTATGATTTAATTCCAATGGAGTAAGACTACTTCTCAGTCACTTTTTCTTTTCGTGCTTGTATCATGGTGTAGCTACCGAGGGATGTAAGTAGATTATTTGGTTTGATCAACCGGATGTGTCTCGCGGACTAGGTACTCCCTAATTTCGAGGACAAAATCTCCTAAGGTGCCCTCATCTGTTAGCCAACCACCAGATCGATGACCGAACCCTAGGTTGTGGCCAAACCCCTTGCTTAATCGCGTCTCCCTTTAGCCGCGATCAACACCCAACTTCAGCTTGCCTCCTCTTGCACAAATCTCCACCATCGTGCCACCACACAACGGCTCAAGCCACCACGAGCCGTCAACACCACCTTGAGCCACCACGATCACCACTGCTCCCTTACCTACGATTTATTCTCACCAAGTCGCACCCAATAAGGGTGATGAACACCTCGATAGTAGCGGCTCCCTTTCCTCAGGAGCTTCTCTCTCTCTCATCGAACCAGTAGAAGAAAAGAAGATGATGTCGATAAAGATGGTGGATAGAGGAAATTATCCTACGCGTGGAAGAGAAGGAGCTAACTGATGTCGTGTCTCTCAATACCCACCACATACATAATATTCAATAATTATATATATATATAATTACATAAATTCATATATATATATATATAATTACCCCTATATATATTTAATTACATATATATACATACAATAAATCCTAAAAGTGTACCGGGAACCCCCAAATAAAATCACACGAGCTCGTAAATATAAGCGGGACGCCTAATAATTACTATAACTAGTATAACTAGCTCGGGGTAAAAACCCAATCACCAAAACACCGGTTACGTACATAACCCACCGAAACTCCTAAAATAAGAAAATGCCAAAAGTCAACCCAAAAAGTCTAAGACTACGTGTCACGTAAGTATAAACTAGAAGAAAAAATAAACAAGGGAGTGCAAATACCCCTAAGCACACAAGTCAAACAAATAAGGCACGTAAAGCCACATCAACACATAGCGGCATGTAGAAACACGTAGTACAAAACACGTCAAACAAACAAAGCAGGTAGACACAAACACAGAGAAAACAAACAAAGAGACTATAAATACTCCTAAGCATGCCAGTTAAACAAGGCATGTACAAATCCACTTATAAGGGGACATAAAACGTTGAACCCCTAAAGCACTAAATACCGAACTCGAACAACTGAGTCGAAACCTTAAACGTCAGACATAC
Source organism: Cornus suecica (assembly GCA_963922005.1). Classification (NCBI taxonomy): domain Eukaryota; kingdom Viridiplantae; phylum Streptophyta; class Magnoliopsida; order Cornales; family Cornaceae; genus Cornus; species Cornus suecica. The sequence continues at coordinate 55,763,713 of OY998240.1, read as the reverse complement.
TGGGCATGTCGCCACACAGTCGAAGCACCAAACGCCAAGCTTTAAAATGAATTCACTTAGTCGACATCAAGAATTCCCGTAAACGTTTCACCAAGTCTGAAACACTTAACGTCAAACGTCGAAACGGAACCACATAGTCGGCACAAGAACCCACGTAAACATTTCACTAAGTTTGAAACACTAGACGTCACCGTCAAGTCCCATAATCACCAAAGAAACTCCACGAAGTCATCAAAGAGACAATCGTCAAGTCGTCCAATCGAATCCAGAAGTAAATGCGAAAAATTTACACGTGAGAGGCCAAGAATAACCATGACATCATGAATAAGTGACGTCACAACCAAAACTAAATCAAAAATAATTTCAAGAAATTTGGAAAATAACACGGGGTGTTACAATTGACTACCTTTGCTCGTTTGGAAGCCATATAGGATGAAATACATGGGAGTTCTACTGGTATATTTAGTATCTGTTACAAAGTGTATATTCGCCTAATTTCTTTGACCTCTAAACTATCGGAACTTTCATTACGCATTATTCTTTTATTTCTTGGTTGTGCGCATAAGCAGTTTCTTGAATTTGGATTGGATTTGGGGACTTTGGATCCTCACTACCCCACAAACATACCTACGCTACCCGATGGGTAAACCTTGATATTATTTTTTCTCCAACTTTAAATATATATCATTTATTTCCCATATAGTAATAACATATTTTATAAATTATACTATTTTTTGTCATGTCACCCGTGTGGCTTGTGTAGTTTTTGCAATAAAATTCATGTAGCAATGGACCAGTGACGAACTTCGACCACAAATTATAAAAGTATGTGCAACCCTTTCTCAGAACATTAACTGCAATTTTATGTACTGATGTCGATTCAATGTCAATGGCTCACAACGTTTATGTTTCAAAGGTAAGATCAGAAGACATTAAGGTCCTGAGGTCAGACTTAATTCTCGAACTTCTCGAATCACCAGCCAACTATCTCCGGGATGCACTCAATGCTGATGCGGCTAAATTATATATACAACAATGAATTCCACTGGAATGATGCCTTTTTTTGGGTAATGAAGAGTTAGTAGAGGTTTTTGCAATTTTTTTGCCATTGATCAAACCTTACCTAATTCTGAGACTCTTCCAACATTTTTTGTAAAGGCCTTAAGCTCAAAATATTGTTAACAGCCTTTCTAAGGGGTATTTTGTAGTGAAGACTTCGGTGTATGCGGTAAAGGTTTACGGGTTATTTTGGAAAAATGATCACACCTTACTTCATACTCGGAGTCTTCATTATTTTTTGTACAGGGTTTAAATTGTGTTTGTTTTCTACTATGTCGACACAATATTTCTCATTAACTATATAAATTTAACCCCATCATATGCAAACTTTTACTCCATGTTATGCATTTTAGCTTGATCATATCCCTTTTCAACCAGCTTTGACCTACAAGTACTAAATCGTTATTTAACCGATTGTAGATCAAAATATACAAGTTTAACTCATCAAAATCATACTTTTGTAACATAAACATTATATTTTATATACATATCTTTTCACAGTAGTTTCATAAATTTGCTTACGTTCATTTCGTAATCAAACTTCTTTAAAAATTGAACACCTATAGTCATTGTGACTTCAGTGGCCCATCTGTGGATTTTACCAACTACATGTGGATATTTTAGACTTTTACCTTGTAAGGCTTATGGGTTGCCAAATCAGCATGGTTATTGCTTACAAGATGATTTATATAATCCGGTCTCAAGTGTAGGTAGTTTGATAGTATACTCTGTAAAACAATACTCTATTTTATCCCAAAACCATATCATCTCACAATCCTTTCCCGTTATCGACTTCCATCCAGATGGATACCTTACCACCTGATTTTTTGACAACAATTATGGCAAAGTTGGCAAACACGTCATATAGGAGCTTAACGTCACTCCATCTGTGGTAATGAAAAGACATCCTTTCATTAGTTTTGTTGCATTTCACCAACTGCTAGGTTAATTTTTGTAACTTATAACATATTTCACTCTATTGTTGTAGTTATTGGACATTATACACTACTTGCCTTGAAGCTCGTGTACTCTACAAGCTTAGCTTCGTTGCATGGCTACACATTGTATGCCAGAATCCTAATGAAGATTTAATTAATTATAGTAATGGCGTCGGAAAACCCTAATGCCTTGTACCTCACAGCTTGTGCCAACATTGTTTCATTGGACAATCTCATATCCAATAATGGGTATAGTATGCTTGAGAGACTCCAGAATGAAGGTCACAGACGCAGTTTATTCGCATGAGCCATTGCTTCATTGTTTTACAGCAGCAATAGGCTGGAGGTTGTGACAGTATTGGAGGAAATCGACACCTACTCTAGATGTGAAGTTAAAGTATATCGTTTGATGTTGCGTCTATCAATGGTGAGACTCAATGACAGGTTGGTAGTGGTCGAGAAGTTTACCCAATTCAATAATGTCTGTGATGGAAGTGCTCTTCACCAATATGATGGACCTTTCTTCGACCCTTGGGGAACTAAGATAGGGTACTGTAGTAAATGCCTTATAAATTACCATGTTTAGTCATTAACTTGTAGTGGTTTCTGGGGTTTTCCTTCTTTCGAATATAGGCATGAGTTTTGCGCACACGTCCAACAAGGGGTTGTCGATTGGCTTGACAACTGGGAAGAAAACCCTATCCTGAATGAGGTGTTCGATTCTGACGACAACAATTCTGAAGACGATAATTCCAACCACGATCTCCTTTTCTGAGATTCACTAATACATGGTCTACTATGACAAGTAATTCCCCAGCCCTGTATCCCTACTATGACCAGTAATTCCCGATCCCTGCAGTTCTTCTTTTTTTGAAAGTCCGACACATTTTGCATGGGCATTTATATGGAAATGTATGTTGTATTAAAGTATTTCAATTGAATGTGGATTATTTATACTTACTAACTGCCTTCGTATCCATATACAACTATATTACTCAATATATTAAGCAATTTAGTTTGCACAAAAAACTTTTAACTTCCATTCATAAGACCATTAAACCATTTTTACAGGTAACACATAACTTTGGTCGGATATTAAGTCCTTTAGAACATAATTTTATCAAAACAACGCCTCATTAGGCGCATACTAATATCATTCCAACATAAAGTTATAAAAACCAATGCAAAGACGACTTTATCATAGATGATCATTGCATACATACTGACCACCCTCCATGCCTTAACAGAATAAGACGTAACACCTAAGTACTGAAGAAACGGACTGTAGATACAATATTTGCACAACACAAAAAAGGATCCCTTCTCATTACTTTTCATTGAATTATATACATTTTTCCAATGGGCCTTTGGCCCATTAGGGCAACACTTTCAACTTTACATAATATATTCCTTTACACGTCAGCTATGTAGGTCCTATGTCATGTCATTGCCTTGAGCTTATGGGCCTTCGAGTTCCTTCAAAAATTCTCTTCGGGTCGGGGCAAGATACTTCTCGGACCACGGGGCTGATGTATCGGTCGGGTTATGACGTGGGCACAATGGTCGGGTCACAATCTCGGACCATTCCTGGATCGCTCAGGTCGGGACTCTTTTATGTGGGTCGGGAAAACTCACATGTACACAGGCCCTCTTTTAGCTTATGGGCCTGCATCCAATGGGCCCATTAGGTGAAAGAATCTTAAGGCCCATCAAAAAGTCCTCGGGGTTGGTGCGCGGGACGCGTGGCGAATGATGAGGGGACGCGTGCCGGATGATGCGGGACGCGTTTAATGCTGCAGCTGACGCCATCATTGCAATTTGATCTTGTGGCTGAGATGGCATAGATTTGTGTGAGATGGGCCGGGTCATGTCGATCCGATACTCTGACCCGGGTGACCGAAACGTCATACCTATCTATATATAACCCACATACATCACATTTGCACCGCTTTTGGATTACTTCTCATTATTTTCTCTGCCATACTCAAGCATTATCTGCAACTCAAATCCATTATCACCTACAGAATCTCCATATTGTCTCATCAATTTCTGCAAACATCAGCGATCTTAATTGATTTTTACACTGTGTGAAGTGTTTTGGATCGTGCTGCAAAGCGTTTGACCGGACGCATCTTTCTCTGTTTCCTGGTACAGTTGCCGGTTTCTGCAAACCACCTAGCCGGAGGAAAAACTCAAGGAGAGACTGCCGGAATCATCTTTGTCTTTTTGTAAGTTGTTCTTCTCAATTTTCTATCCTTTCGTCAAATATGTCGGGGAGTGATGATACCAGGTCGGTTAGCGACCTGCAAGTGACAGATACTGACCTAACTGTTACTGATCCTGATGTCTCGGAGAGCACCCCGTCCGTAGAGATTACTCGGGTCATTAGGTCTAGTCCCCCGGAAGTCACTCAGGAAGAAGGGGATCGGGCAGTAGAGGATGATGTCGAGGCGGGTCAGGATGCCGAGGAGGAGGAGAACTTCTGCACTGACCCTCTCCCAGCCAAATATAGGAAAGACGCTCAACTTAGGAGCCTCAGGGTCCCTGAAGGGGTTGAGGTTAGGCACTACCCTCGGGACAAAGATTTCAGGATCGGGGAAGGTCTGAAAGATGGGGAGATACTGCTTTCCTCATTTCACCTGGCTATATTAAAGTTTCCCATTCACCCTTTCTTCCTCTTGACTTTGGCTACTTTGGGAGTGGCCCCCCTTCAAGTCGGTCCCAACTTTTATAGGATCCTGGCCATGATCTTGTTCATTAATAAGGAACTGAATCTAGACTTAGGTTTGGCCGAGCTTCTGCTTTCCTATAAACTTCAAGAACAGAAGGATAATAGGGGTCGGTACAACCTGACTTCCTACGTCAAGAGGAAGTTGTGTGATAACATCCCGACATCCAACAAGGGATGGAAAGAGAGGATGA